>LR994585.1:18871423-19588090 GCA_905187575.2 Celastrina argiolus
AATATTATATAAGACCCAGCAGGCTCACTCCCGACACAATCGAGATTCAAATCAGTTCGATCTCAACGGTTTTTGGTATTTTATTTGGTGGACTACTTTGAAACTAACCAGGATAAAGAAAATCGTTAGATCGTAACTTTTTGTACTCCCGGCCATATCAATCGAATGAGAATCAAAATAAATAAACGTCAATTTATTCGGAAGTGTGCGGCACGATTAAATCTGAATCAAAATCGAATCAGTTTGGAGAGTAAGGTGATGTGTTAATGAATAATTAAGCAAAATATTTAGATATCCACTTTTCAGATGTACATACCTATATACATACATAGTTTCCTACCACAGAATGATACAATCATAATAAAATCCTTACATAAAATTGGATGCTACACCTACCAAAGCAGCAGGAAGATAATAGTTCTTGTTATTTTTTCATACAGCAAAAATATTAATGACTAAGTTGTTATAATCTCACAAAATCTTGTTACACGATCATAAAGGCTGGTACGCACTTACACACGACGCAAAATGCAATAATTTTATTGTTATGGATTTTGTCGTCACTATCTTTAGCACTTTTAAATTGCATTGGCAATCATTTTTAACTGTTTGCAATAAAATGTATAAATTATTTCGAACTTGATTTTATGGGTTCTGAATCTCCGGAGTGGATGGGTGTCGTAAATGTTTATGGCTTTATCTAATGTCTAGTTATATATTTATTTGTAAATTTAAACGTTTACAGATAGTATTGCGGTTCACTTTTCTTTTCCCAACGTTTCAGCTTTTTAGTAGCTGTCGCGTCGCGGCGTCGTCACGAGGTGCAGGGGTTTTTCTCTCCAAACTGATTCGATTTTGATTCAGAGTCGATCGAAACGTTAATTATCTTAATAAATTAACGTTGGTTTATTTTGATTATCAGTCGATTGGGAGGTCAAAAAGTTAAGATCCGACGATTTCCTTTATCCGGGTTAGTTTCAAAGTAATCCACCAAATAAAATACCAAAAGCCGTTGAGATCGACCTGATTAGATTCTCTATTGTGTCGGGAGTAGGGAATGCAATCCCGATCCCGCGGGATCCCGATCTCGCGAGATCTCGTGTAAATTTTCGGGATCAATCCCGACGCCTCATACGACGAGATCCCGTTCGAGATTGACGGGATTGGACGGCAGTGGTCCGCGACGCTACACACGTCCTATTTCCCTTGAAATGCTTATTGTTTTGATTACCTTTTTTACCTATGTTAATTTCGTCTTCTTAGGTTAAAATGTTTGGCAAGTATAGAATTGGAATAAGGTTTAGGAGGTTTGGTACTAGCAAATTACTTTTCCTATAAATGTTTGCATTTAACTTTATCAACTTTGTTCAGGAGAAACTAAAAGTGCCTTTTTATCTTTGACAAGATACTTAATATACCACTTCATTCCACTAAATATGGTTTTCTTCATTATTTTTTTTGGCCACATTTAATTATATTCATTAGTGTAGTCCATTTAGTACTTTCTTAAAGTTATTTTACTAATAAAATACTATATAACTAAAAACTCAGTTTGTTATTTGTTCATACAAGTTCCGTTGATGCATTATCCCAACGCCCCATTTAAGGTGCGGTCCTGAAATTCATTATAAATATAGTAATATCTTTATAAAAAATTACAAAATATATTTTTGTCAGTTTTAGAACCCTTTTTATAAAAAAAATTCTTACTGAGTTTTTAACACCTTGGGATAATATGGGTTAAAATCTGATAATTAGTTAGTTGTTAAGATTAAAGAATAAAGGTCTTTATTTTATTTCGAGTAATTTGTTATTTAGTTTACCTTTCAATCATCCGAATTTAACTTTTTGTTAAACTACTCGGGATCCCGAAAATTCCGGGATTGACATTTCTAATCCCGCGGGATCTCGAATTTGCAATCTCGAGACGGCCGCAACGACACGTGCTTCAATTTACAATGAATAATAATTCGCGTGAACATAAGAAATCAATATATTCTACATTTTTTGTTTAAATCGATGCCGTTATCAGAATTGGACCAAATTGAGCATAGGAATTTTTTGTTTTTGATGGGTAAAATAGACAATCCTAATTGCACCGTTTGTGGACGATACGAAGACCTTTACCACGTTCTCATGGAATGTGAGAGGAACGAGCACTTACGTCGTGAATTTGTGCAGTTTACTAAGTGTACCGATTTGTACTTTTTTATTCATCATATTCTGTATTCAAATTTTAAAACCGATTTTAGTCCAATATTTATAAGTTATGTAATACACTCTTTGTACTTAAGGGAACTAGATTTTGAAAATTAATTGTACATAATTCTAAAGTTAGGCAGACTTAATCTATAAGATGTAATGCCTTTAAATAAAGATTAAAAAAAAAAAAAAAAAACATCAACTTTTAAATGGAAAAATCAACATAGGTCCACTCAATAGGTTAAAATTTGAATGAAATGAAAATATTACTTCATTATTGTAGATGATCAGAAGTTACACAAATATAAAAAACACATAAAAAACACGATAGTAGGTACACAATTTAGGCGGCCTTATTACTATAATAGCAATTTGTTCCAACCTTTGAAAGAAGTGCTCAAATTACTGGATAGTAGTGGGTATTTTGCTAAAAGTATATCTAGATAATTTACAATAAAATAAATGAATAAATTGTACTAATACAATACAACATAATACCTACTATAGATATAATTACATACTTAATCTAAAAAAATCATAACACATTTTACACTGGGGACATACTAAGGTAGTGCTTTTATGGCAGAAATTAAAAAAATACAGTGTTAGCTTATTTTATAAAAGTGGCTTTTTAATTAAGCAAACTCACTTTGGAGTTCTAGACAGATTAATTAATACTTACACATAGACAAAAAAATTTTTATGGTAACAAAAAAAAAAGTGGAGCTGAGAATTACTTTTTTTTGTTAATATACCTCCCTCAACACACCGTGTGTGTGATGCCTTACTGAGATGAGAAATAGACGAGAAACCCTCGAGGATATAATTATTGTTATCGTGGTAATTGCTTCCCTTATTACATGTATTATTAACGAGATGTACCGTTATTGTAGGATACCGTCTTAGGAAACATGATAGATGTTATACACTACTTAAGGGCGCACACCCATAGCCTATTTTGTAGGTAAATTTTACTGCAATGTGCAGGCTTGGGGAGACTAATTAAATATGTTTTGTTCTCGACTGTCGTTTATTAACTCACTTCCATTAGATACTTTCATAAAATATATAGGGAGGCGATGCACACAATACACCTCCCCGGTATTTATGAAAAAAAAAATTAACGATATATTTTTTACTTAAATTACATAAATCTACCCAAAATATATCTAATTAATATCTACGTTACATACAAATACAAATCTGTTATTATTTTTTAAAAAATATCGCATAGATTTTCCATGTTCCACCATACAGATAATCTGACCGATTTTGGGAGACAGGCTAAGAAGACGAGGGCTCCTAACTTTAACTAGCGTTTAAGTTTGCCCATAGAATGGAAGTTACTTAATAAAAAATTCGAATTAAACTTAACACGCTTTTTCGGAAAGTCAACAAAAACAAGCTGGTTCAACCCTAACCTGCCTTTAATGTCAGCTGCATTTCCCTATAAAAGGAAGCCGTAAGACATTCGAATGTGAAAAATTTCTCATCTTAACAAGGTGAGTGTAATCAGTATAAATATAAAATCAGTATGAAAAAATGTGATCAAAAAGTATAGCTCCGCCGTGTCAGCTCGGGGCTGCCGTGACCAGGATTCGAACCTGGGTTACTACGGCCACAACGTAGGGTCCTAACCACTAGACGATCACGGCTGTCGGAGCGGGTGACAGTAGTTCTGAATATCGTGACCACTATAGTATTAAATAATAATACTAATAAATAAAATACGTCACAATAATACCGCGATGTCAAGAAATGGTGTATATTTTGATTTAGTCGCTTTTTCGCACTTTCACTTTGCTCCAGTTATTTTATTTGTACTTGTAGTAGTAATCACTTGTAGCGCATTTGTACTTGAGTAATAACTAAGTAGGTAGTTAGATAGTTGATACATATTATATCTATACAATCTATACTATAATATTATAAAGCGGAAGAGTTTGTTTGTTTGTTTGTTTGTTTAAACGCGCTAAACTTAGGAACTACTGGTCCGATTTGAAATAATATTTTTTGTTGGATAGTCCATTTATAGAGGAAGGCTTTAGGCTATTTATCATTACGCTGCGACTAATAGGAGAGAAGCGTCAATGCGAAACGATGGAAGAACTGATTACCGAGACTTTTTTTTACAAGTAACGTTTTAATTGGTTTCATCTGTTAAGTAAATCACTTGCAGTGCGTTTATTCTTAGGTAATAGTCAGGTAAGTACTTAGACAACACATTCAGCGATTAGTTTTAATTGTAAAATCACACTAATAATATAAAGCAGAAAGGTTGCGAGGGTTTTTTACTTCTTTATTCGCAAACAGCTGAACGAATATTGATAAAGTTCAAATCCAGGATGTCAGCGTCATGGGTAAGTAATAATAATAATGCCCCCACACCAATTTCGGTGACGATGCCCGGTTTCGCTGAAACCAGGCCACAGGAGTTATTTTATAGTGCCCAAGTGTGAGCAATACACAGAGGCATTCTCTGTTCCTTCAATCTCGTAGCCCAGTGGGACGGATAACCGACATGGCTGGCGATCAGGCGCAGGACCGACTTTTAAGATGCCTATCCGACGCATGGATCATGTTGTCAGACAATCAGGTGATCAGCCTGCATTGTCCTAACCAAACATGAAAACAACATTAAATATTGTTCCGACGCGGGAATCGAACCCACGACCTCCGGGTTGAAAGCGAAGCTCTGATCCACTAGACCACGGAGGCGGTATCAAATTATATTCACTTATCATCAATTCATCACGGATCAATTTAGCTAAATCTCTTTGGTAATAAAGTCTTCATTCCTATAACAAAACTAACACCCAATCACTGAAAAGTTAAGACCCATCTTACATCTTATCTCCACGCTCTCACTGAAAAGAAGGATGATCCATGCGTCGGATGTAAAAAGTCAGTCCTGCGCCTGTTCTCTCGCCAGTCGTGTCGATTTACCGTCCCACTGGGTTATGAGAGTAAAAGGAAGGGAGAGTGTCTTTTTATATTGCTCACACACTTGGGCAGAATAAAATAATTCTGCGTAGCTGGCCTGGTTTCAATGAAATCGGCTACCGACACCGAAATCGGTGAGGGGAGCTATCATTATTATATAATTTGTTACATTTCAGATATTATATCAGCCAGATTATTATTCATTCAGAATTAAAATATTATTAGAAATGTATCAAATTTAATTTCCAAATTGCTCAATTTGACCTACTTTTGCAATAGGGAACCAACCCACAAACATACCAAAATTGACTTAAGTATGCAGAAGGCTTTCAAAATGCACCTTCTGTCAACCCAGTAAGAATCATAATGATATGACAACATTTACACAATAAAACATTTTCATCACAAAGTTACCAATCCACAAAATACCAAAGTCATAATAAACAAACAAGACCCATGTCCCATGGTAATCCAAAATCCTAAAAGTTTTACAAGTTTTTATTTTTTCATAAAGAACCAAACCGCATAGTTCCTTGTAGTATTTTAAAATTTAAAATAACAAATAGAACCAAGCGGGTTGGTTCCTTGTTGCGTTTTGAAAACAAAATAATTCTATATTTTTATAGTGGTTCCCATTGCTTGGTTCCTTGTTAAAATAATTATTTTATGACATCTCAGTAATCATGTCCTTTGAACCTGTGTTGTTTAATAAATTTATTCATACAATTTTTGTAATAACTATACACTATAATTTATTCAGGCTATATTATTAATGAGTGATAATACTTTAGGGTGTGAATAGGTCCCGTATATTATATAGAGTTTACTGAGAAAGTACCTCCAATAAAAGAGGTACTTTTTTTAAAAATTATTGTATGGAAATATTTAGGATGTTGTGGTATTTCTCGTCCAAACATGAAATTCAAAAGTATGTCTTTCAGCGCTGGTACTTTCACAGTGGCATAGGAGGCACATATACACCCTAAAGTATTTAGTGTCATTGATTTATTTTACACCTTGTTTATAATACTTATGTAAATTATATTTATATATAATTAGCTGTGCCCGCGACTTCGTTCGCGTGGTTGTCGGAAACACTACCGCGATTATCTTTTGATTGCTCACGTTGGTTTTTGTTATTATGATTATTAAAAAGGAATAATTACTTCATACATAACTATTTATTTTTTGAGTAACTTAAATCGTTTATGCAGCGCACGCAATGAAAGTCCTCAAATGTGAATAATTTTCCCCGTTTTTGCAACATTTCTCACTGACGCTTCGCTCCAATTGGTCGCAGCCTAATGTTATGTAGCCTAAAGCCTTCCTCTAATAAATGGACTAACATCTAACAAAAAAACATGGAATCTAACAAAAAAAATATTTTTCAAATCAGGACAGTAGTTCCTGAGATAAGCGCGTTTAAACAAACAAACTCTTCCGCTTTATATTATTACTATAGATAACTATACACTGATGAAGCGAAATGGCAGGGGTGGCAATATTATCTGCTGCAAAAGTTTATCAATTGTTTTTCACAAAGTTTAAAAAGAAAAAAGCTCATTGAAATGTGTGGGTAGAGGGAGAAAAAAAAGGACAGAGGTTTCATATCTCATTAAGCATTTTACAGAACGACTCGACAGCCATGTTAAGAACGTTAACATTCTATGGTCTGATTCGTCGGGCAGAACCGTAATATAAAATGAACAATAATGCTTAAAAACATGTTGTCTGCTCAGCAGTCACATTTAATACAAACAAATTTAAAATTCCTTGAATCGGGACATAGCTTTCTTTCTAACGATTCTGATTTTGCGAAAATTAAATGTGCCTTAAAACGTCAACGGAGGCTCTACAAGGTGTAAAATAAATGAGTGATAATACTTTAGGGTGTGTATGTGTCCCGTATGTAGAGTTTACTGTGAAAGTAACAGTGCTGACTCTTTCAGCTTAACTTAGAACTTAGTTTTTTTTTTAAATTATGGTATGGGAAAATTTATAATATTGCGTTCCTATGGGAACATGAAAATCAAAAGTAAGTCTTTCAGCGCCAACTTTCACAGTATACTCTACATAAGAGGCACATACACACCCTAAAGTATTATCACTCATTTATGTAACTCCTTGTGTATACCAGATGATTAAATCCGGGATATGGAAAATTGTAAAAAGACAAATACAATGCGAGTAGTACAATAGGTACATAGTATTTTGAAGTGGAATTTAATTATTTAATTAAGTAGACAAGTTAACTACTATTATTATTATTTTAAGAAAAAACTAGCTACTTCTAACTACCTAAATTTTATTTACTACACTTTCTGCTTTAATATTTTTATTGGACTTAAAAAATATAAATAAATATATAGTATTATTTTATTTATCCCATTAAATTATGCCAACGTAATAAATTAACAAGGAACCAACCCACACGCAAGTAGTTTTGCTAAAAGGAACCATCAAGGTTTTTGTTTAATTGTTATGTAATTTAATATTTTTTTTCATTAAAATAGTAGGTGAATTAATAAAACAAAACATATTTTATAATATAAATAAAAGACCTTTACCAAAATAACAACACTTTTTTTTCTATACAAAATTTAAACAAAAATAGCTTTTTCTCAAAACTATCAGTGTGTGGATTGGTTCCCTATTGCAAAAGTAGGTCCATTATTATTGTTAGAAGTTCTTCTATTAATTTCATTGAATGTTAGTAATGTAAGTTAGTTAGTAAACGACAGTCAGGAAGGACATTACATCTTTTTTAGACTCCCCAAGCCTGCACATCATGTCATATTTAATTCTAGACGAATGTTAGCTAATTACAAATTTTACTCTAAAATTCATTTATACAGGCGGTTTATAAACGAATTATTAACACAGTACACTAAGCGGTATGAATGAGGCTTTATATCAGTCACTTCCATGTATGTAGTGTGAACAGAGCGTTATAACGGCATGGGAAAGGACACGCAACCGCATGTGTGAACCACACACACGATCCGAGTAAATGGTAACTAGGGGTAAACTGGAAACACAAACGAAAATATTAAATTCTACTAAAAATATAGTTAACCTTTTGGTTTGTATTTTATTTATATTGGTATTTTGTTATTATTTATTACATGATACCTAGATACCTGACATGGAATTTGGTATTCCACCCGGATTATGGCCTACCATCCCTTACAATCTATCTTTAATACAAAAAAAATGCAATAGATGTCACAACTATTAACGTTTGTAAAATGTAAATATGCCGATTTAAGTACAAATATTAACATTACAATAAGGATAAGCATAGTTTTTAAGCATGATATCACATTAGGCTAAATTCAACTCCTTAATAAGGAAGAAGATACGAAACGAAATTAGTAATTAGTATTTTCCAATAGTGGCGCTAGATGGCAGTTTCCGGACTACACCTTTTGCCAGTCGAATTGCCAGTATTAGGGTGATATCATTTTCTAGTACTAGGTCGTGTCTCTGTTATATATTATCTACTTTGTGAGCCGGGCATAATACTTTACCGTTATAAAGCAAGTACTTTTAACTCCACTTTGCGGTTCATTTGTTTCCATTGTAGCGTGCCAGTTGACAGGCAGCGGTTAGTTTTTGTCGAGAAACAAGAAAACGGTAATTTAAAAAACTAGATACCCAACTGCGTTTTTATGTGATTGAAATAAATATACTAAGGGCCGATTTTTCAATCGTCAGATAACATTTATCTGTTGAATAAACATGTGACTTTGACATTTGTTCCATACAAAATCTATCTGCCAAATTCACATATCTATTCCTCAGGTAAAAGTTATTTGACGATTGAAAAATCGGCCCTTAAACTAACATTTAATTTGTCACCAACAATCTTCTGTTTTGTTTTTTTTGGTAGTATGACAAGGAATTTTAACTTTAAGAAGCGCTTAAGAATTTGAGCAATACCCAACAAAACATTGTCTCATATTAGATTAAAGTAAAGCTGTACCGAGTACTGATACTATTGTGGTATCTCCCATAACGTAGTTAGTTTTAAAATTGCTTTGGAATATCTATTGAAAATATTGCAAGTTTATTATCAGAGGAGACTGAAACAGTAATGCGATATAAGGCAAATAAAAAAGTATTTCACACTTCCTGCGGTGCAAAAAAATATAATTTCAATAAATGCTTATTTGTTTTAAATTATACATTTAAATGTAATATTTTTAAGCTAATCTAAGACTTACCACTGTATAACTGCTGCATACTATGAATCATTTAAATTTTATTGACTCGTTTCAATTCGCTCTAACGAGATAGACTAGGGTAGGTAATACCTGTTAATTAGGTATCCTAGTAGGGTACCTAACTAACAGGTATTATCTACGATTAATACCTACCGCATTCTATTTATTTTGTGGCCTCTAATCTCAATGCCATTTTCTTCGCCTAACGTCGTCTAAGCGAATTAAAACGAACCAATAAAATTTAAATGATTCAGATTTAGCAGTTGTAAAGTGATAAGTTTTAGATTAGCTTAAAAACACTACATTTAAATGCGTATTTCATAGTGGTCACCCGAGAGACCATTGTTAAAATCTTATCTTACCTTATTTTAAATGAGATGCCAGATTAAATTTGATGTAATCGTTATCAAAAAAAATATATAATAAATAAATATTCTGTCAATGTATCTCCTCATATAATTAGTGTTATTGAAATTGGTAGAATTATATTATGTTATTTTTATTTACGCTACGATCGTCGCTGGGTTGGGGCCGACTCACGGTCTACTTTTTGTAGGACCAATAATCGGGCACTTTATTTCTCCATATGTCTGACCGACTTTTAGTATAAAGTGTGATAGACACTTTTCATGTTCTATTTTTCATTTATAAAAAGTAGGTATTTTATTATCGCACGATAAAGCATTCGTAAATTTTATCGAATGTAAATGTAAAATGACAGTTTTCGTGATCAAACATTTCTCTATACGAGAGATCTATATGAGAGATTCAGAAAGTCTGAATTTAAAACGCAATCGGTGTGATGGTCTCCTAAGTGGAGCGGTAAGTGAGTTTGACAGGTGTAGTCGCAACACAAGCACGTGCCGCCTACAGTGATTATATTCTCTTTGGCCGCCTACTGCCGGCCAGGCGCTGAAAACAATTACTCTGTATAAAGGATGCCAACCCATGGCATACTTTTCTACCCTGGTAATTAATAGAGCAGTAAGTCAGAAAAGGTAGTTTTGGAAAATT
Organism: Celastrina argiolus; assembly: GCA_905187575.2. Classification (NCBI taxonomy): domain Eukaryota; kingdom Metazoa; phylum Arthropoda; class Insecta; order Lepidoptera; family Lycaenidae; genus Celastrina; species Celastrina argiolus. The sequence continues at coordinate 18,881,809 of LR994585.1, forward strand.
GCACTTAAAGATAAAGCTTTAAGTGCCGTTTTGTCGAAACCGCCTTTTCTGACTTAATGCTTTATTAATTACCAGGGCAGTTTTGTGATCCTCTGTTTTTAGGTGCAAAATAGATGTCGACGGAGTAGCGGAAGTTTTGTTGTCCCTGTGGCGCAACGGCGGTGGAGTCGGAGTACCGCCGAGTTGTAGTGGGTAGGGCTGCGTCCATTTACCATCTTTCGGACGCAGCGAGCAAAGATTATTAGTATCATATAGGTACAGCGAGTCCTACATATCCGTGGAGGGAATCCCCAATCCCCTATGGAATGCTTAAAAGCATTTCTCAGCGTAAAAAAAGGTGCAACATAGATCATACTGATTGGTATAGTGCAACGAACACGTCCTACAAGAAGTCCCACAAAATCGGTCATATTTTAAAGGTCAATCTGCGGCAAAGTTGATGGAAAAATATGCAAAAAAAGTAGGTCGTAGGTAGGCACCCTTAAACGTTACTTTGTGAATCATGAGTTTTATGTATGAAATTGTTGGTTATTTTCTGGAAATTCAAAAAATATATAACTTGATTTTTCAATACTTCTGTTTTTAAAAGGGTTTTTTTAATTATTTTTTAAAACATTTTATCCTGTGTATAAAACGTTTCATTATTTATTTTATGCCTGAAATTGTCGGATATTTTGTAGTAAGTCAAAATTCCAATTCAAATTCATATTTATTTCAAATCACATCTATACATCTATACATATAATAAATCTGTAGAGGAGTCGTGTCTGTACATTGAAGATATTAAAAAAAAAATATGATGGGGGACCTTTATTTACGCAATAGTACCCAAAACTATGATTTTTGAAATTTTTGTCTGTTTGTCTGTTTGTCTGTTTGTCTGTTTGTCTGTGGGTTTGTGCACGCTAATCTCAGAAACGGCTTATCCGATTAAGATGTACTTTTCACTAATATATTGCGGCAAGCTTCACTTAACATTTAGTGTTTGTTTTATGTAAATCGGTTCATAAATAAAAAAGTTATGACAATTTTAAAAGATCATGTCGTTTTTGCTGGACGTTTGTAGGAAGCGCGCGGCGGGCCCGGGACGCGCGCCGCCGCGCCGCTTCAAATTGTATTCGCAGCAAACGCACCGGGGCCGCGGGGGTGACTTTTATTTGTTAGTTTTAGGCTTGCTAGGTAGGGACAGTCTAAGATTTTTTTTCTTGAGTTTATTATGAAAGTTATTTGTATAAAATCAGTTAGTACTTTTACTGTAAAGTCCTTTGTGATAAGTAGGTACTGTATACATATTTGTAAGCGTAGGTTAGTAATAAGTAAATAAATAAAAACCGGCCAAGTGCGAGTTGGACTTGCGCACCGAGAGCTCCATACAAACCTGATTGACATAGAATTTTGATTTGGTTACAGCTTGAATATATTAGAGACCTAAGTATTTGTTATAAGTTTCAATTATACACATTCATGACAAACGGTACTAAGTTTAAAAAAATCAAAATATTTTTACTATCTATATAATGTTACTAAAAACGTATGGTTTTAGACGTTGCTTGGTTTCAAATTTTATGATTTTGAGTTCACGGGAAGTACCCTTTAGGTTTTGATTCCCTTACGAATGTCGAAAATGACGAAATTTAGCGACAAACCTAAGCAACTGCTTTTGGTTGCATTGGCTAACATTCTCTCTGATCTGATTTTTTCACTGCTTCAAGGAACAGTAGGTATCCTGAGTATTTTATATAATTTTCATCTTGATACCTACACGCGTTTCTGAGTAAAAGGGTCTTGACAGACAGACGGACATGGAAATGATCTTATAATATGTGTTTCGTTTTTCCCTTTTGAGGTACGGAATTTTAAAAACAGTTTTAAGATTTTCATAAATATACTGCTCTTTATTTTGTTTTTTCTATTTTATAACATAATATACATACGTTAAAAAACATCTTGATAGTTACTAAACTGTGTTACAGGGGAAAACTGTTGATACAACTCGATTCCAATCGAGATACCTTTTGAAATTCTAGCCTTTTGCGGCCTGTCCTGGATATGTGTTAACAGATTATTATGGGTTTTTTTGCCAAATATCATAATATTGATAGAGTATTCTCATATACAAATCTATCTTACAAGCGATAGCGCGATGCAGAGCAGACCATAATAGCGACATCTATACGCCAAATGCCGTACTTTTAATACAATTATAGCAAAGTTGAGTAGAATACGCTATCCGAGAGTTAAACTCAGTATGCATCATTAGCAATGTATAATATTATTTTGCATTGTATATTATAGTTCTCATACTACAGCCTACTATTACTGTACATTTTATAGTCTTCTTTGTCCAAATTATGTATTCGATAACTGCATAATACATAGAATTTTGATTAACATAATTATTGTGTTTACAGTTAAACTAAAAAAGTTATGTCAATATAAGTTAGATTTATGTTTTTCTTGATATTTTTATTTCTTAGTTTTTATTATGGACCGAATGGTTTTTATGTTAGGTACAACTTAGGTTTGTTTTCTTTCTTTTGGTACTTTCTATATTTTGCTACTTTTCTGTATAAAATCAGTACTTTAACAGTGAAGTGATTTATAATCAGTACCTACATGTTTGGTTATTAATAAATAAAAAACCGGGCAAGTGCGAGTCGGACTTACGCACCTAAAGGCTAAAATACCGCAAAATTTTGCGGCGCGCTGTCTTAATATCATTGTCGCCACACCAGCAGCGTCGGCGTGGAAACGTTCATCGTCTGCAGTCGCTGCGGCGCAAAATCCATACAAATCTTAGTACTAGATGTTCGTCGTGTATGTGAGCGTACTATCAAGTAGTCCCGTTCGCATTATAGTAATTGTACACGGTCGTTTGTCAAGCTGGTAGTAGGAATTGTCAACATAAAGTAGTTTTTTAAATACCTCGACGACAGTTTTTATAACTAAAAATATTTTTAAAACAGATTTATTATAACACTGCCCTAAATTACTTTTCCACGCGTACGGAGTCGCGGGCACAGCTAGTATTACATAATTTTGATTAGAGATTACAGATCATGTTTATTATATACAGTTCAATATTATGTATGCATTCAGTAGGTAACGTTGGGAGCTGTACTGTGTGAAAAATGAATTTTTCAATACCTGTCTCTAAAAGCTTTTTAATACCGAGACTCTGTTCCTGTAGTAGTGGCGTGCGGTTCCTATAACTCCATTCCGATTGGCTTCACTTGCTCCTTAACTTTCAAAGGATCCTCATCCAAATTCATACTTATTATAAAGACTAGGGAAGGAGAACCAACTATCGCAACTGATCGCACTAAATTCGGCCGGCTGATCACCTAAAAATAGCGATTAACAAAATGCTTTATTGTTGCTACGACACTAGCGCCAAAAACAATTGAGTGGCAATCATAGGAACTAGTTATTAAATGTTACGTCAACAAACATTGACGCCAAATTAATTTCTTTCAGTTTTAAAACTTTAGGGCGTGTTTCACCGAGCAATGTTAAAGTTAACGCCATGTTAAATATCATGTTATCCCTTTTGTATTTCCTGTCAATAAATGAGATGGCATGGTATTTTAACATGGCGCTAACTTTAACATTGCTTGGTGAAACACGGCCTAAAACCTGCTTTTTTGGCGTGTATGTCCTATTTATACCTTTTAACCGTCGATAAAGTTCAAGAGTAAAAAAATGTGATTGCTTAGCTTTGTGATTTCTTATGTATATGTGTTTTTCTGATCTTACCAAAGGATTATATTGTCGTTATCTAGAATTAAAACGGAAAGGCAATGATGGTGTCAAACTATATGTGTATGTTTGTCCTACCGTAGAACCTAAAATGAGGTGTCAATAGATTATATATTATTATATTATATTAGAATACATTATAATTTATAATTATTTTTTATAAAAATTCAAATAATGTTTATACCAAAGTAAAAACATAATTTCCCTGCACTGTACCTATATTGTACCTACCTAACGCTTCTTGTACCTGGAAGTTTCGGAATTTCTACAAGAAAAAATAGGTAACTCTGATTTTAGTATGTCAAGGAACTGCGAGTCGCATCAATTTAAAGTCGACTTATAATTTAAGTAGGGCAACCAAATGTGGTCAATTACTTAATTTAAATACATAAAGGCTCATATGTTAACAATATACATGCGGTAAATGTTATGAACTCTCCGCTAAGCGTGTTCACTGTGGAGTCAAACATCAGACGGACATTTTGATATCCCTCTCTAACTTTGTCTTTGTTCTCTAATATTTGCGAGCTTGCGGTGCTCGGAGATAAATCAACCTGTTTCTCGGAAACTAACCGTGCCTCAGTGCTGAGGTGTGCAAAATATCTTTCTCGGAAACTGTGAAATGGAAACTATATGCAACATGTTTGTTTGATGTCAATTGTATAATAATACAATTGACATGAAACAAACACTAAATATTAAGTGAAGAGTACTAAAATATATGAGTGAATACCACATCTAATTCGGATAAGCCATTTCTGAGATTAGCGTGCACAAACGCACAGACAAACGCATAAACAGACAAAAAATCCAACAATCATTGTTTTGAATACTATTGCGTAAATAAAGGTCTCCTATATTATTTTTTCTCAAATACGATATATGTATTTGAGAAAAAATAATATAGGAGTTCAACGTATATTCAATATATACTCAACGTACAAATACGACTTCTCTACAGATTTACTATATTATGTATTGATATGTGTTTAATTTGGCGATATATTCTGCGACGTCTTCTAATTACACTACACAACCGTGCGTTGAGCAAACACCATTAGAGAATTCCCTCTCCAGAATACACATTTCTGAACTTGAGATTCACAAAGCTCTTAAACATCTTGATCCTAGTAAAGGCGCTGGACCTGATGGGTTACCGCCTGTTTTCATAAAAAAAACATATAAATACCTAACCTTACCCCTAAAAATCATATTCAATATGTCGATAGAAACATCTTATTTCCCTGATGCTTGGAAGTCGGCAAATATACTTCCTATATACAAAAAGGGATCAAAAAATAACATTAGTAACTACCGGCCTATATTAATGCTCAGCACTTTTTCTAAGATATTTGAAAGTTTGATTTGTCCCGCATTAACTCACCATTCTAAATTTATAATATCTAATAATCAACATGGCTTCCACCGGGGTCGCTCTACCGTAACCAATCTAGTTAATTACATATGCGACATATCAAAGTGTTTGGACAATCGTCATCAAGTCGATGCTGTCTACACCGACTTTAGTAGTGCTTTTGACAAAGTAGACCACAAAATACTAATAACCAATTTGCATGGATACGGAATTCACGATCCTTTGCTCACGTGGATTCGGTCGAACCTCAATGATAGAGTTCAGGTGGTAACAATCAGTGGCCATTCCTCAGACCCCTTTCTCGCCTCATCTGGAGTCCCTCAAGGTTCCCATCTTGGCTCAATCCTTTTTCCCTTATTTATAAACGATATTACCCTCAAAATTAAGTTTAGTAAATGCTCTTTGTATGCGGATGGTCTTAAAATATATCGGGTAGTCAAGTCGCTGGAAGACCGCGACTTGCTTCAAAGAGACCTTAACTCTATCCAGGTATGGTGTGGCGAGAATGGAATGTGTCTAAATGCATTAAAATGTGCTCACATAAAATTTTGCCGCAAAAGAAAAATAGTTAGCACTTGCTACTTTATTCACGAAGAGCAACTCCAAGAGGTCACAGTCATTAAGGACTTAGGCGTCATGCTAGACAGCAAATTGACATTCGTGGAACACCAAGACCTTATAATTAATAGAGCGTGGACGTTACTTGGCTTTATTAAACGCAATACCAGAGATTTCCGGAAGGCCGATAGCATTAAAACTATTTTCAATTCCTTAGCACGCAGCATCCTGGAATATGCATCTGCTGTCTGGAACCCCCACTATAAAACTCATATTCAAAGAATTGAGAGGGTTCAACGTTCTTTCACGCGTTACCTCTCCTTTAAGGATGGGTCATGTCCATATAGAGCAAGCTACGAAAGACGCCTAGTTCATTTTAATATCTGCTCCCTCGATTGGCGTAGGCTAGTTGCTGATCTGTGCACTCTATATAAAATAGTCAACAATAAATTCGATTCAACGAATCTATTGAATTTAATTAATTTACATGTACCTGGACGCCTTCCCAGACTTCAACATAAAACTTTTCAAACTATCCCTGCTAAAACCAATCTAGGCAAATACTCCCCATTGAACCGATTAACTGACTCCTACAACAACCTCGCTCACCAGGACATTGACATTTTTCACGACTCCTTAGCGAACTTTAAGAAAAAATTGTATATCATAGTAATTAAGGACAACATCAATTAATATTGTGACTGAAGGTTTGTACTTGTTGACTGTGTGACCTGTCACCTCTAGAAAATAATACTTATATTTTAATTTTATTTTATTAATCATTTATTTTTCACTGATTTTTATATGTATGATAATGTAATCCAAATTCTAGTACTTACATAAGTTGTGTTGTAAATTCTAACATGTAATTGTCCGCACTTTGACATTTCATATTTATATTCAAATTGACATTCATATACGATTTAATCATAGATTAATAATTGGTCGCTTTGACTAGATACCGTCCAGCGTATTGAAAAATGCGGCAACAAATAATACGCCGAATTCGGCGTACCCGCGCCAGTCGCGCTACAAGCGTAAAATGAAGTAGACGTCTCGATAATTTGTCAAAGATTTGTGTGAGAGCGAAGCAAAATGCCGATTTGCATAGTCAAACTATGTAAAAATAATACTACATGAAACAAGAAAAATACTGGCATCACATACCATTAGTAAGTATTGTATAAATCTTCTAAAACACAGTCAAATAATATAATCCTAAAATCTCCGATCGGAGTACCGCTTTGTGTTCAATGTTGCCTTGTATTCAAAAATTTTTAACCATATTTAGTATCAGATTACCCGTGTTTGCCACGTCATGTCATGAAACATATTGTTTACGACTTGACAGGCAAATCAAAAATGTTCAAATATTATTTCAATGATGCGAAACGGAACGTAAACTTTATGCTTTAGTACAGTTTTCAAATTTAATTATGTGAAAAGGTGAAACGAAACGCAACTCGCCATCTCGGATGGAGGATATTATCAGCTAATGTCTAATTTGTGCGTTATTCCTCTGCTTCCGAGTATAATATAACATAATATATAATATAATACCTATATTATGTTGGTATACTCGGAAGTATATTTCGTTCGTATCGACTTCTGCCCGATTCACTCTAGTTAAGGAAAATAGGTGATTGAACTAGAATAAACAACACACTTTTCCAGCGCATTTTGCGTGGCAAATAAAACTTCGAAATTTATATCTTAATATTTGACTGGCTATATTTGACTAGTAGATAGGAGATGACTTTTAAGGCCTTATTAAAATTTTGAATCATGAACGTTTCCTTGATATATATAACATTCTTAGTAAAAATGTTGTTACAGCGGATTTGTTTCATAATATATACAAAAAGCATAAAAGCGAAAAGAAAATTATACCGAAATATTATAATGAACTTAAAAAAATCTGTTTGACTTTAAACTTCTATTCCCCATCGGCATATAATTACGCAAGGAGTAAATTTGTCATCATCGATGGCGCTCCAGGATTTACTGAAGAAGCGTTTACTTTATTAATAGTTTTAGTAAAGTAAACGCTCCTTCTTAATGTGATAAATGTAATGTTGTTTGCGCGCTAATTTCAGATGAAATGGCCATACGCCAGAAAAGTATGTGGGACCAAAATCAAACTCGTATATTGACATGGGCACTGGTGTAAATGACACTTCTGTGTTAGCTTCAGAGGCATATGTCTTCCTATTAGTTTGTTTAACTGAGCACTGGAAACTGCCTATAGGATACTTTTTAGTGCATGGCCTAACAGGGTTCAATATATATATCGACGCTTGAAAGGCAAAACTGCCTAAGCGACATTTATCAAAATGTTCAGGAGAGCTGTTTAAAGTTTTTTTTTTGAGAAAAATGCTTATAAAATTGTCAATTCTTATCATACAGAAATAATTGTTAGACCATTGGAATCGTAATCAAATAGGCTATAATCTGACATATAAATGATTGACCTAACACTTTTAATTCGTGCTGTTTTGTCGCTTAGGTAAAAATTACACCAAAAAAATTTTCAGGTAAAACTATCTAACCGCCAGAGCTTTCTCAATTACAAACAGGTAGATTCATATAAATACTTCCGCGACTGTCTATACGAACAGGTTAAAATGAATAAGTTGTAATAATACTTATTTTGCAAACAGGAACAATTGGCTAAATGATTTCATTTTAGTGAAAATACTCAAGAAAAATTATCCAAGTAATAATTATAAAGGATTATTTGCAAGACTAACCGACATTTTGTATGGGACATAAATGATGAAAACTATGATTGGTATAAATTGAGCATTTATTGTAAGTTTTTAATTAAAAAATGGCACGCAAAAAATAATAAGCCTAACAAATATTGGTTCCCTTTTTCAGGTCGGGGTAGGAACAAAACTTGAACGAAATTAAAACACAGAACTATTCTTTAAGAATCTCAAATTAAATACCTACTAGTACTCGTACGCACTCAACACAAAAAAGGAATACAAAATTCAGTAATATCAATTAAAATCAGGGTCCTCTATATCTGACTCGGGTAATACGTCTTTGGCATTTGCATCGCGTGGAATGTTTAAATACTCATTATGGAAAAAAGCTGGAATTATTAACTCTACACATAGTTTATGTAGGTCGTCATATTTCTTCTTGCCTCGGATTCATCTTGTTACGTAGATCTGTAAAAACAACGAAAAATAATGTAGATGGCTTCGTATAATTTGATTTAAGGAACATGAAAAATATTTAAATCCGGAAGTATTTACATAGTTTACTTACTTAATAATCTAAGGAATGTGATGTTTACTTACATTTTTCCCATTTACTAAGCGCCAAAATGGACGTAAATCGGCGAACGCGCAGCGAAACGACCGGTCTAAGCGACACGCCGCGGCTGAATAATGTTTTCGGATTCGTTCCGTTCACTCAGTGCGTCGTTCCTAACCGACAACTGTCACTATATTACGCTTCCTAAGCGCCATACTTACTCCTGTTTCAATTCACATAAAGTCATTCCCCATACAATATTCACACCAATAAAAATATCTAACCGACGTTCAGTTTCAAAATATTTTTCAGGTAAAATTGCCTAAGCGACACCAAGTCAATATTTCAGTGTAATGTAAAATTATCTAATAACAATTTTATGCCGATTGTGTAAAAGGCAATATCATCTAAGTGAAAATGTATCATCTAAGTGCAAACAAACAATTTCAGGAACAAATGCATAACAAAACACTTGGACCTTTCTTATGTCAGGTAAAAACGTCGATGCGACTTCGATTGAAAAGACTAATTCAGGTAAAAATATCTTCCTTCGTGATAATGATTTTCATTCAGGAAAATTTATCCAAGGTAATGATTAAAATAAATTTCATTCAGGAACAAATGACTATCCACAAAAAAAAATTGTCAACATGCCTAAACAACTGTCTAAAATAAAAGGGGTAATTTTTTGTCGCTTAGTAGCCAAAATTCTTTAAATAGTACGAATTCACGCACTTCCTAAGCGACAACCAAATTCATCGCAGCGCTATGAGACCCAGACCAATCGACGCAGATTTTTTTTCTGATTACAACGATATAATATAAAACTCAATTTGGCCCATAGTGTCGCTTAGGCACTTTTGCCTTTCAAGCGTCGATATATATATATAATTATAGTATATATATATATATATAATTATAGTTAATGTTGTGTGACTTGGCCGTTGACAGATGGATTTCTAATTATTGACAGATTTTATAGCTTATTGGATGACCAAAATTTCTGCGTTCTGGTCTTATCCGGAGGTTCTCAAATAGGGGCTTGAGAATGCGACAAAATGGTGCCTGAAAAGGATGGTACGGCAGTGTTTGCTTCGCGCTCGACTTGGCGGGGAAACTGCCGTGCTCCCAGATACTAAAATAAAAACTCGTTTTGAAAATTATGCCTAATAATTATTTAAGATTAAGAAGAAGAACCTTCATAAAAATGATTATGATTTCATGTTAAAGATTTTTTTTATTTATTAATATTGATAAATTACCACACCCCAGCGACGAAATATTTTCCCTATTGATCGGGCACTAGTCAAGTAGCTGGCAACACAATTATAGATGCACACTACAATCTTTGCGCATTGTTTTACACACACTACAATAAGAAGTTGCCGCATTCAGGAATCTGTCATTTCTTGACATCGCTCTATCTAGTCGAAGGCGCTGAGACCAATTAATAATCTAAGGATTTAATATTATTTATTTAATTATTTAAATTTAAAGTACGCTTATTGAAATGAAATTAAATTAAATCTTAAACTGACTACTAAAAATTTTTTTGTTAAATTTTTATGGAGATCTATCTTTAAATGCTGTGTACACCTGTAATTAACTATTGTGATAGAACTATGCAAACATTATTAGATTAAGTTATTAATGTAATTAGCAATAAGTTGTTGGTGTATCTATTGAATAAATAAAAATAAATAAATTATAACAATAGTTTATTATAACATTAACCAGCCTTTCTACTTTGACGTAATAACTTACTAAAGCATAGTTTTGTTTACTTTTGAAACATGTAAAACGGCCCTGCTTTCAGCTTATCGAGTACTTATTCTAAGCTTATTGTGCAATTACGGGTCCTAAAATTTTATTACTTCTTAAAATAACGCACTTACTTCTTGGATAACTAGAATGTTGATTGTTGGTATGTTAAACTTAAAACTGTAGCTACTTAAATACTTGTTTACAAGATATGTAAATAGTTAACGTGTACATAGCCATTTTTACTAAGTGATTTCCCCAAGTATTTTTTTTTTTGGATTCCTGACGGAGTGGATATTGATATATATTAGATATACACTCCCAAGATATTGTTACTCCCCGAGTGGTAGGTAAGGCACTCAGGGCTACCGCGCTAGTACTCTAAGAAGAGAATATGTTTTAATAAGAGAAGGGTTTTAGCGCGGTAGCACCGAGTGCCTTACCTAACACTCTGTTAGAGTCCCAAGTCTTGGCCATCCCCACTCCGTCTGGAATCTTGCTAGAGGCGATTACAGAAGCGGCCCAGTTAGTAGCATCTGCCTGGTAGAACCATAGCACCAGCCTGTTTTTTATAGCCTATTCCTTAGCCTAACCTAACCTAACACGGTCCTCTTCTCCATGGTCGTTTTACGTTCGTCGAGCTATGGCTGTTTATTTTGTCTAGTCGTTTTGATATGGAGACGAGGGGGAGTTTTGCCCCTCCCTTATATCAACCCCTTGCGGGTGATGCACGAACTGGAACAGAAGCTCGTCGACGACAGCATGCGGAAGAGCAGTCCGAGGCACCTTTTCTACCGAATGGGACTCGTGCATTGGGTGACGGATATCCCAATCCGCCGGTTGATTACGTAAAAATAGCGATTAGCAAAAATCTTGCGATAGACGCGCAATCGATTGCTTAATGACAAAAAAAAGTCACAAGAATTGAGTTGTGAAACTTTCGGAAAAATAAAATTATAGATGATGATTTATTAACACACTTTATACTACCCAAGCTGGGTTGTATGTATCTATGTATGTGGTTGCCTGAAAGAATCTGCTTCTAGCAGTAAGGCCAATTTGAACCATTTTTATTTTCATTAATGTACCTACAATGTAATTTTATATTCGAATAAATATTTTTTATTATTATATTATGTAACGGAATCTTTGAGCATTATTTTCACAAATTTCTAGAAGTCTGGTTCCTTTGAAATTTCGCATACGTATTAGGGATCAATGAGAATGCAAGTATGTTAACCGTGTTTTTAGTTGTTTTTAATTGTTGCTTATTTCTATATCTTATCTACAGACTTTAATATTAATAAGTGATAATACTTTAGAGTATGCATGGGTCCCGCATATAAAGTTTACTGTGACAGTACCAGTTACTTTTCTTTTAATTATTGGGCAAATATAGGGGTATTTCTCACAGAAACATAAAAGTCAAGTGTTAGTCTTTCAGCGCTGGTACTTTCACAGTATACTCTACTAGGGAGGCACATACATATACACCCTAAAGTATCATCACTCATTTATTTGACACCTTTTTTGGAAATGTAGGTTAGGTTGGGAATTATCATGATAGCGGCAGCGGGAGAATAAAACGAGCGCAAGTGTTTCATACACTTTATTGCTTGACGGAAACTGTCCATAAAATCTCAAACAAACTACGTTAACGACGAAACGAGCGTTCTTATACGAGGCACTGAGAGACAGGAATCACAGATCGAGACAGCTTAGAGAATAGACCGGGCACTTACACGAAGCAATATACCAACGATAACGAAGTTAGAGACGAAGTTATTGGAGTAACCGCGATATAGCGTCAACCCCATTTTCTAACGTTATCGTTTTTATATTGTTACAGTGGAACTACGATCGTAATATCTTCGGAGAATTGTTCGTTTTTCGATTGTCAGAGTATATTAAGAAAGTAGTAGCACTGTACACTAAAACCATACTGCTATTGTTCCTCAGCAATCATCGTTTTTCTGTGGAAATTACAGATATATGAAAAACTACGACTGCTGCTGGACATTGCGATGGTAGTCGTATTGTAGGCTGGTTTTGAGTGTCGCGCTGACCGTAATCAGCGCCGACACGCATGCGGTCAGCGTGAGACTAAAAGGAGCCTATTCACTAGAGACAGCCTCGGGTCGAGAGGCTGCTACGAGATCGAGGCAAGTGGAGACACTGCCTCAACCTGAGGCATGCCGCGGTACAAAAAGCAAATTCGAGGCCGTTTGCTCTAAGCCGAGGCTGCCTCTAGTGAACAGGAGGCTGATTAAAGATGCCATCGCTAATTATCGCTATAAGCTACGCTAAATGATCGCTATTTGGTATATTATTTTGATATCGAGCTTTGTAAGCGATAACTAGCGATGGCATCTTGAATCAGCCCCCAGGAGCTTTTTAACCAGCCTCACTTCGCGTAAGGCCTCAGTAGAGGAAGCTGGAGGGGGGCGGGCGCGGCGCGGGGGCCGGGCGGGCCAGGCGCGGGTGGAAGGCCCCCAGTGCGGCCTCGTTGGTGGAGGACGGCCGCTCCTCGCGCACGCGCAGCTGCGGCAGCCGCCACGCCGCGCACGCCGCGGTCAGCGCGTGGCGGTTCAGGACCCAGTACGCCGCAGCGTTTATCGCGGAGTGCGCGTGGCCGAGCAGCAGCGCGTACTGCGTTACTATCACGGGTGCGGTGCGGCCGAACGCGCCGCAGATGACTATGGCGGCGTGCGGGCACCAGCAGCCGCCGAACAGCGCGGCGATACCCACCTGGGGATGAAGGAAATTCACTTATCGATTATATCGTACCGAGATTATTTGAAGATATTCATATGAAAACGTTATTTTTCCAATTGAATAAAACAGACAGAATACACAAATTAACAAGCATGAAGTCGAGTCGGCGAGTAATAACAAAATGCATTTATGGAATGTAATTTAAAAAAAATGTATATACAGGGTGTAAAAAGAGCAGTCACTATAACTTTGGGATACGATTAAAGGACCTTTTCTCATTCTAGAAATGAATTGTTTTCATTATTTATGAAAAAAAAAATGCAATTTCTTATTTTTAGTCGCAAGGCTGAACTTTTTCGAACAAAGTACTACATTAAATTCTTAAATTTTATACTTAATTTTTGCCCTAGTACGTAATGAACGTCTTACGCGTGCTATAATGACCTCTCAGCGTAATATAATCAGCTGATCGCTGTGTTGTGCACGTTGTACATTGAATTTTTTTTTTATTAATACAGTGTATTAAAAGCAAATGACTAGTACTAATGGATATATCTCTTGCCTGGTTATTACCCCACGAAGTTATAGTGACTGCTCTTTTTACATCCTGTATATTATGATAAAAGTAGATATTCCTGTTCAGGATTTTTATATCTTAGAACTTATACATATTGTGGTCTGAAATGTATTTTCATTTGGAGTATCGGAATAAAACCATTTCGATACTCCAAATTCTATACCGATACATTAATATGTATATCAATATTTTCCATGAAGATAATGCCCACCAGTATGTTTCCTAGCCGCCGCCGCGACCGCAGCGTCGACGTCTGCGGCTGCGGGCCTAGCAGACTAGGCTGAAGTTTCTTCGCGCGGACGTCTCCCACGTCGACGGCGTCGCGGCGCTCCCGGCCGACGCCGGCGATGATGATGACGTGCGTGGGCCGCCGTATCAGCGGCACGGGGAGGGGCAGCTCGCCGTGCGCGGCCCTGGCCGTGAGGGAGAGGGCCGTGAGCTTCACCCGCACGGCCCAGTGGCAGCGGGTCACGGCGACCACGGGCATGCAGTACGTGACCAGCGCGTGCGCGGCCGCCAGCGGCGGGCAGGACAGGCAGATCGCTGTCACCGTCACTGCACCTGCAGAGAACATACTGGCGTTAATAAATAACAAAATAAGTTCAGCTATCCTGTGAGCTATCAGTATAGTTCGCCTTTATATATCATGTATAGTTCTCTTTCAGAGGGAAACCTTAGTACAGGGTCCTCTGAAGGAGAGCTAGCCTTTACAGATAGGTAGGAATTCGGAGGGCGATCTTCGAAAAGAAAGGAATCAAGTTAAACGAAGGCCACGCTTATTATCTACTACAAGTCCCTCGGCCATCAACTTATTTCTTTGACAGCGACAGACGATGTATGTATCGTGGCCATATTATCGTAGATATGCTCACATCATGAGGCGCTCTAGAATTACCTGAAATGGACGCATTTCATTAACAAAAAATATACGATATTATGTGCCCTCAAAATATTAAAGAAAACTGCTATTACCGGCTTAATACATTAAAAAGGTTGTTGTGTTATACCAATTAACTGCTATAAAATAAGCTAATGAATAACAATGATAATGGATTAATAACCACACTGAAATAATATTTTCAAATACGCCTAATATAATATAATAGCAATACGAACAGTCGTTGTAGCCGCACAATCGCGGCAGGCGCTTTTAATTTAACACACAATGATTCGTGTTCGGGAGAATAAATACTCGGCTTTGGCTATCTCGTATATTAAACATCTTTCATATTACGGGATTTTCGTATTATCCCCGAGTGTAATGGTATCAAATAATACCGTGGATCAGTAATGTCGCCGTAACATCTGGACGTTTTATGTAACCCTAAAGTTTGTATTGATGTTGGGGACATAATATAGACGTTTCTTATAATAAAGTCGACATATTGGGTCCACGACGATATTGAAAATCTCTTTATTACCCCTAAGGCTGAGAACACAAAGATTATTTCAATATAACATTAGCCACGAATAAAACAAAAGTTTAACTAGAAAACAAGTTTTATTACTTACTGATATCACAACAATCTAAATCACTTTCATTTAAATAGCTTTGCCGTATTGATGTTTAAAATTACATCATCATAACTGTTCAGAATACGATGTGGTTGAACATGTTTATCATATTTCAACGGAATGTGTCAGGAGCGGTTGAGAGATATAGGATTTTGAGTCAATATTATATTAATTTTTGTGAGGTTGGAAATATGCAACAGCATTCTCGCCCATCTGAAGAGGCTGATATATTTTATTATATACTAGCTGACCCTTGCCCACTTCGTTGAGCATAAAAACAGTTTATGATGAAATTCAACTAAAAAAAACAACCCCTAACTCGGGAACGCGGAACCCGCAACGCGGGAACCCGGAACCCGCACCCACAACGCGGGGACCCGGAACCCGCAACGCGGGAACCCGGAACCCGCAACGCGGAACCCGCAGCATGGGAACCCGAAACCCGCAACGCGGGAACCCGGAACCCGCAACGCGGGAACCCGGAACCCGCAACGCGGGAACCAGGACCCCGCAACGCGGGAACCCGGAACCCGCAACGCGGGAACCCGGAACCCGCAACGCGAGAACCCGGAACCCGCAACGCGGGAACCCGGAACCCGCAACGCGGGAACCCGGAACCCGCAACGCGGGAACCCGGAACCCACAACGCGGGAACCCGGAACCCGCAACGCGGGAACCCGGAACTCGGAACCCGCAACGCGGGAACGCGGAACCCGCAACGCGGAACCCGCAACACGGAACCCGCAACGCGGAACCCGCAACGCGGGAACCCGGAACCCACAACGCGGGGACCCGGAACCCGCAACGCGGGAACCCGGAACCCGCAACGCGGAACCCGCAGCATGGGAACCCGAAACCCGCAACGCGGAACCCGGAACTTGCAACACGGGAACCCTGAACCCGCGACGCGGAACCCGGAACCCGCAACACGGGAACCCGGAACCCGCAACGCGGAACCCACTACGCCAAACCCTTCCGTGAACGTTGCTGGTTCTGCGCTGTCAAATGGAATAAATAGTATCCTATGTCCGTCTACTGGCTCTAAGTTACTTCCTCACCAATTTTCAACCATATCGATAAAGCCGTTCTTGAGTTATAAATAATTTAACTAACACGACTTACTTTAATACAAATAGCTGATGTATAGATGGAACTAACATAAGCTAACGCCCGGTGAATGCTCCCGTCACAGTCGGTCCAGCCGATTCGGTGATCATTAGTTAGATAACGATGATGATGATGAAAAGAAGCCTAAATTAATCCTTATAACTTTAGCTATCTACCAGTGAAAGTCTCGTTAAAATCGGTCCAGCCGTTCCAGAGATTAGCCGGAGCAAAGAGACACGCTAACTCCTTCGATCTGATTTTTAAATTAACATTTATAATATATTCTTAATACAACTTATAAGTTAAGTACTTTTTTTAAATAGGTATATTTATAGTTGTTAAAAGATTAATCGATTTTTTGAGTAAGTCTCTAGTGTTTAATAAGAAAAAGTGTTAACTGACGTAACATTATCACGACGTTTATTTCATTAAATCATAATTTGTATATTATATTTAAGATCGTTTATCAGTGAAAGCAAATCGTAAAAAAACTCATATTGGTTATGTTGACAATAAATATCTAATAATTATTAAATAAAGTTTAGTAAATTCTGCAGTTTTAACAAAAAGAAAATATTTATTTTATTATGTCGTCGTTACAACGTTACGTCGCTCATTTTTGATAAACTGTCAAATGTTACCTATTAAAATGGCACGACTATTTATTAGTGGTGGACAAATAGTTTAATGAATCCAAATAGTTTAAGTTTATGTTAATACGTTATTTATAGCATTTCATAATTTTTATTTTCCATTTGTAAACAATGTCGTTACCATGACACCAGTGTCATATAAACTGGCAACGACGTGAATCGATTGAGCCCAGGTTCAAACCCCGAGTGACCATCACGTATTTTCTTCTTTTTTCTAATTTTCTGCTTATTTTTTTCAACATTTTCTTTCATAATAACCTTTTCGTGACAATAACGAACATACCGTAAAAAATGTATATGTTCAGCGCTAGAAATGTAGCTTTCCAACGGTGAAAGAATTTTTCATATTGGTTCAGTGGTTTCAGAGCCTATTCCATTCAAACAAACAAACAAACAAACAAACAAACAATCAAACGTTACCTCTTTATAATATTAGTATAGATAAGTTAGTTAAGTTAGGCATTCACTTTATATCATAAATACTTTTTTATATGTTTCTATGAGTCCATCATAAATATCTCATACAATAATTTTAAAAAAGTACCTCTTTACGCGCTGGCACTTTCACAGCAAACAATACGGGAATACTATGTTACCTTTTGATAAGTTAGATAAGTCACTTGAACGACAAATGCAAAACATTGTATTATCCAGCGTGTAAATACTTTTTTAGTAAACGAGAAGAGAGAGAGAGATGTAATGTCTAAGGCCATGTCCTTATTCTTATCATAACATCGATCCTAATTAATCAGGATCTTGTAGAGCCTACGGGTTCGTGTGGTCGTTTCTATTCTCAGATAAAGGAGTTTTATTATCTGCATTAAAGCTGAGCTTTAAGAGGTGCGCAAATATATTACCTATAAAGGACACCCCTTTATAGATACTATATTAGTTCTCTAGCTTCAGTTTCAGTAAAGCCAGGATATATCTAGTATTCTAGACCGTAGAACTCTCACAAAGAGCCAGTTGGAATACCTAATGTCTAATGGTTGTGGGTCACATGAGGGGTGTCAGAATGAAATCTAACAAATGTGCACAAAAAGTGCAGAAGATTGCTTTCCCCTGCAATAAGAATCATACATAATATTATCTATATAATATATTATACGGCATACCATATTATTATACGCATTACATTGACGACAGACTTCAACCCTAACCTAGAATGGATGATGAAGATGATGATGATAAACTCACCCAGTGGCACCGCGCCGCATCGGTTCGCCGAAGTCGCAACCGGCTAACGGCTCGCTGACCGAGCTGAGATGATGATGAACTCACCCAGTAGGAGAGCCGACGTCCACACTAAGGAGACAGCCAGGTACGGCCGGGCGCAGAGCGTGCGTCTGCCGCGCCGCACCGCGCCGCAGCGGTCCGCCGCCATCGCCACCAGCGATAACGTGCTTGCCGCTACCGGGAACGACTGTAACATAAATGTAACTGGTGAGGTGAGTTATTATCGACGGCTACAAATTAAAAAGAAAAATAACCTGACTTGAAACATTTGCGTGTAACATTCCTATCACACCTTACAAACGACCTGATGACCTTGAAGTCCTCAACCGATTTCCACCAAACATAGCTAAGAACACTCTCGACTGTTATACCTTTGAAACAAAAAAACCGCATTAAAACCGGATCATCCGTTTGGGAGCTACGATGCCACAGACAGACACGTACTTACACATTTACACAGACACGTCAAACTTATGACACCGCGTCGTTTTTGCGTCGGGGGTGAACATCATAATAATAAATCGAAGCTTTCGCCCGAGTTCATGGCTATACTGGATCATAATACGGACGTAATATTGTAATACCGCCGCTCTAAGCCCTAGTATCCACGTTCTACAATGTTCTAGAATAAGCGCTACAGTGTCCCAAAGACTCGGGAAATGGGAAATTGTCTGTTCTCTTCGATTTGGAATGAGTTAATACTGATGAATGATGGATTTGCAGTTGTAATCCATTAGGATTACAAATGCATGAGAACTCCAATTTGTCACTGCGCTTTAGTCTCCGTGTTACGTGGCTATTTTTGCGAAAACAAAAGATTAATATTATTTTTGTGAAAATGCCTACTTAATAATATTGTTCTAGGGTAGTGTGTTACGAAGATGTCGTAAGCAGCACGAGGCATCATCTTTCCGTGTTATCAAACGTTTTGTCCTATTGTAAACACTCCAATGCTATTTTGCCTTTATAATAATTGACGACATGAATGAATGTAGGTGATATGTCGCAAAAAAATTACCTACAAAAGTGGGCCCAGAAAACTGCCAATTATACATTTTAGAAAATATAGTAACGCAAGTACATTTATTTTGGAGACGCATCTTCAGATTAATGTGCGACGTACTTATATTACTACGTTACATTCTAAAATGTTTAAGTGACAGTTTGAACTTAATTTTCTCGCATTCATATTTTTTCACTTTCATCCATTTATGTTTTCAAATATTATTACTAACTGTCCATACAAAACTATAAAGATAATTATCATTATTGCCATCTATCATCATTTTTAACTAGCTCATCTATTGGTAACTCAATTAAAAAAATAAAGAAAATTCCGAACACTGAATTTTTTCCTTATTGAAGGCTGGAAAATAAAACAATTTAATGTATTTATTAACAATTTGGGACAGTTTATTTGATTACTTGATTAGTTCTCTGACAGCTGACTTTTAAAGTTGGGGATTTGAGTGGTTTTAGGAAAGATTAGGGGCTTGTGAGTTTTAACAGATTACAAAGCCGATGATGAAGAAGAAGTATAAAAAATAAAGTCTTGAAATTTGAAGTCTCTTTTCCATCTAGAGCGGCAGCGCCCGGCTTTTCATTATTATTAGAACTTAGAAAAATGTGTTTGTTTTGACTTACTGTTTGAAATGGCTATCCCAACATTTCCAAGTTGCTGCAAACGGAGCTGTTACAATTACATAGTATTAGAAAGGAGCTGTTCAGATTCCGTTTCTGTTTCGTAAATCGGAACTGCTCTGTTTTGATACTACTATGTTGGCATGCACTGTGCACGAGACCACACTGACTACAGCTCACAATACCTCGATGTAGTAGGTGACGGAGCAGGGCAGGCGTTGTATGTTGGCAGCGCGGGTGGCGGCGAGCGGCGCGCTGGCAGCGCACACCAGCAGGTCGGCGGCGCACGAGCTCAGCAGCTGCGGCGTGCGCAGGCGAGACGCGCCGCCCGACGCCAGCGCAGCCATCAGACTCACATTACCTGCCAACATCATCATATCAGCATGTCACTTGTCTAAAGTTACAAGCTTTAGGGCGTGTTTCACCAGGCAATGTTAAAGTTAATCCTTCGTTAAATATAATGTTGTTCCTCTCGTGATTCCTATCAATGAATGAGAAGGCATGGTATATTAACAAGCCGTTAACACTAACATGCGTTGCATGTTAGTGTTAACGGCTGATTAAATTAGGACTTAGTTATCCTACATTATTATAAAATTGGCAGCATCAGCCTAACGAACGAATACTGAAGCGATAGTCAAATTGGATGGCGCTCAAATACCGACAAGCAACGACAGTGACAGAGTATATGAGGGCTCTTAACTTTAATTATTATAAGCGTTTTAATATTCATCTATGGGTCTTTGAAATTTGTAATAATAATAATTGGAATTTTCGTCGCATTGGTCAAACATTGACAGAGTTCGTTGGCGTATTTTTAAATCATTTTTCTTTGAATTCGAAGGCTGGTCCTTGTGAGGCCCTGCGACCCTTTCGGATCTATTGTGACTCCTTCCCTTTAGACTACCGTTCCCAGTCCAATGTTACTCATGAAGCGAACGATATAATGAGGGTCAGCGAATCTCCTCTGCTTTAGAGTATGACTTGTAAACCTTCATGCTTTCTAAAATGAATCACAGAACAAAGGTTCTGCGGCCTTAGTCTCCAAACTGATTCGATTTAGATTTAGATTCGATCGTGCCGCATACTTCCGAATAAATTGACGTTTGTTTATTTTCCCAGTCGGTTGATATGGTCGGGAATACAAAGAGTAAGTAGATCTATCGATTTTCATTAAATGTTATTGAATGTACCAGGTTCTTGATGGAAATACATGTTACAAAGTAATGATACACAAATTACTTGCACTTTTTGCGATGCATTATTATTATTACACATGTAACATCTGAACACTTTCCGTGATGTGCCGAGGTAGGTACAGCACCTGCCCAGTTCCCATCAACCATATTCCCCGTGGGTGTCATAATAAGAATATTCAGCGATTAATTGCCTGTCGAAATCAGGTGTCGCTGCCGGCATCAAAGCAACTATTAAATCAATAACAATTACTTTTTATCCAATTGGGTAAAAAGCGTACTGTAGTCGCTGTTATAAACTGTGGGGCTTTAAATTTATTGTTCCTCTTTAGAAACTTTTCCAATTCAATTCTTTCGTATATTTGATAGTTTGTTTTGCATGAAATTATATTGTGATATTGCTTAGTATCTTTTAGTATTCTAATATTCTTTACATTAATAACTACCTTACAAAATTATTGAAATACCAAATACTTTAAAGAATGCAAAATTAATTGATAAAATAATAACATTATTACCTGTGAGAATGTTATAAAAAAATATCTATTACCTAATTCGGACTGTGCGATAGTTTTGAATTGAGAATTGATATTTTACTTTCTAATTCCTAATGGTTGAGAATGCAAAGTTACTTGCTAACATTTTATTTGATACATTAAAATAATAATTATATTCGACAAGACATTAATTAAGCTATATAATGAAGTTCTATTTATCTTATTAATTTTACCAATTTCTGAATTTTAATTTATTTTAAATTTTGCATACGTCTCAAGGACCAATATTAAAAAAATGAAATGTATAATAATACCAATTAAATAAACTATTACTTATTTAATTGGTATTATTATACATTTCATTTTCTTTACAAACTCGCAATATTTCTTAAAGGAATTTCAATTCTATATCGTTAGGCAATACGATGCCAGTATATATGTCGCAGTCATCTAATTAAATCAGCTATTTCATTGAGTGACTAGCGTTTTTATCGAATGACGACATTTAATTGAAAGACTAAAGGACAACTCGTCAAGTTGTTTATTGTAACGTCCAATGTCTTGACTGAACATTGATTGAACGTCATTTAGTCATGTAGTCATTGACTGAACGTCATTTAGTCCGATTTTTTAACCGACTTCCAAAAAAGGAGGAG
Source organism: Celastrina argiolus (assembly GCA_905187575.2). Classification (NCBI taxonomy): domain Eukaryota; kingdom Metazoa; phylum Arthropoda; class Insecta; order Lepidoptera; family Lycaenidae; genus Celastrina; species Celastrina argiolus. Next base: position 18,904,322 of record LR994585.1, read on the forward strand.
CTTTCTCAATTCGATGAATAAGTAGGTTTTTTTTATGTCTGTTAGCGAATAATTTTCCGATTTTTTAACCGACTTCCAAAAAAGGAGGAGCTGGAAAAAATTTAGTATAAATCCCTCTTAATTGGGGGAGTGGATAGATTTGTTTTTGGGACAATGTCGGTCTGTCACGTCTCCGGCGCTGCGGGAAATGCAGCCCCTTCGCCCATGCGTAACGAATGACATCAACCAACACTCGCCTTAGGCAGCTCCGGCTTTATGGTCGCCTTCGGCGACCAGCCTCCGCCGCCACGGCGAGTCCTGGTTTCTGCATTTCGTTACGGCGGGCGGGGGATGCTCTCCCTCCGCGCCTACGCGCTTAAATATACACTCTAGGGGTTGACAGACAAGTACTACGTGGAGTCGGGGTTGATAGATTCGCTTTTAGTAAAATTCAGTCACCTGACTGATTTTATGTCCGCTCTCATATAAGGGCTATGTTACAATCCGCTAACTAATTGGACGTTGAGTGACGATTGTACAATCAATGTTCGGCCTAGTCTTTCAATTAAATGTCGTCATTCGATAAAAACGCTAGTCACTCAATGAAATAGCTGATTTAATTAGATGACTGCGACATATATTTTGTGGCAATGAACTAAACCTTTAGAATTTGGTGTGAAGGGCGCGATTTCTATACGCTAGTAAAGGGATAAGCTTTACAAATAGGCAACCTATTTACAAACACGATACACAATTTGCGATTGGACCCTTACATTCTAGAATAGGTTCTTATTGAGTCCTAGGGCCGATACTGTGATTATTTCTTATTGCAAAACGTTTTTATGTATTTGGTCCCTCAATAATAAATAATGCGCCATTTCGAAGTAGATATTGCAAATCAGTTTTTTTATAAATTTTATTTATCCACTATGTGTGGCCGCGACTTCGTAGGCGTAGAAAAGTGATTTAGGGCAGCATTTTTAATATATAATTAGTTTTTAGTTTTATTTGCTAAATTAACACTAGAAAGACGGATAATTTGACCAATTTTGAAGTTTAATATTTTTACAATTATTTTTGTCTTTGCTATATCCTCTCGTGACTTTTATTAAAATAGTTCAAAGTTCAATATATATGTAATCATATTACCACAACATGATCATAGAATGAATAAAAACACTGTTTACCTACAAAGACGGCACCGGTCATATGACCCATACAGTGCGGTCACTATGAAACGATATCGTATTAGGGGGTAGATCAAAATATTTATATCATTTTCGTATGTCGGCGGTTGTTGTGTACGGTTGTGTATTTGTTATTGTCAATATTCATTCCAACTATAATTTTCGTTGCGCAAACAGTGTTATTCCGATGTTTTGCCATGTTTAGGCTTAGCGATCGTCAAATATTAGAAACTTTACAATCTTTACCTAAAGACCAATTAGACGGTGACGGAGAAGATCAACACGCTACAGAAAAAGAGGCAAATATTCCCGAGCAAGCTCGTCAAGTAGTGATGATGATGAATCAAGTGACAACGTGCCACTAGGTAATTATCTGCGTATGTGTGTGAATTCCTATAATTGTAGAATTGTTTTTTTATAAGATTATATAATTATTATTACTTTTTCTCTTAGCTACCCTACAAAGCCATCATCGACGAAGGGGAAGAGGCGGGAGAAATGTGCAGGACTCGCTGATGCGAGTCCTGCACATTTCTCCCCACACAAGCTACGCGTACTGTTGATGACAACAGTATGGTGTCTCCGAGGGGTACTGTGGCATAGTATCTCTAAAAATGAACCTGGACACAGGACGACGAGTACGGCATAATATTTTGTGTGAACAGTCAGGAGCGACACCCGTTATTCGAAGGCTAATCAACGACAAGTTTACGACTGCGTGGAAGCTGTTAGGTACTTGATGATTCTATTCTTCGTCACATCGAGACGTGTACGAGACGAGTACTTGGTCACACAAATTAGTCAATCACATTAGAAGAACGCGAAAAATTCTTCTTAATTTCATATACTAGGGGTGCGTACGTATGCAAAAATTTGTGACACATGCAAATAACCATTATGTGGTCAAAGCAATAGATGATTATTTATTTGTCAAAATTGTAAGAAATGAGCATGACTTTATTGTAAAGGATTAAAAAATATATTTGCATTATTTTTTTATGTTTTTTATGTTTTCAGACCCGTCTGTCATTTTAAAAATGTAGATTAATGTTTGGGGTCAAATGACCCCTCGTCGTCCTTCTAGGTAAAGGCATTTTCCCGTCTATCTAGTGTTAAAGATAAAAAAAGTATTATGTACAAGGCAATTTGTAATCCTAATATTTGAGCATAATTTTCACCAATATCCAGTAGTTTTTGAAATGTTACTCCGAATGAAATTGTATACATATCAAGGACCAATGACAATTGACAATGCATAACCTAAGCGTGTTTTTAATTGCCTCCAGATTTTGAATTTAATTATTTAAAAATGTATACACGCAAAAATATATTAGTATCAAGTTGTTTAGTTATTATTTCCTTACCAATAATGCGAATAACGAATTTTAAGTGGGAAAGAGAGAGCTGAGAGAAGAGATATTGTATAGCACTTATTTCCTTACCAATAATGCCAATAACGGACACAAGCACGTAGAGTGCGAGCAGGACAGCGATATCAGCCTGCGCGTGCGCCTCCTCGCCCTCCGCGCTGGCGTTACCGTACATCACGCATCACCCCGTGAGCGGATCTGAAACAATGAGGCAATGTAAAAACGCACTTTAGGGGCTCTAGGGCCCAGCCAAAAAACTAGCCACACGGCTAGTTATAGTCCGATACAGCAAAATCGGCTTAAATGCCATTAGTGAGCACTGAGCACCCATTCGAGAAAAAAAAGCTCTAAGGCTCTAATGCCCAATAAACAAGCCTCAAACTTGGTCTCCAGGCTCTAAGGTTTGTTTCCCTACGTAGAGGGGATCTGAGGATCCCTGGTCGTAGTTATCCGCCCGGATTATCCCGTTTGGGGGTACTCGGTGTGAGAATTCATAGAATGGGCTCTAAGGCCCAGCTAAACAACTAGCCACCCGGCTAGTTATAGTCCGATACAGCTAAATAGACTTAAATGCCGTTAGTAAAAAAAAAAAAAAATAAAAAAAAACCATTTATTTCAGGCTACATGGCCCATATTATAAATACCTTACAGACTAACATACATACAAAATTTCGGGCGGCATAGGCCCATATTATAAATACCTTACAGACTAACATACATATTATAATTATAACTAAGATTTATCACGTATTATAATCGGCGACGTGATGTGCGCCTCGCTCCGGAGTCTCCCCCGGAATCTTCGGTAGACTACACCCATCGGCCAGAACTCCTCCACCTCGAAGGTCGATAAGCGTTGTGTCGGTACTCTCACCACAAAAGAACTAAAGTTAACTTTATGGCGAGACTCCAGACGCTCGACCCTCAAGTTGAAGGACGTCTTCTTCAAGATGTAGCCCACGACATCCTCGACCTTCGTGGACCAGTGCAGGCGGGACACGTACAGCGGTGTGGTGGGTATTTCACACCGCAGCCGCTGCTCGGGTCCGCAGGGTGCGGTGCCGCGGTGGTTGCGGACGGCGGGCTTCCTCTTCTTTCTTCTCTCCACCAATGTGAAGCCCTCCTCATCACACCTCCTGCTCTCACCCTCGTTAGATCGAGGAGGTTCTGCCTTACGGCTATCCTTAGCCTTGCGGCTCTCTTTCACCCCTTTTATCTTCACCCCCTGGGGAGGTGCGGGGGAGCGGGCAGTTACACCCGCAAAACTTTTCTTCTGCTGAGTCGCTGGTTGACTCAGCTTCGGCTCGACCTCGAGGGGAAGGCGGGCGGGAGCGGCGGCGGTCGCTGACACGTCGAATTCTGCTGACGCGCAAAAGGTGTCAGCTTGCGCGCCGCGGCGACGCGTATTTACGAAGGTCAAATGCTCGGGTGACATACATAATGAACTATTATTTTTCATTTGCAATAATTCATTACGCAAATCACGGATGGTGGATTCCGATGCATTCAACCTACCTCGCATCTCGTCCAGCTCTGCCTTCATGCTATTGAATTTCTTCAGCAGGCTGGAGACGTCGACGTGGTCCATCGTCACCACCGGCAGCTTGTGGAGATCTTTCGCCACAAATGCCGGCACGTCGTCTGGATCCGTCTGCTTCAGCAGGGAGATTATATCCTGCACGCTTCTCTCTGTCCCATCTCTGCGTCGCGATGGCATATTCGCGCTCTGGCCGAGCGTCTCGTACAGCAGCTGCTTGCCCTTGCAAATCTCCTCGCTGTTGAAGGAAGACTTGCAGATCTGCATGATGCTGACCTCGTCCATGGTGTCGATGGCATGCTGGATAAACGCCAGCAACTCATTGGCCACGAGCGCCATGGTGACGTGCAGCGGCAATCAGCCGCGCGATTCGCAAAAATATAAATTAATATTTGTTGCTCGTGTATAACGCGGAGCGCGACCGTTCGCTGGCTCGACACATTATACAGTTAGTGAGCATCCAATTCGAAAAAAAAGCTCTAAGGCTCTAAGCCCTAACAAACAACTAACAAGCGTCAAACTAGGCTTAAGAAATGCGATCGCGTAGAAGGTATGTAAGAGTATATAAGTATATATTATTTATGTCGCTTACGGTTAAAAAGGAAGAATGCAGATATTGCAAACTCCTCCCTATCATTGTGTATTAACAAATATTAAAATATATATATGGACGCTTCACACCACGTCAATCTGGCCCCGTGCTAAGTATCCGAAGAACTTGTGTTACAAGAGGAATATATTTAATACTTTTTATACTATACACATATTTAGATTTTTATTATAATATACACAAATATAATACACATCCATGACCCAGGAACATTGCAAACTTTTTGTTCCCTCGGCGGGATTCGAACCCGCTACCTCTCTTTCGAGCACTAACGCGCTCAACCACTACGCTACGGAGGTCGTCAATAATATACTTAAAAATAATATACTTCTTCGATATTATAAAGAGGAAATATTGTTAGATTCGTTGTTTGCATTCAATAAGCTCCGAAACTACTTTACTGATTTTGATGAAATTTAGGTTTATTGCGGCAAAATGTACGACTCCTGCAGGATCTTCTTTAGCACGGACGAATCACGCGCAACATCTAGCTTATTTATCTTTAAAATAATCGAGCACACCGTCTAAAACAGCCTTAAGTAGAGACAGCACCATAAGGCAGTTTGTTTTTATTACGCGATACCGGTTTAATGTCGGTAGCGACAGCAGCTCATTTCGTCGTAAATTAATTGCCAGTCCCAATTTATGACGTTTTTATTGCAATTAGTCTTTTGTTGACTGTACTTATTACTTTCATCTGGTGTTTTAAAAGCGTTTCTTCTACCTGCCCATTACTCTTTATTTTATTAATTCTAATTGAGAACTAAAGAAATTAATTCTAAATTTGACAGGTAAAACAACGTTTCGTTTCACTTTTAAAAGACTAAGTGAGTAACTTTGTTGATGTTACATAGTACTTTAATTTCTTTTCTTTTTGAACCGTAATATTCATAAAATACATTATAGGAAAACATTAAAATGAATATAATCTATATTTCAATAATCTTTATTTTTACGTTTAAAAAAAAATAAAGTATACGTAACATAAGTTCTCCATTTTTAAAAGTGAAACGAAACGTTTTTTATATGTCAAATAGGTCTCAAGTCAAGGTTTCGATTGAGACTGTTTTATTTAATAAATAAATAAATGATCTTGGCCTTCCCTCAAACAGGACCATGTTCGTTGGAAGGAAAGCTTGTCAGTCACCGAAATCGGTGTGGCAGGATTTTTTTAATTGTCTAAACAATAAAATAAAACAAAAACATGTAACGTTTAAAAACAAAACAAGACTTCAAAATTATAGTTTGTCCTTAGCCTAAATAGTGTGAGTGACTTGAATATGGGACTCAAACTTATTAAGTGAGTTATAATGTAACATCAAAACTTGTGTTGAACGTCCCCACAGAATAGTCTCAAGACCACAACTTATAAATTAGATATAGCGTGGAGGTTTTGGTACAAACCATATTTTATTGTCCCACAGGAACAAATTGGTCATACGTCCTAATCTAGGAATTTATTATGCAAATGGTAATATCGATAAAATTTGCCGTTAATTAGTTTTCTGAAGCAAGTTGCACTAGCTAATTAGAAACATTAGTAAGTTGTTGGCGCAAGTGCAAATGGTATTCATTTGGCTAAATCCTTTTTGGTAAAATATAAAATCCACGCGAATTGTTTCCTCATTTCGAAGGGTCTCGTACTACAAAAGGAAAAAAAACGGAACGGAAAAGATCACTTTGTTGTCCGTCTGTAAAGACACTTTTTCTCGGGAACGCGGAAAAATGCATCAAGCTGAGATCCATATAAGATGTAAATGTACTCACGTCTTAACTGTCCCTTGCGAGTTGTGAAAATCTAAGCCAGCGCAATTAATATATTATACAGCTTAGATATTTCAGAGTATCAATACCTAACGAATAGCGGAGACTATTGTGAACACAGAAGACATTTTGTGGAGTGAAATAGTAGAAGCATTCTTACGAGCCAAAGAAATTCAAATACCTAATATTATATTATTGTCTCTTTCAACCTGTTTTCTACTACAAAAACTTTGTGAAGTTCGGCATTATGGTTGACAAAGCTCTGGGTAACCCCCATGCAGAAACAAAAGAGGTTTAAGTGTGTAACCTCCATAGGTTTGCACACACTTAAACCTCTTTTGTTAAATATAACAATCATCTCATGAACAACTGTCGGTTTGCATATTACAAGAAAAATAACACCATTCTATCTCATTATATCATAATTTTCATTTACATGGTAGAGTGGTACAGTGAACTCAGAATTTGGTACGAAGCAACGTCTTAGCACAGATCAATGAAAAGTTGCGAATACGGTACATTTTTAGTTACTTACTATTAATTTATATATAAAGATATTTTATAGATTTTAACGCGTCGCGCGTCGGTGTACGACTACGCCTCGCGCTTGTTAGGATGGTTTTAATAATTAACCTTTACAATAACATCGAATCGAAAGATTCGTAAGAGTTTTTGTGTCGACATGCGACCTTAAAATAAACAAACTACTTCAAATCCATTACTCATGACATTTATTGTCAATACAAAGACGTCTCGTACAATTTCTGAATTTTGAAGGCGCAATCGATATTCAGCTTCGTGGCTTAAAAATAAATTGTTGTTGATAGAATGCCAATTAAAATGTTGTTCGCGCGTCAAGTGCTGGACCCGCTGGGCGAGCCCACAGTAGAAGTAGACCTGGTGACAGAGCTGGGGCTGTTCCGCGCCGCCGCCCCGCCTGCCTTGACCGGCCCAGGCCAAGGCGTCGCAGCGGCGGTGGCCAGCGTCAATGCCATCATCGCGCCCGAGCTCCTGCGCCACGGCTTCCAGCCCACCGCCCAGCACGACATTGACCAGCTCATGCTACAGATTGACGACTCTGAAGACCGCTCCAAGCTCGGCGCCACCGCCATGCTCGCCGTCTCCCTCGCCACGGCCCAGGCCGGCGCCGCCAGGCGGGGCGTGCCGCTGTACCGCCACGTGTCGGATCTGGCCGGCGTCGTCGGCGTGGTGCTGCCCGTACCGCAGATCACCGTGCTGGCGGGCGGCGCGCGCGCATCGAACGGCCTGCCCTACCGCGAGTACATGGTCGTGCCCACGGGCGCTACCAGTTTTACAGAGGGTATGCGCTTCGGATCCGAGATTTACCGCATCGTGAAGGACATCGTGAGAAATAAATACGGCTTCGACCGCACATATGTCGGGGACAGTGGAGGATTCGCACCGCCGCTTCTGTCCCACCGCGACGCTATGCTGCTGCTCACCGACGCCATCACTCGGAGCGGTCACAAGGGTGCCGTCGAGATCGCCATCGACGCGGGCGCCTCGGACTTCCACAAGGACGGCGGCTACGACCTGCAGTTCCGGAGCCCGCACTCGAGCCCGCAGAACTACCTCACGGCGGAGCGGCTCGCCGACGAGTACCTGAACGACATTAAGGACTTTGGCGTGTGCTCGATCGACGACCCTTTCGGCAGCGAGGACTGGGCGGCGTGGAGCAGGCTAGTGGGTGCGACGAGCTGCCATGTGGTTGCCGGCGACCTCACGCGCACGAGCATCGCTCGCGTGCGGGAGGCGGCTGGGCGTAAAGCGTGTACGGCGGTAGTGCTGCGCCTGGGCGACTGCTCTACAGTATGGGAGTTAGTTGAGGCAGCTCGAGAGGCGCGCGCGGCGGGTTTGGGTCTGATTGTATGCGGGCTGGACGCGGTGACAGCAGACCTCGCGCTGGGGCTGGGCGCGGGGCGAGTGCGCGCGGGGGCGCCAGCGCGGGGGGAGCGCACGGCGGTGTACAACCATTTGCTGCGTGTTGAGGAGGAGCTAGGCGCGCTGGCCAAGTACGCGGGCCGTGGCCACCGCGCGCCCGCCGTGTGACACGCTGATGTATAGTGTCACGCGTACGGCGTACCGTCATTACAGATCGCTCCGCGCGTGCGTGATTCACACGGAACATTCGCGTATATTGTCTGCGTGGATGGTCGTCCATATGAAACTGTCCGCATAACTGAAGAATGACATGAAGAAGCATACATAGTCCGTGCGGGGCGATCCGAACTGTAAAATAAACAAATTACCCGGTCCGCCTGCCATTAAAACCAGCCATAAGACTTCGTTCAGAACGTTATGATTGTATGGACCATCACCGAATTACTTTAGAGTATAGTGTGAACGAAACGTAAATGCGAAAGTAGGTCATCCTACTATATCCAGTCTTCCATGAGGAAGACTAAAAAATACGGTTAAACAACGGATTCTGTATTTGTATATGTCGCAGTCATCTGATTGAAATCGTCATTTCATTGAGTGACTAGTGTTTTTATCGAATGACGACATTAAATTGAAAGACTAAAGGACAACTCGTCAAGTTGTTTATTATAACGTCCAACGTCTTGACTGAACGTCATTAGTCCTTTAGCGTAGTCGTTGCTTATTTACCTACTTACGGAACACCTAGTTACGTGATTTTTTTTTCTAAATTGCGCTCATACTACCGATATTTTATCGATAAACTTAACTTTCAAATTCTACTATAAATCATTCACAGATAAATAATATAACAATAACGAGTATCGCACTTTAATGTAGATTTAATGAAAAAAATATCAACTCAGTGCTATCAGTGCGAGCTGTTTGACGCCATATTTGTTTTGGTGACTACTAGCGCCGCAGTGGAAAAAAGTTTCAATAACCTGACTGATTTTAATCCGCTAACTAAATGGACGTTGAGTGACGATTGTTCAACCAATGTTCGGCCTAGTCTTTCAATTGAATGTCGTCATTCGATAAAAACGCTAGTCACTCAATGAAATGGCGATTTCAATTAGATGACTGCGACATATATTTATGTAATTTTGTTTCTACAATGTGATTATTGTTGTAACTTTTTGATAACTACTTCTATTGCTTCTATAAAATGTTAAATTGATGGTAGATAATTCTAATAAAGTTTTACTAACAATATATTTAATATAATATGAACTTATAAAAAGATAATATAATACTAAATAGCAAATTTGATAAAAAGTTAAATCGTAACTCGTTTGTAGAGAGTGCCAAACCTCAAGTACTTATTTAAATTCAATTTAATTATATCTACACAAAGTCCAAACGCCAACTTTACATAAAAGGAAGCCATGTTTTAGAAGACTGATTGATTCAGCCACTGCAGTCGTTACGCTGTCTAGACGAGTCCAAGGATTTGTCTGTTGTGACGTCACTGCAGCTATCCATAATCATCATCACTTTGTATCTAAGACTCGCTACTCAGCCTAGTCTGGGTTACATAATAATCAAAGATTTACTCTTATCATAATGAAATACCTTTTTTATTAATAGACTGGTGCAAGTAGGCGTTACTAACGTAATGGTTGATATACTAAAAGTATTCTCGTTTAATTATTATTATCGTATTTATATAACAGACGTTAAACAATACACAGGGCGGTTCATTTTTTTTGTTTTGGCACCTCATATAAGTAAATAACAAATAATAATAATAATTAATTCAATACTAAAATAAATTAACTATAATCTAGGTACTATGACGAATTAGCATAATTTCGGATGAAATGAAGATTTTTTTAGGAAGCCTGTGTGAAATGTATAGTCGAAAAAGGTTTTAAGAAATAAAAACATTAAAAAATTTACTTTAATTTTGAGTATAATTATCGCGCGCACGCAACATCAACCCAAGATTATTAAATTCTTGGGTAGTAAACTTGGTTTTTAATTCGTTTTTTTTTACTAATGTTAAAAAGAAAATGACGAAACCGTTACTTCGAAAAATCCGTAATGTTTAGATATATATTTTTGTATCATGTTTTTGATTGAACATAAAAATGTAATTTTAAAAGCAAAAAGTATAGCTCCGCCGTGACAGCTCGGGGCTGCCGTGACCAGGATTCGAACCTGGGTTACTACGGCCACAACGTAGGGTCCTAACCACTAGACGATCACGGCTGTCGGAGCGGGTACGGTAAGTACGAAATATTTGAATTACATTCTAATAATAATACACCTACCAAATTAAATAGGTATTAGATTGTACTACCGTTGTAGGTGTTAAGGTATTTGTGAACTCGGTCGGACTACAACTGGAGCACTTTCACCACAATTATCCGCACGACTGCGTCGGAGGCTGTACTGCAGCTTCGTACAAAAGACAAACCAGACGGACAGTGGACTATCACTGTGATAGTCGGTAGCCTAGTTGTTCTGTAGTTGAAGGTTCGAGTCCAACAAGGAACAAAAAACATGTTGGAAATTAAAGTGGGAAAAGAGTAGGTAGATATTAAGCATAAAAATATAGCATTAATACAAATAGTAAGTGTTAACCCAATTTTAATGTAATAAGATTTATAATTGGCTTTGCTACAAACTTTCATCGTCTACTCATGCAACAACACCTAATACATATACATTATGTAGCGTATTTTGTATATTGTTTCGACTGCACAAAATATGCTGCAGCCACCTAAAATTTAGTTGGAAATATTAAGGTTTGATTTGGAAATAATATTAAAGAGTATCTTTAAACGTGTTCAGCTGTTATGTATGAATGGTTATGGGTGATATTAAGATTCATTTTATTTTGTCACTGTTTTATTGCAAAAGTCAGCCCCCACAAGCAGCTGTGAAACAAAACAATGCAAATGCGACATAAAGGCGATGATGATGATGTTATTTGTACATTATCCATTTCTTTCATTCCTCCTCTCGCTGTACACGACTTAATAAAATTCCTGGCATATTATGCTGTACAGGGTACAACGTTGTTCTTATAACAATTTAATAAGCCCATGTTACGAGCTGCTGTTTTATTATAAACCCATACTCCCTATAAATGTTATGGTAATAGACATTTTAATCATACGAAGAAAAAGATTTTTATCTTCACATACCACATAGTAATTATCATTATTGTGTTCGATAAAGATTGCCTACTGTCTCCGATGCCTAGTGGTTTAGAGCTTGAGCAGTGGTCGTGGGTTCGATTCCCCCGAACCACAAAAAATTTTGTTTTCAAGTTTGGTTAGGACAATGCAGGCTGATCGGTGATTGCCTGATTGTCAATCAAGAAAGATGATCCATGCGTCTGATGGGCATGTAAAAAGTCGATCGCGCCTAATCTCCCGCCAGTCGTGTCGGTTATCCATCGTGGGTTACGAGAGTGAAGGAGAGAGTGCTTCTGTGTATTACGCACAAACTTGGGCACTTTAAAATAACTCCTGAGTAGCTGGTCTGGTTTCAATGAAACCTGAGGCATTATTTTTATTATTATAAAGATTGTCCAGAAGTAGTGACGGATCGGGACATTTGAAAAAAGGAGAGGGGAGACCTTTGCCGAAAAGGGGGACAGTAAGGGTTCTTAATAATAAAGTCAACGTTAGAAGAAAGTTAACACAGTCAAAACCATACTCGTAGCCATTACAACCAAACCTTATCCCAAGAAACAATTAAAACACCTGACTTACTCACATACATCGCCTTACAAAAAACTGCCAGCCGCATTGCCCAAAAATTTTTATCATCAACCTCTAGAAATAGAAGAAAATTTTAAATAATATAATATTAGATCATATAATAATAAATAAATTAATTATATAAGTACATATTACAATATACTATTGCATATATAACTAGCTGACCCGTGCCCACTTCGTTGAGCATGGAAACCGTGTAAACCTTCCCGGGACTTTCACAAATATTTCAAGACCAAAAATAGCCGAATCAATTCAGCTGATCTCGAGTTTTAGCGAGACTAACGAACAGCAATTGATTTTTATATAGCCTATGTTACTCAGTGGTAATGTAGCTTTCTAATGAAAAAAGAATTATCAAAATCGGTCCAGTACTGTACGGTGTCTCATATTATAACACCGTAGCATTTTTACACAGTATTTTACTTCATACACTCAGTACGCGTTCGTAAATAGCAGACACCGCGCGTGCTCCCCAGCACCTTTATATCAATCAAACATATTATGTGGGAAAGTTAATAAAATTAATTAATCGGGAAAAGTTCGCATTTATTAGCCAAACCCCCACATAAATTTGGTCCTTCGTGCTTAGTGACCTTCCGCGTTTTGGTCAAAAGCAGGATCATACGCGTGTGAGGAGTGATCAGTGACTATCAGAAAAGCAGTCGTTTAAAATTAGCAGACAGTTCAGTAGTAGTAAATCAAGCAGTGTAGCAGAACAGTGGTGTAGCAGCAGTGTAGCAGAACAGTGGTGTAGGACTAAGTTGTGATAGTGGGAGGCGATCAGCAGCAGCAGTTTCTAGCAGCAAAACAGCGTGGTTCGTGGCTGCCAGCAGCAAGCAGTAGGATCGTGTCAGCAGATCATCACGCTCTCCGGAGCACGAGCAGTAAGGCAGCATCAGCAGAAAAGTTCCAGAGCAATCAAGTAAGATCTTTCCATTTTTTACTTTAAGCAAATAAGTTACAAAAATGGAGGATATTTTAGAAAATCAAGAGCAGATAGTAGGGGCTATGGAGCAGTTGCTCGCGTCTTTTAAAAAGACGGGGCGAGAACGTAGGACACTAGATTACGTCAAGCGGAAGTTACAAACCCTTGATGAATACTGGGAAGAGTTTAAGCAAAACAGACAGCAATTAGCAGAGTTCGTAGACGAAAATTCTGAACCCATTAGAAGTCTATATGATAGGGCTTTCAGAAACTACGAGAGTACGAAGTCAACTTTGCAGCAGTATATCTCGACTTCATCAACGGTAGCACAGCCAGAAGGTAAGGTACTTGAAGTTCCGAGTAGAGGAACGAGCCCATTACCCATCCCTGGACCATCAGTACCAGCATCAGCAGAACGCGTATCAAAGACGATTTCCCAAGGTGTCGACAGCAGAACAGCAGAGATGTTACGTAAGCAGATGACGAATTTCAAAGCATTTTCTAGAACAGTAAGCAATATAGACCTAGAGGCAATAACGGAAAAATGGCAGTTTGAAGATACATTGCAGCAGTTGCAGTCGAGATGGGCAGCAATCGATGCCCAGCACTGGGAGCTCGATAATGAGTTAAATGGTTCTAACATAGAGTACGAGAAGCAGTTTACAGCACATGAGAAAAAGTTTACTTTTATGAAAGAAAATATCAACAAAAAATTATGGTCGACGTCTCACAGAGAAAAATCGACTCCGAAATTAGATATCCCTACATTTAGTGGCAATTATCATCAATGGATGTCATTTAAAGATTTGTTTAGCGAGGCAATTCATAACAATCCGTCATTATCTCACGCCCAAAAAATGCAGTTTTTGAGGAGTAAATTGACAGGAGAAGCAGAGAGGCTCATTCAACATTTACAAATTACATCAGTTAATTATAATATTTCCTGGGAAATTCTTAACCATAGGTACAATAATAAAAGGCTCATATTTACTGCGCACGTCAACATACTGCTAGGGCTGCCAAGCATTCAATATCAATCAGCAGCACAACTTAAAAAATTACACGATACAACAAAAGAATGCTTAAACGCAATAAAAAACCTAAAAATAGACATTAGCACATGGGACCCCTTACTGGTCCATTTGTTAGGGCAAAAATTGGACAGTGATTCGTATACAGAATATTTGGAATCAGTTAAAAATCCTAGAGATTTGCCAATTTTAGAAGAGTTTGTTAACTTTTTGGAAGCTAAATTTACTGTACTTGAATCATCACGTCGAAAACAAGAGCAGACCGGATTTAAGCCCTCAGTATCTACGAATCAGCAGAATTTTTCAAATCAGCGGAAACTTTTTTCAAGCAACTTTAAATCTAATAGCAACAATAATAACTATTCAAATCATAAGTCAAACATAAAGGCTTTACATGCATCCAATTTAATTTGCGGACTTTGCAAAGGCGAGCATGGTTTATTTTATTGTACAAAGTTTCAAGAAATGTCATGCGATCAGAAATTGAAAACCGTAACCCGGTTGCGTTATTGTGTGAATTGTTTATATGAACATGATACTAAGGAATGTTTTTCCAGTAAAAGGTGCCGTTTATGTGCAGGATTTCACAATAGTTTATTGCACAACGCATGCACTAAACACAAACCAAGCACTTCTTCGAACCATGTGTCGAAAAATCACCACGTGTCTCAACCCAACACGTGTGAGGTCTTATTAGCAACAGCAATGGTCACTGTAAAAGCAGTAAATGGTGAGCAGCATTGCCTTAGAGCACTGGTAGATTCGGGTTCTCAAATTTCTGTAATTACGGAAAGAGCAGCACAGATGTTAGGTATAAGACGACGGAAATGTAAAGGTACGATTTTCGGCGTCGGCGAGCATGAAAGCAGCAGTAAAGGAATGCTCACTATACAGTGTGCATCATTGCACAATAATTTCACATTTAATATTGACGTAATCATCATGAGCAACCTTATCAAAAGTCTTCCGAACGTAACCCTACCAAAACCTTCATGGTCATACATCGAAAATATTAATTTAGCAGATCCAAAGTATTATGTAAAACGCCCTGTCGACTTACTTTTAGGAGCAGACGTCTATTCCAAAATTTTGTTAGACGGTATTCTACGAGGTCCAACTAGTGAGGAACCTATAGCACAGCAGACATACCTTGGATGGATCCTCTGCGGTTCTGTAAAATCATATCAGTGCAACGTCATGTTACAGAATAATTATGATGATTTGCAAAGATTCTGGGTATGTGAAGACATTTCCCAAGAAAAGGAGATATCTTCAGAAGATGATTTATGCCTTCAGTACTTCTCCAAAACGACGAGGAGATTGAAAGATGGTAGATTCGAAGTGCGTTTACCTATTATAGAGGAATTCTAAAATAAATTAGGGTCATCAAAAACTACAGCATTAGCACAATATCAGAGTTTAGAGAGGAAATTGTATCGTAATTCAACATTAGAAAATGATTACAAAAAGTTCATGCAGGAGTACATAGACTTACATCATATGGAAAGATCATTATCTGAAAGCAAACTTGGTTACTACTTACCTCATCATGGTGTCATCCGAGACAGTTCTACTACAACCAAGCTGCGCGTAGTTTTCAACGCGTCAGCAAAGTCTTCGAGTGGTTATAGCTTAAATGATATTATGTACAAAGGTCCGAATCTTCAGCAGGACCTTCAGCAGTTGATTCTGAAATGGCGGCAGTATAAATTTGCATACACAGCAGATATCGAGAAGATGTATCGTCAAATTTGGGTTTTTCCAGAGGATCAAGCATACCAAAAGATCCTTTGGCGTGAGTCCAAAAACCATCCTATACAAACGTATCAGTTGAAAACAGTTACCTACGGAGAAAAAGCAGCAAGTTTCTTAGCAATGAATTGTTTAAAGCAGTTAGCAGCAGAAGAAAAGAAGAAGTATCCAGAAGCAGCTAGAGAAGTAGAAGAAAGCTTTTTCGTCGATGATTATTGCGGTGGTCATCATAATTTACAGCAGAGCAAGCAGTTACAAGCAGATTTAATTGAGCTTCTAAAATCAGGAGGTTTCAATTTACGGAAATGGAAGTCAAATGACCCCCAACTTCTAGCAGATTTAGACACAAAGCAATGTGACAAGCAGACGTACGAATTTAAGCATATAGAGTCAACAAAGACTTTAGGATTAGGCTGGAATCCACAGGGCGATGTATTTACGTTTCAATGTAAAATCGAATTTTCGGAGACAGAACCTACAAAAAGAACTTTATTATCCGATATTTCAAAATTATACGATCCGTTAGGCTGGCTAACGCCATTGAGCACGACTTTAAAACTTTTATTTCAAAATGTTTGGTTATCAAAAATTTAGTGGGATGATAAGCTTCCACAGGATATTAAAACAAAATGGTTACAAATACGCACGGAAATACAAAACATTAGCACCTTTGAAATAAATCGGTGGATCGGGACTTCTGAAAACGATAAGATCGAATTGCATGGATTTTCCGACGCCTCTAGCAAAGCATTTGCTGCAGTAATTTACTGTAAAGTTATAAAAAATGGAGAGTCATCAGTATCATTATTAGCGGCCAAAGCACGGCTCGCACCATCGAACAAAGTCCAGACAATTCCCAGACTGGAATTAATGGGAGCTGAACTATTAGCAAAATTAATGAGCAAGGTTCAAAAATGTTTGTATCAGTACAAAGCAGAAGTATTTGGCTGGACAGACTCTACAGCAGTTCTAGGATGGATACAGGGCGATCCAGTACGATGGAAAACATTTATATCCAATCGAGTCAGAGCAGTAACGCAAGTAATACCAATATCATGTTGGCGCTACGTTAAGACAAAGGAAAACCCGTCCGACTCGGCTAGTCGCGGCTTAAACGTGACTCAGCTGAAAGAAGATAAGTTATGGTGGAACGGGCCATCATGGTTGCCATCATTCAAAGTCGAAGAGCCAACATTGTACGAGACTACATTAGAACAAAGAAATCAATATAAGCAATCAAATATTCTAATTCAGTCGGATTATCAATCATTAAGTATCATTGACAGTCTATTAAATAAGCATAGCAACATAACACGAGTTATTCGTATAATAGCATGGATATTACGACTAATAAAATATAGACAACGTCACGAAGCATATCTCACGTTACGAGAATTACAATACGCAAAAATGCTTATTGTTAGAAATGTACAGCTGGCGCACTTTAATGACGAAATAAAATTACTTTCAAATAATAAGCCCTTGCCATCGAAAAGCAACATTTTAAATTTACATCCGATTTTAGATGAAGACAGAATTTTACGAGTCGGTGGCCGTCTCAGAAATGCAAGTGTCAGCACTGAAATAAAACATCCTATTATCATTCCATACGAAAGTCAACTTACCATTTTACTTATTCAGCAAGCACACGAACTAACATTCCATGGCGGTCCTCGAATTACGTTAGCTAATCTGAGACAGAAATTTTGGATTATTGGTGGAATAAGAGCAACAAAAAAGCATATAAGAAAGTGCGTGATCTGTCGAAAACACAATCCTACCTTAGGTCAGCAGCTCATGGGTGACCTACCAACGGCGCGTGTTAACCCGAAGCCAGCATTTTACAACACCGGTGTAGACTTTACAGGATACATTGATGTAAAAGCAAATAAAGGGCGTGGCATTAAAACCATGAAAGGGTACATAGCATTATTTATTTGCATGGTGACAAAAGCAGTACACCTAGAGATCGTGTCAGACCTCACGAGTTCAGCATTTTTGGCGGCGCTCAGTAGAATGGCTAGTCGCCGCGGCACACCACATCACATATTCAGTGATAATGGCACGAATTTTGTAGGAGCAAATAGATTGATGCAGGAGCAATTCGAAAGAATTTTTGATGATAACACCTTAGGAGAGATAGCCAATTGAATATCACTTGGCATTTTAATGTAGCAAAATGGTGCCAAGCATCTGGTTTATGGGAGAGAAACATACGAAGTTTGAAACATCATTTGAAAAGGGTAGTAGGGGAGCAAAAACTTACGTATGAGGAATACGCTACTCTACTAGCAAAAAATGAAGCTATCCTAAACTCTAGACCACTCTGCGCTCTCACAGAGGATCCAGAGGACCTAGACTATTTAACTCCGGCACATTTTTTAGCTGGCAAAGCAGACTTGAACATCATAGAAACCGAGCAGGACGCTAGATCAAGATGGTATCTAATCTCTAAAATGTATGACGACTTATGGAAAAGGTGGAAGATCGAGTATATGACTCAGCTATCAGTAAGATCCAAATGGTTACGAGAGAAAGATAATATCCAAATCGGTGATTTAGTCACGATTCAAGAGGATAATTTACCCCCCGGCAAATGGCTTATGGGGAGGGTATTGGAGCAGCATCCTGGAAAAGACGGATTGGTTCGTGCCGTAACTCTTAAAACCATGAACGGTATAATCAAAAGGCCGGTGGTAAAGTTGTCAGTCTTACCTCTTTCGGACGCGGTGAGCAGCGGCTGCGAAGAAGAACCTGAGGAACCTAAACAAAATCCGAAAAAATCTATCAAACAGAAAAGTTTTATGTCTATGGCGATAGCGTTCATATTATTTATGTCGCTAATGACAACAACTTACGCAGCTACAAATCTACCTAGCAACATGTCTCTATATTTTGATCATATCGGCAGTGCAAAGGTCATTCGGGAAATCGGGACAAATGGACTCTCATAGCATATTATAATATGTCTCCGTATTGGGAAGGATTCACTGCAGCAAAAAAGTTCATAAATTACACAGATAAAATATGTTCTTGTATGCCCGACAATGACCATTGTTTAACAATAACTCTACAATTACAGCACGAGTTCGAGGAACTGGATCATTATAATCGTTTGTTATTTAATCAGCGTTTTGACGCGCGTGCCAGAAGGCGCCGCGCGCTTATCAATGGTGTCGGTTACGCCGCCAACTATCTGTTCGGAGTATTAGACGAGAGATTCGCGGAACAGTACAAGAAGGACATTGAACTTATCAGGCATAACGAGCATCATATTAATAACTTGATACAAAATCAAACATCGGTCGTCGAGGCTCAATACAACTTACTGAAACGTACGGAACAATCGATTCAGCTTCAGCATAAATCAATAAACAAGCATCTTATGGATTTGTATAATTTTACTAATTCTCTTAAGTCGGAATCTGTCCGCACTGTAGATATACAAAATTTTATATTGTCATCTATAACGGCAATGAACTTATTTCAGACTTAAAACGAATTCAAGATACAATTTTGGACACTATTACCGACATTTCATCATGGCAAATTCAACATGCATTTATTAACACCTGAGCAAATTAAAAACGAATTACTACTCATAGGGAGTCAGTTGACAAAGGATATCACGTTACCCATTGACAACGTACAATCAGACTTACGGAGCATCTACAGTTTACTAAGAATCAAAGCAAGAATGTTAAAGGAGTATTTTATATTTGAAATATCATTTCCATTAACAAACAGAGAAGCATATAATATTTACAAAATCATTTCGATTCCTAAGCAGATAGCAGGAAATGCGATCACTGTCCTCCCGGTAGACGACTACGTAGCAATTAATTTAGGGAAGGACTCTTATTTTACTCTTTCCACGTTTGAATTACAATTATGTTTCAATAACGAACAAACTTACCTATGTCAGCTTAACAAACCGATCAAATATCTCCCAGCAGATGAAAAGTTTTGTAAGATTGACGCCAAAACTAAACAATGTCTTGTAAGCAAAGCAGCTTGTAGAGACCAGTGGATACAGTTAAGAGATGAATCCAAATATTTTTACTTTTGCTGTAACACATATCAAGTTAGGATTATCTGTTCAGATCGTGTAAGCACAGATCAGCTGAGTGGAGCTGGAATATTGAATATCGAGCCTAACTGCATTATAAAGGGCAGAGATTTTACCATGTACTCTCAGAGTAATTCCAATAATAAAATCAACTTGGAGTCAGGCATTTTATCTCCCAAATTACCTAACATAAATCATATGGTCAACATATCGTACCATCAATATTTAGAAGTCTTTGACAACAATGAAGTTGAAATAAACAATTCTATTAGCGATTTAGAAGAGCAGGTCGAAGAATTAAAAATTGCCACTAAGCATCTAAAGACATCAGACGGTCAGATATCAGCCCATGACGTTCACCAATATAGCATCTCATACGGACTGCTTGCAGTCATGGTCATAGCAACATCATTTATACTGTGGAAAAAATATAGAAGAATATTTAGCAGTGTATCGCCGCAAGCAGAGCCTAGTGTAGTGTATAGTGCGCGAGAGCAGAGTACGACTGACCGTCAGTCGAGTGAAGTGTGTATAATTTGATGAGGGACAAAGGAACCTCTCCAATATTTACCAAATGTAAATTTCCATTAAAATCAACCTAATTTTTGTATTTTTTCGGCTCGGGAGTATGTACGGTGTCTCATATTATAACACCGTAGCATTTTTACACAGTATTTTACTTCATACACTCAGTACGCGTTCGTAAATAGCAGACACCGCGCGTGCTCCCCAGCACCTTTATATCAATCAAACATATTATGTGGGAAAGTTAATAAAATTAATTAATCGGGAAAAGTTCGCATTTATTAGCCAAACCCCCACAAGTACTTTGTTAAGTCGTTACATACAAAAATACAAATCTTTTGCTACAAATTGACATTTTAGCGATATCGATTTAGACTTCTGACCAAAACATCATCTATCTCCGTAACGATTTAATGTTTATTGTTATCTAAACTAAAAAAATCACTTAATCACCGTACCATAAAGAAAAAAAACTACGAGTCTGACTCCTGTATAAACAGACAAAAAATCAAGTTTCTTGTATGGACACCTTGTTAGAAAATCTGTTTTTGTTTCAACAATAGAAATACATCATCTGTGAAAATTGTAACTGTAGCTCGTATCACCGTACTTGAGATCTTGAGATAGCCTGGTGTCAAACAGACAGTGAAATCTCAATAATATGGTCCCGTTTTTACCCCTTGGGTACAGTAATTCATTTGGTCGATTTATTTATTTTTCTTTACATTTATATCAAATTAAATAGGAACGTAGTACTTAGTTGCGTACTAACTTATCTCAAAATTATTTGCGAATAATTTTAACAAGAATTAAATTAAAATTAGATTTATCAATAACAGAGCTCTTGTCATCAAACGCTGTACAAAACCACTAGACCTCAAATGAAACCGGAGCTTTCGACGTTTGTTTCCCCGAACCAATCACAGCCTCCATGACCTGTTAAACGTCACGCTAATTCATTAATTATTTTCAATTATCATTATAAATTATTTACACTCATAATTAAATTAAATTGACATAAATTATTTTATTCAGAATTTTGGTTAACGGAAATTCCAATATATTTGCATTTGGTTAGAGTGTGAGAGTTGACGTTCAAAAGACCGATCGCAACAGCGGCGTCCAGTCGGGCATCGAACCTACGACCTCCGGGTCGGGATGATGCCAATGGTTAAAATGCCTACGATTTTGACAGTGTTCTGTGTTAACTTTCTTTTAACGTTGACGCTCGGCAAAGGAAATAGAGAGGAGAGGCCTTTCTATGGTCTCAGAGGCCGTCGCTACTTCTAGACAATCTTTATAATAATAATAATAATGCCTCCCACACCTATTTCGGTGACGGTGGCCGGTTTCGTTGAAACCAGGCCAGCTACACAGGAGTTATTTTATAGTGTCCAAATGTGTCCGCAATTCACAGAAGCACTCTCTCTTTCTTCACTCTCGTAGCCCAGTGGGACGGATAACCGACACGACTGGCGGGAGAACAGGCGCAGGAACGACTTTTTACATGCCCATCCGACATCATGGATCATCTTTCTTGTCAGACAATCGGGAGATCAGCCTGCATTGTCCTAACCAAACGTGAAAACAACATTTTTTGTAATTCCAACGCGGGAATTAAACCCTCGACCTCCGGGTCGAGAGCGGAGCTCTGAACGGAGACATATGACCTCCAATACTACAGTCTTATGTCTTAGCAGTCATCATCAATGAATCCAAAACCATCTCTCATAATAATAGAGGTTTCCTGTGGTCAAAATTAGACTGTATTTCATATTATTATTATCATTCTGACTTATATAGACAAGGCTCTATAATTACTATACCATCAAAATTATAACTTGTGAAAAATGCCAAGTCTCGCTACTTAGTTGATCGATCCATGTGATGCCAAGTCGGTGTTAGTCGGTCTTAAACTTCTGTTTCAAATTGATTAAAATTTGAAATATACCGTGTTTATACAGTGCCTGCTTAGTTTGTGAAAACACAGGCTTTTAGTTTTATCTATAACGAATACAGCCTGAATCGAGAAAAGGATGGTATGGTATGGCACGGCTGTGCTCAACTTGGCAAGAGTAATGCCAGATAAGTGTGCCAAATTTTACAATCATTTTTAAACAACAATTAGACGACCTCCATAGCGCAGTGGTTCAGCGTGGTGCTCGACCGAGAGGTAGCGGGTGCGAAAAAAAAAACAAAAAGTTTTCAATGTTCCTGGGTCATGGATGTGTATTTAATTTGTGTATTAATATAATAAAAATCTTAAATACGTGTATAGTATAAAAGTATTAAATATATATTTCCGTTGTCTGGTACCTGTAACACAAGTTCTACGGATACTTAGCACAGGGTCAGATTGAGGTAGTGTGAAGCGTCTATAGACATTATTATTATTAATCATCTGATCAGACAATTCTCGTAAAACTGTACCTAAAGTTTTTGTTACACGTATTGATAACTAGATACTAGAACTTTGTAGGATCCAACTGCTGGATTACGTAAGCGTACGACATGAAAGTGATTTTCCGCAGCTGTACGTACGCCGGATATCCGCACCGCGGCGTTTATGTAGCGGCACCATGATGCAGGATAAACTGGGATATGTCAACAAATGTCAAATGACATATCTAATACGAGGGATATCTGTCTGTCCGTCTACACCAAAGTAGCGGGGGCATGGTATACAACGTTCGAGTATACCATGCCCCCGCTACTGTTTATTTTAAAAGTTGCGTGTAACCTACTGTTAGACGTGATATCGATTATAGCTTGTGAATACACTTCATGTATGTTCTACCCCTGTCTTTGCAAAATAATAAAAAGTTAAAATGTTTTAAACAAATGTAACAATATCATAGTGTGCTTATTTCAAAAGGAAAGTTGTCAACAAAAGGGCATTCAAAATACATTCAGCGTGGTTGCGATTGCAAATATTTCTGACGCTGAAAAGAATATGAGTGGAGTTTGCTTAGCTTCAGTCCGTGTACGATCAAAATACTTCAACAAACGTTGTATTTTTATCTTCGTAAAATAAGAATATAATTTTATGGACGTTAAGTTGTTTTCTGGTGACCGTTTAAATCATTGGTTAAAGTATTAATTACTGAGAATGCAATTCCAATTTAAAGTTTTATAAAGTTGGATTTAGTCCCAGCTTTAGAAGTAATAAGGTCACTCTAACAAAGTCTTAGCATATCTGTTATCTGTGGGTTAGCATCTTAAACGGCAGAGACATATCTGCACTTTTTAATCTTGGCTAATGGAGGTTAAACTGTTTGCCCTAGAAACCCTATCTTTATGAAATTCTTAATATATTCCTGCCCTATCAATTTCAAATCAATCTTATGTTATAATCATAAATATGTTATGTAAATACTATTTTATAATACTGTTTTAGCAGTCTATAAGTATGGAATTTTTCTAACCCTTATATTTCGTTTGCATTGAAGGTTGTTTAACAATTTAGTACCAGTAGTAAGTCATTGAACCCTTGTTTCTAGTGAAGAAACCCTCCGATGTTTATCCGATACACTGACAAAAGAAATAGGGTACTTAACTCTCTTAAACTATCCTCAATGAGTCTAGATATTTTAACGTAATATTGGCTGAACCTAATTCGACAGCAGCAAAATTATTAAATAGTTTTATAATTAATAAATAGTAATAAGTCTATTCTGTACGATGGGATTAGCATAGCGACAAGGTGTGCTAAAATCCCTAAATTTATTTAGAATAAAAAAAATTTAATCTCACCCAACCTCAGATGAATTAGCCGGTCCAATATTAGAGTTTGCTATATTATAATGTACTTTTTATCTTCTTTTAGTGTTAATGAGATAGAGTGTTTAATATGTATAGTCTATACTCTATTATACTACTGAGCACTCTGACACAATAGTAATAATATCTATGGACGCTTCACACCACGTCAATCTGGCCCCGTGCTTAGTATCCGAAGAACTTGTGTCACTGGTACCAGACAAAGGAAATATATTTAATACTGTACCTACACATATTTAAGATATTAATTATATTATACATAATACACATCCATGACCCAGGCTCACTGAAAACTTTTTGTTCTCGCGGCTGCGACGCGCGTCATCATCAGCGCGTTGGTGCTCGACCGAGAGGGGTCGGGTTCGAATCCCGCCGAGGGAACAAAAAGTTTTCAATGTTCCTGTGTCATGGATGTGTATATAATAAAAATCTTAAATATGTTTATAATATAAAAATATTAAATATATATTTCCGTTGTCTGGTACCTGTAACACAAGTTCTTCGGATACTTAGCACAGGGCCAGATGGACGTGGTGTGAAGCGTATATTATTATTATTATTTAATTTGCAGTTATTGATAAACTTAGATACTTTATAATCTAGTTTTTTTAAACACACTCTTTGCCCAGTTATAACTTTAATCAAAATTTAAAAAAACTTATATTATATCAATACTAGAGTAATAAACAACTAAAACCGTTTTAGCTTTTGAAATATTTTGAAACTGGTTAGGACAGACTCAATTAAAGTAATTCAATTAAAGCTAACTTTTCAACTTGTCACAATAAACTTGTTAAAATAGTAGAAACTTCGCAGTTGAAATAACGCAATATTTTATTTCAATCATGTTTAATGGTTCTTTGACTTCTGTTGTAAGTTGTTCCACGTTTTCAGTTGCCGTCGAACAGAGTATAAAGAATGAGAAATATTAAAAAACCTTTAATTCAATCAAACAACAAAATTAAAATGAAATATTGTAGTTTGAATTCTAAAGTGTATGTAAAACAAGTAACTCGTGTATTTTTATTTAAATTTAATTCAAAAGTGAGTTATAGAACAGTGCGAATGTATATAAGGTAGATGTTTTTTTTTTATCAATTAATACTGGACATCACGACCCCCCCGTCTATTGGTTTAGAGCTTACCTCTCGACACGGTCGAGGTCGTGGGTTCGATTTCCGCGTTGGAACAACAAAATTGTTTTCAAGTTTAGTTAAGGCCATCAGGCTTATCATCTAAAAAGAGGATCCATGCGTCGGATGGGCATGTAAAAAGTCGATCCTGCGCCTGATCTCTCGCCAGCCGTGTCGGTTGTCCATCCCATTGGGCTACGAGAGTGAAGGAATGTGTATTGCGCACAGTCTTGGGCACTATGAAATAACTACACCGAAATCAGAGTCAGACACATTATTATTATTACTGCACATAAAAAATCGCAAATACGGTACAAATTATTCTATCTTCATTATCCCCCGACGCGAAAACGACGGTGTGTCATAACTTTGACGTGTCTGTGTAAATGTGTATGTGTCTGACTGTGGCATCGTAGCTCCGAAACGGATGATCCTATTTAAATGCGGTTTTTTTTTGTTTGAAAGGTATATCAGTCGAGAGTGTCCTTAGCTATGTTTGGTGGAAACTAGTTCAGTTCTTCAAGCTCATCAGGTCGATTATTAGGTGTGATAGGAATGTTACACGCTAAGTCGGGGGTTTTTTTTATTATTTATTTTATGTTATAAATAAGCAAAGTTCTCAGGGCTAAAAAATAATAATTGGCAGCTTGAATACGCATCGGTATCGATTGTGAATTGTATGGGCGCTACCATAATTTCATACCAATCTCTTTCGTCTAATTCGTAATGTTGTCGACATTACGAATACGTTGACGTCAATGGTTCCTGCTAAACCCCACTGAAAGTATCTGTTACTTTTTCCGTTATTGTAATGTGCGAGGAGTTACCGAAATGGAATATTTTGCTCCATCAGATGTTCGCTGACCGAGTGTATTTTAATAGCTGTAAGAGGATAAACATCTGTCGTCTTTCTATTTAATGCGACAAAAATATTATACGTTTTCCTGTCTTATTTATGAAATTGTTACAATTCTTTTGTTTTATGGTTGTTAAAAGATATTGCATACTAGAGGTCACCTACAACAACCTTCCCACTAAATAACAATTTCCTATTTTGTATCTGTTTCAAATTTTATCAAAATCGGCCTAGTAGTTAAGGAGCCTATTAAATTCAAATAAAGTATGTAATCATTCCTTTTCATATTCTGAAATGTAATCCCGCCGGTACCATAGATTTTGTGGCGGTAAAAAGTAGCCATGGTGTCAGCTAATTCCATATCAAATTTTATTAAAAACGCTCCAGCTGTTCAGACGTTAAGAAGTTACAAACATAAACATAGACTCACACAAATTTTTATAATATTATATTAGTGTGATGTGAAATGTGATCTACCAGTAATTCAGAATATAATAATAATAATTTAATATTTATTTAATTTCTTTATTTATTTAATAATACCTCACACCGATTTCGGTGACGGTAGCCAGTTTCATTGAAATCAGGCCAGCTAAGCAGAATTTATTTTATAGTGCCCAAGTGTGTGCGCAATATACTGAAGCACTGTCTCTTCCTTTACTCTCGTAGCCCAGTGGGATTTTTTGTTGTTCCAACGAGGGAATCGAACCCACGACCTCCAAGTCGAGCTAAGCTCTACGGCTAAGCATATACCTATTATATAATATGTGGGTATTTCGATTCCTAAGCCTCTGGTAAAAGCTTCTCAAAAGCTTATAAAAGTTGAAGACTTTCAAATAAACCCATCGGGAATCGGGGCTTAAGGAATTCGTCAGATCAATCCGAACTTATGTAAATTGTATTTACTTTTTAATGAAATTCTCTTGAGGCTAGACTTAGATATTTTTGGAAACCCTCGGAATCAAATCTCAGCTTAGAACCCTTCTTAGAAGCTTAGGTCTGTAAAAACGAATTGTGTAGCTTTATAAGATACAAATAGCTATTGTGTAGCAAAATTAATCTTTTAACTAAACACCGAATTGTTGAGGAGCGAACTTTTTACGAAAAGTCGCTATCACGTCAGCTTTCAAACAAAAAACTAGATCAAAATCGGTTTATTCGTTTGTAATAAGTGTGTTCATTATACCAATATAACATTTTGCTAAAATCAATTACATGCATCAAGGACTTCCTGTAAAATAGTAAGTAGTTTAGTCAACAAGTTAAATAACCTTATAGTGGTAGCTTTTTGTGACATTCACAACTATCTCGTTAATTTCCCTTCCTTTCTCTCTCATAATATTCCACTCATCAGCATTCAATAGTGATTGTTAATTTAAATGCTATATCAGTTGATCATACATTTGAATAGGGTCCCAGAAACCGGTAGTGAGTATTAAAAATAAAAACGGATTCGGGTTTTTAAGTTTTATTTAAATTATCATCTTTTATTTTTATTTGCAAAATCATTACTTGCCCGAATTTGGTATTTACAACAACACTATCGAATGTATCTATACATATAATAAATCTGTAGAGGGGTCATGTCTGTACATTAAGAATATTTAACTGAAAATTAAAAAAAGGGGGTCTATAAAAGCCACAGAACCTAAAAATAACATTTTTGAAAAAAATGTCTGTCTGTCTGTCTGTCTGTCTGTCTGTCTGTCTGTCTGTCTGTCCATATGGGAATGTTTGTCGTCGCATCACGCTAAAACCACTGTATGGAATGAAATGAAATTTGGCAGGCAGGTAGCTTACGACCTGAAGAGCATTATAGGAAATTATTATCCCGAAAAACGAAAGGGTTCCCGTGGGATCTTCAAAAAATTGTAGCTACCTATTTGACGGTATTTCAGCCAAACTACTCAACGTATTTAAATGAAATTTGGCAGGCAGGTAGCTTATGACATGAAGAGCATTATTGGAAATTATTATTCCGAAAAACGAAAGGGTTCCCGTGGGATTTTAAAAAAATTGTAGCTACCTATTTGACGGTATTTCAGCCAAACTACTCAACGTATTTGAATGAAATTTGGCAGACAGGTAGCTTATGATTTGAAGAGCATTATTGGAAATTGTTATCCCGAAAAACAAAAGGGTTCCCGTGGGATCTTCAAAAAATTGTAGCTACCTATTTGACGGTATTTCAGCCAAACTACTCAACGTATTTGAATGAAATTTGGCAGGCTGGTAGCTTATGATCTGAAAAGCATTACTAGAAAATTATTATCCCGAAAAACGAAAGGATTCCCGTGGGATCTTCAAAAAATTGTAGCTACCTATTTGACGGTATTTCAGCCAAAATACTCAACGTATTTAAATGGCAATTTGGCAGACAGGTAGCTTATGATTTGAAAAGCATTACTAGAAAATTATTATCCCGAAAAACGAAAGCTTCCCGTGGGATCTTCAAAAAATTGTAGCTACATATTTGAAAGTATTTCAGCCAAACTACTCAACGTATTTAAATGAAATTTGGCAGGCAGGTAGCTTATGACCTGAAAAGCATTATTGGAAATTATTATCCCGAAAAACGAAAGGGTTCCCGTGGGATCTTCAAAAAATTGTAGCTACCTATTTGACAGTATTTCAGCCAAACTACTCAACGTATTTGAATGAAATTCGGCAGGCAGGTAGCTTATGACCTGAAGAGCATTATTAGAAATTGTTATCCCGAAAAACGAAAGTGTTCCCGTGGGATCTTCAAAAAATTGTAGCTACCTATTTGACGGTATTTCAGCCATACTACTCAACGTATTTAAATGAAATTTGGCGGACAGCTTATGACCTGAAAAGCATTATTGGAAATTATTATCCCGAAAAACGAAAGGGTTCCCGTGGGATCTTCAAAAAATTGTAGCTACCTATTTGACGGTATTTCAGCCAAACTACTCAACGTATTTAAATGAAATTTGGCAGGAAGGTAGCTTATGACCTGAAAAGCATTATTGGAAATTATTATCCCGAAAAACGAAAGGGTTCTCGTGGGATCTTCAAAAAATTGTAGCTACATATTTGACGGTATTTTAGCCAAACTACTCAACGTATTTAAATGAAACTTGGCACAAAGGTAGATTGTAACATGAAATAACCAACATAATATTTTTAACCGACTTACAAAAAAGGAGGAGGTTCCTCAATTCGTAAATATATGTTAGTTTTTTATGTTTCTTCGCGGATATCTTCATCGTTTCTGAAACGATTTAAATTTTTTTTTATGTTGTGTAGGGTATAATTTAAATTTGGTCCCATTGTCACCAAAATGGTGACCTGATGATGGGATCCGTGAGGAATCGAAGGAAATCCTCAAAAATTATGTGGAATAATCTATTGATTTTGATTTTTTCTGAAGTAGTCTAAGCATATGTTACCAAACAGTTAGGTTTTGCACCATATCTTGGATCTATAATATCAAAAAATTTCGCGTTTCAGTAAACTATATATATAATTATATATATATATATATATATATATGTTGAAAAATTTCGCAGTAGACTTTTTCTCTTTCTACTATTTTTTTTTATCTAATCGTTTTTGTTTTTCATTTTCCGTCCTCAAATTATCGTCGTCTGATCATTCGAGAATTATCCCTACTCAGTCTATACCCAATACCCATCACTAAAAATCTGAAAATTAAATAGTTTTAAACAAAAAAAACGACTTCAAAGGGTAAACTAAAAGGAACAATTAAATTTACTTCGCACAAAGTAATACTTATTTTCCAGTACAAGTGAAAATAATTATTACTTTGTGCGAAGTAATTTATTATTATACTTAGGTTTTGCAAATACGATTAATAAAGTTTAGGCGTAGCATAGTTTGTTTTCAAGATATGAATGAGATGTCATAGGTATATTTAAATTAGAAAAGTTATGTCAATATAAGTAAGATTTATGTTTTTCATGATATTTTTATTTATTAGTTTTTATGCTAGGTACGGCTTGGGTTTTTTCTTTCTTTTGGACTTTTGTTATTTTGTCGTCTAAAGGAAGTTAGTACTTTAACCGTAAAGTCCCAAAGTAGGCTACATGTTTGTTAGCGTAGCTAATTAATAAATAAAAAACCGGGCAAGTCCGAGTTGGAATTGCGCACCGAGAGTAGACTTTTAAAAAATTTGGCGCTCGGCGCCAGCAGCGCAGCGTCGGTGTGAAAACGATCATCGTCTGCAGTCGCTGCGGAGTAAAGTCCATACAAATCTCAGTACAGAGATCTTCGTCGCGTATATGAGAGCGTACTATCAAGTAGTCCCGTTCGCATAAAAGAAAAAAAAATATTATACATACAGACGAATTGAGAACCTCCTCCTTTTTTTGAAGTCGGTTAATAATACACGGTCATTTTTCGAGCTGGTAGTAGGAATTGTTAGCATTTTCATAGAAAAAATACCTCAAAACATTCACGACAAAAACGGCCATTATTTGACAGTAAACTATTATTATTACTCCATCGGCCTACTTCTTTTGCCTATGCACGTCTAATACCGTGTATAAAGAAGCATTACTATAAATTAGTGATTTTAAATATCCAAACGACAGTGTTCATAAACTAAAAATGTATTTGAACTGCTGCCCTAAATCACTTTTCCACGCGTACGAAGTCGCGGGCACAGCTAGTTATATATAAAACAACCCTCTTTTTGCACCGGAGTTAAAAACATAGCTAATATTTTGTAATAGACATCAGGGTCTACATCAGTGGCACTTCAAACTTGAACTATAATTGAAATATTCAATTAATTCACTGTTCAATGGAGGGTTCTTCACGTTTTTTTATAAAAATGAGAGTATGCTAGTAGTATGTACAGAGTTATATAGCAAGAAAAAAAGTCGTCTGTATCATTCAATATACTCATGTAATCACACTTATATTATACGAGCAATAGTTTTTGAGTGTTCAACTCGCAAGCGGCTGGAATAATTTTGATAAAATTGTCATTGCACGAAGCTAATACCCTTGATTAACATAGTATTATAATATACGTTAGGTGGAATAGCTAGTCTTAATAATGAATAACGGGTGTAAAAAGAAAAGTCACTATAACTTTGAGATTTGATTAAACTACCTTTTCTCATTCTGAAATGTATTTTTTTTACAAAAATAAAAAAAAATATATTTTTTGGTTTTCTGTTTAATAACGAAATGGTAAAAAGTAAAAAATATATTTATAGAGTTTTGACAAAAAAAATATTTCCAAAATGAGGAAAGGTGGTATAATCGTATCTCAAAGTTATAGTGACTGTTCTTTATACACTTTATAAACAAAGAAATCAAAAATAGCTGCGGAATTAATGCCTAAATATTACTTAATTACCGTGCAAGAAAAGTGGAATAATTGAATGTAAATTAACATAAATTTAGTCGATTTCCATTCATTTCTTTTGTCTAGGCTGATATTGCGATTCTGACTTGTAGGAAATATCGCTGATGATGCTGAATGTATCAGAATTTAGGGTCAATTCAATTAAACTCCAAGGACCCCGTTGTCCCCAAACATTTGCCCTCAAATATTGACTTAGGACGCTATCTGCCGCAAAGCCAATAAATTGTTTTTTAATTAAATTAACCGTTAATTTTCCAGTTGATGTTTAAATTAACTTCGCGCAACAGATGGCAAATGATTTACAACGTAAGGCCCTGTGACATTGGTACAATAAGCAGTAAGAAGCAGACCACCTAAAAGCGATGTACTTCTACAATTTCACTGACACTAACTCAGTCACTACCATAGACTTACATACTCTCAATCTCATCATTCCTAGTTTAGACACACGAACATACTAATAGTTGACCTAAGACCTGACTAGGATTGAAACTCATTGAAACTTTTGTGACTTTTGTGGAGATCTATAGAATAGTGATTTATAGCATTATGGTAAGTATTTTATATGAGGTGCAAAACAATAAATGCTTTATGTGTATTCGGCTTGATGTAACAACCATGAATCAATCATCAATACAGGATATCATACATCTTATATCTAGGCACATGGGTCCTACTCTTGCATAAGTTACATTTTAGGTTACTAATGATGTTGACAAAATTTCATTCAAATCCATTCATCGGTGTTTAATTAAAAGGCAGTCAAATACCGCTGACACACAAGCTAGTCCAAATGAATGTAAATTGGAATACAGCTCTATGTAGTGGTTTCATTAAGTACGTGTATTTGACAATTTGTTCACATACATGTAACTATTAGATCCCCACACCGATTACCATAACGGCTGGTTTCATTGAGACCAGCAGGAGTTTTATAGTGATAGTATTCTCATTAATCATATTCATACATATCCATTCGCAGAGTCTACATCCTGAAAATGCTCTGGGGTCAGAGCGAAACGCGCGTCGATTTTTGCAACCTGCATAGTGGCGTGGGGCTTTGCACGATCGTGTTAACATTATTGCTTGTGTGGTGGTGGTGTTTTCATGTTCTTGCTTGCGAGTGTATATTATGTCGCAGTTATCTAATTTAATCAGCTGTTTAATATGAACGACTAGCGCGTTTATGAAATGACGACATTTGAATGACTAAAGGACAAATCGCCAAGTTGTTTAATGTAACGTTCAACGTCTTGACTGAACGTCTTTTAGCATAGTCATTGAATGGGATATAGAAAACCATGCCACCACAAAGTATTTTCGAAGCGAAGTAACCACTCTTTACTGTAGTACCTGGACAGGGGGCTTTAAATGACGATAAAATTACCCAGCACATACAGCATTCTCACAACATAGTCGACCTAGTCTATAGGAAAGACAGGTCAATACGTCTGGCAAAGTAACGCCTGATTCAATTAACTCGTGTATTGCACACACACTGTCTTTGACTCTCGAAGCACAGTTTGTAAGATGAGCAACACGACTGGCTGAAGCTCAATCCCAAGATGATTTTTTACATATCTACCGACGCCTGGATCATATTTCTTGTTACAATCGTTACAATCAGGTGACCAGCCTGTGAATGTCTTAACCACACTTCAACGTTGTTTCAATACTTTTTCCAACGCTTCCTGCGTTGCTAACCTAACCTAACCAACGACCTTTGAAGGCGACAATCAAATACGTACATAATAAACTAAATAAAAAATTAAAAAAAACCTGACTGAGCGTGTAATATTCCTATCACACCTAACAAACGACCTGATGACCTTGAAGACCTGAACCGCTTTTCACCAAACGTAGTTAAGAACACTCTCGACTGATACAGCTTTCAAACAATAAAAGCCGCATTAAAATTGGATAATCCATTTGGGAGCTACGATAACACAGATAGACACATAAATATTTACACAGACACGTTAAACTTATAGCACCTCGTCGTTTTTCGTCGGAGGTTAAATTACTTAACGCATTCTATCGACATTCGGTGTGGTAGTAGTTTAGGCTCTGCTCCGGGCCGAGATTCAAGAAGCCATCGCTATTATCACTTACGAAGTTCGAAAACAAAATGGATAAATTTGACATAAACTTCGCTAAGTGACATACGAATTCGCTTGTCATTTAGCGAACCTTATGTCAAATCCCATACACTTATTTCCAAAGTTTTTAAAAAAAATTGCAAAATAAGTGTTGCCATGGGTATTGACTATTGACTTATCGCCTCCGTGGTCTAGTGGTTCAGAGCTTCGCTCTCGACCTGGATGGAGGTCGTGGGTTCGATTCCCGCGTTGGAACAACAAAAATGTTGTTTTCAAGTTTAGTTAGGATAATGCAGGCTGATCACCTGATAGTCTAACAAGAAAGATGATCCATGCGTCTGATGGGCAAGTAAAAAGTCGGACCTGCGTCGGTTCTCTCGCCAGTCGTGTCGGTTTACCGTCCCACTGGGTTATGAGAGTAAAAGGAAGAGAGAGTGCTTCTGTGTATTGCGCACACACTTGGGCACTATAAAATATCTCCTGCGTAGCTGGCTTGGTTTCAATGAAATCGGCTACCGACACCGAAATCGGCTAGGGTAGCTATTATTATTATTAATGCGGAGCTGCGGGCAAAGTCAGTATTCATTATTTCCTATTGGATGACTAGACGTTCACATTTGCTTCATACGACGATATCAACACATTGAAACTCCGGTTCGTTTTAAAAAGCAATTTTCAGTCCAATGCTATTCGCGCTCATGTGGAAACGTTCGATACGTGTTCATACGAACAGTTGCACCCGGCGACGTAGTAATCACAGGTGCATAATTTTAGCAAGATCACGGCCTCACATAGAGCCGTAGGCTAATTACAAACTAAATAAAAATAAACCAGACTTAGCGTGTAACATTCCTATCACACCTAACAAACGACCTGATGACCTTGAAGACTTGAACCGATTTCCACCAAACATAGCTAAGAACATTCTCGACAGATATACAATTTAAACAAAAAAAACTTATTAAAATCGGATCATCCGCTTGGGAGCTACGATGCCACAGACAGACACATACAATATTTACACAGACACGTCAAACTTATTATAACACCCCGTCATTTTTGCGTCGGGGGTTAATAAAAATAGCGAGTAGCAAAAATCGCGAGAAGCTTCATTTTACTACGACACTAGCGCCAAAAACAGTTCAGTGGCAATCATAGGAACTGTTAATTAAATGTCAAACAGACATTGACTCCAAATTATCTACTCTACTCTACTACTACTACTCTATTATCTTTTTGTTTTGCTTATGGTGTAGGTACTTAATCTTAATGTAATTTTTTCGTTGTGTGTATTGTAATGTCAAAATTTGTTGAATAAATGTTCTTTATTATTATTATTAAATTATATGAGACGCGTTTATGCTATATTTATTAACTTTTAATCGTCGATAAAGTTTAAGAGTAAAAAAAAATGCGATTGCTTACGAGCAATAATTTTTTAAATAATAATAATATCTATGGACGCTTCACACCACGTCAATCTGGCCCTGTGCTAAGTATCCGAAGAACTTGTGTTACAGGTACCAGACAACGGAAATATATTTAATACTTTTATACTATACACATATTTAAAATTTTTATTATATTATACACAAATTTAATACACATCCATGACCCAGGAACATTGAAAACTTTTTGTTCCCTCGGCCGGATTCGAACCCGCGACCTTTCGTTCGAGCACCAACGCGCTCAACCAACTGCGCTACG
Source organism: Celastrina argiolus (assembly GCA_905187575.2). Taxonomy (NCBI): domain Eukaryota; kingdom Metazoa; phylum Arthropoda; class Insecta; order Lepidoptera; family Lycaenidae; genus Celastrina; species Celastrina argiolus. The sequence continues at coordinate 18,939,686 of LR994585.1, forward strand.
GAGGTCGTCAAAGTATTGCCAGTAGCATTTCCTAAATAAGTACGACTGGCTCTCTGAAAAGTACGGTTTTTCCAAATCATTTAAAGTGTCTAACCATAGTACCCGTTTTTTATAGTTTGTATTAAATAATAAATAACCAGTATAATTTCTAAGGTACAAAAAAGGGACGGTCCACACTGAGGTACGGCCGTGTGATAAAAAGTACGGAAAAACGTACTTTTTAGTACGTTCTGGCAACGCTGCTTACGAGTATACGCATAGTGAACGCATGCCTATTCGTTGGATTCAAAGTGGCGGCATTTAAGTTATCACTATATTTTTGTGAAATATAGTGATAACTTACATACAAAATTTCAGCTTTCTAGGACTTCAGAAAGTAGTTACCTCAAGAATTCTGTTGAACTATGAGTGAGTCAGTGACAAAATCGGGGCTCTTTAGACATTGATAAAAGCTAGAGCATAAACGTTTGGAGAAAAGGTAGGTAGTGCTCTTGCGCTCCGCTTGGCTCGTCTTGGCTGATTAAGCTGTACTGTCTAGCAGTGGCTGTTTCTTCTTCAGAGGGAAGTATGCATGCAATGCAAACATGTATAGGTAGCAATTTGGGTGTGGGTGTGTGGACAAACGGAAAGGAGTAAGAGAAGCCGATAGGAATGGTGTTTGGAAGAATAGGAATGGGAGCTCCACGCCACTGCTGGTTAACCGAATTACATTATGAAGAACAGATTCTTGAATCCATACACAATTATATTCACCGAAACCCAAAGATATTTAAAATTGAAATCGACGATCAATCTTAAGCAATTTACGCCGGCTGAGCTTGATAAATGGACCCTAAGCTTATCAGATTAGGGTTCAAAATGAAACGTCGGGGATTGCGGTTAATATAATTTGGCGGTTCATTTCTTCTGCAGATCCCTCGAGACCCGTTTATGTCCCTTCGCCCTAAACACCGCACGCGGACCTTTTCCCTTATTCGCCATTTGCATAATGTACACTCAGTGAAACTGCGGTGATTTCGGTGTAATTACACTATCAACACAGTTTACGACCTCCCATTAGTTAGTCCTCAAACAAATTAACTATTACTTCTTCATTTACGATTGATGTTTACTGAAGGGGTCGCTTTTTATCAGACCACGGCAAGATTAAAGGAAGATAATAATTTTGGCATTCTATGTATGGATTTCTGTATCGCCTAAGCTATTGGACCGATTTTAATAACAAAGGTTCCAACAGAGAGAGAACGTAGACGAGGCGGGAAGGAGTGCAAGTAGTGATAATAATAATAATGCCTCCCACACCGATTTCGGTGACGGTGGTCGGTTTAATTAAAACCATGCAGGAGTTATTCGATAGTGCACAAGTGTGCGCAATACATAGAAGCACTCTCTCTTAAGTAGCCCAGTGGAACGGATAACCGACACGACTGGCGGGAGATCAAGTCAGGTGATCAGCCTGCATTGTCATTACCAAACATGAAAACAACATTTTTTGTTGTTCCAACGCGGGCATCGAACCCACGACCTCTTAATCGTGTTCTAGGTTCTAAACCACTAGACCACGGAGGCGTTTTATTTTATTTATTTAAGCAGTGCTACTCCCTCAGTAGCCCATGCAGGAAGATTTGAAAGGTGCGTAAAGTAAAGTAAAATAATATTGTAAATTGTATTGGCGCTGTCTCGATTTTAATACGATTATTATTCGTTAACGTTACTTTACGGGGCTTTCAAATGCTCCTGCATGGCCTACAGTTACGGCGTAACGTTTACAGGTCCAACCCAACCCTGTTGCGGTACCGTAGCGGCGCCGTAAGCACATTGCGGCGCCGCACTGCTCGCGTGGCCGCTAGTGCGGTGCGTTTTATTGCGGTGTGCGTTTCGTCGTGCCGCTGCCTCAATTTCCATATTTTATATCGACTGTGAACTGGCAAATTATCCTATCTTATTATTCAAGATTTTTCAGGAAACAGAAAAAACGTAATTAAAATTATTACAAAAGCATAAATTTTTATAAAATAAAAAGACTTTCATATTGTTTATTTATTAAAAAAATGAACCCGATATTCTTCTGTCTGAATAATTTTAATTACATAATCGAGATAAGACATTATAAATCAGCTGCATCTAAATTTAAGATAGGACATATTGCCGGTTCACAGTCTATATTTTCTATGACTTGGTCCACGGTAAACATCGCAGCGTCGACGCAACGCACTTTCCACCGTGTGCCCTAGCCTTTACGGCGTACAATGCTACCATGCATCCTTCCGATAATATAATAAATTATATATCGTCAATATGCCGGTTGGTCCACGGTAAACATCGCAGCGTCGACGCAACGCACTAATGCATTTTCCACCGTGTGCCCTAGCCTTTACGGCGTACAATGCTACCATGCGTCCTTTCGATAATATAATAAATTATATATCGTCAATATGCCGGTTGGTCCACGGTAAACATCGCAGCGTCGACGCAACGCACTAATGCATTTTCCACCGTGTGCCCTAGCCTTTACGGCGTACAATGCTACCATGCGTCCTTTCGATAATATAATAAATTATATATCGTCAATATGCCGGTTGGTCCACGGTAAACATCGCAGCGTCGACGCAACGCACTAATGCATTTTCCACCGTGTGCCCTAGCCTTTACGGCGTACAATGCTACCATGCGTCCTTTCGATAATATAATAAATTATATATCGTCAATATGCCGGTTGGTCCACGGTAAACATCGCAGCGTCGACGCAACGCACTAATGCATTTTCCACCGTGTGCCCTAGCCTTTACGGCGTACAATGCTACCATGCGTCCTTTCGTTATAATAAATTATATATCGTCAATATGCCGGTTGGTCCACGGTAAACATCGCAGCGTCGACGCAACGCACTAATGCATTTTCCACCGTGTGCCCTAGCCTTTACGGCGTATAATGCTACCATGCGTCCTTTCGATAATATAATAAATTATATATCGTCAATATGCCGGTTGGTCCACGGTAAACATTGAAGCGTCGACGCAACGCACTAATGCATTTCCCACCGTGTGCCCTAGCCTTTACGGCGTACAATGCTACCATGCGTCCTTTCGATAATATAATATATTATATATCGTCAATATGCAAATCGAGTTCATTGTACGCGCTAACCGTACAACCAGCTCATTGGCGATATAAAATCGGCACAGCAATAGAACCATTTGTAATAACCTAAATATTCAATAGCCCCGTTTGTATGAAATTTAAATGTACGATTTGAATACGTAATTTGGGACACAACTTTTGTACCGCCAATGGGTTTGCGAATGTTGCGTAGCAGTTGAATTGTATTTTAGCAATGGTCGAATTATATTTTAGCAACGGTCGAAATATATTTTAGCAATGGTCGAATTATATTTTAGTGTGGTCCTTCCACTCCTTCGTCTATCAAGAGGATGTTCCAACGTATCAGACAAAGGCAGGAACATTGTTCAACAACAAGCTCTCCGTGGTGTCCATATTTTTCATTATTGAGCGAGCTGAATAATAATAAAAATGACTCCCACACCGATTTCGGTGATGGTGGCTGATTCATTGAAGCCAGCTACGCAGGAGTTATTTTTGTAGTGCCCAAGTGTGTGCGCAATACACAGAAGAACTCTCTCTTCCTTTACTTTCGTAGCCCAGTGGGACAGATAACCGACACGAGTAGCGGGAGATCAGGCGCAGGACCGACTTTTTACATGCCCATAAGATACATGGATTATCTTTCTTGTCAGACAATCAGGTTATCAGCCTGTATTGTCCTAACCAAACTTGAAAACAACATTTTTGTTGTTCCAACGCGGGTATCGAACCCACGACCCCCAAGTCGAGAGCTAGGCTTTAAATAACTAGACTACGGAGGCGATTGAGCGAACTAAATACAGTCGTCAGGATGGATCTACTTATTTGATTGAATGACTAGTGCGGTCATTCAATGGCGTAAAACAGCTCGAACAGATAGCAATGTGTTGATTTATTTTTTGAATTATTTACTTTAATGTGCGTACATATTAGTATATATTCGTTATATATTATTTTTAAGTTTGAAACTAAAACATTAAATGGCTGGCCTAGTCTCGGACTCATTGAATTTGTTGGTAAAAATTGAATTCAATGAACGCGCTAGTCATTCAATCAAATAGCAGATTCAACCAGATGACTGCGACATAATATACAACACCTAAAATATGAAGACGTATTATTGAATGTTTCACTTCTTTCAAGCGTGAACTCATTTTTCGTTCGCTTTCATTATCTGTCGACCGTTTACATCACCACAGTCGAACCCCAATTCCCAACATTCTATTACGGCCTGAAAGAAAATGGCGAAATTGCCTATCGAAAATCCCATCGTAGATTATATTTGATAAAATAACCTGTCTAGTAGCTATTCTTTGATATAAAACGTGATTGCGATATTTTTTGTTGGGTTCGAAAATTTTATACATAATTTATTATTATTGTAACTATCTTCTTATATATATATATATTATATAAAACTTGAGAACGGCTGTACCGTTTCGGCTATTTTTAGTTTTAAAATATTCGTGGAAGTCCCGAGAAGGTTTAAACGGTTCATCGGTTTTTGGCGGTTTTCACATGACACCACAATAATCTCCCGAAACTTTCACATAACGCCGCTGCCGCCGTTGTGTGTTGTGTTTTTCTCAATACCGGTCTGATTAGTTGGTACGTTTATATATATACTAATATTATAAAGCGGAAGAGTTTGTTTGTTTGTTTGTTTAAACGCGCTGGAATTACTGGAAACTCTGGAATTACTGGTCCGATTTGAAAAAATCTTTTTTTGTTGGATAATCCATTTAATGTGGTTTTCGTTGTGTGCGCTGCATAAACGGTTTAAGTCACTCAAAAACCACGCGAACGAAGTCGCAGGGCACAGCTAGTAAATAGATATTTTTTTTGTAATTGAGGTAGCGAAGTAGTTTCTTATTACCGCTACTGGCCTCTAAGCTCCTAAGGGTCAGCTTACATCGAGACTTGATGCACGCAGTTTTTATGCTCACTCGTGCAGAGGACCAAAAGAAAAAAAAAACACTAAAAGGCACCGATTAGTTGACATACGATTCGAATTAACCTTATCTGTGGAATTTTAACCAGCCTTGCAAGTGCCAGTGTGATGAATCCATTTATTAATCTGAGGATTAATCACATAATCTGTCTCTCTTGTCAATATTTCATCGATCAGCGTTCAATATGGGTTGTTTACTTGAATGCCGTGATAGTAAATGATCATAGGCTTTCATTTATAAATATTTTATTAGCCTTTGAGAAACCGGCTGAGAGCGTAATATTTTTCACGATAAGATACAAATGTCTATTATTAAAATGTTCGGTTACAAAAACTTTGATACGCCGACACTCGCTATCTTATTTTCACAGTAATTGTACCTTAATAATGGAAAAATAGACATGAATATAATTATGCTTATTAGATAAAAGTATACCTTAAGTTTATGTTGTACCCATTACGTAATCTGTGATTTATAACTAAACTTTACGTACAATCGTAATTGGAACAATAGTTCCAATTATAAAAGATACGGGATACGCGTAATTGCAATAGAAATGTGTACCTTTTTGTGTAGTAAGTAAAGTTCAATTTTGAATAATATCTTGAAACGTGCAGGTTTCATTGTGAACCGCTAACGCTTGGTTTCCTCTTCAATATTGTGAGTAGGATGAGACTGTCCACCACTCCAGCCAGCTACGGAACGACAGCTCTAGTACCTACATAACTAATGTTTATTTTATTTTAGTTTAGTCAAGTGTGTGTTTTTATTATTGTAATCTGTTTTTTATATTTAATTTAATTTTTACTTACGGAGCTCACTGGAAATCAGCGTTGCAAATTTTATTTACAGAGTAAAATTTCATGTGTTTTATTTTTGTTACATCAATTATGATTTTGTGTATATTTTACCAAATAAATTTTCTTTTCTTTCTTTGTTTCTTCTTTACTCGTTATTACCTTAAATTGTCAAACAAAAAAGAAGTACTCCCGCTTAAAAAATATTCGCGCCTAAATTTTTCTAATCGTACGCGGCCTGCGTAAACTGAAATATAAAAGTGCTTACAATTCCTCTCGCATCGTTCAAAAAGATTCGTATAAAGTTTAATCTGTTCTGCATTCGGAATATAAATTACCGAAAATCCTTTTGACGTGAAAAACACGTATGTACACCGTACAGTTTAAAAAACACGTATCTACATAGAGTTTAACAAATAGATGAAAACAAACCGGCTTCTAACTTTTTTATCGTTTCGAGTCTTTTCTGCTTACACGCACGTGTCAGATTTGATTACTAATATGGCAATTTGTAACAAATTCAAATTGTAACTATGAATTTATTATTTTGTGAATAATATAATAAACACAAATAATTATGTCATTCTTAACAAAGTAGTTTTTAAGTCACTTTGACATTTATGTCAGTGTTAATATTATTTCCGGTTCTAGAATTTGATAATTTGAGATGTTTAATAAAAATGTAATTATTAAGGTTAAATTCTGAAATAATGTGAAAATAATTGAACATTCATTGTAAACATTTTTGTATGTCAATTTCAGTATTTCATAATATTGTAAATTATTCTACGAACTTCCGCTTTAAAATAATATTGTCATTGTGTTATATCTTCCGGTGTAAATGGCGCCAAATTATACTTATAAAAGAATGTGTCCGCTATAATGGCTTCAGTTCTGAACCAGATATTAAGTGAACAAATTTAAGATAAGTACCATATTTTCTGAAAGCCTCTATATTATGTTGTAGCTAAGTAATATTATTATGTCTCGTTTTATTATAGTGTTTTAATAAGTAAATAATTTATTAATATTTAAAACTTGGAAATATATTTTGATGATAAATTATTGGTATATTGTAAAAATAGTCTAATTTGCTAAAGTATCATGTGATTGGTACTTTTAAATAAAAAGTAAATTACCAGGTTGTTAAATACATTTTATTTTATTCCATAGTTTATTAATTTATTGTTTAAATTCTATTCCTAGTACAGTAAAAATATTACAAAGCTGTTTAAGATATTTTGGTTACTTCCATTTACATTTATTTATTGATAAAAGGGAGTGTAGTATATAAAATGGTGTGTTGCTAATTGTCTTAGGTAATTTCTTGTAATTAAAATATAAGTAGTGTGATACAATAAAACTTATAAATACATTGGTTTAGCGTTTTACTTTTAATTTTGATTTTAGTAAATCTACACTTAATTTTTGGCCATTCTACTTTATCACATTTTAGCTTTATTTAATTTTATTATATTTTCATTCCCCTTTTTACACACGCTTATTTTAGAAAAAAAAAAGTTTCTAGTAAAGATGCTAACTGACCGTTTTTAATTGAATGATATGCAGAAATAAAAATGCACCAATAAGGTCCTTATTATGATAAAACATATCTAATGGCACAACACAACTTTACGAAATTAATATTTTTATAATTATCAGAAAAAGCTTGAATTACTCCTGACAATTTAATGAATGGATCAAAACACTGAAAGGTTTCACACACAAAGGACGTCGTCTTGATGTCGACAAAGCGGTGATTTGCGGATACCATGATCTAGATAGGTCTAGAATTGAACCATCAATCTAAATTGTAATAGACAGTCACCCAATCGAGATATGATCTAGAACCGTTAAGCCCAATTCGAAACTAATAGCCACACACTATGGTGAAATAGGCCGGGTCAAAGAGATAGATTGACTTATCTACAGGTTATATTAATGAGCGATAATACTTTAGAGCAATGGTTCTTAACCTTTTCGTGATGAGGGACCATTTGCATTTTTTTTTGTCTTGCCATGGACCACTTGGCTAGACAAAAAAATTTGCTGTAAATATAGTAAATTTAAATTAATAAAGGATCTATAAATAAAACGTACAACCTTCTATTTTCTATTATCCAGTTTCATCACCTTTATTAATACTAGATGTCGCTATTCTGCCCTACTAAGCGCAAAAGCGGTATCTCAAAAAAAATCGAAAATTTGATATTTATGCCATCGGATAGCTTTAAAAAATACGCATCTAATGAACTAAGCCTTTTAGCAGTATCTTGTTCAGAACATGGGAAAAAAGCCTTAAGAAATATTTTCCTATCTCAGTTATACCTCAAATTACTAAGGGTATTAGAGGTATATCAATATCACGAAGGCAACTAGCCGTATTATTGAATACCGCCAAATCTCTTAATAAAGAACAACACTTTTTCTAAGTCAAATAGCGGCAAATATTATGTTCAACGAAAAAACTACTGACTTACCGCCATGTCGCTTAGTATTACAATGGTTACATGATCCGAAAATTATTTGGACTACATGAGATACGGCTGCAGCGGCATATTAAATTGGCCCTTATTGTATAAGATACGATCGGATTTCTAATACATTTTATGGTGTATTACATATGTAAACATTATATCTGTCGCAGTCATCTTATTGAATCTGGTTATTTAATTGAATGACTAGGCGGTTATATAATGGCGTCAAATAGCTCGTACAGATAGCAATGTGTTGATATATTTTTTGATTAATTTACTTTAATTTTCGTTTTATTAGTACTCATTCGGAAATTTCGAAGGTTAAAACTAAAATATTAAATGGCTGTCCTAGTCTCGGATTCTAAAATTTGTTGGTAAAAACAGGATTCAATGAAAGCGCTAGTCATTCAATTAAATAGCGGATTCAATCAGATGACTGCGACATATACATTATATGAGTAAAACCTATAGAGATGACTCTTCAAGATTTTTATGACTGGGAAGATTACACAACACAGTATAAACTGTCTCGAATTGTACCTCGTCCATATATTAATGAAATGGTCGAAGTAGAGGTCAAAAGGGGCAGTTTTGATCTGATATACAGAACTGGATTCAATAAGGACCCTATCACTGCAAGCATAATCGGTAATAAAATTTTGAAAGCTCATGTTTTGCCACCACCAAAAAAGAAAACTGCTCCGGAAGGGATTTCTAAAATCAAAAAAGATAATATTTTCAAATCTTTTCAAAATATCATACCCCAAAATAGAATGTCCTTTTGGAGAGACCTCCCTGTATCATTTGAGTAAATTTCATAGAACCCGTTTCTTTTGCTATATATTATGTATGCCATTTCTAATTTTATGAATAAAAGATTTTGTTAACATATATTGACTGAGTTTTTTCTTTAAAATAACTCATTTTTTTATACACAAAAGATTTATATCTTTTTATATACAGTCATGTAGGAGAAGAGGTAACAAAAAAGCGGTAACTCAAACTTTAATTCTTTAATTCACTAAGCAATGTAGCAGTATCTCATGAATAAGGTATTTACACAAAGAATTTCGATATTCCAATTATGGTGATAACAAAAAGACCCAATTTTACGTTATAAATATTACTTGATAAACAAAAAATCTTAATATAAAGCAAAAAACAAAACACTTTTACATAATGTCAATTATCTCGAAACTAGCATCCATTGAGATACCGCTTTTGCGCATAGTTGGGCAGTATTATACAAGTTAATTAGCTGAATCGCGCTATCGAAGCGTTTTGAACTTTTTGGTATAGACGCCTAACGCATTATTTTGTAAATCATTCAGTTCCAATTTTCATATGGTGATGATTATTCCGAGGGCTTCGCGGACCACTTTGAGTGGTTCCAGGGACCACCAGTGGTCTTACTTACCTGCCCTTCCCGACGGCCTCTTCATATAGGTAAACGAATTGATGTTCATTAGCCTCGCTAAAACTCGAGAACGGCTGAACCGATACGGCAATTTTTAGTCTTGAAATATTCGTGGAAGTCCAGGGAAGGTTTATACGGTGAGAAAATATGCTGTTTGTATGCTCTACAAAGTGGGCACAGGTCAATATAAACAATTTATTAACTGACTTGCGTTATCAGCCCACTCGTTGTTAAGCCTTGTCAGAAAAATAATAAAGTAACTGACAACGACGAGAGTTTTTTCAGTAAATCACCTGCGGCGTTTTAATCAAAATGTCAGCATTTCGCTTTAAAATGTTAATTTCGCTTGGGAGGTTGCCGCTGACATTTTGACATTCATTTTTAAGGTGACTTAAGGCGCTCTGATGTTGGTGACCGCAAGATCACACGAACCGCTCAGGGGTATAGTGGAAAACCTCGCTGCTGTGACAATCATATTTATCTAATTAAACGAAATTGAATATGAGTATGTCTCAAGTCTCAACCGCACGTATAATTTGGCGCGCGTGCGAGTGACGGATGATCGAATCGAAGTTTGAGGTATGAGAATCGGTGTCCTGATTCAAGACGCCATCGCTATTATCACTTACGAAGTTTAAAAATAAAATGTACGGGGTTTTACATAAGGTTCGCTTAGTGACAAGCGAATTCGTATGTCACTTCGCGAATCTTATGTCAAATCCTATACATTTTCTTTTCGAACTTCTTAACTTATAATTGCGATCGCATCTTGAACCAGGGCCCTGAATTATGATGCTATTCAATGAACAAACAACAAAGAAGAATAAAGTGAATCTAGTGAGTTACTAGATTCATTTTATTAATTGCTAGCTGTGCCCGCGACTTCGTTCGCGTGGTTTTTAAATGACTTAAACCGTTTATGAAGAGCACGCAACGAAAGTCCCCAAATGTGAATAATTTTCCCCTTTTTTGCAACATTTCTCACTGACGCTTCGCTCATATTGGTCGCAGCGAAAAGTTATATAGCTTAAAGCCTTCCTCTAATAAATGGACTATCCAACAAAAAAAGAATTTTCCAATTCGGACCAGTAGTAGCTGAGATTAGTGCGTTTAAACAAACAAATAAACAAACGAACTCTTCCGCTTTATAACATAAGTATGGATATAGATTTCACAGTTTCACACTTCATAATAACATTACACTGTTATACTATAATTTCCAAGAGATCTGTCGAATGTCGAAAAAACGGAGAATACCCGTTCAGTCCCAAGCAGGAACATAATATATCACAATCAATAAAATGTTATTTTACCGGTTATGAGAAATTGGCTTCATTATAATTCAGTAATAACTGAACTGAACGCCAAAAATCAGAAGTCTATTAAAAATTACTTAAAGAATTGACTATGATTCATAAGATTAACACTATAGATAGTTGCACATTTTCACTAATTATAGTTTAAGTGACAGTAGTCAAATATAACATCATCCGATATTTCCAGCTTTCTTATAAATCGAATGAACAATTCATACATTCATTATATGTATAATCACAAAGTATATTATATCATTTTATAAAACACAATACCTATAACATTTATTTGAAATTGATATCAAATTGTTGTAAAAACAAGAAGTAATAATTGTATAAAGCTAAGAAACTAATATGCTAAATACCAAATTCATTTAGCATTTGATTGATTCAGAAGCTTTCTTCGTCTCAAATTACTGACGCACGAGCCCTAAGATCGATTGAGGCAAAATTATAAAGCCCAGGTTTCTGAAATAACGTTTATTTTCATTTCGTTTAATCGAAAAATACGATTACATGTCATGAGCACTAACAGATATGCACTGAATACCAAAAGCTAAAGACAATTTTGTTGTTCCAACTTGGGGATCGAACCCCCGAGTTAGGGCCCAGCTAAACCACTGAACAAAGAAACAAGTTTGTTCAGTGTTGTTTCAGTCACTTTTGCAACGGAATACTGAAACGATAGATAAAATGGCGCTCAAATTATATACTGTCTCTATCATTCCACCAAGGAGTGACAGTAACAGCCTGTGAATTGCAGAGCTCCAAACTTTAAATTCATCATTCTTGCTAGGACGTCCAATACTGGAAGCCTTCCCCAAAGTATTTCACAGGGGTAGTTGGCTATACTCGCCATGCTTGGCAAGCGGGTTGGTGAACGCAGATTTCAGAGAGATATTCTGATAGTAACAATGTACTCGGAAACGATGCTGCCCATTTCCAGATATAAATATCCCCTCTGATAACTTTCACGAGTTTAAGGTGAGTTGCTATTCTTTCTCCGGCACCCTACGTGTAGATCTATCTCCTTTATTGTGATGTATATGTCGCAGTCATCTGGCTGAATCTGCTATTTGATTAAATGACTAGCGCGTTCATTGAATTCTATTTTCTACCAACAAATTTAATGAATCCGAGACTTGGACAGCCATTTAATATTCTATTTTTAAACTTCAAAATTTCCGAATGTGTGCTATTATTAGGTCCTTACATAATATGAAATTAGCGTTTTGTCGTACAGGCCACTTTGATCTTAAATATATCCTCTTTGGTTAGGAATTCCAAATTCAAATTTAAACAGCTATTTACTCATGCATTTCTGTTTTGAAAACCGTAATTCATTTGTTTTTTTCTCTGTTCTTTTTTTTTTGCTCTCTTCACTTCACTCATTTCACAAAATGGAAAACATAAAATATCGTATTATTTACGAGTACGAGTTCCACCGTGGCACCAGTGCTGCAGAAACGGCTCGAACGATTAATGATGTGTATGGGGGTAGTGTCGCAAAAGAAAACACGGTGCGTTTTTGGTTTCAACGCTTTCGTTCTCGAAATTTCGACCTGCAGGCCCCGTGGACGGCCGGAGACCAAGGTCGATAATGATGAATTGAAGGCTATTGTGGAAGCAGATCCATCGCAAACCACATCAGAGTTAGCTACAGGCTGCGGTGTTAGTGACAAAACCGTTTTAATCCACTTGAAGCAAATTGGGAAGGTGAAAAAGCTTGAAAGGTGGGTACCTCATAAATTGAGTGAAGCAAATCGACAAACGCGCGTCGACTGCTGCGTTACATTGCTCAACCGGCACAATAATGAAGGAATTTTAAATCGTATCATTACATGTGATGAAAAGTGGATCCTGAAGATCCACTTTTCATCACATGTAATGATCGTTAACGCTCATCGCAATGGCTGAACTCTGGTGAACCAGCAAAGTCTTGCCCCAAGCGAAAATTGACTCAAAAAAAGTTACTTGTAAGCATTTGGTGGACTAGTGCCGGTGTCGTACACTATAGCTTTCTTAAATCTGGTCAGACGATTACGGCTGATGTCTATTGTCAGCAACTGCAAACCATGATGGAAAAGCTCGCCGTTAAACAACCGAGACTTGTCAATCGCTCTACGCCACTGCTGCTTCAAGACAACGCTAGACCACACACGGCCCAACAGACGGCTACCAAATTAGAGGAGCTTCAATTGGAATGTCTAAGACATCCACTGTACTCTCCGGATCTTGCTCCAACAGATTACCATTTTTTTCGAAATTTGGATAACTTCTTGCAAGGAAAAAAATTCAATTCCGATAAGGCAGTCCAAACCGCTTTCAAAGATTTCATTGATTCCTGTCCGAATGGTTTTTTTAGTAAAGGGATCAATGAACTACCTATAAGATGGCAAAAGTGTATAGATAGCAATGGTACATACTTTGATTAATGAAAAATCGCCTTTATGTTACTCCCATACAAAACGCCAATTTCATATGTAAAGACCTAATATAACGCACATTATAGTAAATTAATCAAAAAATATGTCAACACATTGCTATCTGTACGAGCTGTATGACGCCATTCAATAACCGCGCTAGTCATTCAATCAAATAAGCAGATTCAACCAGATGACTGCGACATATATATTTCTACAGCGCGGCGGTTGATTGTAGATATTTACACAGTTAATGTACTGAAAAGCTGTACTTTTGGGATGTTCAATCAGTACGTCTACTTTTCTTCCAAACCCTCTTTAATAATAATAAAGCCCGAAATACATTGGCTAAGAAACTTACGCTACTGAGTGGTCAGCCTTATTTGGGGACACACGTGACACGTAAAGTTATTTTAATTACATACTAAATGCTATGATATATTGATATTCTAATCGTAATTAATATCAATTAAATATTACTATCTACGCTTTAATTAACACACTTCGGGACATTTTTCACAGCTTATTGTGTACTTTTTGAAAAGTATTTTTTATTACACGGGGATCATGGTCCTTCCGTCAAAATCCTAATACCTGCTCATTTTTCACAGGGAAGGACGGATGTGAAAATATATGGCAATTCCGGCAGTTTATCGCGGCTGTCACAGATGTGATAGCCCTGCCCCGTCCACAATTTGTTTGGAAATGAAAAGCCCATATTATTTATGTTGCGCCCTTGTGCAAATAAATAGCTTAATAGCGTGTTTCACCAAGCAATGTTAAAGTTAACGCCATGTTAAATATCATGTTATCCCTCTCGTATTTCCTGTCAATGAATGAAATGGCATGGTATTTTAACATGGAAAAGGCTACATATTACACAATACTTATCAAATACGCAGGAACATCGAGCTATATTAAGAGATTCTTAAGTCATATTCTATTATCGCAATATACCAGCAGTGTTAGCCAGTGATTGTATCAAACCAAATAGTGGTTGAGAGAAGAGAACATGGAATAATAATTAGTCTATGGTTATAGTGAATCTCTACACCTAGCTTTTAAACAGGTAGCAAATTAGAGCACTTAACGGTTTACCATACCTCTCATTTCGGTGACGGAGTTCAGTTGATCACTCATGACCAAGTGTGTGCGCAAAATTCCTCTTCCTTTGCCCTCGTAACCCAGTGGGGTAGATAAGGATCGATTTTTACATGCTCATCCGACGTATGGATTACCTTTTTGTTAGACAGTCAAGTAATCCGCCAGCTATGTACCAGATTTGAAAATAATATTATTTTATTGTTCCAAGGCGGAGATCGAATCTACGATCTTCGGAATCGGGAGCCAAGCTCTAATGCTTCTGGGTTCGTAGTTTAAGTATTAACTACTCGTACAAATCAACGTGACTTATTTTACTTAAATAATAACATTATGAAACCAATTACTAGAAGTTTAATAATAATGAAACCATTTTATCCTTAATAAGGCATTAAACTTTAATAATTCTCGTTTAAACAAAAATGGATCCTATTATGCGTCGTCCAAATCGTTATAAAGGCTGTTGAAAATCTAATAAGATGTTGTATGGGGCCGTATTTGCATTCGTAATGACTTCAAAAATTATATTCCAGATAATTCTAAAACGAATTCAGCTCGGCGCTGCGAAAATATAGCTTTATTAATTAAAGTAAACTAACGAGTCGAATATATATTTACTGAGCTTAATTAACACGAGTATAAATACTATAAATAATGTATTACGATTATCAGTCGTGTATTATTTTATTATTTTTTTGTAGTCTTTTTTTATTTCGCTTCGCTCTATGCTTCGTTGGCATGTAATCATTTTTCGTTTAATTATGCTGTGTATCTACAGTTCTGGCAACCATAAGTTTTTTTTCCCTTTATTTAAAGAAAACATTTTAAGATTAAGTCAGCCTTACTATCGAGTTAACAATAATTTTCTAATCTAGATCCCTTAAATGTAAAGGGTGAATAACATAACTAATAAATCATGCACTAAATTGGTTAAACGCGGCAAAATGCAGCTAGTCGTGATTCTGGTTTTTAAGTTCACTGGCAAGTTGCTTTTAAATATCGTTTTGAGAATCCATTATCTATTCCATGTCAGCTGGATGCGCTTTTTTATTTCTTAAAAGGTGTTGTCCTTTTCGAAACTGATCTGTTTTCATAAATATACGTATTTTTTGAGTAATTCAGTGCTTATTTATCAACTGTTATTTTTGTTTCTGATCTGTTTGTCATAAATTAGGATAAAGCTTTCTTCTTGAAAGTATTAATTACAAGGATGTATTGATTCGACTGTACAGTGGGTATTGAGTAACACACTGCCAAACGGCCGATCAAAAAGTTTGTTCCTCTTGGTCTGAAAGGAACAAAAGCAGGCAAGCGTGTAGGAGGAACATCTACTTCCCAAACGAACCTAAAACTTTACCTTTTGCGCTACTTTTACTTTAAATCGTTATTTTATTAAATTAAAAATGTTGAAATCCATTTGTATTTTCTAGCTCATCTGTTCAAAAGACAAGTTCCCAGCGCAAGTTTGCGTCGAGAGTATCACAGGGAGTGGTCCCGGAGGCAAACTTACGTAACTCGAAACTTTTGACTTTGACAATGTCAAACTGAGTTCGCCTTAGCATCTAGTCAAACAATTGAAGTTTGGTTAGTATATACCTTAATGGAATTTATTGGCAATAAGGTAAGTTTAGACTAAATTCTGCAGTAGGCAGGTATCAAAGGATATCAAAACGCCTGCACGGATAATTACCTATTATGTCTCTAACAGTATGCTGTTATTGACACGTCTTAAGAGGAAACACCACGGTTGAGAGACATACAAAATAGGTATTTATAAAATCTATTGCTGTCTCGCAGTGCCTTAGCTAGCCAGCACTAGCGCGATAGAGACAACTGCAACTTGGACTGAAATTACCTATTAAAAGTACCAGAAATCGACGTTTAGGGGATTCCTGTTTCCTCCTCCAAAACTTAACCGATTTAAATATTTTTTTCTGTATTAGCTAAAAAAAGGATTGAGCTAGGTTCCTATTTTTTGCTTTTGTTGTTTATTGTAGTCAAATCTGTTTCCTAGATATTTAAACATAGCGGAGAGTCTGGCCATTTTTTTTAAGTTTTTAAACGTCCATATCTCTTTAAATAATTAATTAATAAAAAAAGGAAAAAGTAGGGACGTACAAAAAATATCCATAAATATTCAGGAAAAACTCTAGAGTTGTTATCCAGGGAGGAAATAGAAATCCCCTAGACCCCTATTTTTGTATGGAAAAATTTCGTGGTGTTTCCTCTTAAGGGCGCCATACATGGAAAGGCCGATCGCATAGAACTGACCGAGCACATACGCGAAACCATAGCTTCCTATATGAATTGAAGACGTGAATCGATGAAGGTGATATGTCGCAAAAAAAATACCCCGAAAATTGAGTTTAAACAGTAACTTAAACATTTTATGATATGTAATAACGGATTAAGTACATTGATTCTAGAGACTGACCTTTAGATTGATATAGTTTTCTTATTTTTTTTAGATGTGCGCTGCCGCCGAGGATCCTATTCCGCACCCAGACCGGTGCGAGTGGTATCTGGGCCCTGATTCAAGACCCTATCGCTATTTATCGATTACAAAGATCGAAAACAAAATGTTTTCGAATTTCGATAATAACGAGAATAAACAGCCCAATACCGACAATTGCATGTATGTATTACTAAGTAATACGGTAGAATGGGTTGCGGTGGCGACGCGTCATGTCGCACGCTACCTGCCACGGCAACAGCTGATCCGACGCGTTACAGAATTCAAACACAAAACACGATGTAGGTACAGCAGCTGAAAGATCCAGTTTAGCACTTTTGATCCTTATTGTTACGTGATAAGGTACACCGATTCCATCAGCGACCGTACGTCCCGGGATAATGTATTCCGATTTACGTTGAAATGCAAACGTCAGAAGCCTTGTGCAAATTGGGTCAGCTGTACAATATTATGTACAGTAATCATCGTCTTATAAAATATTTACACACTTAGAAGCTATGTTTTCTTCTTGTCTGATACGTTAGAAAACTTATATTTTATTACATAGACTAGCTGACCCGTGCCAACATAAAAACAGTTTATGATGAAATTCAACTAAAAAAAAACAACGCGGAACCGGGAACGCGGAACCCGCAATAGTTGATGAGTTTTCACATAAGGTTCGCTTGATGACAGTCGAATTAGTATGTCACTTAGCGAAAATCATGTCAAATCCTATACATTTTGTTTTCGAATTTCGATAATAGCGATGGCATCTAGAATCAAGATCCCTCAGTCAGTACATTATTCACACCCGGAAGCCACCCCTAATGGTCTGAGGTCCCATATGACTACCCTTACATTCTTACTTTGGGAAGGCTTATAATAGTGGACGTCATACCTGAAATTATGATGATGATGACAATAGATGAAATAGATCAGGGACAAAATGGACATGAAATTTCGGATACGGATACGGATATTAAATTATATCGGATTACCCGTTTGTTTCGGATAATTTCAGTTAGGGATATTAAATTTTGATTTCCTTTTTACAGTAGCAAAAGTTTTATTTCGGATTCAGTTACGGTTACGGATAATTATTTATACCGGATATCCGATAGTGTCGGTTACGGTTATGGATAATTATTTATATCGGATATCCGATAGTTACGGTTACGGATAATTATTTATATCGGATATCCGATAGTTTCGGTTACGGTTACGGAGCTCCCTAACATCCCTGCAATAGATACGTCAGTTATAGTTCAAGTACAGCCTGGTTAAAAATACGTTCCAAACTAATTTTCTCTTTAATTAAATTAAGCTAGACTAACAAGGAACAATTAAGGAAATGCACATACTTTATTATATATTGAGCTCCGATTAAAACCCGATCCGGCGCCGCGCCGACTCGCGGGGATGGGTTGGCGGCTGGCCAGCCATCTAACTGTTGATTTGGTGTTGATCATCTGCCAGATAACCTTAATATTGACGTATTTACTTCATAATATTACCGTTGAAATATTTGGGAGAATATTATTGAATACACGAGAATGTGTCGGGGAGTATCTCGAACATTGATTTTATTATTATCACTATTAGCAGTTGAACGATACTTAAATAGTATAGTTAGTATGTTCCAGATAAATTTAACACAAACGTAAACAAACCCGTCTATGACACAACCATAGATAAGTCAGTGATGCCAATGGGCATTGTCCTAAAAAAATCACATGTACCTACTCTTATTTTTTTTTCGTTGAAATAAGGTATTTTAAAAATATTTAAAATTAAATATTTTTGAAATTCATTGGCTGGATTTTTTAAAATATTTTTTTAATGTTTTCGGATCTATGACGTCGTCATCGGCGGGCAGCATTGAATACATAAAAAATTATTTAAAAAAGAGCATTGTCAAAATTCAACATGGTGTTGATTGTCATAAGAAATACTAATCTCAAATTCCTGTATAGGAATTTGAGATTAGTATTTCTTTTTTTCATCACTGGCAAGCATTACTAACTTTACTTCATTCCGTATGGAATGAAGTAAAGTTAGTAATGCTTGCCAGTGATGAAAGTCAAACTTAAGTTAAACATATTTGTTTAAAAATATAAGTAACTAATGGGTATTTTTTTAGTTTATATACAGAAAAATGATCACTGACTTTATACCTCAAGATGTTTTTGTAATGGGCACAATTTAAAAAAAATTGACAATCCCCATTGGTCAATATTAATACAATGATTATATTATTTGCTACTATGAATCCATACACTAGACTTTATTCTACAGTTGGCAGTGTCAAACTGGCGTATTATAGGTTATAATATAGGTTTGTTTACGTTTGGGTTAAATTTATCTGGGAAGTAGGTACTATAGAAATAAGTGTACATTGAATATTTTAAAAATGCATGCGATACCCGAAACTCTAAGAGATAGCGAAAAATCCTAAAAGGAGTTGCGAGATTTTGATAATCACAAATATTGCATCATTAGATTTTTAATGTATCAATTTGAAGCAGTATGATATGAGCCGTACATGAGACTCTTTCACGATCCCCTCAACTGATGTAATAAGTATATTGATATAAGCCGGAAAAAGCGAGGATTGCGGAGATGGATGAGTTTAAAATGTCCTCATAAGTTATTCTCCTCCGCGGCTTGGTGTAGAGTACTCCCATGAAAAATCCCACTTGAACAAAATTGACATTGGATTTGGGTTATTGAATTAATATTAAATTTATTTACTTTTGGACTCGTTACATTAAAAATCAAAAAAATGAGCAAAATTTGAAATAAGAATTAGAATAAGTTTGAACGCATTTGAGTTTTAAGCAATTTAATAAAGTTCTCTATCTCTTCCTCGCAAAAAGATATTTGTTAGCAGGTTAGTGAAAGGTATATTATGTAGGTTTAACAAAGTGAAGTCATAATCGGTTGTTCCTTTCTCGTCCGCACATTATATTAAACTTTTAATATCTTCATTATTTTTAATGGTACTTAAATAATATTACATTATTCGCTTACCAGTGGGCTATAATACCATTAATTTTAAAAAATCATCAAAATACTAATTGCATTTCGTCACGACACTAGCGCCAAAATGGTAAGAAATTGAGTGTCGGTTTTATGGAACTATTATATTCCAGTGTAATACGTTTATCTTGCAAAAGCGAAGCAATCGCGAAAATTGCGCAATTTTTGCTCCTGAACTTTATCGACGATTAAAAAGTAATAAGGCATAAGCGCCACAAACCAAATTAAACAGGAGACCAGTTTAAAATTTTATATTGAAACTGCTCTCCTGTCTTTTTCATTGGATTCAAATTGGTTTTAGATTGGCATTGAAATTAGTTTTGAGAGTAAGTTCCCAGGCTGAATAATATCACAAGATGTGTACCACTTCGTCCATTTAATAGAAAATCCCGCATCATCGTACATTTTTCCACAATAAAAGTAGCCTATATTATTCCCCGTGGTCTATTCCATATCTGTACCGAATTTCTTCAAAATCGGTCCACTAGTCTCGAGAACAATAAAATCTTTGTATAATACATAAAAATATATTGGAATAAGTAGATAGAATAGAACCTAACCAAACTGTGTCTCTACTATGTAATCTATATATTATGTGTAAATATTAATAAAATGTATGTTGACGTAAAATGACAAAAATTTGTGTAAAAAAGTTTGTGTACATTTCATTAAAATCTAAAAAGTATAGCTCCGCCGTGACAGCTCGGGGCTGCCGTGACCAGGATTCGAACCTGGGTTACTACGGCCACAACGTAGGGTCCTAACCACTAGACGATCACGGCTGTCGGAGCAGATACCGTTACTCTCAAATATCGACAACACTATCGCATTCGGGAGAAAGCGTCTAATTACAGGCCACCCTCAGTTGTAGAGCAATCTGTACTAGAGCACCGGCTACTGAATTTGGCAGTGTTATGTTGCAACACGAGCAAAGTGTTGTAACCGGCAGCGCGGCCGGAACTAATTGCGAAGAAAGCGGCGGCGGGGAGTGTCTTGCGGCGATACAGCGGCCGGTCACCGGCGCCGACAGCCGTGATCGTCTAGTGGTTAGGACCCTACGTTGTGGCCGTAGTAACCCAGGTTCGAATCCTGGTCACGGCAGCCCCGAGCTGTCACGGCGGCACATACCTTTTTGTTGATTTCCTTACAACTTTCAACGAAACTGTCAATACAATACAAATACCTGTATACTTTATTGTGCACATAACAAGTAACAAAAGAGACAAAAATAAGACATTTTCAGAAGGGCGGCCTTATTACTCGATAGCAATTTCTTCCAGACAACCTTATTGATTTATTTAGGTAAGGTACAAAAACAATTAACGAACTAAGTTTTACACATATACATTTTAAATTCATTAATCTAATATTGTACACAGCATTCTTAGTACTAGGTAGTAGTTATAAAGTATTAAAAAAATGTTATTCAACGTCTTCATAAAGTAAATGTATAAGTACCTATATTAGATCACTCTATTTAAATTTAAACAAAGTTTTCTTATAATGTGTCAATGTTTGATGGAAGACATCGATTTCAGCATTATTGTTCAAACTTATTATGTCGTTAGAGAGGACAATGCTAGAGTAAGGAAGTTGTGCAAAAGTAGTTATATACTTAATCAAATAAAACATTTCAATATAATAATTATTAAGAAAGGTTTGTTAATTCTGCCAGTACCTAATGCAAGTTTTATTTCAATGTTTTGTTACCAAACTAACTAGCGAGTAGCGATATATGAAATCGTTTAACCATATAAAATTGTGCAGTGAATAACATATTCGTGATTAACGGATGAAAAAGCAATGTTCATTGTTGTATTTGGTAACTAAACAATCATAAATGACGACCTCTATAGTGCAGCGGCGCACACAATATGTTTTCTCTAAAATTATGTGTATCATATTCGTTTTCATTTAACAAGCCGTATTAATTTAACATAACTAAAAAAATATATACTACAGGTTCATCCGTTTGTATGCTACGATGTCACAGATAAACACACACACACAGATACATAAACTTATAACCCCTCTATTTTCATCTGGGGTTAAAAACCTCACGCAAAAGAAAGACCTAATGTCATCATATATACAAACATCTCTAGATTACAAAGATCTAGCCCACCAGGATTAAGATAAATGGTCTGCCAGTTTCTGTTCATATCAATCAATTATGGTCTATCAGGCCCCAAGTAATAAACCCGGGATGATGTGGGGTTAATTCGCGATGTCATAAATCACATTAGGTAGGATAAAAGGACCCATAACCGGGCCAGGCCGTTTTATCAGGACCTTTGAAAGCTTTATGAGTAATCTTCTTAAGTATAAAATTTTCGTGTCATAAACTACTGTTCGTAACAAAACATCTCGAAACGGTAGACAGATAATATGATATAATAATAATAATATCTATGGACTCTTCACACCACGTCAATCTGGCCCCGTTCTAAAAAGAACTTGTGTTACAGGTACCAGACAACGGAAATATATTTAATACTTTTTTACTATACACAGATTTAAGATTTTTGTTATATTATACACAAATTTAATACAAATCCATGAACATTGAAAACTTTTTGTTCCCTCGGCGGGATTCGATCCCGCGACCTCTCGCTCGAGCACCGACGTGCTCAACCACTGTACTGCGCTACGGAGGTCGTCAGATATTTTTTCTACGTTATATTTATGTTGGTATATTAATCATTGTTATCTATATTTAAAAGTTTGAGGCTAGATTTATTATTATCATTAGACTGACGCCCGGTTTCTGAAAGGCTGATCAAATTGATCAATTGATCAAATCATCTGATCTGAACGCTCATTGGTGAAAACAGTGACTGCGAAGTGATGTTCACCAATCAGCGTTCAGATTTGATCAATTGATCAATTTGATCAGCCTTTCAGAAACCGGGCGTCAGTCTAATGATAATAATAAATCTAGCCTCAAACTTTTAAATATAGATAACAATGATTAATATACCAACATAAATATAACGTAGAAAAAATATCTGACGACCTCCGTAGCGCAGTACAGTGGTTGAGCACGTCGGTGCTCGAGCGAGAGGTCGCGGGATCGAATCCCGCCGAGGGAACAAAAAGTTTTCAATGTTCATGGATTTGTATTAAATTTGTGTATAATATAACAAAAATCTTAAATCTGTGTATAGTAAAAAAGTATTAAATATATTTCCGTTGTCTGGTACCTGTAACACAAGTTCTTTTTAGAACGGGGCCAGATTGACGTGGTGTGAAGAGTCCATAGATATTATTATTATTATATCATATTATCTGTCTACCGTTTCGAGATGTTTTGTTACGAACAGTAGTTTATGACACGAAAATTTTATACTTAAGAAGATTACTCATAAAGCTTTCAAAGGTCCTGATAAAACGGCCTGGCCCGGTTATGGGTCCTTTTATCCTACCTAATGTGATTTATGACATCGCGAATTAACCCCACATCATCCCGGGTTTATTACTTGGGGCCTGATAGACCATAATTGATTGATATGAACAGAAACTGGCAGACCATTTATCTTAATCCTGGTGGGCTAGATCTTTGTAATCTAGAGATGTTTGTATATATGATGACATTAGGTCTTTCTTTTGCGTGAGGTTTTTAACCCCAGATGAAAATAGAGGGGTTATAAGTTTATGTATCTGTGTGTGTGTGTTTATCTGTGACATCGTAGCATACAAACGGATGAACCTGTAGTATATATTTTTTTAGTTATGTTAAATTAATACGGCTTGTTAAATGAAAACGAATATGATACACATAATTTTAGAGAAAACATATTGTGTGCGCCGCTGCACTATAGAGGTCGTCATTTATGATTGTTTAGTTACCAAATACAACAATGAACATTGCTTTTTCATCCGTTAATCACGAATATGTTATTCACTGCACAATTTTATATGGTTAAACGATTTCATATATCGCTACTCGCTAGTTAGTTTGGTAACAAAACATTGAAATAAAACTTGCATTAGGTACTGGCAGAATTAACAAACCTTTCTTAATAATTATTATATTGAAATGTTTTATTTGATTAAGTATATAACTACTTTTGCACAACTTCCTTACTCTAGCATTGTCCTCTCTAACGACATAATAAGTTTGAACAATAATGCTGAAATCGATGTCTTCCATCAAACATTGACACATTATAAGAAAACTTTGTTTAAATTTAAATAGAGTGATCTAATATAGGTACTTATACATTTACTTTATGAAGACGTTGAATAACATTTTTTTAATACTTTATAACTACTACCTAGTACTAAGAATGCTGTGTACAATATTAGATTAATGAATTTAAAATGTATATGTGTAAAACTTAGTTCGTTAATTGTTTTTGTACCTTACCTAAATAAATCAATAAGGTTGTCTGGAAGAAATTGCTATCGAGTAATAAGGCCGCCCTTCTGAAAATGTCTTATTTTTGTCTCTTTTGTTACTTGTTATGTGCACAATAAAGTATACAGGTATTTGTATTGTATTGACAGTTTCGTTGAAAGTTGTAAGGAAATCAACAAAAAGGTATGTGCCGCCGTGACAGCTCGGGGCTGCCGTGACCAGGATTCGAACCTGGGTTACTACGGCCACAACGTAGGGTCCTAACCACTAGACGATCACGGCTGTCGGCGCCGGTGACCGGCCGCTGTATCGCCGCAAGACACTCCCCGCCGCCGCTTTCTTCGCAATTAGTTCCGGCCGCGCTGCCGGTTACAACACTTTGCTCGTGTTGCAACATAACACTGCCAAATTCAGTAGCCGGTGCTCTAGTACAGATTGCTCTACAACTGAGGGTGGCCTGTAATTAGACGCTTTCTCCCGAATGCGATAGTGTTGTCGATATTTGAGAGTAACGGTATCTGCTCCGACAGCCGTGATCGTCTAGTGGTTAGGACCCTACGTTGTGGCCGTAGTAACCCAGGTTCGAATCCTGGTCACGGCAGCCCCGAGCTGTCACGGCGGAGCTATACTTTTTAGATTTTAATGAAATGTACACAAACTTTTTTACACAAATTTTTGTCATTTTACGTCAACATACATTTTATTAATATTTACACATAATATATAGATTACATAGTAGAGACACAGTTTGGTTAGGTTCTATTCTATCTACTTATTCCAATATATTTTTATGTATTATACAAAGATTTTATTGTTCTCGAGACTAGTGGACCGATTTTGAAGAAATTCGGTACAGATATGGAATAGACCACGGGGAATAATATAGGCTACTTTTATTGTGGAAAAATGTACGATGATGCGGGATTTTCTATTAAATGGACGAAGTGGTACACATCTTGTGATATTATTCAGCCTGGGAACTTACTCTCAAAACTAATTTCAATGCCAATCTAAAACCAATTTGAATCCAATGAAAAAGACAGGAGAGCAGTTTCAATATAAAATTTTAAACTGGTCTCCTGTTTAATTTGGTTTGTGGCGCTTATGCCTTATTACTTTTTAATCGTCGATAAAGTTCAGGAGCAAAAATTGCGCAATTTTCGCGATTGCTTCGCTTTTGCAAGATAAATTTATGTTGGGTTATATTTATGTTGGTATATTAATCATTGTTATCTATATTTAAAAGTTTGAGGCTAGATTTATTATTATCATTAGACTGACGCCCGGTTTCTGAAAGGCTGATCAAATTGATCAATTGATCAAATCATCTGATCTGAACGCTCATTGGTGAAAACAGTGACTGCGAAGTGATGTTCACCAATCAGCGTTCAGATTTGATCAATTGATCAATTTGATCAGCCTTTCAGAAACCGGGCGTTAGATATCAAAACTCACGATTAGAATAAAAAGAAACGCGGTTCAAGTTTAAGCCTAATTGATGAAATATATGGTAATATAATAAAGTAATTAGGCTTTAACTTGAACTAAGTACTGAGTTCTCAATTTCACTAATTAAATAACCAATCCAGCAAGTATAGTATTAATACACGTCAAACTACTTGCACTTTTTTCTACGTTATTACATTAGTTTTTTAATAAATACGACGTTTCGACTAAGTCATCATCAAGTGTAGGATTAATAACATATGATCCAACAAATTATAACTACGCATTTAGTTGGCTTTGTGTCCGAAACATTTCAGTTTCAATTGCAGGTACGATTCATCCCAATTTAAACTGTAACTTCGTAACATGGAGTTGCGTTTCGCGAGCACGAATAAACAAAATGGCGGACCTCAGTGCAAACAGTAATTGAATAGAAAAGGCAAAAATAAAATAATATCAGAGACGTGGCTAACGGCATAACAATGTTGGACAATGGAATACAAGCTGCAATATTTTATATGCAAATATCATATTACATTTTATAAAATGAACGTTTGAAACTTTTAAAATCTTAAAAATACAACTGCTTTTACAATGTAACTCCAAACCTTTAGTTTGAATTTATTGAAAAAAATATACATTTTTTTTTTTTTTTCAACAATACGGACATTACACCTGAGAAACACAATATTATGAGCATAGTGCCACGGAATATCGACAGAATAACTTTATTAATGTTACATAGTTGTTTTCTCTGTCAAATAGGTTCTCAAGTGAGGTTAGGATTGAGACTTCTTTATAAATACGGGCCTTAGGGCGATGCGGCGGCATCTGTGTGCCTTAAATAATAAATAAGTAAAAAAGATTGTATTAAAATAAAGCTTTTTATAAATCTAAATTTTGCAAATACCTTTCAATTATCATTTATTATTTTTATATATTATAATACCATTTATATATACGCCAGATTTATTAGACTAGGGATCGGATTGTCCTGTTTATTAAGACAGGAAAAGCTTTCACGGTTTGAATTGCGTCTTTATTCCGCCCGGTTATAACTGTGGAAATGTGCTGTCATCGACACACCAAATTAGACTGTCGATTGCGCTACATGTCCTTCCTCTGATTAGTTAGTCCTTCATTCCTCTGATTAGTTTCGTTACGGGTCCCAAGACAGATCTAGCATATCCCTCGGGCACCCCAGAGATCATATCAAAGAGTTTTTGAGGTTGGCTACGGCTGTTGATCCTGGCTACACATGAGTTGTAGTGGTGGAAATATGTGGTGGGTCATGTCGGTTTGCGCATTTAAACGTTCTTTCGAAGTGCGGATTGAAACGGCGCATGCTATTTCCTGCAGTCGAAACGTATGCACAATATAGAGTGCTAAGTTTTGGACTATTATCTAAATGACGTTATATAAAAGCTCTATTTTCAGCTCTGTTTGTAGTATGCCAGCACTCTAAATGTTATCCGGCCTTTTTTTCGGATGATATAGGCACATCCAAATATCACGGCCAGTATACATTGCTGAAACAATAAAAATGCCTCCTACACCGATTGTGGTGAAGGTAGTCGATTTCATTGAAACCAGGCCAGCTACGCAGGATTGTTTTTATAGTGTCCAAGCGTGTGCGCAATACACAAAGACACTCTCTTCCTTTTACTCTCATAACCCAGTGGGACGGTAAACCGACACGACTGGCGAGTGAACAGGCGCAAGACCGCCTTTTTACATGCCCATCCGACGCATGGATCATCTTTCTTGGTAAACAATCAGGTGATCAGGCTGCATTGTCACTTACTCACTCGCCAATCATCTCAAAGTATTAGGCTCTTCTAGCAGACATAGAAGCATTAAATTTGGAATACAAGTAGCGTTTAGTGTATAAATAAAGGACATAATTCTTAAACTTCTCTTTCTAATTGAATGAAATTCGAAATATACCGGGTTTATACAATGCCTAATTGGTATGTAAAATGCAGAGTTATAGTTTTATCGACAACGAAGTTATAAGGGATCGAAAATGGCCGGAATTGTTTCGAGAAAGGGATGGTACGGCCATGCTCGACTTAGCGGGGGCACTACCGTGCCTCCAGATTAAGTTATCTTGCTCGTCTCACAATATTCTTCAGTTAAATTACGTAAAAAAGTTCTATGAGACGTCGTTACACCGTCGTCCCACTTAACCGTGTTTACTGTAAAAGCAAAAGTTAACGAAGTATTCCAAATGAAATCGAGAGGGCAAGGAGTACGGACAGAACGATTTACAACGCTTGTACGTGATACGCTACTCAATTTACTGAACACACAAGACAAACTAGTATCTTATATTAGTTTGAGACGTATAAGTTGAGACGCCTCGGTGGTCTAGTGGTTCAGAGCTGCCCTCTCGACCCGGAGGTCGTGGATTCGATTCTCGCGTTGGAACAATATAAAAAATGTCGTTTTCAAGGTTGGTTAGGACAATGCAGGCTGATCATCTGATTGTCTGATAAGAAAGATGATCCATGTCAGAAGGGCATGTAAAAAGTCGGTCCTGCGCCAGTTCTCTCGCCAGTCGTGTCGGTTTACCGACCCACTGGCGAGGGGATTGGTGAGGGGATCTATTATAATCATGAGTTGAGAGTCGCATCAGATAGATTTGGGGCCTTACTACATTTGAATCAGATTCGATCGTACATCCCGAATAAATTTTAGTCACGTTTGTTTATTTGATTCTCAGTCGATTGATATGGTCGGGAGTACAAAAAGTTACGATCTAACGATTTTCTTTATCCTGTTTCACGCAATCCACCAAATAAAATACCAAAAGCCGTTTAGATTGAACTGATTCGATTCTCGATTGTGTCGGGAGTGAGCCTGCTGACATCAGTCTGAACGGTGGGACCACTGGAAGAAGGTCGCAGGGGTGGATGCTGGCCACGAGCGGTCGGTCTCTCAGCGAGGCTGACGTCCAGCAGTGCACGTCCTAGCAGAAAGGAAAGTGTGCCAAGTGCGAATTATAGTGCTTACCGCTATACTACAATTATTTATACATGGTGTAAAAATAGGACATGGTGTAAAAATAGCAGTCACTATAACTTTGGGATATGATTATACTTCCTTGTCTCATTCTAGAAATGTATTTTTATTTTTTATTTTTACATAATTTCAAGAAAAAAATTTTTTTTTTGCCTTATTATTATTTTTGCGACAAAAAAAAAAGAAATGGTCAGAAGTAAAAAAAATTTTTTTTTAGTTTTTGACAAAAAAAATAATTCCAAAATGAGGCAATAATCGAAACTCAAAGTTATAGTGACTGCTCTTTTTACACCCTGTATATTCGAATTAAGGTAATGTTTCAATGCCATACAAATTGTAGTTAATTTCCATTTGACATGACAAAAACTCCAGTTGGCACACGGATAGAACAACGAATACAAACGCAAATCCACCCGAGTGATGCGATCAGCGTCGAAGCAAAATGTATACGGTCTCAGATAGTACGTTATTCCATTCAGTCCTAACTGAAGGTAGTGTGGTGGTCCGCATATGCAAATGAGAGAATTTACATGTTGCACAATCTACTGATGTGTGTCAGTCAGGTAGCTTATTTGTACGTGTTGTCTTTATTATTTATAGAAGTATAATATAGTCTAATAAAATTCCAGGCCACACAAAGGCAGAATAAGAGAACCATTACCATATTTTATACCTTATTTAAGCAAGTAAATGATTTCTATTCTATTTTTTTCTGTCATTCGATTTAAGGTAAAGCGGCGATAAATCTTCCAAATAAGCTAATTTCCACTTATAAGATAATATACCTTTGTTCTAGGGCTTAAGATTTAGATAATACCATTTTACCTGATTAATATTATATTTATTAAGATTTAGCCAATACCGCATTTTTTGCTAAATGAATGTCATTCACGTTAGAATACTACCGGTAAGCGCCTAAGCTCGTACGATACAGTTTTGCTGTATGAGCAACCTTATAAAAACTGAAAACTCCACTATCAATAAAATCCAGTGTACACAATATCATGGCCCAATAATACAGAGTTTTATTCGTTACGATATACATTAAAAGTTACAAACATACATCCATCTATTACAAACTTTCTAGTCGTCCAATATTCTTATTTAGAAACTTAAAACCACGAAGTGTAACGTAAAGTAATAAGAAACGTGACTTATTTTTGCTTTTCAGATTTTTGAAAATAGAATGCGGTATTTTCTCTCGCCGGTACTGGCGGGATATAATGCCTTTATTTATCTACCAATAAACTTTAACACTTGTGTTTATTCTGTTTATAGTTTATACGTATTGCAAATTTTATGAGATTTTTCTCGAACGCTGTTCGTATTTCTCATATAAGGCATTTGCCTTTGTGGTTCAAAGCACATATTATGACGTTGGAGAATGTTACAAGGTATACAAAATTGTTTAAAACTGTTTTCCTAGTAGAACTTGAAATATGAATCTAACTATCCGAATTCACAAGTTCTTGTTTCATTGAAAGAGACCACGAACTATAAAATTTACAGTCATTTGAAATTCTTGTAAGTTTTGCAACACGCTGGCGTTGAAAAATGCCATGGGGGTTAGGTGCTAGTGGACTATTTATCTAGGGCCCTATTATTAAGGAAGTATCAGACCCATAACGGTTTTCATTTTTCAAAGTGAAACGAAACGTTTTTTTATTTGTCAAATAGGTTCTCAAGTAAGGTTGGGTTTGAGACTTCTTTATTAATACGGCCTAGGACTTGGAAGGATATAAGGCGTCTGCCAGATACGACGTAACATGTATTATAAAGTCGGCAGATATATTATTATTAATAGCTTTTTAACTCTTATTTTATTGTACCTAAACAAATAAACAAGTTTTTATTCCATTGAAAAATATCAAGTGTTAACGACATTACATTCGAATTCTAGTAAAATGAATGTGTTGGAAAATTACGCCATCGCGTTAATAATAAAAAATAAATATATCTCAGAAACTACACATCGCATCGTAATATTTTTTTCACTTATATTTTTTATTTTCAACAGAGTTTACGGTGAGATAAAAAATAAAAATTAATAAACACTCTCCAAATTTTAGTCCCTTACCTACGTAGTACGTAAAATGTCTCTTCTTGAGTGTGTGAACAAAGCTGTTGATTGTTGAAAGTCGGCGATTATGGCCAGTCACCCGATTATCAGACAAAATAGATGATCCATGTGCTGGAGAAATAATAAATAAATATATCGTTGTTGTATTTATATCAGATGCAGAAGGAATTTTATGTGCATTTTGTTCTATAGAAAAGGCTGATGTTTTCAATTTTTCAATTGTCGTTTCCCTGCCCCTCGCGTCTGATATTATTGTTATTATCTGGACTTCGCTGTATGCGTATGAATTGATAGATCATAGAGAAATCCATACAGAAAAACGGAAACGATGTACTTTATTGGGACATCCATAATATGTGTTTATTCAGAACCTAAACTACTAAATTGTATAAATCATTTTTTTGCGTTAAAGACTCAAATATCCATCAACACAAACAAATTTTATAAGTACAAATAGGAGTGCTGTTTCAGAATAAAGAAACGCAAGCTGTCGACCCTTCGGAGCAAATAAAATCAGTGCCCTAATGAACTGAGGGCGAGTTAATCAACACCGGACACGTTTCCATTTGTTTCACTGGCGCTCCTAAATACTGGGTCGCCGAGGACCACTATCGAACCGCCTACAACACTACTTGTAAAGTACGATATATTTTTTAGAAAGAAAGTCTGCGACGCGCGGTTTTGTTAAATGCATTTTAAATTATTATTTCGAGAGTATTTATTTATTCAAATAAATTGTGGATTTTTAGAAAAATTGCAAAAAAAATATTACTTTGTAAGCACTTTAACTTTAACCTTTTTTTTGGTTATTTAGAAGAAAAACTATTATTTTGCTATCATCCTGTGATCATCCTAATTATTATCATCCATGTTACTACATCTTCAGTTCATCATATATCCCACATTTAATATTCATTGTCGCAAACGCATGTTGTACTTCACCTATGATTAAGACTCATTTTATTTTTAAGCCCTTTTTGTTTTATATTTTATCAATGTACCAAATGTTGTTCTGTTGGTGAGTCAATAAATAAATAAATTACTCATTAAACTTAAGGTAAAAAGTTATTTAATTAAACACAACACGTAGCCAACACCATCACCTATCGACAATTTTCCTATGACTACTCACCCTCCAAACACTCTGTACCTATAACAAAAGCTTTACCGTTATCGTTATCACTCAGCATCATTAATCTGAATCTCAATAATTTACTTGACATTTCTGTTCGTATCCTTAAGCGACAGCCTGTAATATACGTCATCATACAAGCCATTATTTTTAACCGACTTCCAAAAAAAGGAGGAGGTTCTCAATTCGTCTGTATGTTTTTTTTTTTTGCTTATTCTGGCAAAAATATTGGCTTGTATGATGACGTATATTTCTCTACATACATCACAGTATACACCTACGCACTTTTTATTTGCAAGTGTCCCTTTACTATTCAATCATTCGCTCTTACTATTATGTCATGTCATACCTTATTCACATTACTTAAATAGGGTTGTCGATTGTTGTATATTTAAAACCTTGACGTTATCCACATATAATACAAAGTATGTATGGGCCTTACCAGCCTGAAATAAAGGGTATTTATTTATTTTATTTAAACATTTAGATGAAAAGTAGCCTCATTCCCATTAGTCTTTTCTACAACGTGTAAAAGAAATGATTTAAGGCTGTAATTCTTGAGTTCTGTTATATACGATAAGCATTTTTTTATTAATTACCCAGCCAGTGACGATGAAAGAAAATAAATAACCCTCTCGCTCCATCTAATTTTAGTTTATTTTATTTCAAGGTTTTGTCAACCCTATTATCATCCTAAATCGGTGTATTCATTGTGAGAGTGTAATCTGAATATGAATGCCTCCGTACGACAAGGTGAGTTACTTACAAGCTAAAGAGTTTATTCAAATGCCTTTTCTGGCTCAATTCCTGTTTAGAAATATCACGTAGAAGGTGTTTTATCAAATCAAAAAAAAATTGAAAAAAAATGTTATCGATGTTGACTGTTGTGTGCTAGAAGGGAACAACCGATTGTGACGTCACTTTGTTAACCCTAACATAGACAACCCGCGTAAAAATATCGTTTTGCGAGAAAGAGATATATAATTTGATTTAATTGCTTAAAACTGAAATATTTTAAAACTTATCCTAATTCTTATTTCAGACTTTGCTCATCTTTTTGATTTTATGCCTCCTGAGTCCAAAAGTAAATAAATTTAATATTCATTCAATAACCTAATTACGAGTCGCAATGATTGTTAACTTTCCAGTTTTCCCCGAGATCGTGGTTTCACTCCCTAACAAAGTTTAACGAAATAAGACGCATAAATTAAACTTTTACACCATGGTGATTATAATGAACGCTCATAATTCTAAATTAGATTCCCTAATTAATTTGTATTGTGTTAGATGTTTGAGTAACCCTTGCGTGTTTTCATTCGTTCATATACTTATGATTATCATTCACGTCGAAACAACTAACGTTTGTTAATGAAATTAGTGTAAAATCGGCTAGGAGTATATAATTTGCAATCCGGAGGGTTAATAAACCCAGAGATCTGTTTTCAGTGCTCTATAATAGAGCTGATGAATAGTTGAGTTGTCGAAAGCCCCAAAGTAATAATTAAAAAAAAAGGTTGTGTTAATCCAGAGCTGCATGTAATTTTTATACGAATCGGTCCAGCAGCTTACGAAAAACAATTTGAAAAGAAGCATATGAAAAACCAATTTGTGTGTTTTTACTTTCTAAGAAGAAGTAAAAAAATCCCACACAAATATTCGCATAATAAATAAATAAAATAAAAATAAAAAATAAAAAAGCCTTTATTTGACCGAGCTACATTTCGTTTTACAATAATAATTTGTTTACTAGATCCTAAGTTTACATTTACATCTATTTTTAATTTTTTTGTTCTACATATCCTATTTAATTAATAACTAAGCTAGGTCCCCAGAATGGGTAAAGGCCTCCTCCAAGAGTGCCCACTTTTCTCTGTCTTGAGCTATTTGCCACCAGTTTGATCCGGCGACTTTCTTAATTTCGTCGTCCCATTGGGTGGAGGGTCTTCCTCTCTTTCTTTTTCCGTGAGGTCCTCTCCATATAGTGGTGTTATAGGTCCATCTTTTGTCTCTAAGTCTCGCTACATGGCCTGCCCACCTCCATTTTTGCTTTTGTGCGTAGATCAAAGCGTCGGTGGCTTTTCTTACTGCTCTGATTTTTGTGTGACGGATCTTGTCGATTTTTTTCACCTTGAGCATGCTTCTCTCCAATCCATGTTGGCAGGTCAAAATTTTTTGTTTAGCTTTAGATGTATATTTCCATGTTTGGCAACCATACGTCAAACATGGTAGGAGACTAGTGTTCATTATCTTGGTCTTTAGCTGTATAGGCATGTTACTTTTGAAAATTTCTTTTAATTTCCAGTATCTGTTCCATGTCTTTTGTACTCTTCTATCTATCTCTAATTCATTGTTTTCTTTTTTAAAGGTGATTGTTTTCCCTAAGTAACAGTACTTGTCTGTGTATGCTAGTGGGTTTCCATTAATTTTTCGTTGTTTTTGGTCGCTGTTTGTCATTGGCATTGTTTTAGTGAGATTAATTTCGAGTCCTACTTCAGTGCTTGCTTTTTGTAGATCTTCTATCATGAGCTGTAATTAAGAGCTGGTCTCGGATATTATGACTAAGTCATCAGCAAAACGTAAATGACTCAAATAGGCTCCCTGCAATATTCCGCAATTGCTCCAGTTTAGTTTATTTATGACTCCTTCTAGTACAGCTATGAAAATTATTGGCGACAAAGGATCGCCTTGTTTTACACCTCTCCTAATGGGGAAGCTAGGTCCCAGTGTCTCCAACTTTATTCTGCCTCGGTTGTTACTATATACCTTTCTGATGACTCTTATATAAACTTCGTTCACACCCTGATCTTTTAAGCTTTGCCAAACGCTGTCGTGGGTAACTGTGTCGAAGGCCTTTTGATAGTCAATGAATCCAAGATATAGTGGTCTCTGCTGCTCGTGATACTTCTCAATAATTAATTCTAAGGTATGGATGTGGTCAACCGTTGAGAAACCTTTCCTGAACCCCGCTTGCTCCACGGGTTGCCTTGACTCGATTATGGGACTGATTCTAGAGTTTATGATGGAGGAAAACAATTTGTAGAGTGACGGTAGCAAGCTTATAGGTCTATAATTACTTATATCTTTAGGATCTCCCTTTTTGTATAGCAGAGTAATATTAGATTCGGACCATTGTGTAGGCGTTTCAGCTTTTAATAATATTAAATTAAATAGGTCAGCAAGTGGTCTTGACAGTATGTTGCAGGCGGTCTTTAGAGCTTCATTTGGTATGTTGTCGGATCCGGGGGATTTATCTAATTTAAGCTTTTTTATCGTTTCTATAATTTCTTTTTCACCAATTGTTTCAATCTCTAGGTTATTATGATTGATGGTGTCGATGTCATCGATTTGAAGAAAAGTTGTTTGGGTTTTATCGCTATAAAGGTTTCTGTAAAAGTCGGTTGCTGTGGTAATAATATCATTTCGTTTGCTTAAGTCTTTGCCACTCTGTTTGAGCCCTTCTATCCAGGTTTTACTTATTCTTAATTCTTTATATGCTTTTTTCGTACTTCCGGAGAGGTTGAGATGTTTTTCTATGGTATTTTGTCTGTATTTTGCGTAGTCATTTCTTATGTATTTGTTTACAAGTTTGTATAGGGCAGATAGTTCCTTTTTCATTGAATGTGATTTGTTTTCTGTTTTCTGTAGTTCTTTTCTTCTTTGTGATAGATATAAAGTTTGATCCGATAGTAACTTATGTCGTTTTAGTTCCCTTTTCGTTGTCTGGACTGATCTTAAACTCGTGGTGATTGCTTTAATAATGTTATCGTAACATGTTTGTACTAAGGCGTTTTCGTGGCAAGAGCTAAGACTAGGCAACATATTTGATAACGTTTCTCTGTATTTCCATATTTCTTTTTCGTGTTTTAGGCTTGTTTGTTTATTTGTATATTTAGATCTACTTTTATTACGTTTAGATAATATATTAATTTTAGCTCTGATTATCCTATGGTCTGAGTGGTAGTTTAAATTCATAGTTCCAATATCTTGAAATATTTTTGGTTGGTTTGATAGTATGAAATCTATTTCGTTTCTATTTTTCCAGTCAGGAGATCTCCACGTCCATCGTTTGTTTGGTTTCTTTTTAAAACATGTATTTATTATAGTTAGTTTGTGCTCAATAGCGAAATTCATTAGTCTCTGCCCCTTTCGTTTCTTATTCCGTATCCAAATTGTTTTGTCACTAGGTGTTCGTCTTTTTTTAGGGAATCCAATCTTCGCATTGAAGTCTCCCATTAGTATAATATTCTTGTGTGCGTTGTTTAGAGTTTTGTCGATCGTATTGTAGAATTCTTCTATTTCTACTTCATTTGCCGCTTCTGTTGGTGCATATACTTGTATAATAGAAAATAAAATGCCTTGTATATTCATGTTTAATAAAGCAATTCGTTCAGATATGCCAGTAAAACTCCTATATTATTTTTGTGCACTTTGTTAATTAAAAAACCTACCCCGTATAGGCCGGGTGTATGGCCTACGTGGCAGAGTATAAAGTTTTCATATTCTTCTATCTTAGTTCCTAGGCGTCTCGTTTCAGATATTCCTATAACATCATACTTTATGCCATTAATTGCTTCCTCTAATTCAAGTAAGTGTTCGTGTGACGAGAGTGTTCTGACATTGTATGTTGCTATGTATATGAATTGTGAATTCCTATCTTTATTTTCGTTTTTTGCTGTGGTAAGTGTCTTTGGAGGGTTATAGTCATATTCTTCCACGGTGACCAGCCGGCTTGGAAGATCATAATATTGTTTGTTTTTTGTTTTTATTTGTGTGTTTGTTGGCTCGGTATCGAAGGAGGAGGCGCTTAGCTGCTATTCTTGTTGACTTTGATTACTATTTTTATTTGTTGTGTTTTTGACTACATAATTTAAAATTCCTTGTTTTATAACACCCCCCGAAAAGCTGTTAGACCTCTTGACCGTTTCTTCTATTAGTTGTGTTTTGTTCTTTTTGTTTATTAGATTTTTATTTTCTGGGTTTGTTGTAGTGGCATTTTCAGGCGAGGTAGGTAGTTTTCGTTTGGTGTTGTTTTTAGATATTACTAGCTTATCGTATATAATTGTTGCTTTGTTTCCCTTTTCCCTTTCAGTTTGAAGCTGTTCCTGGAGTTCCTTTCTTTTCTCTAGCACATTTTTTGGAAAGTCTTCTTTGATGTAATAATTTGTGTCTCTTAGCATTTTTTTCTGTTTCAATATTTTTATTTTTGTGCCTAGAGTCGAGAAGGTCACTTTTATTGGACGGAGTCTTTCTTCTTTCTTCCCTATTCTTTTTATTTCTTGAATGTCGCAATAGCTTATTTTTAAAGAGAGATATTGTTCCAAGCATCTAATAATGTTTCTTTCTAAGTCTTCGTACGATTTTTCTTTCTCCTCTATGCCGAAAAAAACCAGGTTATTCTCTCTTGCCTGTCTTTCTAAATTCTGTAGTCTTTTTTGAAAAAAGTTTGGTGAAATACGTTCGTAAAAAAAAACGACAGCGCTAAAGTATGTAAAATTATGGACTAAATGGCAGCTGTTCTGCGTTGAATAAAAAAAGAATCACGTAAATCAGATCATCAACCTCAGAGTAATCGGTGAGCATACATAAAAATAAAAAATAAAAAACAGGCCGAATTGACAACCTTCTCCTTTTTTTGGAAGTCGGTTAAAAAGCATGAAAAATGACGCGACGCGACGCTTTCTGTAACTGCGCCATTGTGAGCTAAGCCTTAGTGTGATAATTGAGATGTTTATGGACGATACAGAAACCACAAATCACTTCTGTGCCGACGCTCGCCGACCTTCTGGTCGGTCGTAAAACAACAAAGGTCCAATTTATTCCAAAAAATCCCAACGGACTCTAGAGACCTTAAAAACGACACGAATTACGCCAGAAAATTCTGCCGAATTAAAAGTTCCAGTTATAAAGTTAGTGGCACCCAATTAGTTCTGGAGGAAGTTATAATTATGTCAACAGAGAGTGATGATGAGCTGTGTTCCTACCTAACATGAGAACCCTATTTAAGGGTTCCGTACCTGAAGGGTAAAAACGGGACCCTAATACATTATATCACAACACATTATATACATAATATTATACATTGATAATTTTTTTTTTTTACAAATATGTATTTCTGTTGCCGTTCTAACAAAAATATAAATATATACAACTATACAACAAATGTGGTTTCTCTTCATTTTTGCTCAATATCTCCGACAGGTAGGTAGGTAAGTACACTCGAAATATTCACAATAAATATACATCTAGGTTATGTATATTTATTTTGATAATAAAATGATTATTTAGAGGAGGTTTCCTTGATGGACGCCTCCAGACATGATGTGACGTGACGTAAAAACGTGATTTTTGCGTTTTGTACGGATCCCTTCGTGCCTGTGTTTCTTTCCTTTCACTTCTTTCCAGAAACCGAAAAGTCTTTCCAGAAGCCTACTCTTTGATACCTAAATTAGAAGATGGTAATTTTTATTAGCCCATGCTGTCCCACTGCTGGGAAATGGCCTCCTCACTTAAATGTTTTTTATAATTGATGTTATTATAGCCCCCCTGGCAAATAAATAATGTGAAACTAAAATTATTTAACTACTATTAAAATTAATGAAGTATGTATACTTAATTTTTTTTTTCCAAGAGTAAATAAATTTGATATTCCTTCAATAACCCAATTGTACTATATTCATGATTATATGTGATTCGGTAGTATTCGGTATTGTCACAGTAATTATAATAATAATTATTAATGCACATACTAATTGATGTGAATCATATGTGCCTAGTTCTCATACATAATGCACCGTGTACATAAGGTAATGTAATCAACCTAATATGTGTATTATTTGGAAACGGTTTTAATGTATTGATAACTACGTCCTTTTTAATAATAATATAACATAAAGTAGGTACTCTAACAAGAAAAAAAGGAAACCTCCAACTGTAAAGAAGTGAGCGAACTAATAAGAATGATTTATAGCTAAAAACACTCGACCACGTCACTTTGAAACCAAAAAAACTAGATCAAAATCGGACCATCCATTTAGGAGCTATTATGCCATAGATACAGAAACATACATCTTTGTCAGAAACATTCACCCCTTTGTTTTCGTCGCGGGTTATTCATTGACCAGATACATACATCGGAACCATATACGTCATAAAATTTTCACCCCTTCGCGGTAAGAAATTCAAATTTATGGCCCATACCGACGGTCACGTTTTAGTGTCAGGGAGTTCAAGAGTATATATATCGTAAAGTTTCAATAAAATTATATTTGCGCTTTATATTTATCAAATATCATAAAACTGCGCTCAAATCTTATATGACTTGTGGGCGATCTGAACTAGTCTGAAGTGAACTAAATGGGCTGTATATCAAATCAAATATAAAAGTAAATAGGGAGCTTTGTAAATCAAAAACTGAGGCCGGTTTTTGTACATTGCGCAACGAAACTATAAATAAAAGAAATTGATTTAAAAAATAACAAAACTCTAAAGTTTCATTTCTTATTTTGATTTACCCAGTGTCTTACATACACGAATCTAACGACCAAGCTTAATTCCAGCGAGCTACTCAGGCTGTAATAATTGAATGGATAAAGGTGATATGTAGCAAAATTCTGATTTCGAGAAAATTTAGTTCAAACTCCG
This sequence comes from Celastrina argiolus, assembly GCA_905187575.2. Classification (NCBI taxonomy): domain Eukaryota; kingdom Metazoa; phylum Arthropoda; class Insecta; order Lepidoptera; family Lycaenidae; genus Celastrina; species Celastrina argiolus. The sequence continues at coordinate 18,979,445 of LR994585.1, forward strand.
ATCCGTCTCTAAAATCGATGGTCTTAATACGTAAATACTACATTCCTAAAATGTTTAAGTGACAGTTTAAACTCCATTTACTGTGTAATTTTTTTGCGACATATCTGATATCACCTCGATCCATTCAAGTCTTCAATTTGATATGTCGATGTTGGTATCTCCAATTATTACTACTTCTTCTGAAGTAGTAATAATTGGAGATACCAACATCGACATATCAAAACATGAAAACTCATATGTAACAGCTTATAAAACTATGTTGTGTGAAAACGGCCTACAATCTGTAATACCCACGTCGGAGACGACGCGAGAGGCGATCATTGACGGCCGGGTGTCTTCATCAAATATCGACCATGTTTGCGTCCGAGCCAGGCGCGGGAATCTGATTGACGCGCGTGGGCACCTCCTGAACTGCACTTTATCAGATCACTACATGATTGGGATTAGTTTAATTAGAGATGGTAATGAAAAAGACTTTAGACATAATAGTGATTATAAATTAAAGTTTGTATTAGACGAAAAAACTGTCTGCGAGTATTTAAAAAAGATTAACTGGTCAGATTTGATGCAAGAAAATTGTCCTATTTTACTGTATGACAAATTGTACACGGTTTTCACAGATATATATGATAAAAGTAAGGTACAAAAAAACCAACGACAAAGAGAATAACGCAGCCATGGGTAGATATAGAACTCAGAAAAAAACTAGAACATAGAGATTTACTCTTTAGAATATGGAAATCATCGCCAAATAATATGAACAATAGATTAATATATACAAGATATAGAAATAAGGTCAATAAATTAATAGATGCTGCTAAAAACAAGTATCGACAAATAGAGATAGAAAAATGTAATAGTGATTTTAGAAAAATTTGGGGTAATATAAACAAATGGTTAGGAAATACTAAAAATAGCTTAGATGATGTTATTATAAAATACCTAGGGCAGACAGACACAATGCACAACATTTGTAATAAGTTTTCGGAAACCTTCACTAGGGAGATACAGAACATAAAGCATGACTGTAATAGTACTTTTTTGGATAGAAGTTCATATGTAGTGCCCAGTAATAAGTCCTTTTATTTTAGAAATGTAGAACCATGTACTATTGAGAAATATATAGATAGATTAGAGTGTAATAAAGCGCCTGGAATAGATAAGATCAGAGTCCAAGACATAAAGAACGTAAAGAAAGAAATAAGTGTAGTATTGGCTAAATTTGTAAATATGTGTGTAAACAAAGGCGTCTATCCGAATTTACTAAAAAAATCGATTATCCGTCCTGTATATAAACAAGGCAGTCATATAGACTACGGTAATTACAGACCGATTGTAATATTATCCGTAATTAACAAAATAGTAGAAAAGGTTATTGTAAATCAGGTTAGTCAGCATTTAGAGCGGCATGAGATAATATCTGATGCGCAACATGGGTTCCGGCGAGGCCGCAGCACTGCCACTGCACTTGCAGAGTTCACCGACTTTGTCAACAATAGTCTTAACTGGGGTAATGCTGTTGGTGCTCTGTTTATTGATTTTAAAAAGGCCTTTGATACACTTGACCATGGTGTGCTGCTCAGAGCGATGGATGAGTGTGGTATCAGAGGGCCTGTCAGTAGGTGGTTCAAATGCTATCTAGAACACCGATCACTTCGCACTCAGATAGACGAAGTAACTGGGGATGAGCTAAGTGTTACCCTGGGAGTACCCACTGGCTGTGTATATGGTCCAGTTGGATACATCATGCACGTAAATAGTGTCACCAATGTCATAAAACACAGTAAGACTTTTATGTACGCAGATGATATGTGTTTATTATACTCTTCCAAAAATGTGACAGAAATAAAACATTATTTGCAAGTAGACTTAGAAAACATATCTAAATGGGCACATGATAATGGTATCATTATTAATTTCAGTAAAACAAAGGTCATGCACATAATTTCACCATATAATAAACATGCTAAAAAGGGGGAGACAAATATAGATATAATTGGCCACAGTTACGATTGCTTACATAATAATAAAAATAATTGTCAATGCACATACATAGAAGTAGTCACAAAATACAGATACTTGGGATTAACAGTCGACAGCAATATTAGTTGGAAATGGCAGGTGAGCGAAGTGTGTAATAGATTACAATCGATTTTAGGTAAATTTTTTCATCTTAGCCGGTTTTTAAATAGGAAACTTTTGTATGTAATCTACTACGCGCTTACAGATTCAATAATAAGCTACGGTATTAGCAGTTATGGCCTTACATTTAAAACACAATTAGATAAAATAAAGCAATTATAAGTTAGATTAATTAAATACTTCGCAAGTAAAAAACTAAAATTAGAGTGTAAAGTTAGTAATAATTATGACCAATTATTTAAAATATATGAAATTTTACCTGTGCACTCAAAAGTAGAATACATTATAGCTTTAGAGCAATACAACATAAATAAATATAAGGAAATTATAGTTCATCATCAACATCATACCAGGAATGTTACACAAGGCAAATATATAATACCAACGATAAAAAATTACTACGGGAAAAGAACCAGGAAATACTTGACTCCAGTTATATTTAACAAAATAGATTTTATTAGAGACGATAGCAAAATAATGAGCATGGCAACCCTAAAGAAAAAATTAAAGAGGTATATATTGGAAGACCAATTAATGTACTAACAATGTTATGTAGATTTGTTGGTTCATGGAATGGGAAGAATAATTCATATGTTTTTATTTATTTTGTAATATTTGTATTTATTTTTTTTGTATAATATTACATTGTAATAATTTTTGTTATTATTTTTATAATGTATCATAAGTTTCGTTTTTTTTTTGTTTTGTATAAGAAAATATTGTTTTTGTTATTTTATGTTTAAGATTTAATACTTAGTTTTGTTTATTAATGTGTATTGCAATTATTGCCAACAAACTGTTTTGCAGTTTGGCAATTTTTTTTATTGATTATAATTGTTTAAATATATTGAAATAAATAAAAATAAAAAAAAATATACATACATAGAAACATGTACAGTTGGGTAAAACTTAACACCTCGACAGGTCGGAGCCAGGCACAAGGCAAAGCGCAGATTCGGGATGTGTGAGCTTGACACGGCGTGAGCTTGACACGACGAGGCGTAATTTGGTCTAACTTCAAAAGGTTTCACTTTGTGCTATATTCTGGTCTGTGGTTTTATAATTGATAAAAAGTTAGTTTGTTGTTGATCCAAATACCATGCCTTCTCTTTCACTAATACGAGAAACAAAAGAGATGATAGTGACATTTCATCAACGATTAACTTTAACGAGCATTAATGAAATTTCCAAACCGAACTAAAAATCAATGAAACCAATTGCGAATATTGTGGAAATTCATATTGGGCAGCAATAAATAACCCGACTTATGTCATAAGCCAGCTTGAACTTGGCTTGATACACTACCGCGTATATAGATTATAGAAATTGAAGTGTTTGCCTATGCTCAAAGTCTCTCCACGTGGTAAAATCAGAAATGAGGAAATCCGTAACAGAAGGTAACTGATATAGTCCAGCGCTAGCAAATTGAAGTGAAAGTGGGCTGGACATATAGCTCACAGAATCGATGGCTGCTGGGGCAGAAAGGTTCTGGAGACCGCTGACGGGTTGTCAAAACATTAAGAACCAGATGGACAGACGACCTGAATAAGGTCGCTGGAATCCGGTGGATGACCAGGAACGACCGGTCTCACTCAAAATTGGGTAGGCTTATATCCCCAGGATGTCGTGGGGCCTTACTCTCCAAACTGATTGGATTTTGATTTAGATTCGATCGTACCATGTATTGTAAGTTGACGTTTGTTTATTTGGATTCTCAGTCGATTAATATGGTCGGGAGTACAAAAAGTTACGATCTAACGATTTTCTTTATTCTGGTTAGTTTCAAAGTAATCCGCCAAATAAAACACCAAAAACCGTTGAGATCGAACTGATTCGATTCTCGATGTGAGCTGCTGAGCTGAAACGAAATAAAACCTTCTTGCCTCATGTGCTATCGTGGAAGATCAGGAAGAATTAATGTTATTAATGCCTTGAGATTAAACTACTTCTAAATCTACCCTCAAACTTACCGTCACTATCAGAGGTTGAACCCAATTTCAAGTTAAATTACGTTCATTTAAGTCGTTAACCAACACCGATAACTATTACGGGGAGTTTTATAACCATAGTTTAACTATTGTCTGTTTTATGTTAATGGCGCCGGAAGCGTTTAATAGTTTTATAAAGGTCATATTAGATTTAATTAGGGTAGCTCCTCACTAATTGGCAGATCCAATTTAATCTAAAGGTCCATTTATACCGAGACGCGACTCAGTGCGAACTCTTTAAAATAGCAGTGCAAAAAATGCTTAATTTAACTTTATTTTTATTATTTTTACAGTGCCCGTGTCTATTTCGTTGGGCGCTTTAACGGTATTAGTTATGGTAGCCTACAGCCTACACTTACAAGCTGCTAGACAACTGCAATCAACATCAAGGACAAGAGCAGGAGGTGCGATGAGGAGGGCTTCATACTGGTGGAGAGAAAAAGAAAGAACCTGATGATGACTTAGTCGAAACCGGTCGTGTATTTCAATAAATCTTAATAAATTTAAACATTTATTAAGATTTATTAATCTTAATAAATGTTTAACAACTAATAAAGTGGAGAAAGTGCAAGTAATTTGTGTATTATTACTGTGTAAAAAGAAAGAAGCTCGCCGTCCGCAACATCGCGGCAGGTTCCGGGGGAGTCTCCGGAATGATGCACGTTACTCGTCGCCGACAACACGTGTAGTGTAAATAGTTTATAAGTATTTTAAATATGTATGTTAGTCTTTAAGGTATTTATAATAATATGGGCCTATGTAGCCCGAAATAAAAGGTATTTAATTTAATTTAATTCAACATCTACTAGTAATAGTAACCATCAACAACCTAAACATACTACCTACTTATTTACATTTTCTTACCTAAAGCACAATGTAGATAATAAACCTAAGGTTACTTACAAAAGTTAATTCTGTATTGATGAGCAATTTGTCATTTATGGTATTCAGGGTCTTAAAACAAAGGTTGTTAAAAAGCTTGTATTTTTAAAAAGTATTTTATATTAAAGATAAGAATTACAAAATGTTTTTACTGTAAATTTTATAGATTACCCAAGCCCTGTAGTTAAGGCCACTTAGTGCTCACGACCGGTCCTTTGTGAAACACGAACCGGAGTGTTACGTTGAAAATGGTTTCCAATTATATAATGTACGATGAGAAATAGTATATTATACAATTTAAATTTTACTTTATACATTTCTCATTTCATGTCGTCCAGCAATATCTGCAGACGTACGGACACGTGCAACCTCACAACGAAATGGTCTACGCCTGTTTACACTTCAATAATTTGATACTGAAATTTATTATGAAATTAAAAAAAACTGTAATAATATCTCCCCACATGTAATAGGTAGAAATTGTGAAACTCACTTTTATTAATAAACTAGCTGTGCCCGCGACTTCGTTCGCGTGGTTTTTGAGTGACTTAAACCGTTTATGCAGCGCACGCAACGCAAGTCCCCAAATGTGAATAATTTTCCCCGTTTTTGCAGCATTTCTCGCTGACGCTTCGCTTCTTTCTCCTCTGCAGCGTAATGACTAATGATATACAGCCTAAAACCTTCATCTATAAAATATGAACTATCCAACCAAAAATATTTTTTCAAATCAGACCAGTAGTTTCCGAGATTAGCGCGTTTAAACAAACAACCAAACTCTTCCGCTTTATAATATTAGTATAGATAAAATATTAGATTTAAGATTAATAATTATTGTACCACGATTCACTGGAAAAAAAGATTATTATAAACTACAAAAATACAGTAGGTACTTAAAAATCCAAAGCTATATTTTTTGTAATAACTAATCTCCGAACGGACGAGGGTACCGTACGGGATCCAATTTAGAATATCTCCTGTAATTAACGCGAGCCTTATAAGCCACTGTCCAGCTCAGCATTAAACGCGTTTGTATGATGTTCACTAACATGCAGCCGACGAAATTGAGTAGTTCAACTTGGTTGGTAATAGGTTTAAAACAATGTAATGTCAACATATTATACAGGGTGTAAAACAAGGGAGTGATAATACCTTAGGGTATATATGTCTATGTTATTATATTATGTTATTCTTAGGAAGTGAATAAATATGGATGGCGAGATAGAGACGGATTCACTCGTATTTGGATAGCATAATTGTCTAGTTGTGCTAGTGCAAAGTAATAATTGAATACATGAATGGATAAAGGTGATATGTTGCAAAATTCAGATTTCGAGAAAATTGAGAATTAAACTCTCACTCAAACATTTTAGAATACGTCGTACATTAAGCTGAATAAACCGTCTGTAGAATCAAAGCAATTAATACGTTACTACACTCCTAAAATGTTTAGTGACCGTTTAAATTCGATTTTCTCGATTAAAAATTTTGCGACATAATATCACCTTCATCCATTTATGTCTTCAATTATAATTCGAGCAACAGTATTAATACTGTAAGAAAATTATTACCCGGGATAGAGGCCTGGTGTCCTGTTATGTATAAATACAGACTCACGCTCAGTTTAGGCACCAGTCTCCCACAATAACCTGTGACCCTCTACATTGTATAAGTACTGATGTGTGATTTGTGGTGAGAAATAAAGGTTTTTTTTAAGTTATCTATACTGATATTATAAAGCGGAAGAGATTGTTTGTTTGTTTGTTTAAACGCGCTCATCTCAGGAACTACTCGTCCAAATAAAATAAAAAAAATTTGTTGGATAGTCCATTTATAGAAGAAGGCTACATAACATTACGCTGCGACCAACAGGAGCGAAGCTTCAGTGAGAAATGTTGCAAAAACGGGGAGACTTTCGTTGCGTGTGCTGCATAAACGGTTTAAGTCAGTCAAAAACCACGCGAACGATTTCCCGGGCATAGCTAGTTTATTAATATAGTAGTTTCCAATTTCTAACTAAGTGTTAAATTGAATTAATACAAAGTAATGCCAAGAAGTTTGGACTATTATTTCGTCCACTACCGAACCCTTTTATAAAACCTTATTCATTCTTATTCTATGAATTCTTTCGTGAAGCACTTCTCGCTTCTCGCGTCACCCAAATCCCACACTTGGTTCAAATCTCTACAACAAACACGGTTCCTGTACGTCACGAAACATTCCAACATTAATCCTCGTACGTAACACGCTTCGCTTCGAATATATTTTCAATTTCGGTCGCTTGTTCCCGCGAAAGGAAACGAAAATTAATATTTTTATGTGTTGCTGAATAAATATAAGTGTCTCGACGAATTTCATCGCGTGTTGTATATTAGTCGCCTGTGGTGGATTTGGATGAATTGAGTTATTGAGTTATTGTACATAGTTGTTATATATATATGTCGGCGAGATGGCGCTTCAGTCGTGCAACATGTTACCTGTAGCTGTCATCTGTCTACGAAACGTCAAGCTATGACATGGACAGCTGTCATGGCTTGGGAGTGGTCTATGCTCGTTTGAAATGACACATAACAGTGGGGTGTCAGACGGAACGGACGTGAGCGCAGAACTCTCCGCGTTTCTGATCGTTATCCATTTGCATCCATGCCCTGAGTTAATATTTTAGAGTGCAACCTTGTTATATTTCGAACAATATACCGGTACTGTATATGCGGCCTATTATTTCCTGACGATACAAAACAATCAACAGACGCCCACAGAATACCGCACCTCCGTCATCAGAAGCGAGATGTAACCCCGAAAATCAAGATAGATTGTTAAAGGGTACAAATTGGAACAATCAACATGATAATGTGGATTTATTGAGCTTTGTTGACATTTAGATCACATTGAATCGAAACAGAGTGTAAATAATATTACGAAGCCTTCAGTCTGCCAGCAGAAAGACGAAAATATATCAGCGATCCGAGTATTGCAACTGCAAGGTGACTCTGTACCAAGAAACCTTTGTTCCTGATGAGATTGCAACGTTGCTGAAGATGGTAACGTACTGACAATGGGGACGTCACGACTGCGGCTACAATGGCACCACGATGCCATGGCAAGATTGGTGACTGCGGTGACGACAGCGATGACAACGACGTGATGACCGTGGTGACGACGGTGACTCAGTCATGAACGTGACACGAGCATGGTGGCTAGTCAATGCCAGGCTTTGGTTATAAGTTTGGTGGCTTTGGTAACAGGTGGTAGCAATCTTTTTATTCCTCGTAATAATTTGGAAGCCTTCAAAGTAAATACAATTTCAAAGTTTCCATGAAATTGCTTGCCCAAAAATCTAAATAAACTTTAAAGTTTAGTGTTCGTTGTATTGCTGTTTTGTTTTATTTGTAGATGGACAATAGTGCTGGGATAGTGCTTGACTGGACGATGCATAGCCTTGCATAGCTTGCATACTTACCCGATGCATAGAACGAGATTTGCTGGGTAACCAACCAACGCAGATGAGCATTGTGTATCTTATGGACTTCTCTACTTGCTTCGCAAAGATGTGAACTGGTTGTATGAGTATCATTACTTATTTCATTGTAAAGTTCAAAATTGGTCTGGTTTTATAATCACAGTATTATTAACAGAAAAGAGATTCAAAGTAAAAGATCTTACAGTATTTTGATTTGACAGTATTAAATTATGTGAGTTTTAAAACATGTTATTATACTAGCTATATTCTTATTAATAGAGTGAAATCAACACAGTAAATAAAGAAGAAATCAAAATTTGATTTTAATGATAATAATTATTATTACACAACAAGTAAAGGTCTTATCTCTGCAGGTGAGCGCAAGTTGTAAACAAACAGGCTTATACAATAACAATTGACATGTTCTTTGTAAATATTGTTTACATGATAGTAAGTAGGTAGTTTGAAACTACATACTTAAATGTAATTTTCATTGGTGAGCTTAAAACAAAAAAAAAAGTAACTTTAAATAATGTCTTGTACATTGTTAATTATTCCTAAGCTGGCTATAAAAAAAACTGTTAAAGTAAATTTGGAATACATATTACCTACAGATTTATCAGACTATTACTTTATAGAACAATATGCGATATGGAATAGTTTAAAATTCGTCTAACATGATTATTTTGTTTGTGATATGAGTTTTATGGAATTAACACATTTTAATTTCATGTTTCAGAAGTTACTGTATGTAAGCTGGTACTAATGGTGAACGAGGCATCACACACTCAACGGTCCAAGAGTCTCAGAGGCCGTGGCAGTCCACCGATGCGGTGGAAGATCAGAAAGTTCATTGAGTGACTTCTGTTAGCTTCTGCAAACCTGGTGATTTTGTAAAAGGTTGTAAACGCACTAGCGAGTCTTCAGGTATTATGAACGACGAATGAACAGCCTCCGTGGTCTAGTGGTTCAGAGCTACGCTCTCATTCGTGGGTTCGATTCCCGCGTTGAAACAACAAAAAAGGTTGTTTTTATGTTTGGTTAGGACAATGCAGGCTGATCACCTGATTGTTTGACAGGAAAGATGATCCATGCGTCGGATGGGCATGTAAAGGGTCGGTCCTGTGCCTATTCTCTTGCCAGACGTGTTGACTTACCGTTCCACTGGGTTATGAAAGTAAAAGGATGAGAGAGTACTTCTGTGTATTGCGCACACACTTGGGCACTATAGAATAACTCCTGCGTAGCTGGCCTGGTTTCAATGAAATTGGCTACGGACGCCGAAATCAGTGAGAGGAGCTATTATTATTATTATGAACGACTTTGGGGTCCAGTGGTTTAGAGCCTAGCACTCGACTTTGTGGGTTCGATTTCCGCGATAGTACAAGTAAAATGTTTATTTTTGTCAAGTTTAGTGAGGACAGTGCAATCTGATCACTTGTTATTGTGTGACTCATACTGTAATAGCTTTTCTTCATCCAATCAGTTAGATCGTTGAATGGGAATGAAATTAATTTACTGCATAGTGATTTTAGATTTAGATCTTATTGTTATTCCCGATATTTAAACCTCGATAGCTTTTGATGTCCTCTTCTGGACATTTGCATCCCTCATAGTGTTCCATGGGAAGTAGTTGCCTATACTAGCTACACTTGGCAGGTGGGTCCGCGGGCGCAATTTCCAATTTTGTATTCCCTCAGCTGTCGCACGGGAAAAATGGTTGCTGGATGGATGAAAGCTGCTATTCTTTCTCTGACTCCTCACCGATAAGGAAACCCAAAAAGAACTCAATTTTACATAGTCTGGACATTTTTTGTGCTGTTTCATTTTGTGTACAGATGGAGGTTGGGTGTTCGAGCAATGCTAGCGACGCGACGCAACGCAACGCGACGACGCGACGGAGCGCGGCGGGTGGTGCTGTGCGGCGCGGCGGCGCGACGGCTAGGACTTTCCGCTCTGTAGTCTGTACTTCGTTGAAGTATCAAATTCGAAATAAAATTTATCTGGTGAGCGTAATTGTTTATCTCTTGACTGTAGTGTGAAAATTTGGTACAGTCTTGTCTGAAGCCTATTTACGAAATATTCATTTCGATGATGAATAAACATTGAGTCGCTAGATGGGGATCGATACTTGCTAAAGGCGTTAGATTCTATGAGGACATACAAGTATGCTCATGATAGACTGAGAAGGATGCTCTGAAGGTCAGTTGGTTGTAGAAGAGTTAGCTGATCAAAGTGATGATCTGAAGTTTCTGGCACATCGCGTGATTATGTTCGGTTGCACTTGGGGGGAAAATGCTCGATGGAGGCATTGTTCTCTTATGACGTGCTCGATGGAGGCACTGATCGCATAATGCTCGAGAGAGGTGTTATGTGTGGTGTAGACTGTATGGAATCGCGACATGTGTTCATTGCGTAATGATGATTTGATTTAAAGTTTGAACTTCAGATATCCTCCGATGTTGTTGATTTACAAAAGCACTACGTAATTAGTGGACATAGTTTGAAATTAGTAAACATAGTTTTTGATCTATGTGCTAAGTTAAAAGAGTTGTAATAAATTTGGTGTTAAGTGAATACGTTTTAATGGTCAGAGATGACCGAGGGACGGCAAAGGCTACTGGTTGTATGTGTCTCTTTCAGTCACAAACGAGGACGTGTGATGCGGCAGGATGGCCGTGTCGGCGAGATGGCGCTTCAGTCGTGCAACATGTTACCTGTAGCTGTCATCTGTCTACGAAACGTCAAGCTATGACATGGACAGCTGTCATGGCTTGGGAGTGGTCTATGCTCGTTTGAAATGACACATAACAGTGGGGTGTCAGACGGAACGGACGTGAGCGCAGAACTCTCCGCGTTTCTGATTGTTATCCATTTGCATCCATGCCCTGAGTTAATATTTTAGAGTGCAACCTTGTTATATTTCGAACAATATACCGGTACTGTATATGCGGCCTATTATTTCCTGACGATACAAAACAATCAACAGACGCCCACAAAATACCGCACCTCCGTTATATATATATATATATATATATATATATATATATTTAAATCTCAGACGGCTTCGTGCGTCTTTTCAAACTCGATACTTATTGCATCTCCCACTTCTAGTACGATTTAAAAGTGTCTGCGAGTGAATATTGTTATTTTATTTGCTTAATATGAACTTGGTCGTAATTATATTACATTTAAACACGGTATGCTGATATTCGATTTCAAATAATTCTCGGTCACTTTTGACGACCTCTCTTATTGGTACTTATGTAGCACACTGTATATTATCGTATATTATCGTATATAACTCGTCTTTTTTGACGTCCACTCATACTGGTACTTATGTAGCACACTGTATATTATCGTATATTATCGTATATAACTCGTCTTTTTTGACGTCCACTCATACTGGTACTTATGTAGCACACTGTATATTATCGTATATAACTCGTCACTTTTGAGGTCCACTCATACTGGTACTTATGTAGCACACAGTATATTATCGTATATAACTCGTGCATAGTACTATTCTTAGTACGACCATTCAGCGTGGTAATCAAGTGGTGTGCGTATATTATCATATATGCCTTGTGCATTGTGCTTTCTTGCTACGTCCTTTTTTAACCGTAATCATATGGCACATTATATATTTTCATTGATATATCCCACCGATTCTTCCTTTCTGTCAGCTAAATTAACTTAAAAACCACAACATTACTGTAGACCGTTGCGTGTTATTTTTATTTAATATTTGGTTAGTCTGTTAGATCAGCTGTATGCCGTTCTGCACGCAATTTATCTTCTATCTTAACCTAGCATTCATAGACTGCGAAACAACATTTAACCGCGTGCCCCGTAAACAAGATTTTAGAGCAAGAGCTAGAAGTCTAGGTCGCAGATCAGGACATGACAGTAAGCACATGTAGGTAGCTGTAGTATCTAGAGATTGCTTTCGTACAGGTACGGCCGAGCGGCAAGAGATGAGAGTAAGTACATGTAGGTAGCTGTAGTATCTAGAGATTGCTTTCGTACAGGTACTAGGCGGAGCGGCAAGATATGAGAGTAAGTACATGTAGGTAGCTGTAGTATCTAGAGATTGCTTTCGTACAGGTACTAGGCCGAGCGGCAAGAGATGAGAGTAAGTACATGTAGGTAGCTGTAGTATCTAGAGATTGCTTTCGTAAAGGTACTAGGCGGAGCGGCAGGATATGAGAGTAAGTATATGTAGGTAGCTGTAGTATCTAGAGATTGCTTTCGTACAGGTACGGCCGAGCGGCAAGAGATGAGAGTAAGTACATGTAGGTAGCTGTAGTATCTAGAGATTGCTTTCGTACAGGTACTAGGCGGAGCGGCAAGATATGAGAGTAAGTACATGTAGGTAGCTGTAGTATCTAGAGATTGCTTTCGTACAGGTACTAGGCGGAGCGGCAAGATATGAGAGTAAGTACATGTAGGTAGCTGTAGTATCTAGAGATTGCTTTCGTTCAGGTACTAGGCGGAGCGGCAAGATATGAGAGTAAGTACATGTAGGTAGCTGTAGTATCTAGAGATTGCTTTCGTACAGGTACTAGGCGGAGCGGCAAGATATGTGAGTAAGTACATGTAGGTAGCTGTAGTATCTAGAGATTGCTTTTGTACAGGTACTAGGCGGAGCGGCAAGACATGAAGCGATAGTGTGCGCTTCACCTGCTTGTGCAATACGATAGCTAACTAAATATGATGCCTCCGTGGCCTTTTCATTGATAGTTTGTGTTACATGCATCATTTTTTTTTGAATTTCCAATAACTGTTCTTTTCTGCGAACAAAAAATTCTTTATTCTTGTCTCTAGACTCGGGGTGTACAGTTTCTAAATATCGGCAATTTGGCAGGTGCTATGGAACTATTAGGAAGCAGTTTACTATATAGCATGCAGAGAGGTGAGCCGTTGGAATCAACAAATCCGAAACTGATAAATGATTCATCATATTTCCTTTTTTTCGTCTTTGAAACCGTGGAACTTGACGTCGTGGCATCATCGTCTGGATCGGTAATTGCTGCATGCTCCGCGCGTACTGCTTTTGAACATTCAGCGTCATTAGAAGATGATGTTGCAACACGTTTAACGCCTTTAAGCCAAAGTTCCATTCTTCTTTATTAATAATGTTACATCGTCAGGATGGTGGGGTCAAAATAATTCACAAGGTAGGAACTTATCGCTCCGAACGCTTCAACTGACTGACGAGGCGCGACTTTTTTTTTTTTTTTTTTTCGAAAGGGTACTCACTAATGGCTCGAAAGCCGATTTAGCTGTATCGGACTATACCTAGCCGGGTGGCTAGTTGTTTGGGCGAGGCGCGACGCGCGATCGCCGCTTTTATACTTAGTCCTAGACGCAATCTCGAACATTCTCAAAAATACTCGAGTCGGCGCCTTTGATAAACAAAAAGCGGAAATAAAAATACAAAAATGCGTTGTAAACAATCTCGACTTTATGTTTTGAAGTTAGAGCCGAAAGTCGCTTGTTCACAACTATAATGTCTAATTCAGAGGCAGCTTTTATCAAAGGACGCGCGCTCACAATTATTAGTAGGTATGCGCGTGGCGGCGGCGCGGCGGGCGGAGTCAAAACGTTCGACCAGATAAGAGGTATTTTCATTTTTTTTTCTAAATTCTTACGAAACCCCTACAGGGGTTTCGCGGAACCCTAGGGTAGGGTAAGCCTCTCATATCTTGTGAGATATCCATATGAAAGTTCTTTTGAAGAAGATATGCTTATGTGTTCACCGCTACCCACAAACACTACCGGGGAAGAAATTTTTAATAAAATAAACATATTTTTTGAAGAAAATAATCTCAGTTGGAACGATTGCATTGACATTTGTACAGATGGGGCCAAGGCGATGACAGGTAAAACAGCAGGAGCAGTGTCACGCATAAAAAATAAAGCGCCTTATTGTAGTTCCAGCCACTGTATTCTGCATAGACAAGCACTTGCGATGAAGCAAATGCCGTAAAATCTAAAATTAATTATGGATGAAGCGGTAAAAATAATTAATTTTATTAAATCACGACCACTATAATCCCGATTGTTCTCATTATTGTGTGAAGATTATGGCAGCAAACATAAAACACTGCTGCTCCATACAGAAGTTCGCACTTCTGTGTCGGGGCTGTCTCGGGGTAAAACTTTAACAAGGCTATTTGAACTTAGAGCGGAGTTACGAATGTTCCTTTCAGCTGATACTTCTTTTAATTTGAAAGACCGTTTGTATGATAGAACTTGGTTGTTCCGATTGTCTTTTATGGCGGATATCTTTCAAAAACTAAACGAATTGAATTTATCATTGCAAGGTAAACAGACAACAGTGTTCCAGGCCTATAACAAAATATCTGCCTTCAAAAGAAAATTAGATTTTTGGATTGTTTGCGTTGATAAGAGAGAAATAGAAAGCTTTACGTTACTCAGTGAGTTTGTTAGCGATAACGACTCAGAAATGTTTCAAGATGATATGTTTAAAGAATTGGTCCAATATCTCACTTCGATGCGCGCATCTTTTGAAAAGTATTTTCCCGAAGAACAGAATACAAAAATAAAACTGAATTCATGGATTCATAATCCTTTTTTACCCAACTTGCAAAAGCCCAAAAGTATTTCAAACGAGATATATGAATCTCTTTTAGAAATGTCATCAGACATAAGTATGGAGTCACTGTTCAAAACGATGCCTCTCAAAGATGTTTGTGCAGAATTCGTAATGAATGCTTGGCAAAATGGCTCTGAATATTCTTCTCCCGTTCCCAACAACATATTTGTGCGAAACAGGATTCTCAACGTATGCAGTAACGAAAACAAAATATCGCAATAGACTGGACGCCGAACCTGATATGAGACTGCAACTGTCTTTTATCAAACCTGACATCAACCAATTAATGAAAAATAAAAAACAGTTTCATACCTCCCATTAGTTAGATTTTTTCTTTTTTAATATCTTGTAATAATGTACTTGCCATGTGGCATGTTAAAGTAAGTAATAATTAGTAACTGTTACATTATACATACTTTTATTATCTTTATTAATAAAGAATACACTTTTAAAAACTATTATTTTATTGTAGGGTTCCGTCAAGTATTTTGCTTTCCAAAAGTGTTCCGCCACCAAAAAAAATTTGAGCACCGCTGGTTTAACATATAATAACAGTTTTTTTTATTTCCAATTGAGCAAAACGACAAAAAAAAAACTTAGAAAATAATAATCAGTCTTATAAAATTGCATACACTGCAGCGTCGTCACGGCGCCCGGCCGGCTAATAACTGTCGAGATACTGAAAACAAAACATTACCACACAACTCTCACCCCGCACCTTGAGCGGCCTCTCATCGATGCTGATTTGTTTCTTTTGGCGGACGCAATTAAATCCATCCTTTATATTGATTAAAACATAAAATATTTGTGATATATACGGTACCTAACCTTGAGCGGCCTCTGATCTCTGACGATTTGTTTTTTTTTGGCGGACGCAATTAAATCCATCCTTTATATTGATTGAAACATAAAATATTTGTGATATATACGGTACCTAACCTTGAGCGGCCTCTGATCTCTGACGATTTGTTTCTTTTGGCGGACGCAATTAAATCCATCCTTTATATTGATTAAAACATAAAATATTTGTGATATATACGGTACCTAACCTTGAGCGGCCTCTCATCGATGCCGATTTGTTTCTTTTGGCGGACGCAATTAAATCCATCCTTTATATTGATTAAAACATAAAATATTTGTGATATATACGGTACCTAACCTTGAGCGGCCTCTCATCGATGACGATTTGTTTCTTTTGGCGGACGCAATTAAATCCATCCTTTATATTGATTAAAACATAAAATATTTGTGATATATATACGGTACCTAACCTTGAGCGGCCTCTCATCGATGCCGATTTGTTTCTTTTGGCGGACGCAATTAAATCCATCCTTTATATTGATTAAAACATAAAATATTTGTGATATATACGGTACCTAACCTTGAGCGGCCTCTCATCGATGCCAATTTGTTTCTTTTGGTGGACGCAATTAAATCCATCCTTTATATTGATTAAAACATAAAATATTTGTGATATATACGGTACCTAACCTTGAGAGGCCTCACATCTCTGCCGATTTGTTTATTTGGCGGATGCAATTAAATCCATCATTTATATTGATTAAAACATAAAATATTTGTGATATATACGGTACCTAACCTTGAGCGGCCTCTCATCGATGCCGATTTGTTTCTTTTGGCGGACGCAATTAAATCCATCCTTTATATTGATTAAAACATAAAATATTTGTGATATATACGGTACCTAACCTTGAGCGGCCTCTGATCTCTGACGATTTGTTTCTTTTGGCGGACGCAATTAAATCCATCCTTTATATTGATTAAAACATAAAATATTTGTGATATATACGGTACCTAACCTTGAGCGGCCTCTCATCGATGCCTATTTGTTTCTTTTGGCGGACGCAATTAAATCCATCCTTTATATTGATTAAAACATAAAATATTTGTGATATATACGGTACCTAACCTTGAGAGGCCTCACATCTCTGCCGATTTGTTTATTAGGCGGCTGCAATTAAATCCATCATTTATATTGATTAAAATAAAAAAAAAATCTGATATTCGGTATCATCAAAAGCGGAGAATTGAACAGTGACAAAATCGCGTATACAATATACGCCGCACAAAGCGACCTCGCGGTGCGTGCGGCAAGTCGCTGAACTAAATTATGCGCCGGATTTTATTCCCGACTCAAAATTACGTCCATGCCAAAATTTTTACCAGACACTGGTACAGTAATATGACGGCTACAGAAAAAAAATCAGGGCTCGTCAATCTTGCGTCCGTATACAGGACGCAGTAAATCGGGTAGACGCATTATGGTCGGTAAAAGCCGCCATGTTCGACGCAGCATAGGTAGTGGGATCTATATATATATATATATATATATATATATATATATATATATATCTATGGACGCTTCACACCACGTCAATCTGGCCCTGTGCTAAGTATCCGAAGAACTTGTGTTACAGGTACCAGACAACGGAAATATATTTAATACTTTTATACTATACACATATTTAAGATTTTTATTATATTATACACAAATTTAATACACATCCATGACCCAGGAACATTGAAAACTTTTTGTTCCCTCGGCGGGATTCGAATAGTTATAACTAATAGTTTTTTAACTGTTTTTTTTTTATATTTTATAACTATTAGTTTGACGACCTCCGTAGCGCAGTGGTTGAGAGCGTAGGTGCTCGAACTAGAGGTCGCGGGTTCGAATCCCGCCGAGGACACAAAAAGTTTTCAATGTTCCTGGGTCATGGATGTTTATTTAATTTGTGTATAATATAATAAAAATCTTAAATATGTGTATAGTATAAAAGTATTCAATATATGTCCGTTGTCTGGTACCTGTAACACAATTTCTTCGGATACTTAGCACAGGCCTAGATTGATGTGGTGTGAAGCGTCCATAGATATTATTATTATTATTGTTTAAATATTGTTAGTTTTTTCTCATAAACTTTAACTGTGGCAACTGTACTGGTAGGGAGCACGGCACAGCACGATGTTGCGTGAGACATTGACAGTCACACTCACACAGATAGCTGACTTGATCGGGCACTGCGGGACAGCAATAGATTTTACAAATACCTATTTTGCATACTCCAGCTTGTATGTAAAATAGGTGTTTGTAAAGTCTGATGTTTTCTCTTAGCAGTAAAATTCCCTTCAGTACCTTCAGTAAAATTCTTACGTTTTTTTTCGGTTGTAAAAAAAAAGGTAACCGTAAATTCTCTCCCCTAATGGGGACGATCTTGGGGTCATTTTTTATTTGTAGTTTTTAAAGTTATTTCATTATATAGTTTTTTTATTATTTTTGTTTGTTTTTGTTTTAGTTTTCTTTCAGTTATTAAATAATATTATGATATTAAGGTTTTGTAAACAGCATCCTGTGTCTCAGCACAATCTATTATAACAATAATATCTATTAGCTTAATATTATTCTTACTACGCTGTGAAGTTTCTATGAAAAGTTGATTAAAAATGCAAAGGAAAATTTCGGCGTAATTAACGGAAAAACAAAAATTCGAGTGAAAATCAGCATTCGTTTCGAATGTAATCCTCAAAGGGAATACGACATCGAGTAGTTCGTATCACAAACGCTTTGTAATACTAATCATAATTTTCAATTTAAATTTTAATCTTTTCATTTACGTGTCATGGTTTTATATACTAATACTTATAATTTGAATAAATCTTTTACCGTTAGAAAACTACACTATACTCACTAAAAATAGTATTTAATTGGTTAAAAAGGTAAGGAGAAGAAAAAAACTTATTAATTTTAGTTATTTTTTTAATTACTGATTTACGAGTAATACTTAGTAAACTAGATTTTTTTCGCTACATCGTAAAAAAGTAACCTATACTTATATATTTATTCATAAGCTACTTTTTAATCATATAGATGTTGAATTAACTATTGATGTTTTATTGCTCTTTCACGCAACAACTACTGATCGGGTTTTGATTAAATTTGGTATGGCAGTAGTTGATATGCTGGATTTAAAAGTATCTTATGTATTAACATAGGTTACTTTTTACCGCATCAAAATGAACGGTTCATTTTGCGCATACGATGTAGCGAAAAACATCTATACATTCTTACAAACTTTCGTAATTATAATATTAGTAGGAAGTAGGATATTGTGAGTTATAAAAAGACCAGTTATAATATATAACACAGTAATGAAACACTGCACTTTTTCCACTTTATTAGTAAATTGACAGATTTATAAGCCGGTCGTGTATTTTTATAAATCTATTAATTTACTAAAAAAGAGTAATTTGTGTACCATTACTGTATAACATGTATTTCCATCAAGAACCTACAGTACATTCAATAACATCTATACATATAATAAATCTGTAGAGGGGTCATGTCTGTACATTAAGAATATTTAAGTGAAAATTAAAAAAAGGGGGTCTATAAAAGCTACAGAACCTAAAAATAACATATTTGAAAAAAATGTCTGTCTGTCTGTCTGTCTGTCTGTCTGTCTGTCTGTCTGTCTGTCTGTCTGTCTGTCTGTCCGTATGGGAATGTTTGTCGTCGCATCACGCTAAAACCACTGTATGGAATGAAATGAAATTTGGCAGGCAGGTAGCTTACAACCCGAAGAGCATTATTGGAAATTATTATCCCGAAAAACGAAAGAGTTCCCATGGGATCTTCAAAAAATTGTAGCTACCTATTTGACGGTATTTCAGCCAAACTACTCAACATATTTAAATGAAATTTGGCAGGCAGGTAGCTTATGACCTGAAGAGCATTATTAGAAATTATTATCCCGAAAAACGAAAGGGTTCCCGTGGGATCTTCAAAAAGTTGTAGCTACCTATTTGACGGTATTTCCGCCAAACTACTCAACGTATTTAAATGAAATTTGGCAGGCTGGTAGCTTATGATCTGAAGAGCATTACTGAAAATTATTATCCCGAAAAACGAATGGGTTCCCGTGGGATCTTCAAAAAATTGTAGCTACCTATTTGACGGTATTTCAGCCGAACTACTCAACGTATTTAAATAAAATTTGGCAGGCACGTAGTTTATGACCTTTCAGAGCATTATTGGAAATTGTTATCCTGAAAAACGAAAGGGTTCCCGTGGGATCTTCAAAAAATTTTAGCAACTTATTTGAAAGTATTTCAGCCAAACTACTCAACGTATTTAAATGAAATTTGGCAGGCAGGTAGCTTATGACCTGAAGAGCATTATTGTAAATTGTTATCCCGAAAAACGAAAGGGTTCCCGTGGGATCTTCAAAAAATTGTAGCTACCTATTTGACGGTATTTCAGCCAAAATACTCAACATATTTAAATGAAATTTGGCAGACAGGTAGCTTATGATCTGAAAAGCATTATTAGAAAATTATTATCCCGAAAAACGAAAGGGTTCCCGTGGATCTTTAAAAAATTGTGGCTACATATTTGACGGTATTTTAGAAAAACTACTCAACGTATTTAAATGAAACTTGGCACAAAGGTGGATTGTAACATGAAATAACCAACATAATATTTTTAACCGACTTAAAAAAGGAGGAGGTTTCTCAATTTGTAAATATATGTTTGTTTTTTTTGTTTCTTCACGGATATCTTCATCGTTTCTGAAACGATTTTAATTTTTTTTTATGTTGTGTAGGGTATAGTTTAAATTTGATCCCATTATCACCAAATGGTGACCAGATGATGGGATCCGTGAGGAATCGAAGGAAATCCTCAAAATTTATGTGGAATAATATATTGATTTTCATTTTTTCTGAAATAGTCTAAGCATATGTTACCAAACAGTTAGGTTTTGCACCATATCCTGGATCTATAATATCAAAAAATTTCGCGTTTCAGTAAACTATATATATATATAGGTATACATATATATATTGTAAAATTTCGCGCTGCTGCATATATATATATATAGCAGCAGTAAGCTATATATTTATATATGTTGAAAAATTTCGCGCTGCGAGCAGCGGTAGACTTTTTCTCTTTCTACTATTTTTTTTTTATCTAATCGTTTTTGTTTTTCATTTTCCGTCCTCAAATAATCGTCGTCTGATCATTCAAGAATTATCCCTACTTAGTCTATACCCATCACTAAAAATCTAAAAATTTAATAATTTAAAAAAAAACGACTTCTAAAGGTAAACTAAAAGGAACAATTAAATTTACTTCGCACAAAGTAATACTTATTTTCCAGTACAAATGAAAATAATTATTACTTTGTGCGAAGTAATTTATTATTATACTTAGGTTTTGCAAATACGATTAATAAAGTATAGGCGTAGGATAGTTTGTTTTCAAGATATGAATGAGATGTCATAGGTACATTAAATTTGAAAAGTTATGTCAATATAAGTAAGATTTATGTTTTTCATGATATTTTTATTTGTTACTTTTTATGCTAGGTACGGCTTGGGTTTTTTCTTTCTTTTGGACTTTTGTTATTTTGTCGTCTAAAGGAAGTTAGTACTTTAACCGTAAAGTCCCAAAGTATGCTACATGTTTGTTAGCGTAGGTAATTAATAAATAAAAAACCGGGCAAGTCCGAGTTGGAATTCCGCACCGAGAGTAGACTTTTAAAAAATTTGGCGCTCGGCGCCAGCAGCGCAGCGTCGGTGTGAAAACGATCATCGTCTGCAGTCGCTGCGGCGTAAAGTCCATACAAATCTCAGTACAGAGATCTTCGTCGCGTATATGAGCGTACTATCAAGTAGTCCCGTTCGCATAAAAGAAAAAAAAAATTATACATACAGACGAATTGAGAACCTCCTCCTTTTTTTGAATAATACACGGTCATTTTTCGAGCTGGTAGTAGGAATTGTTAGCATTTTCATAGAAAAAATACCTCAAAACATTCACGACAAAAACGGCCATTATTTGACAGTAAACTATTATTATTACTCCATCGGCCTACTTCTTTTGCCTATGCACGTCTAATACCGTGTATAAAGAAGCATTACTATAAATTAGTGATTTTAAATATCCAAACGACAGTGTTCACAAACTAAAAATGTATTTGAACTGCTGCCCTAAATCACTTTTCCACGCGTACGAAGTCGCGGGCACAGCTAGTAATATATATAATACATTTTTTTTTAACTTTTTTTTTGCTCTTTTTTATTTTTGCGAATAAAAAAGAATAACTTGTAAAAATCATATTATTTTTTACCAAAAACAATTCAAAATTAAATACCTTTCCAAAATGAGAGAAAAAGTGTATACCTAATCATATCCCAAAGTTATTATAACTGGTATGTTTACACTCTTTATATTAATGTAGTTCACTGAATTTGATTTTTGACATACGTTTTTATTAGATAGTATCTGCACAAATACTTTAATGGGCTATCTATGAAAACAATACCCCTAATATGGCCGATGACATTGTAAATGGCTAAACAAAGGACCTTTGATGTTTCGTCTGAGATTACCTCTAATTATTAGGAGCGCGGTACTGAAGGAATGCTTTGTTTTACTACATATTTTGTACCTTAGATGTCTTTGATCAAATTTTCATGGATATTAAATAAAATATTACTGTGGAGTTGTGGAGTCATAGGATGCACGCGTTCATCAGCCAGATAGACATCTTATACTTCAGTCAGCTTATACTTACTGTCTATTAAACTAAACCGGTATCATCTGGGACTATTTAATAAATTATTAGCCTAACCTACGTCCGACGCAGCGAAACAATTGATCAAATGATCAGCCTGCATTGTCCTTACCAAACTAGAAAACAATTTTATTTGTTGCTCCAACGCGGGAATCGAACCCACACCTCCGACTCGAGAACTAGGCTTTAAACCACTAGACCACGGAGGTGTTAAATTCCAATTTTCTATGAAAACCAAATACCTATACTTTTTACAAGTTATGATATAAACAAAATTATTATGACGAAGAACACTTTAAAAACGACAGTTTTCCAACAATAAGAGCTAAATCAAATTCATACTTATATTATGAGCAACGATTACACTGACCGACACACACTTTCACACAGACACATCAAACTTATGACACTTGAATGGGTGTCGGTTTAGTCAAAAGTTAAAAAGCTACAAGAATAACACTACATAGAATAACTTTTTGCAAACTCAATTACGCGCTGAAATTCATAGTTTGATCGACAAACACTGAGCGCTTGTGTCGGTATCAAAACTTCGTATTGGCAAACTCGAGCTGACAACTATAAGTCTTTGTCAGAACAATCTTACAAACTGCAATTCTCTCACTAACTTTGGAAAGCTTTGAACCTCTTTTGTTTGTTCAATCGAAGAGATGTGTTAAGAATTAAAAGCACAGTTTACCTGACCTGGGATCTTGTTCAACATCTGGAGGCCTACCAAATATTTCAAAGTATGCTATATCCCATTCAACGACTACCTATGACTACCTGTGACTACCTAAAGGACGTTCAGTCAAGACGTTGAACGTTACATTAAACAACTTGACGAGTTGTCCTTTAGTCATTCAATTAAACGTCGTTACTTCATAAACGCGCTAGTCGTTCAATGAAACTGCAGATTCAATCAGATGACTGCGACATATACATTGTGTAATTATGCTATTTTGAAAAATTGCCCAATTTTTGCTCTTAGAATTTATCGACGGTTTAAAGGTAATAATAAAGGGCATAAGCGCCAAAAACCAAATTAAACGGTTTAAAGTTAATTAAAAAAAAAAAAAACAGAAAAATGAATATGCCGTCAATGTTAGTTTCACGTAACATTTAAATAACAGTTCCTATGATTGCTACTTGTTTTTATGTGGTGCCAGTGTCGTAGCAAATATCAAGCAAATGCATTAAATCATAACAGCACCCGATTAGCACTATTTCATGACGTGTAGCAAGCGATTGCACGTCTATAATCAGTCGGGCGGTGTATATGTACAGGAAAACCTGTTAATTAAGGGCAGGTATTCCTGAAGAAGTAGGCATTTAGCGCAATCACGGCAGCGCGCGCGCTGCCCCGCGCGTACGAAGCGATTGTGAACTCACATGACCCCCGCCAACGACATAGTATACAAATATGCAGTAGGATAACTATAGACATAAATATTACGAGTGAATAGAATCTATTACGCCTTTCACAAAAAAAATATAAATTTAAGTTTTCAGTATGAAATTTGATAGCAAAATAGTTTCGACATGTTTGAGTAAACAAAAACAGTACTAAAACCTAAGTGGCCAACTATATTTAAAAAGTGGGTATTTAATACAGTTTACAAAATTGATAAATGGAATACATCGTTTTACTAAATACTATTACGAACTTATTACTATTGAAATGCAAAAAGCAAACGTTCGCACTTATTTATATGCCACATATCCAAATAAATGGATCGGTCGTTTGGGCTCTCATTTGTGGCCTACTCGATCCCCAGATTCCATCTTGATTTTTTTTTACTGGGGCTGACTAAAGGAAGAGGTGTACTCAAAAACAATTTCAAATTTGGATGAATGGCACTCAAGGATTATCCAATATACAGGGTGTAAAGTAAATGAGTGATAATACTTTAGAGTGTGTATGTGCCTCCTATATAGAGTTTACTGCGAAAGTATCAGCGGTGATAGACTCACTTTTGAGTTTTATGTTTCTACGAGAAATGCCCCACCATCATAAATTTGCCCATACAATAATAAAAAAAAGTATCTCGTTCAGTGCTGGTACTTTCACAGTAAACTCTACATACGGGACCCATACACACCCTAAATTATTATCTCTCATTTATTTTACACCTTGTATACGGGACAACCTCTTTATAATGAAAATATAAATTTTGTTGACACAGTACTAAACAGGGTGTAAAAAGAACAGTCACTATAACTTTGAGATACGATTATACTGCCTTTCCTCAATTTGGAAATGTATTTTTTTACACAGTATATAACGGGTGTAAAAAGAGCAGTCACTATAACTTTGGGATATGATTGATACCTTTTGTCATACTAGGAATGTACGTCTTTTTTCATTTTTTTTACAAAATAAAAAATTATTTTTTGCTTTATTGTTATTTTTGTGACAAAAAATAAGAAATGGTGAAAAGTAAAAATTTTCTTTTTAGTTTTTGATAAAAAACTAAATAAAAAAAATACATTTCCAAAATGAGGAAAGGTAGTATAATCGTATCTCAAAGTTATAGTGACTGCTCTTTTTACAGCCTGTATATTTATTATATGGAAAAAGTTTTGAAGGGTATATTTTGAGTTAGGGGATGATTTTCGAAAATCGCACGGTGCCAAAATGTAGAGCTCCTTTGTCCGATTCTAGGGAACCCTCACACAGGAGTGTAGATGCTCTTACGGCTGAGATTTGGCCCGAGGGGAAAATTACCTGAGGAGGAGGGGAAGTTGGTTTCGTGGGAGTGAGTTTGGGATGGGTTTTTTCTCCCGGTTCTAAGGAACCCTCACTCGGGAGTGTAGGTGCTGTAATGGCTGAGATATGGGTGACTATGGAGGGGTCATATATACTATACAGGGTGTAAAAAGAGCAGTCACTATAACTTTGAGATACGATTATACTACCTTTCCTCATTTTGGAAATGTATTTTTTTTTTATTTTTCTTTTGTCAAAAACTAAAAAAACTTTTTTTTACTTTTGACCATTTCTTATTTTTTTGTCGCAATAATAACAATAAAGCAAAAAAAAAAAATTTTTTTTTTAATTTTGTAAAAAAAAATTAATTTTTTTTTTTAATTTTGTAATTTTTACATTTTTAGAATTAGACAAGGTAGTATAATCATATCCCAAAGTTATAGTGACTGCGCTTTTTACACCCTGTATATATTAGACCCATCCATAGTCACCCCCACGAAACTCCCCCCCCCCCCCCCCCCACTAACCCGCTATCAGGTATTAGTATTTACTTGCCAATACAAACAAAATATGAATTACCATAGCGAAATTCAGTAGTAGTACTACTGATAGTCTTATACTATGGCACTTTTGCTTGCGTTATTTATTGCCCACGACGATCTTGAAATTGTCGCGGAAGACATTGTCACGGAATAAACTGACGCAGGTCCGTCGTCCGTGAACGCCCGCGGACGACTAACGGGCTGGGATTGCCACCGCTCTGGCGCATTTCGTAGTTAATAAAACTTTGAAATTAAAACAAACATTTTATCAGAAGTAACTCTACGAATTTTACTAAAAATATTTAGCAGCTTTGTTAAGTACAAAAATCTAATTTAAAATATAAGTAATTTAGTCATGATATTGTAAACCCGTCACGAAAAGAGCTAACTTTACGATTTTTTTCTATCGAGTGAAGTTTATTAAATCTTGTAACTGAATACGGATTTTAATATATAATACATATATTTATTTCAGAACTCAAAACACTTTTGCATGTGTATCAGGTTGTTTTAAAAAACTTAAAAGCGCGGACTTTGATGGACTACCTGCCCATTAAAATTTAATAAGGTACTTGTAGAACATTGCAGCCTACGCGCTGTTATAACAAAGGTACAAGTACGCTAATATACCTCATTTGTAGTAATTTCAACCATTCTCCAGAGTCTAGAGTACTTATTACGTGGCTACGTTTTGCTCGCGGCACCCGCCCACCACGTATAACGTAGACGTAAATACGTATTAAATATATAAATGTCAGCCCCTCTCGCATCGCGACAGATACTTATCTTAAAATGAATTTGTTTCATAATATTAAATAGCTTCAACATAGTACCAGAAATAGGTATGTGTTACTTAAATATAATAGACAAGTGGTAGACAGCTTGAGTTTACAAGGGTGCAAGTTCGATGCCGTATTGTGGCGTATACCAAAGAGAACTATTACTATTTTTGTTATGAAATTGACAGGTTAATTAGCAGATGGATCGCCTGATGGTGAGCTAGTAGAGTTACAAGTGTGTTCCCGTGTCTTAGAAAATTAACAATGTTGAAAGTCATGTAGTCATGTGAATTTGCTCCTGGGGTGTCAATTTATTGGATGTCAAGTGAAGAGTTAAATATTCTTGGTCAATGCTGACTGCTTGTAAAGTATTTTCTTTTATTTGTACAGCCATTGAAATCGGCTCCCGAGGTTTTTTTAATCTTAATATGTATTTTATACAGTGATTTCTTGCCATATATTATGGTTCTGCATAATATTTTCTTAAGATTTGCACATAATTTCTAACAAGTGTCAGTAAAATCACAACTAGTGTGTAAACCTAAGAAATAGTATCTTTTATATCTGTGATATATTTTAACTAACGTAACGTTAACGAAAAGTATGGGCATTGATGGTTTTTGGGATGAGATGATTTTGTGTATTTATTAGTTGTCTTCCGAAAGAATTTAATATTTAAGAAAACTTTAAAAAGACAGATATCAGCTTGCAAAGACTTTGCAGTGATTACATTTGTACAAAAAATGAATTTCGATTTATCATTCTGTTGATGTTGTCTGTCTTCAGTCTCATCTCATGTGAGCAAAAGTGAACATGCAGCATATCATAAATAATAATAGTAATAATAGCTCACCGATTTCGATGTCGGTAGCCGATTTCATTGAAACCAGGCCAGCTACGCAGGAGTTATTTTATAGTGCCCAAGTGTGTGCGCAATACACAGAAGCCCTCTCTCTTCCTTTTACTCTCATAACCCAGTGGGACGGTAAACCGACACGACTAGCGAGAGATCAGGCGCAGGACCGACTTCTTACATGCCCATCCGACGCATGGATCATCTTTCTTGTCAGACAATCGGGTGATCAGCCTGAATTGTCCTAACCAAACTTGAAAACAACATTTTTTGTTGTTCCAACGCGGGAATCGAACCCACGACCGAGAGCGAAGCTCTGAACCACTAGACCACGGAGGCGATTAATAGATATTTTTGTAAAGTTAAAATTTTAAAATCATGCTCAAGTATTTCAGTTCTTGGAAAATTAGCATGCTGTTTTAAATCTTGTAATAATTTTTGTCCTACATTATTTTATAAATGCTTCTCAAAACCAATACCTATCTCAAGGTAAATAACATTATTTATTCACGACAGACATAAGGTGATGGTTATTTCCGATTGCAAGATTTCAAAACAGAAATGCGTTAAAGTATTTCTTATTTATTGAACTTTGCGAGATTACTTAAAAAAATATTGTACTGTTGAGTAAAGACCAAAAATAAACTCTTCGCAGTAGGCTAGCACGGGACACAATAGGCCTTGAAGTTGCATTTCAAATATTTTTAATACCGAAATGAAATTTACTTGTAAATTTTGACGACCTCCGTATCGCAGTGGTTCAGCGCGTTGGTGCTCGACCGAGAGGTTGCGGGTTCGAAACCCGCCGAGGAAACAAAAAAGTTTCAATGTTCCTGGGTCCTGGATGTGTATTAAATTTGTGTATTAATATAAAAAAAACTTAAATATGTGTACTATACACATATTTGTTCATAAAAGTATTAAATATATATTTCCGTTGTCTGGTATCTGCAACACAAGTTATTCGGATACTTTGCACAGGGCCAGATGGACGTGGTGTGAAGTTTCTATAGATACTATTATTATTATTAATTCGAAAGGCCAATTCTCTCTTTTGCATTTAAAAAATAACAGTCAATACAAATATTTACAAAATAAGTTCGAAGTTATATTGGTATTGTTTTGTCAGTAGTGCAATTAATATTCCAACCAAACTGCATTATCCTATTTGACAGGTTATTAACATTTCAAATATATTTGTTAACAGATAAAGGTTTACACTTGTAGTAGGTGAAAAATAGAACATCAATTTCAAAAGAGCAACTAACAGTTGAAATGCTACAGCGTATGGTTAGGATCCATTCACACGTTAAATTCACGTACTATAAGTACGTCCGAGATAAAATTAACCTAAACGTAAACAAACCCGTTTATGACAGTGATGCCAATTGGCCAATATTAATACAATTATTATACTTTAACATACCTGTGAAAGTGTCGATAAGTGTGCACAATAAGTGAATAAGGGAAAATTTCGATGTTTTCGATTTGTTTACCTTTAGGTTAAATTTATCAGGGACGAACTATATCACTCTGACATTGGCAACTCACTAAGGCCGCCATAAACAAAAGAAGAAGGTGAACGGTATACTATTATGTAACATTCCTACAAAAAATAGGCGACAATATCGATAATATGTGTACAGTGGAACAATCTGCGGCAAAACCGTGAAGAATCGGCCGTGTGCGGTCACCCTAAACAACTGGCGAACAATAAGTGAAGTTGAACAGAAGTTGGAGCAATCAATTCGCAAGGTTTTTCATTGACTCAAATGAATCGCAGTAGTTACGTTGTTCAAATAGCTTTTCTGCAGTTGTTCCTGATGGATGCTTGCACCAGACGTGACCATCATCATTTCAACTATGACGTCAACTACTGGACGTAAGCCTTAGCCTAAACTTCTTGGGAAGTAGTTGACAATTATTTTATAACGGTTTTATTGTCCTTCATTTGTTCCTATTTATTGAAGCTATATATCTTATAGCTTGAAGCTTAAACCGACATGCCAATCCATGCTGATGCAGCCAGTTCTGACGGTGTCGCCGTCTGTCGATTACTCCAAAACAAAAACTTCGTCAGGCTTGCAGGCGGGTTGGCAAGCGCAGTTATTAGACAATAATAATGAAAAATGGTTGATGGGAGGTACTATTCTATTTATACCCTCCGTGGTCTAGAGCCTGCTCTCGACTTGGAGGTCATAGGTTCGATTCCCGCGTCGGAACAACAAAAAAATAGTTTTCAAGTTTGGTTAGGACAATGCAGGCTGATCACCTGATTGTTTGGCAAGAAAGATGATACATACATCGGATGGGCATGTAAAAACTCGGTCCTGCGCCTGATCTCCCGCCAGTCGTGTCGGTTATCCGTCCCACTGGGCTACGAGAGTGAAGGAAGAGATAGTGAGTGTTTCTATGTATTGCGCACACATTTGGGCAATGTATAATAACTCGTGTGTAGCTGGTCTGGTTTTTATTATTATTACTATTATATCTCCGGCACTCCATATATAATGGATGTAACGAAAGGTTTTAAATAATTAAACTAACGTTGTTCTAATGTTAGTTTAAATATTTATATTCGACGACCTCTGTAGTGAGGTCGCGAGTTCGAATTTTATGTTGTCTGTAATTAGAAAAGTCAGGTGCGTTTTTGTACTGCCAGTACTTTTGTGTAGTAAACTCTTATATTGTAAGTACTTTTGTTTTGTACCACTCTTGGTATTGAATACATACAATACAACATAAATTCAATTTCAGAAGTTTTTGTTTTGGAGTAATCGACAGACGGCGACACCGTTAGAACTGGCTGCACCAGCATGGATTGGCATGTCGGTTTAAACTTCAAGCTATATGATATATAGGTAGCTATAATAAATACGAACAAATGAAGGACAATAAAACTGTTATAAAATAATTGTCCTCGACTGTACATTGTTATGTTAACAACGGAAAACTTTGCAAACAGACTGTAAAATGTATCTGAATACATAACGCTGTAAAATGAAAGTACCAGGCGAACATAAAGAGGAACTTTGTAGCGAATATTGGCCATACGTAACAGGAATTATGGGATTACGTCATTTCGTGTATTGTTCGACATGCAATCATCATCATTAACATCATAACTGAATGTCAACAACAATAATGGTAACCTCTGTAGTGCAGTGTGGTTGCGAGAGTTCGTGCGTTCGAATCCCGCTGAAGGAACAAAAAGTTTTCTGTATTCCTGGGACATGGTTGTGTTTTAATATAATAAAAATCATACCTAAGTGTATAGTATAAAAAAATGTAGTGTATTTCCGTTGTCTGGTACCTGTAAGCCCGCGAGCCCCAACATAGTAAGATTCACTTCTTGTCAGTCATTTTAGATTTCCATTTTTTTATCGCGATGAACTGTTGGACACACTGTATTTCTATGCTTCTAAATCTTCATCTATATCTTCTGCTAAAGAGGGCGTGAATATTATATAAAATAAATAAACTAAAATAAAAATATATTTATTAAACACATAAAGGGACATAACACAGCCAAAGGTTAACAAAACACTAACTCGACATATTAAAACAAAAGAAGAAAAAAAGAATAGTAAAATAAACAGAAAGTTAATTCAAGCAAGGCTATGCCGGGGACCTAATGCGGATGATTTAATATTTATTATTATTAAATCATCGGTATTAGGTCCCCAGCCATAATAATCGGCGTCCGACATTTGCAGGTGAAAAATAGAGTAACTAATTGCAATAGCAACGCACAAGTCACACAACAAGTCGGTCAGAAATATCATGGAAGAAATATCTGTGATCTGATCTGATCTGATTATCGGTCTTACAAAAAGTATGCCGTGGGTGGGCACCCTTATCACAAATTTGTTTCTTCACTCACTCACACAAAAGGGTTCACGTCAACTATTCAAATGCAACTGGAAAAGGTAAAGGAGAATGATGAATGTTCTTCATAATCATTTTCTTTCGAACATTTTTTATTGTTATTTCCTTTGTCTCATTTGAAAGGGTCTTTATAAATCTTTACAAATTTTTATCGGCAATAGATAATATCGACGGGCTTATATTGAAAGAAAACTGTCTACGATCAACTTTTATAATAATCCTCACTTTTTGACATTGTTCGGTCATTCAATATTTTTTCGTGCATAGAAGTTTTTTGGGTTATTAAAATACTAAGTAATTGTTCTTATAAATGTAAGCACTATAAAGCCTTAAGTACATTTATGTATAATAATATTTTTATAACCGTAACGTAGAGCGCACTACGGTACGGTTGCTACATAACCGTAGCTATGCTACGACGTAGGCGTGCTACGACCTCGTAGCAGGACTACGGGCTGGACGGCTGTTGCTGTGATATTCATCGTCAGACTTAACGAAAGAGATATTATAGGTACATTATATAACGAAAAATAATTGGAAAGTAATATATTGTCAAAAAAGTATCCCCGAATTTCTTTCAAGCACTACCTGACATGAGCTGACAATCATAAGTATAGCGACAAATATAAGAAATATTTTGTTAAAGTGAATAAAAAATCGGTTCTCCATCAATTACCACAGCCAGACATACAAGTAGATACGTCAAACTAATATAAATGTTTGCATGGTGGTTAAAATCAAACAGCTACAGTCGTCGTCGCGGTGTGTGCGCCGAGCTTAATTCATATTCATACTAAAAAGTGTTTGGTTTATAAATTGTACCCGGCGGGCGTCAGCTAATGTAATATAGCCCGTATTACGTAGTAACAGTGTACGAGCCCTCGGGTTTTACAACTGCGCTCGGTTTTTATGGAGTTTTTTAACCGCCGAAATAAAATATTTTGATAAACCCCAAATTTGTCGTTACATATTTAATTTCCCGTATAAAAGTAATGCTGATTCCGCGCTGCAAGATAGGACTGTAAAAGTACGAACGTAATTCAATGTGCTTTACGATGTTTAAGCTTTTATGAACTGTATATATTTGAAAGGTTTTTATTCTAAATAAATGGCTTTTTATACACTTTCCTATTTTTGCTACTTGTTTAAACTACGGAAATATTGCGTTTATAGAATGTTTTTTTTTTATTTATTTATTTATTTAGGCTTGTGTCGAGACCGACAATGCCAGCCTTATAGAATGTTGTAAACGTGATTTATTTAAAATTCATTATAAACTTAAAATAAAAATGTGCTGCTTCTATCTTTTAATTTTAACCCTCGCAAAAACGATGGGCGTTATAAGTTTGATGTGTCTGTGGAAATGTGAATGCGTCTGTCTGTGGCGTCGTAACTCCCAAGCGGATGATCCGATTTTAATGCGGTTTTTTAGTTTGAAAGGTATTTCAGTCGAGAGTGTTCTTAGATATGTTCAGGTCTTCAAGGTCATCAGGTCGTTTGTTAGGTGTGATAGGAATGTTACACGCTAATTCAGGGTTTTTATTTATTTTACATTTAGTTTTATCACATTCAATTTGTTTTCTGATTGTTTGAATACAGCTAAAAATCTGGCTAGCTTTTTAAATTTTTGAACGTCCACATTTTTTTCTCAAAATGTATTTATGAAAAAAGAACAATATAAACGTTTGTATGGAAAACTGACCCTTGTGAATTTTCTTAATATTTCTGAAGAACGTTTCTGAAGAATTGCCGCAATCACTAGGACACAAGCAGGAATATTTGAAAGCTTCTTAAAGTGACGCAACTAATAATAATTGTATGAAAATCATTATATCGTCAATACAATTGACAATCAATTACTTTACGAAGTGTTCCTGCTGGGACTACACTGGTGTATCATGTTGTAGTATGATATATCACAATATACTCGCAAACAATAGGATTAGATTTCGTCGTCGGCCACTACTTGATATACCTTCTGCAACCACTAATTATAGATCAAATTCATTTCTCTTAATGAGTACCTTTAATGTAATTTCACATGACACTGATATGGACCTATTCTGTACAACGGCTAATGTGGCAAGACGGTTTTTAGCTAAATCATATTTTGTATAGAACTTCCTAATGTTTTGACGACCTCCGTAGCGCAGTTGGTTGAGCGCGTTGGCGCTCGAACGAAAGGACGCGGGTTCGAATCCCGCCGAGGGAACAAAAAGTTTTCAATGTTCCTGGGTCATGGATGTGTATTAAATTTGTGTATAATATAATAAAAATCTTAAATATGTGTATAGTATAAAACAAAAGTATTAAATATATTTCCTTTGTCTGGTACCTGTAACACAAGTTCTTCGGATACTTAGCACAGGGCCAGATTGACGTGGTGTGAAGCGTCCATAGATATTATTATTATTATTATTATAATGTAGCATTAGGTATAAAATGTGCCTATTGCTACATTAGGTTTTGAAGTGAGGTGACTTACTTGTACTATGATATATTTTATACTACACCTGATGATGACTTAGTCGAAACCAGTCGTGTATTTTTATAAATCTGTCAATTTACTAATAAAGTGGAAAAAGTGCAGGTAATTTGTGTATCATTACTGTGTAACATGTATTTCCATCAAGAACCTGGTACATTCAATAACATGTATTTTATACTGCCTATATGTGGAGGCTTGTAATTAGCGATATGTTTACCATATTTGTATACTTTAGTTGTTTGTTATTAATCTGTAAGCCTTCTTAATAATAAATAAATAAATAAAATAAACAATTAAACCAGTGAAAACCAGTCGCAATAGCCAAGCGTGCGCCAAGCCTAAAACTTCCAAAGTAGATTCTACTTGAACACACCCTTCGGGCAATACAAATTTAATATGCAAATGTTTGCCAAACTACATTGTTTCAGAACTCCCAGCAGACATACCTGACTTAGACGGATTATACTTTGAGTTGAACAATGATTGATATGGTATCCAACACAATATTAATAATAGCTCACCACGCCGTTTTTGGTGACGGTGACCATTTTCGTTAAACCAGGCCAGCAACGTTCATTTTATAGTGCCCAAGTGTGTGTGCAATACACAAAGATACTCTCTCTCTTCTTTTTATTCTCGTAATCCAGTGTAACGGTTAACCGACACGAATGGCGAGAGATCGGGCGCAGGACCGACTTTTTACATGCAACCACATGTATCATATTTTTTGTCAGACAAGCAGGTGAGCCTGCATTATCCTAACCTAAGTTGGAAACAACATTTTTTTGTTGTTCCAACGCGGGTTGAACCCAGGACCTCCGGGTCGAGAGCTAAGCTATACCACTGGAGCACAGAGGCGTTTAGCAATCATATTAGCTCCATACTTCTTAAAATAGTTTACACTTTAGTAACAGGCAAAAAATCATTCACTTTAGTTATTCAAGATGCCTTTAGGAAGATGTATGTACACAAAGATTGACAACAAAGATTGAAGAAGACTTGATAGCTAAAGAGTTCATTACTATTTAGATTCTAGGATGTATTTCTCTTTTTTTAAACGTGAATACGTCTTTAACATTGCATAGGGACGCATTAAATAAAAATATGATAATAAAATCAAAGGAATAATGTTACTGTTGCAGCTACATAATAAAGCTACGTATCGATCATTCTATCCAACTTTTAATTACACCACTTGATAGCTAAAGAATTTAAGAATTTATTAATTAATCTACGTAAGGAATTCACGTCCGACAAACGGTCGTGTTCATTACACAGCCACTTTTTTTTTGGAATACTGTCGAAATAATGGAACGATTTTTGACAAATTAAGACAGGCGCTGATTCAAGATGCCATCGATATTTATTTTTTTAATATAAAATTAAATAAGACAGATTATTCTAAAAGTTTACTTTCTTTTATAATAACGGCCCTGGCTATTTATCGCTTACGAAGTTCGAAAATAAAGGGTATGGGATTTGACATAAGCTTCGCTAAATGACAGCCGAATTCGAATGTCACTTAGTGAACCCTATGTCATACATTTTATTTTCGTACTTCGTAAGCGATAAATAGCCAGGGCCGTTATTATAAAACATCGTAAAGTTTAAGAATAACCTGTCTTAATTTAATAATAACCTGTCTCAACTTAATTCTTAAAGCATCGTCTGTATGTTTTGTATTAGAAACTAACAACAAACCATCATCATGTAGTTTGCTGACGTCACACGCCAGGAGCTTGGTGCTCATGTAAAAGACATGTCAACAGGTGGCACGCTTCATTGCAAATTGTCATAGAAATTAAGAAATGAATACTTTAAATAATATGTCCATTTGATTTGATACAAATATAGTCTGTAATTAACGTTATATACAGAAGTATTTTATCGTCGTTTCACCTTCTCAAACTCTTAAAAATCTCAAAATGTATTTTGGATGTATATAGGTACTGTACATAACTGAACCTCATTTAAAACAAAATCCATGTCATAATAAAATCTAAAATTATGAAGTTTTTTGACTCTACTGAAAAGTTGTAGTTTTTCAGATAACAGGTTGAGAATGTAAAGCGACGTTATGTTTTTTTTATCGTCAAATATTTTTATTCAGAATAAATTTTACAAAAACAAACATCCATCTATTCTGATATTTGTTACTCTTTCATGCAACTTTCGAGTTAATATTACTAGGAAGCACGACAGTAATATTAACCATGTTGAAACTTCCAATCAAAAAGAAAAATACTATTAAACGTTCTGAAATTCTCACATAATCTATAATCCGTTCCTTCTTCAAACATTTACTAATGCAATACCACGTACCTCAATAAGCTTCTCGATCAGTTAATCCAGCACACAGTACGCACTAAATCTGTGACGTCACATCGCAATTCGAACACGTAGTTCCCGCGTTTACCTCGCAGCGGGGCGCGCGACCGCCCGTCCCCACCGTCAAGGATGCACTGAAAATCCGGACTGAGCTAGCGCTGAAAACCCTCCCCTGTCAGGCCATTGTGACCTTTGTGTCAAAGGATGTATGGTCAGCAATTGCTTGCGTTGAATAATGAATGTATTTACGTTTTTGTGATGCATACAAATTAGTGTTTAGGGTTAGATCAAACGATTTCAAGACAAACGGGCGCCGTTTGATTTTGAATCGGAAAGGGTACAAAATTAATTATGATAATTTTCCCTTTTTAACCCCCGACAAAACAGAGGGGTGTTGTAATTTTAATGTTTGTGTGTATGTATGTGACTTGGTAGCTGCCAATCGAATAAACCAATTTTTAACTAGTTTTATTTGTTTTGACGTGATCGAGAGTGTTGCTATAATTCATCATCAACAGTTTGTAATGGAACCGACAACTAGAGTTTGTATACATAAACCGGGAACCCACCTTTTATGTCTTCATCCATTAGGGTGCCTGTACATTACTTCCGCCCTTATCATAAACAACGAACTTGGTTACTTTCTAGGTTTTTGTTGTCTCTATGAATCTAGTAGGAATATTCCAAATATTTTTGTTGTGTGCCTTTCAATGTAAACTTTGTATGTGCGACATTATACTTATTTAGTTCATTTATGATATTTTACGTACGTACGTACGTACGCACAACCGTAACGTACCGTAACGTACGTTACGGTTGTGACTATTAGCTTAGAAAAGGATCCACATATTTTGTTTATGATTAACAAAATAACGAAAAAAAGCTATTAAAAATTGAGTGATTGATGCTGGTAGATCTCGTTGCGGTGATTCCGAATTAACGAACGACGTTTTTGGCGAAAACGACTATTAACTCATTTTCGCCAAAAACGCCGATTGCATTGTTTATAAGGGCGATAGTTTAGTACAAAATTATTTCTCACTAAAAGCAGGAAAACGGCAGTGTATACATAAACAGGAGTTAGAAAAATCTGAGTTTATGTGTCTTAACTGTTAAATCTTAAGTGAACCTCTCTCATGGGTTTATGGTTACGGTATACCATAATACAGGGAAGGCTTTCAAACCCTTTAGTAGTTTGTATGTACACAAAACTGTTGTTAGTAGTTATCCCATTGTAGGTTCCCAAACTTTGCATACTTTCTGTGACTAACTCTATATATGTGAAAAATAATGATACTAATTTCAATAGTGTATGTCATACAAAATGTCGGTGATTAAATCGATCACATTTGTATGGGAAAACGGGCGTACAGAAAGTATCCCGTGAGTGGATACCCTGTAAAGAGTCTTAATATTAAGTACATATTTTGTACACATACTCTACTACATTTTGTACATAACTTATAACATAAATAGATAAACTATCTTCTTATATATAAAAATGAATCGCTGTTCGTTAATCTTGCTAAAACCCGAGAACGGCTTAACCGATTCGGCTATTTTTGGTCTTGAAATGTTCGTGGAAGCCCCGAGAAGGCTTACACGGTTTCTATGCTCAATGAAGTGGGCACCGGTCCAGCTAGTAGTATAATAAAATGCAACCAATATAAATGTCACTTATATAAGTGGCATTTTAATTGCCTGATTTTGTTTATATTGCGCTTTATTGTGATGCAATGCAATAAAGAAATGGAGCACATGAGCCATTTAATGTTTTTGTTTACTCTTAAATGAAGTTGGATAGTTTAACACGATTTTGGCTGGTCCATCTTCCAATGATGCAAACATATTGTATAAAATTGTGGAGGTGTCCCGGGATACCTGAACTTGAAATATTAGGATATCTCAATAGGGAAATGGTGAGACTGGAAACGTCACCTGTCGTAGCACGAATTATGTAATTTGTTTTGAAAATAAAAAAAATACTACTGATCTAGAAGTCGTGACGGTACCCGAAAAGTTTTTTGCTGACGTTTGAACTACAAAAAGTCTAGATTCGTCACCTGCAGCTGCTGAAAAAGTACTTAAAGATATATTATTTATGATTGTATGTATTTATGTATGTATATCATGCTTATAATTTTGCATACCCTATCTGCTAAGTTTTATCCCATATCTCTCTCGATAGGGCTGCTGGAAGAAATTTCTTTTCAGAAATAAGCAGTACCTTTGTGTCGTCTTTCTTTGTAAATTGTTATACTGTAAATGTATCTCGTGTGCAATAAATTGTTAAAATAAAAATTAAAGATAATGTAAAGCAATGTGATGTCAATTTTAAGTTCAAAGAAATTGATTCCAGAGAAATTGTTGTAACTTATTTACCGTGCACGCCGTGACAAAAGTTGTCTAGGCTACGAGGAGACAGCTTTGTAAAACAAACTAAAAGTTAGTACGGTAACCGGCACGCCGAGCGAGTACAACTCGCACATGACAGTTTTTGCATAAAGTTTCTAAACAAAATCACATTATGATCAGAACTATCTAAAATACAAGACAATTGAAGAACTAAGGGAATGTTATCGTGGATGGTATTTTTTGTATACAGATGGTTCTAAAACAGATTATGGGTTGGCGCATCTTTTTATGACTCAATAAATAAAAAACATGGATCATTCAAAATCAATAGGTATGTTTCTATTATGACTGCAGAGTTATTTGCCATTTCTGAAGCATTGAAATATGCGCTAACCTTAAATGTTACAAAAATTGTAATTTGTACTGATAGTAAAAGTGCTTTGCAGCACTTGATCAAGTGTGTGTATCATGGTTCTAACGATCCATCCGCTGCTTATTTATGTTTAAAATTAATTTTGGAATTTAAGAAAATATCAAAGGATGTAGTTTTGCAATGGATACCTTCTCATGTTGGTATACGGGGTAATGAGGAGGCTGATCGATTAGCCAGGGACGCTATTAATTTAGAACACACACAGAATATGCTCCCTAGTTACTCGGAATATTTAATTAAATGTAAAAAAGATAATCATGTGTTGTGGAAAGAATATTTTAACGAAAGATCTCAGTGCAAAGGTATTTGGTATAAAAGTATACAAAGCGAGCCTCCTCATGTACCCTGGTTCCAGGCGACAGGTTTGAGTCGAACCCAGATTGTTGCTGCACATCGACTTCGTTCAGGACACATTCCGCTAAACAAGTTTGCTTATCTAATGCGTAAAGCTAGCTCCCCTAATTGTGAACTGTGCGGGAAACCAGAAGATGTGCAACATGTGTTGGCGGAGTGTGTCCGGTACACTGACAAAAGAGATAGGATACTTAACTCGCTTAAACTATCCTCAATGAGTCTAGGTATTTTCAATGGAATATTGGCTGAACCTAATTCGACAGCAGCAAAATTATTATATAGTTTTATAATTAATAAATAGTAATAAGTCCATTTTGTACGATGGGATTGGCATAGCCACAATGTGTGCTAAAATCCCTAAATTTATTTAGAATAAAAAAAAAAAAAAAAAAAAGTTTCTAAACAATAGGTTTAGCTGACCCCAGAGTTTATTTGCCACGGCCACTCTGCTGTGGCTACAGGTGTTCCGCTCAGTAGGCTTACTCTTAATTAGAGATTGCATTAGAATTGAACAGTTATATAATTTTAAAGTATCATTAAGATACCGGTTCTTTTTTTTTCTTTTCTCTTCTAAGATCTTTGGTTGGTGTCGTAAAAGGGGACAGAAGGAATATATCCGAAAATGAGCAGCAGCATTTTTATTATTTTGACACTTCGTTCGCCATCCCGCATGCCAAGACGTTTTATTGACACAGCACACCTTGGGAAGTCGGAAGATGGCCACATGCAAGGCTACCTCAATATGTTTATGTACACTGACTTTTGTTGTAATATAAAGGGTGTACAAAAATAACAATGAAGCAAAAAATTTTTTTTTTCATTTCTTGTAAATAAAATGAAAAAAAAAACATTTCTAGAATGTGACAAGGTAGTATAATCATATCCCAAAGTTATAGTGACTGCTCTTTTTACACCAGTTATATAGGTAGATTAAGTTATTACTATATAAACATAATTATTATTCTGTATACACTTT
Source organism: Celastrina argiolus (assembly GCA_905187575.2). Lineage (NCBI taxonomy): Eukaryota > Metazoa > Arthropoda > Insecta > Lepidoptera > Lycaenidae > Celastrina > Celastrina argiolus. The sequence goes on from LR994585.1 coordinate 19,019,840, forward strand.
ATAAAAAGAACAATTTTCCATCTTTTTGCTAAAAGATGGCCCCGTCTGAGTTTCGTCTCGTCTGAGTATTTTTAGGTACAGTTGTGGCTGTTGGCAGTCGGCTTCAGAGTTCGTAGGTTCGACTCGCGCGTTTGAACTTTAAAAAATTGGTAACTATGTAGACAAGATAGTAGTCTAACAATGCATGGGCATTAAAAAGTTGTTCCTTCGCCTGATCTCTAGTAAAATTAGTTCCAAAATAAAAGAAAATTAAAATATAATGAAAATAGAGTGTTGCGTACATACTTGGTAACACATGAGTGTTCTGTGTTGCGTACATACTTGGTAACACAATACATATGCTCACATGCCAGTAGTATAAATACATATCCCATAGGTATAGTTTTATTTTAAAAATCTCGATTGTAAGAAATAATCGAGATTACATTTTACAATCGAGTACCGAAACTATTATTATATGATTGAAATAGCAAAAACCTTAAGATTTGATTAGTGATCACATCGTTGTCTGTTTTGCCTAAACTGCTTATTAAATCAAGAGCTTTTCACACTTATTACAGCCATAATTGACGCCGAGCTCACAGACCGGGTAAACCGAGGAGTTAAGAGAGTCCATTAGTATAATTAAATAGTTCGTCGGCCGACAACTTTTAATTTCATCCTCATTAATATTCATCATTCAGGAGCACTCCATTTTGTATTTGAATATTTAAAAACGTGATTACGCCATTTTCCAGGTAAACAACAGCTTAGTTCACTAGCATTATACATAAACCTGGCAACACATATACTTAACTAGCTGACCGCACGGGTCTTCCACTTCGTTGAGCATACAAACCGTTTAAACCTTCCCTTCGCGAATATTTCAAGACTAAAAATAGTCGAATCGGTTCAGCCGTTCTCGAGTTTTAGCGAGAGTAACGAACAGCAATTCATTTTTATATATAAAATTTGACATCCTCTGAAGGTGGGTTTACATTACAATAAGATTAATAAAAATAAATTAAAAGTATAACAAAGGGGATCTTTTAGTATAAACGAAAGCTTATTTTTAGCGTTTACATTAAATTCATCTATCATCTATCAAAAAGCAAATGCGAGCTAAAGTATACAGAACCTTCGGAATGCTCTAAAGTCTGTTGACACTAAAATATTTTGATAGAGTGGGATAGAAAGAGCATTCGCTTGTTTGAAGTAACGTTAAAGTAATAATGCTAAAAGACCTCACGGAAAGGCTCCAGGTCTCCACACACGTGCTGCATCGTTCTGATGACAATATATTGGAAGAAAGAAGCTGAGTTGCTTTTCTAAGGCCAGAAGCCAGATACTAAAATTAATCCAAACCAAACTTCTTAGAACTATCTTTCCATGGATTCATTCACTTTACTTCAGTCACTTTAACTTTCGTATACTACCTTATCTCATTCTGGAAATGTTTTTTTTTGTACCAAAATCAAATTATTATTTTAATAGTCGCAAAAATATCAAAAAAGCAAAAAACTTTTTTTTTACATTTGTATAAAAATCATTTCTAGAATGACAAAAGTTGATCATATCCCAAAGTACGTACTACTCGCATATTTTTGTCTCTATGTATCCTAAATATACATACATAGAGACAAAAATATGCGATAAGAAATCTTTGGCCATAAGTATTCATATTATCTCGTCTATTACACGTCATATTAAAAATTTAAGCCTGTCTATACAAATCCTGAATCGATACCTAAATTTAAAAAATAATAATGCATGTAACATCCGGATATCAGTTTCCTGGTGTTTGTGGTGTTCGAAACATTAGTAAGCTCACGAACCGTGTTATGCCGATTTTTTTGAAGGTGACGTCACTCTGACCTATTCGCGCCGAAGCACAGGTTTTTCATAAAAACATTATCCAATAATCTAAATATTCTGGCGTACCAGTTCCAGTACGCTGAGAAACATCTCAATTAAACATAATTTGATAACTGAATTAAATTAACAAACTGAAGCACAAACACTCGGAGCAAAGCCGCGAGTTGGCAAGTCCTAACTGAATCTAGACCGAGCATTGTCTCAGGCGCTTGTTAATAAACTAATCTCAAACTCAGTCTCAAGAGTTGATCGCAACCGCTACTCGAGAACCTGTTTGACAGATAAACAACGTTTCGTTTCACTTTAAAAAAGGAACAACTTTACATAATAATATATAATATAATAATAATATCTATGGACGCTTCACACCACGTCAATCTGGTCCTGTGCTAAGTATCCGAAGAACTTGTGTTACAGGTACCAGACAACGGAAATATATTTAATACTTTTATACTATACACATATTTAAGATTTTTATTATATTATACACAAATTTAATACACATCCATGACCCAGGAACATTGAAAACTTTTTGTTCCCTCGGCGGGATTCGAACCCGCGACCTCTCGTTCGAGCACCCAACGCGCTCCACCACTACGCTACGGAGGTCGTCAGAACATTAATTAGTTACATAAATTAGTAACTTTTATATTTTCTTTTTAAAACCTTATATGTAAAGGTGTTCCTTTTTTAAAGTGAAACGAAACGTTGTTTTATCTGACAAATAGGATCTCAAGTAGAGGTTGCGACCACAATTCTTGATACCGAGTTTGAGATTTGTTTATTAATACGGGCCTTAATCTTACCAATTTAATGCTGCAGACTCCCTTGTAGAGTTTGTCGCAATTTGTTAAATTTTTGTAACTATGAGCTTAGAATTTTAACAAATTGCGACTTTCGAATTTGCTGTAACTTTAAATTATTATTTGGGTTTAAGAGAATTTATTCCTCAAAAAAAGAATACAATTATTCACTTACATTGAGGGATTATTGATTTTTTGATTTAATGATTGTTATAAACTGATATCTTATTTCAAGGTTATACAGTCTTGTGTATAATTAGATAATTTAAGTAGTTTAATTATTATAAAATTTTATTTACACAAAATAAAGTTTTTTACAAAAAATTATCCGTTTACCGAGCAAACACAAATTAATGAGATTGCTGTATTTATTTTGTCAGGCGCAATATTATGTGTACTTAAATCAAGCTATAACAATTTCACTTAATTTATATTTACACATTTCAAAGCTTATTTTTTTACGCCGTTTTGCAGTACACATATTTGTTTGAAACCATAAAATATACTATAGTGTAGAAAAATGCTAATCTTTAGAACATTATACCTTAATGCCAAATAATCATTAGGCATTTAATTATTTTCAGCCGCAGACAATTCTAAATACAAGTATGTTGCCTACCAAAGCAGCTTGTAAGATTGCCACAAAAATAGTTACTTCGAATCAATTGTGAACTAATTTAACGGCCGGTTTCAATAGCCTAGCTATCTATTGTTTTATTACCTTTATTACCTACCTTGTGCTATTACTAAAAGTTCAAACCAAGGATCAAAACCGGTTGTAAGATAGGATTAGACATTAGTATGTAATAATTTATAGTAAAAGGTCTTCTTTTAGATTCACAATTCATCACCCCCATCGGAGAATATGAAAAAGTAATGGGCATCAGAAAATTCTGTTTTGCATAAGTTTTTCAAAATTTTTGCACCGCCGTGACAGCTCGGGGCTGCCGTGACCAGGATTCGAACCTGGGTTACTACGGCCACAACGTAGGGTCCTAACCACTAGACGATCACGGCTGTCGGCGCCGGTGACCGGCCGCTGTATCGCCGCAAGACACTCCCCGCCGCCGCTTTCATCGCAATTAGTTCCGGCCGCGCTGCCGGTTACAACACTTTGCTCGTGTTGCAACACTGCCAAATTCAGTAGCCGGTGCTCTAGTACAGATTGCTCTACAACTGAGGGTGCCTGTAATTAGACGCGTATTCCCGAATGCGATAGTGGCGTCGATATTTGAGAGTAACGGTATCTGCTCCGACAGCCGTGATCGTCTAGTGGTTAGGACCCTACGTTGTGGCCGTAGTAACCCAGGTTCGAATCCTGGTCACGGCAGCCCCGAGCTGTCACGGCGGAGCTATACTTTTTATTTTAGTTTTAACAAAATGAAAAGATGCATTTTTGTGTCCAAAGATATTATTATTTACGAAGAAAATAAAAATGCAATTACTTATTTTACATTTTTTCACAAAAAAACTGACATTGTACGCGTATGAACTGTTTGTGTTGTCTTTAGTAATTAGTATTTTCCAATAGTGGCGCTAGATGGCGGCTTCCGGAATGTGTCTGGACTTTACCCTTTATCTATTGGAAATCGAAAAAAACAAAAATAGCCAGTCGAATTGCCAGTATTAGTGTTATACCATTGTCTAGTACTAGGTCGTGTCTCTGTTATATTATTATATATACTTTGTGGTTTATTCATAGTATATCCATAAAACCCATTCCTTATCTACACTCAAGTATTAAAAGGACATGATCATTGAAAACAGTTAAGTATTTCAAGAATGAAACATTAAAATGAAGATAAAGAGATGTTTTCTAAAGTGCCCGAGGATGTTCCTGTCGGCGCATGGTCGTGGGGTAATGAAGACGTGATTTTGTTTCATTTGCGGTATTCTTGAACAATTCTTACAAAGAAAACATAATTAAAGTTCATAGAATAAAGAAATTTCAAGAGAAAAACATTCTTATCAACCAAATTATCTGAAAACGAGCATAATATTTAAGACACATCAATTTCATGGATATTTTTAAATAATTAACTAAGTTTTTATATATTTTTCAATGTATTTTGATTTATTATGTATGTACTTGGTTGCTAATAAAGAGTTTGAGTTTGAGTTTAATTATTGTAACATTGTCTTTTTACTTTCGCGCATGTAAATACAGGCAAACGCAAGTATAAAATGAGCTTATTCAGGGTGTTGTCTTCCAGCATACGAAATTTTATTTTAATATTCTTAAGATACCATTATCAAAATCGGTCCACCCGTTTACGCGTGAAAAAATTACAAATATACACACTCACAAACTTTTACCTTTGTAATACCAAGTGTGAAGCATGATAATAACAATATTGGTTTAAAAATAAATCCAAAATTGGTTTATAAATATAGAAAAATTTAAAGACATCTTTTCCGATTGACGTTTAATGTAAAATGTGTTATTATTTTGTACAAATAATATCCGGTTTCCGTATTATATTTCTCTAAATTTTTTATTTCTCTAAGGACCACGGCCGCCGCAAGCGATACGCAAGTTTAGTTCGGTTTTGTTTGCTAGTACAATTCGAAATAGCAATACACAGTAATTCATAATTGAATCGTTGCTATTTCTTGTTTCCAGGATTAATAATATAAATAGCTTACGGGAAAAAATATTTGTATTGTTTTATTATCGTATAGTAATAGGTAGTTATTTTGTTAATTTAAAATTATTATATTAGTGTTTCAGTGTATTATATATATAAAATAAGCTTTTTAAGATCAAGCAAAACCGGAAACTATTGCAGTTTCTTAAGGATACTCTTATACAAATATCCTCAGATTATAATGCAACAAGCGTATCCCATCAAAAACATAACTTGTAAAAATGCCAAGTCTCGCTACTTCTTTTGCCATAAAAAGTTGTGAGATCTATGTAATGCCAAGCCAGGCTAAGTCGGTCGGTCTAACAACATCTTTTAGTGATCATATCAATATTAATGAAATTCTTTCAAATAAAAAAGTAAATTGACTTGTAAATCGCATGAAATCATGTAATATATCATAATCTATCTCACAAGTGATACATATTAAATCAGATTGCTTAGTGTTTAATAACTGTTACTTAAAATGTTTAAATGTTAAAGCTTGATTCCATTAACTAATGCCTGCTTAGTAACTAAAAATGAAGGGTTCCAGTTTTATCCACAATGAAGTTATAATGGCCGAAACTGCTTCGAGAAAAGGATGGTACGGCCGTATTCAACTTGCCGGGGGCGGGCGTGCCCCCAGATTTATAATCTTTTAAATAAACGATAGAAAAATCACAGTAATTCGTTCTTGATACACTGTTATTAAGTACGAATTGCTTTTTCTTCTTATTGCTATTTCAAAATGTATTGCTTTATATTCTGAGACAAAATATCGATAAATAATAAATATTCGATAAATAGGTACTGTAAATTCAGGTCAAAAGTTAAAACGAAAACGGGGATCAATTTGATTTTGATGGAAGCAATTTGTGATGAAATCGTCGTTAGTGAAACTTTGACGATTAGAGAGGTAACATAAGGTAGGGTACCTTCAGGTAGGTTAGGTTAGAAAATCTAAAAGATGTGCAAAATCTAAAATATCAATATTTTTGTTTGTATTTTAATTATAATGTTTGTAATTATAATAAATTCTTTCTCGTATATGGGACTATATTTGTACGCAGGAAACAAAAGTAAGTAGATCAAAATCGGTTCAACCGTTTGGGAGGTACGATGACATAATATACATGTGGTGCCACAGGATTTTTGTTGGCTAAATAGGGCTGCACTTTGGAAGTTACAGAACGTCTCGTCGTATTCCTAACGGCATCTGGGTCTCGTGGTGGGACCCTGTGTCACCAAACGCCCATTTTACTGAGGTGTTTATATAATTTATATTGCAATATCTGATATTGATCCTGATTTACAGTTTTACCCGACCGCGTGACACAAAGGAGTGGCAGTGTTCCTCTTAGTCCAGCAAGTAGGGTTCTTCTTCTTCTTTTTCTTTTTTTGGCAAAGTGTAGGGTTACCATATGACAGGCGTATGCCGCATTTGACAGGCATTTTAAGGTTTAGACAGGCGTGCATTGGTATTAGACATGCATTTTCAAATTACGAGTTGTCTTTTACTTATTAGTTATTACCTACAGCGTTTTGCTTTAGACAGGCATTTTTCTGAAAAATCAGGCACATAAGATACTATGTACAGGCATTCCTTTATTTACATAATATGGTAACCCCAGGCGAGTGTCACTAAAGACATGACGTTAATGAAAATTCAAAATAGCGACTATTGGAAATAATAGCCATATTCGAAAAATTTGGAATCGTTTCAATATTTTTCGATTTCACAGACTGATCTACATCGATTTAAAGTAGCGTAACAACATAATATATAGGTACTATCATAATTTAATAATTAAATTGCAACTATTCGATTACTCAGTTACTCAAACAATAAGGTATATAAGGTTATGTCTATGACTGTAGGAACTAAGTGCAAATATTGGATCCCTTGATCTGAGGGTCGGTTTTCGTAATTAATATTTGTTATAAGACAATTAATCTTTCCAGAAAATTCGACCGACGAATTTTCCCTAATCTCCCATTAAATAATCTTCATCAAAGTATTTTGATAACGATACCACAAAGGTCTGTAACTTTTAACTTTATAGATTTTATACTCGGAAGCTTTTAGACGACGACGGGACCAGATCCCTTGCTCTCAATCAATCAATCAATAGTTTATTTCACCACAAAGAATATAGTACATAATAATTATATAATAGTATTTTAGTAATCTTATAGTAGTAATTTTAGTATAATAAATGGTATTTTTTTTATTTATTTAGTTTAGTATTATATAGTAGTAATAGAAATAATTGATAGAAAATTTATTAGGAAATCTCGAATAACTTGTGGTATGGGTATCTTCTTCTTCTTTTATTTCTGGCGGCCTCAGTGAGCCACAGACCCTGTGTTCCAGGAGACGCTCTGAACGTTCAGATCATTCATAACGCTGACATTGACAGCTGACAGTGCCTGTGAAAACAGTTCAAAATGATCTTAAACAGTGCTAAAGAAAATAGTAAACGAAAATAACGTTTTTTTCGTTCAGATTTGCGTTTCTTTAGCACTGTTTAGGATCGTTTTGAACTCGTTTTGAACACGCTCGTCACTAACCGTATCCCGTGAATTCCCGGATAATAAATGTAATTAAACCGGGCGCGAGGGCGGGCGGGGAAACCCCGTGAATACACGGAGCCCGGTAACGAGCGATGTAAACACTAATTAATTACTGTTTATCACCACACGCGCTAATTTTAACCGTATAACGATAGCATAAAGTGTATTTTACAGTGTGATGTTCCACTTCATAATTATTGGTAATTTCAACTTTATGTAGATTACCTAGAGTGCATTTTTGTTTGTTACCTAATAAACGTACCTATATGTGCGAACATAATATTTTTGCATCGAATAATTCCTTAATTAATTATCTCGTATTTGATTATTTAATGTATTATAGCGTTTATGAATCAAATCAGTTTTAATATAAAGAGAACAGATTAAATAATTTATTTTTGTCTGTCACTCAATATAAAGTAAGCAGCAACAAAAACTTCGAATAGACAATCCGATGACTATAAGAAGGTCCATAAATAACTTTCTTCTTAAAATTTTTCTAGACGCTTCACACCACGACAATCTGGCCTCGGGTTCGTATCCGCACTAGCTTAAGCGCGCTTAGCCACTAGCCACAGAGGTTATATTTTTAAATATTAGTACCATATTAGCAACCCTTGCTTGTAATCTATATATATAAAAGAAAGTCGTGTTTGTTACAACACTTATAACTCGAGAACGGCTGAACCAATTTTCATGGTTTTTGATTCGTTGGATTTGTCTCCTCCCCGAATAGCAGAATACATTAAAAATAGTGAAAACTTGATGTGTAATGAATAATTAATCATATATATAAATGCTCATCTGGGGGCACGGGAGTGCCCCCGTCAAGACGAGCCAAGCGAAGCGCAAGGGCACTACCTACCTTTTCTCGAAAGGTTTCGTCGTTTTTTTGAACTCTCATAACTTTGCTTTGGATCATGCTACATAGTTGAAAATTTCAACTTATAATGACACCGGTAAAAACATGAAACATACAAAGTTTGAATGTTGTAGCTATTATACTTTAGATTTTATCGATGGCTAAAAACCCCGGATTTCGTCACTGACTCATTTATAGATCATCAAAATTCTTAGGTTACTTCCGAAAATCTTAGAAAGCTGAAGTTGTGTATGTAAGCTGTTATTGCTACAAAACCAACAAAAAAATTATTAAAATGTAAATGCCGCCATTTTGAATCCAATATGGTGGACCACCATAATATTGGATTCAAATGGATGTTTATTTATTATAAGGATCTGATGATCTCTAATTCATAAAAGGAATATAATATACAAGTACATAAAAAACCTACGACCTACTTTTTGTAGGACCAATAATCGTTCAGAGTTTTGATCCATATAATTTGTGTCCGACTTTATGTATGTTGATTGCGTTGCACTACTGCAATCAGTATATTCTATTATTCATCTACAAAAGTCGGTCACCGATTATTAATCGGTGACCGACTTTTACCGAAGATGAAAAATATATATTTATGAGAGGAATATTTGTTTTTTATTCACTTATTTAAAATTAGTGCGAATATATATAATAGTAAAGTAAATTTGTAAATTGCTGTCAGTGTATGAAACCGGTCCGGCACAAGCTCCATCTGTTGTTAAATAAAACAACAATCTGATGTGAGAATAAAAATTAAGCAAATGTAGATATCATATCCATATAATCTTATATAAAAATTGTTCGACACTTTAATAGCGCGATGCAGTAGTCTAACAGCGACATCTATGTTTAGAACTCTGAAACATCTAAACACAAACATTTAACAGTCAGTAACGTTATAACTTATAATACAATGATAACTATAAACGAAAATCAAACGATACATGAAACTCCAAGAGCGTAGATTTTTAAGTCTAAAATTGTACAAACTTCGATACTTAAAGAAATTTGTGACCATAAATTAATTAACTTTTAATTGAATTGCGCATGACTAAATTTTATAAGTTTCAATATTACACCATCAATTTATTTATACAATTTTAGTTATTACGCCTCTGTGTTCTAGTGGTTTAGAGCCTGGCTCTCGACTGTGGTCGTCGTGGGTTCGATTCCCACGTTGGAAATACGTTTTAAGTTTGTTTAGGACAATGCAGGCTGATCACCTAATTGTCTGACAAGAAAGATGATCCATGCGTCGGATGGGCATGTAAAAAGTCGGCCCTGCGCCTGATCTCCCGCCAGTCGTGTCGGTTATCCGTCCCACTCCCACTTCCCACGGGTTACGAGAGTGAAGAAAGAGCGCGTGCTTCTATGCATTGCGCACACACTTGGGCACTATAAAATAACTCCTGCGTAGCTGGCCTAGTTTCAATGAAACCAGCCACCGTTACCGAAATCGGTGTGGGAGGGATTACTATTATTATTATTCTAGTAAACACTAAAATGATTAAACAAGCATATGACTAAACAACTAGCCACCCGGATAGTTATATAGCACTTTCGAAAAAAAACAAGAATATAGAGAGTTCAACAGTAGTGAGGTGTTTTATTGAAGTTCAGTGTTACACAGCGACAACGGAGACTTATCGTTTTTATATCAACCCAATATATACAATTTATACAAGATTTCACGAATGCCGCCATTTTTAATCCAAAATAGCGATTTATCGTTTTCACAGGTACTTCCACAATATGGGTATCAAATGAAAGAGAAATACAATAAATCATCTTAATTCCAGACGAAGGATAAGGCGAAAGTAATTGCCCGGGGTCTAAATAGGTTATGTTTAAACTCAAAAAAGTCTATTAAGCAACTTACAAAAATAAATGAAATCCCACCAAAAACATTTTCATGTAAAAATGTTGTCCAGACGAGTCTACATAGCTTACCCTCTGAAAAAGTTATCAGATATCGTATAAAGCCAAGCTCTAAACACTACACGCCCTAAATCTACAAGCACCTTAATCAAAATCTATCAAAAAGTGTTCAGATCTCATGGAGAACCAAAGTTCTTGATCTATGCGCCCTTACTTTACTAGGCTTAGCTTCACTTACTCTACATTTCAGTTACAACGTGATGCTTGTCCGTTTTATTTCACACACGATATATGAGTGCCTATGAAATCTTCGTAACGGTAGCAAAACGGCCAAGCATCACGTTGTAACTGAAATTAGTGGAGCGCCTGGGGGTTTTGACCTCGAACTTTTGCTGCAGTGAATGAATTTTTATGCTTGAAGCGGAATTTTATTTTTTAAACTATAAATTGCAATGTTTACCAATTTTTTTTTTGTGCTTTTGATTTTTTAATTTTTTAAACGGAAAAATATAAAAAAAAAATATTTAAGCATATAAATTTTAATTAAATAATATTATTTTTATGTATACGTTTCATTTGACTTAAATAGGCATAGAAGAACATATTTCGAAGTTACCTGAGTGTATTAAAGATCGTAGGGACCCGGAGCAGGGAGTAAAACGCGGAGGGGAGTGGCAGCGGCAGCTACAATGTACAACGAAACGAAATTTTTCTGAATAGTTCAGTTATAAATGACACGTGTCCTGTACATGTTGTGTATATTTAACAGTAAAAATTATGCATGTTGTGTATTTTTAACAGTGAAAATTGTGCGATTATACGAACATTTTTTGCATATTTCTGTTGTTAGTAGTTTCATTGCAGACGGTTTATTCCTATTCAATTACATAAGACTTTTTATTTCATCGCTTGGTAAGTATTTTGATGAAAAACCTGCAGTTTGTTATTAAATGATCAATTAAATAATGGATAAATAGATGACTAAAGGTCAATTCAAGTAAAAAAAATTATAATTAATAAAACGCAATAAATTAATGGAGTATTTAATTCTTTCTATTTCAGTTTTCGAATAGTGGTTATCCACTATTCGAAAACTGACGAACATATTATACTATCTTGGTTTATACCAAGAACCAGTAGCATGAATGATGAGCACAGTTGCATAATATGTGAAAAATTGGGTTCTTCTTCAGCAGTTCATCTTCCAAAACCAATGCAGAATTGGGTGATATTATAAAAATAAGTAGAGGAGTAACCTCGTTGAGAGCTGCTTCAAGCGAACGACAGGATGGATTGTTACCTCACTTACAAACAGAATTTGTTTATGCTCATGTCTCAGAAGAAGCGAAATGAAACCTCATTTTCACCTCCGAAAAAGAAGCTCCGCTGTAGCACAGTTTTATATAGCTTCGATTGGGAAAAAAAACAAGTGTCGTATTATTATCATTGCTTCCTACAACAGATGCAGCATTTGAACACTTGAAAAGAGTGTACTTGCAAATTCAGATATGGCTAGGTAATGACGTAAATATTGAGAATTGGGGATGGAAGTATTCCCGTAATATGCTCATTCCAGTAGCAATGACTCAATTATTATAATACAATAATAATAACATTTGTAGTAGATTATCCGGAGCTGGTAGCTCCGGATAATCTACTACAAATGTTATTCTGTAATTGTAAAAAGGGATGTGGAGCTGCTTGTGGATGTCGGAAAAGTGGCTTATACTGTAGTGTAGCCTGTCTACAGTGCAACGACAACTGTTTAAATACTCAACCTATTATTCAAATAAATGAAGTCGAAGAAAATATTTAATATGTACAAAAATGTAAATTCTTCAAATAAAAAACAATTTTTATTAATAATTTTCATTTTTTATTAAATTTTCCTTCATTTACTATTTTTCCCCGACAACTGTCTGAATATAACTGTTTGAATTATGTAAATTATCATTTTTTTTTTTTTTTTTTTTTTTAATCAAGATCACAAATTTTAAATTGGTAAACTTTTTAATATATATTAGTAGCTAAACATTCCATTTTAAATTTTTAAATTTCATTCACTCTAGCTCAAGTTCGAGGTTTTAAGGTTTTTAACGCCCCAGGCGCTCCACTAAATGTAGAGTAAGTGAAGCTAAGCCTAGTAAAGTAAGGGCGCATAGATCAAGAACTTTGGTTCTCCATGAGATCTGAACACTTTTTGATAGATTTTGATTAAGGTGCTTGTAGATTTAGGGCGTGTAGTGTTTAGAGCTTGGCTTTATACGATATCTGATAACTTTTTCAGAGGGTAAGCTATGTAGACTCGTCTGGACAACATTTTTACATGAAAATGTTTTTGGTGGGATATTTTGTTCATCAAATGTCAAACATTTGTTGTCAAATGATGTAACAACTATGCGTTCAGAAATCTATTAATGTATGCGTATTGAAGTGTCAGTTTGTAACTTTGAATTAGCAACGTTTTTCTAAATGCTTATGACATTTTAAACGATATTTTCTTCTTTTTTTCTATATATATAGAATAGCAGAATACATTAAAAATAGTGAAAACTTGATGTGTAATGAATAATTAATCATATATATAAATGCTCATATTTTGTTCATCAAATGTCAAACATTTGTTGTCAAATGATGTAACAACTATGCGTTCAGAAATCTATTAATGTATGCGTATTGAAGTGTCAGTTTGTAACTTTGAATTAGCAACGTTTTTCTAAATGCTTATGACATTTTAAACGATATTTTCTTCTTTTTTTCTATATATATAAAAGAAAGTCGTGTTTGTTACAACACTTATAACTCGAGAACGGCTGAACCAATTTTCATGGTTTTTGATTCGTTGGATTTGTCTCCTCCCCGAATAGCAGAATACATTAAAAATAGTGAAAACATGATGTGTAATGAATAATTAATCATATATATAAATGCTCATATTTTGTTCATCAAATGTCAAACATTTGTTGTCAAATGATGTAACAACTATGCGTTCAGAAATCTATTAATGTATGCGTATTGAAGTGTCAGTTTGTAACTTTGAATTAGCAACGTTTTTCTAAATGCTTATGACATTTTAAACGATATTTTCTTCTTTTTTTTGGCATTGGCAACGATATCTAGGTACTGAAAACGAAAATGCAATTTAAAAAAATGTCTGTCTGTCAGCGTGTCTCTTTGCTCCGGCTAATCTTTGGAACGGCTGGACCGATTTTAACGAGACTTTCACTGGTAGATAGCTAAAGTTACAAGGATTAATTTAGGCTACTTTTCATCATCATCATCATCATCGTCATCTAACTAATGATCACCGAATCGGCTGGACCGACTGTGACGGGAGCATTCACCGGGCGTTAGCTTATGTTAGTAGGAGTAATCTATACTATATATAGTAATCTATATGTATAAAAGTAAGTCATGTTAGTTAAATTATTGATAACTCAAGAACGGCTTTATCGATATGGCTGAAAATTGGCGAGGAAGTAGCTTAGAGCAAGTAGACGGACATAGGATACTATTTATTCCATTTGACAGCGTTTCCGTGAACGTTGCGGGTTCTGCGTTAGGGTTTCGCGTTGTGGGTTCCGCGTTGCGGGTTCCGGATTCCGCGTTGCGGGTTCTCACGTTGCGGGTTCCGGGTTCCCGCGTTGCGGGTTCCGGGTTCCCGCGTTGCGGGTTCCGGGTTCCCGCGTTGTGGGTTCCCGGTTCCCGCGTTGCGGGTTCCGGGTTCCCGCGTTGCGAGTTCCGGGTTCCCGCGTTGCGGGTTCCGGTTCCCGCGTTGCGGGTTCTGCGTTAGGGTTTCGCGTTGTGGGTTCCGCGTTGCGGGTTCCGGATTCCGCGTTGCAGGTTCCGCGTTGCGGTTTTCGGGTTCCCATGCTGCTGGTTCCGCGTTGCGGGTTCCGGGTTCCCGTGTTGCGCGTTCCGGGTTCTGCGTTCCGGGTTCCGCGTTGCGGGTTTCGGGTTCCCATGTTGCGGGTTCCGCGTTGCGGGTTCCGGGTTCCCGCGTTGGGGGTTCCGGGTTCCCGCGTTGCGGGTTTCGGGTTCCCATGCTGCGGGTTCCGCGTTGCGGGTTCCGGGTTCCCACGTTGCGGGTTCCGCGTTGCGGGTTCCGGGTTCCCGCGTTGCGGGTTCCGCGTTGCGGGTTCCGCGTTGCGGTTATCGGGTTCCCGCGTTGCGGGTTCCGGGTTCTCGCGTTGCGGGTTCCGGGTTCCCGCGTTGCGGGTTCCGGGTTCCCGCGTTGCGGGTTTCGGGTTCCCGCGTAGCGGGTTTCGGGTTCCCGCGTTGCGGGTTCCGGGTTCCCGCCTTGCGGGTTCCGGGTTCCCGCGTTGTTTTTTTTTTTTGAATTTTATCATAAACTCTTTTTATGCTCAACGAAGTGGGCAAGGGTCAGCTAGTATAAACTAAATTAAAAAATTAAGCAACACCCGAATTTTGAAGCATGGGTCAAACTGATGATGATGAATTAGTTATAGCTAAGAATACACTCGTATTATAGCTAAGAATACACTTATAACTAGCTGACCCGTGCCCACGTCGTTGAGCATACAAACAGTTTAAAGCTTCCCTGGACTTCCACGAATATTTCAAGACAAAAAATGGCCGAATCGGTTCAGCCGTTTTCGAGTTTTAGCGAGACTAACGAACAGCAATTCATTTTTATATACAATATATCTTATCTATATTATAGATAAAATAGATAACTTTCTGTTTTAGTCGAGTAACGAAAGAAAAACAGAAGTCAGCACATAGTAACTTTGACCTTACTCGTAATGGTAGCCTTGACACTAAAGTGACCACTTATCCCAGCCTATCACGTCCTATTTACCCAACTGGGCCACCAAAAGAGGTTAATGCCTTGTGACGTCACCGTTCAGATGTTCCACATTCGCCGGGATAAGAGTTCAGGAGAAAAAAGTCTAAAATAAATGTGAGGTGTGCTTATTTCGGCCTCATAAATTTGGTCAAAAGAGATTTCTAATAATGTTATTGATTTTATGATAAATATATATAAATATAGCGTATATTACTTGCTTTATTGTTACAAATCGATTGACATAATATTTATTGGAATTGGACCAGCGGCTTAGACGCAACGATGGAACAAACATACATACATACATTGCCAAAATAGATACCTAGTATAGACTGAGTGGCCTGGTGTATAAGGATAAAACTATTCAATAAATATTGAAAGAATATAAATGTCCTATTCATAAGTGAAACCCCTGTTTAAATAATTAATAGTTACTAAAAATATATCAAAGTTTAAAAGGCTTTCATTGTCTTGCAGGCCTTTTGTAAACGGGCACATAATAAAATAAAAAAAAAACACTTCAATTGCAAAAACAGTTATATAACTTTATTACTGAAAACCAGCCGTAAAGTGAATCAGCTGAGCGTTAGGTCAATGTCCTCAGTGACGACGATACGTTTCATTACGAATTACATTGTAACCCCTGACTAAAACAGAGAAGTGTCATAAGACTCATAATTTTGACGTGCCGTGTGTGTATCTGTGACATTATAAAAAGTGTAAAATAAATGAGTGATAATACTTTAGGGTGTGTATGTGCCTCCTATGTAGAGTTTACTTTGAAAGTACCAGCGCTGAAAGACTTACTATCGAATTCCAGTTTGTATGAGAAACGCCCGAATATTTTCTCATACAATAATAAAAAAATATATTACCTCTTTTAGCGCTAGTACTATCACAGTAAACTCTATACACATCCTAAAGTGTTATCACTCATTAATATTACAGCCTGTAGATTCCAAACGGATGAACTAAAACGACTATGATCTAGTATTTTGTTTGAAAGCTGACGTGACGTGTTTCATTATCATTTCGTTTATTGCTTAACAGTTCGGGGATTACTAAAATTATTAATTTTGTTTAATTGCTTCATGCCTAATGGACTAGCAATAAATTATATGTCCATATTTTCTGTAATTTACGAAACCTTATAATACTAATTTTCGGGTTTGGAAAGGCCGATCAAATCATCTATCAACTAATATTTGAGTTAACAAGCCATTCTGAACGCTTAAAGGTAAACATCATTCGTAACAACTTCACCCACTCGCTACGTTCACCAATGAGCATTCAGAATGGCTTGTTAACTCAAATGTTAGCTGATCGACCATTTGATCGTCCTTTAAGAAACCTGGGGAAAGACTTACACGCGACATAATAAAGATTAGTCCCTCAGTCTGCACAGAACATTCATTTCTTATCTCAGTTTGGTTAACTTTTCCTTTGTGGGAGATTCGGCATACCAGCTGTCACAAACACAAGCTCAAATGCTGCATTATCCTAATATCCTGCTATTATTTAAATTTGTAAATTTGTGAGGAAGGATGGATTGTTTTACGCAATAACGGAAAAATGTATTACATATAAGTTTAAGTTATTTTTTCACATTACGTCAATCTGGCCCCGTGCTAAGTATCCGAAGAATTTGTGTTACAGGTAACCAGACAACGGAAATATATTTAACACTTTTATACTATACACATAAGATTTTTATTATATTATATACACAAATTTACACACATTCCTGACCAAAGCAATACAGAAAACATTCTGCTCCTTCGGCGAGATTCGATCCCGCGACCTCCCGCTCGAGCACCAAAGCGCTCAACCACTGCGCCAGAGGTCGTCGTTAAGTAAGCTCCGGATTACCATAAAGGATTACTTTTTATACCCAAATTATATTAATTATAGGGTTACTGTTAACACGTGTAGTCGCCGGCAAAACGTAGTGGAGTTCATATTAAATTTTTACAATAATGAATATTTACAACAAATCCTACTTTTCAAATCTTACAAAAACTTGCGGTAAATGCATCCTTTGATAAACGAATTAATATTATAGTCATTTTATCTATCGAGCATAATATCTAGCATTTTTTTTTCTCAAGGTTGTTTATTGTTATTTACACAAAGATTTTCCTCAACACAACATTAAATTAATAAAGCATGATCGTTATCTTTTTATTGATCACACTTTGTATATTGTAAATTTAAACACTTCTTTCTTTATTACCGTTTCGACGTCTGCAAGGCTTAGTCCCGACACAATCGAGAATCGAATCGGTTCGATCTCAACGGCTTTGGTATTTTATTACTTTGAAACTAACCAGGATCGACTGAGAATCAAAATAAACAAACGTCAACTTATATATATAGAAGTAAAATCAAAATCCAATTCTACGAATATTTCAAGACTAAAAATAGCCTAATGGGTTCACTTGTTCTCGAGTTTTAGCGTGAGCATGTTTTTTCTCTTTGATCGCGCTAATCTCAGAAAATACTGGTCCGATTAAAAAAAAACAGTATTTGATAGTCCATGTATTGAACAAGGCATATATTGATAGGGCATGTAACATCACGCTCAGACTAATAGGAGCGGAGCACCAATGAAGAATGTGTTTTTTTTTTGGAGCAGGAGCTCCTCCTGCTGCGTGCGGTGGAAATTTTGTTTGTTTAAAGCGAGGTCCTATTAGTGCGTTGCGTCGTCGCAGCGTCGACGGCGCGTTGTTTGCCGTTACACATCTAATAAAAAAATATATGGAAATTGAGGTAGCTCGCCGGGACATCTAGACATAGAAAATAGAATAGGAATGTACACCATTTTTTAACATAATAACCCTTATATATTAGTGACGCGAGTGTGAAAACTATCGTAGCAATTTACACGATTCTGGAAAGTATGTATTATATATATACTAGCGACCCGCCCCGGCTTCGCACGGGTGCAATGCGAAATATACCTACTACAGAATGTCCTTATACACAACGTTCACAGCTTTTTTGTCATTAGCCAATACAAACATGTTTTGCTTAGACGTTACTCTTGACAGCGTGACATATAATTGGCCATGTGAAAAACACTCAACGCTCAAGTCTAATCCTGCAGCGTTAAAAGTTAGACACGCGCCGCCCGACCCCAGGCCGGCCGCGGGTCGGTACCGCCGCGGCGCAAACAACTACGACCCTGCATTTTAAATTTGTAATATCTTCGGTAAAATTCGCTTAAATTACATGCTGTAAAAAGCATATTGATCTATAATAAATGCACAATTTATTTAAGCTACTTAATTGGATAAGAATTATTGCTGTATTGTTTAAAATCACTTCGTAAATAACCATTTTTTAGTAGTAAAGGATAAAAATGGTTATGGTGGGTTATCCCTAAGAGATAGACATATACCATCGCGGACTTTTTTGTTAAACTTTTTAAGGTGAACAATACTGTAGAACATTATTTTGGTCTATCTCGTAGGGTTCAGCCAGCGTTTGCAATATAAGCGCAAAAAAACGTGCACATTTACGACATCACATTAGAAACCTTTAAATTTATCAGTGTTTCTCTACTATATTATGCATTTATTATACATACAAACCTTCCTTAAGAATCATTCTATCTATTAAAAAAAACCGCATCAAAATCCAGCGAAACATACATACAGCGAAAGCGACTTTGTTTTATACTATGTATTGATTTTCGTACGCAAACTTAACAAAGAAACATTACAATATTGTTGACATTTACATAAGTGCAATTACTCGCATATCAATCATAATAATTATTCATCATCGTTAAACTTTTAAACAGAGCAGACATTAAAGCGTTACTCGTTCCCTATATTTGATAGTATATGGAAAGTAGAATAGGAATATACACCATTTTTTAACATAATAACCCTTATATTATATTAGTGACGCGAGTGTGAAAACTACTTCGGTATTTTAAGTTAGGCATGACTAGGGGATTATAGTTTTATTTTTTGCAATTTGTTTAAACATTTTTAAACCTAGTTTCTATACGATTACACGCGCTAAGGTCGCCGCGATACCCTTTTCTCGACATACAATTATTAGTCATTAGCATTACAAAGACTTAATTATTTCTAGTTTTGTTAGCTGACTGTTATCCTGGTTGACTTAGCCGTTAGTATAGTTTTCTGCCCTGGTTCTTTAGGTTTTCTTGCCCACACATCACGTCGCCACGTCGAGCAAGTAGATGGCTCTTAACTCCGGTAACCTAGCTTTATGATGTCTCAATACTCATACAGCTAGATAACCAAAGATAATTGACCAATCTACCTCTTCTTTTTCTTCTTCTCTTCGTCTTCTTAAAATGTTCTTGAGTCTTCTATCTTGATCGTCATTTTTCTCACGGAATACATAGCGTAGTATTTTTCTTACTTCGTTTAACCTTTTTTTGACTAATACATACTAATACGCTAAGTACATATACATAGTAATAATTATTGTAGTGTCAAAATAGTTAAAAATAAATTTACACTCTACCCTATAATAAAAACAACTGATTAGTTATTCGATGTTCACGTTCTTGTCTGATACGTTGTAAAAGTGTCTAGACAGAAAAGCACGAGGGCGAAAATTATCAAGTCAATGGTTTAAATATTTTTATTACAAAGGAACTATTCACAGAAGGTAATAAATAATAATATACCACACGTACCCCCGATGTCTGAAAGGCAAATCAAGCTCAAATCAACTAATCTGTATTCAAATCTCTTATCAGCTGTCAAATTCAGTACTGATTTTTAACTTGATAAGAGATTTTAATGCTAATTAGTTGATTTGAGCTCGATCTGCCTTTCAGAAGCCTTTCAGGGGGTATGTGTCATGTAAACTATTGTAGCAATTTACACGATTCTGGAAAGTATGTTAGACATTTTCGTACGCAAACTTAACAAAGAAACATTGCAATATTGTTGACATTTAAGTGCAATTACTCGCATATTCATCATAATAATTATACACCATTTTGTTAAACTTTAAAACAGAGCAGACATTTAATCGTTACGCGGTTCCCATATTTCTCCATAGTCCTTGGACTTTTCTTCGTGTTTGACGTAATGAAACCAGTTTTTAGTTTATATTAGGTATGAATGTCAAGGAGATTATTAAACAATTTATACACAGTGACAAGTAGACAAAAGTTATTAACATAAACAAAAACGAGTTTTGAACACGCGTATGGCAGCTTTTAGGTTATTTATACTATAATTAAAAACTAAAATTATTTCCAAATGAAACTTACCAAGCTATTTTCGGAAAGTCAACAAGAAAAACAAGCTACCACCGGTTCAATCCTAACCCGCCGAGAAGAACCGGCGTAGGAAACTCGCAATACTGTTTTGTACGATATTGTTTTTATACCAAAAATAAAAATTTTCTAGCTATATACTTGTATATGTCATCCCCACATCTTCCATGGGGTGCTGGAGTAAGAATAGCACCTCCACATCAACCTACTTTCCCGGGGGGGTTGAAAAAGGTGACAGAAGGAATGGTCGGCATCGTTTCCACGGATATTGTTACTGTTTTACCCACCTGTCGAGCGTGGCAAGTAACAGGTGTAAAATGAACAGTCACTATAACTTTGGGTTATGATTATACTACCTTTTCTCATTCTAGAAATGTATTTTTTTAACAAAAATTAAAAAAAAAATGCTTTTCGTTATTACAAAAAAAAATTAGGAAATGGTAAAAAAAAAATAGTTTTTGCCAAAAAATATATAAAAAATACATTTCCAAAATGAGGAAAGGTAGTGTAGCGGTACTACTAGCGCCACATCCTGCATCGCGCTATCGAAGTTTTCTAAGTCCGGCGCTATATATACGACATCTGAAAACTAGTACAGTGGGCTTCGGCCTGACCGAGCATACCATCTCGCTCCGTCGGAGATCTCCCTTTGGGGCTTCCACTCGTACTCCCACATTGGTGACCCTCGACAGAACACGCCTCCTTCATCATCATCACTCCCCGCCTCTCCGCACCACGCCAGCCAGCTTCAGCCACTTCGGGTACTTCGTCCACTAGCCGCAACGTAGCGCGGCCTGGTCGAACCCTCATCGGCTTCAACGGGCACTCTCACTACACGACCGGTCAGCAAGCAGAGCACATCTCTCCTGGTTCAGCACGTAGCATCGGCCCGCACGGCAGCACTCCGACTCACTGGAGCCCGTGCAGCAGCAGCACAGTTCCGACTCACTGGGACTCACTGGCACTGGCGACTCAAGCACAAGACGACTCATGATTCGACCTCCGGTCTTCGGGGGGGAGTGATGTAGCGGTACTACTAGCGCCACATCCTGCATCGCGCTATCGAAGTTTTCTAAGTCCGGCGCTATATATACGACATCTGAAAACTAGTACAGTGGGCTTCGGCCTGACCGAGCATACCATCTCGCTCGGTCGGAGATCTCCCTTTGGGGCTTCCACTCGTACTCCCACAGTAGTAAAATCGTATCTCGAAGTTATAGTGACTGTTCTTTTTACACCCTGTATAGGCAACTACCCCCAAATATTTTGGGAGATGTTAAATCCAGCAGTGGATGTCGTAGCCGAAACGACAAAACCCACATTTCTTGCAAATAAAAATAATGATTACAACCGCGTAGGTTTTGAGGAAGCAAATATGAATTAAGATAAAATAGAAATATTTTACCGAATTTTCCATGACAGTTGGCGATGCCATTGATCAAATTGAGTACATTTCAGTGTTATCCAGGCTCGACTAAATATCCGTACACCTGGAATTTAAAAAAAGCATTATAAGTTTTAGTGTAGGTTTTATGTTTGCTTGGTGTGAAAACGTTCATAGGTAAAAAATATAAATAGTGCTATAATATATTAGAGTAAGGGCGGGTTTCACCAAGCAATGTTAAAGTTAATCCTTTGTTAATTATCATGTTGTTCCTCTCGTAATTCCTATCAATGAATGAGAAGGCATAGTATTTTAACAAGCCGTTAACACTAACATGCGTTGGTGGAATCGGGTCTAAGTATGTTTCTTATGACTTACGTTATGACTGTTATGAGTCATGAGTAATGATCCTAAAAAAGAACATAGTACCTGCCTGTAATAATTTACCACAGTGTGAATTTAAGTAACAAAATGCAAAGGTTTTAACAAAATTAAAAATCAATAAGTACACTTATGTTTCAACGGGTTAGGGTTAAACAGGTGGTAACTTTATGTGTTGACATTTCGGGAATAACTTGTTAAGTTTTATTTGGAAATAAAGATTTTCATTTTTATTTTCTTTTTTATTCGCCAAAGAAGCGTAAAAAGAAAACTAATTTAATAAAGCCAAACATTATAAAGTAGCTAAGTAGGCTATTGAACACTTTATAATATTTAAAAATAGAAAGGACAAAAAATCAACGAAATAACTGTTGTTAAAGTACTGGGAATATGTGCCTCATTCCTTTTTAGGGTTCCGCGACTCAAAACAAAAATATGGGGAACCCTCGACAGACAAATTTGTCTTGATAATACCTATATATCCTGTGAGTAAGAATATTTGTGGTAAAAAATATATATTTTTTACCACAAATATTCTTCATTTAAAACGAAAAAAATTTTTTTTCTATTTTTTATATTTATATAAAGGGAAGGAGTGTTGAATAACAGCAGTATGTACCATACTGCTGTTATTCAACATTCATTAAGGTTTGTCAGGAGTAAATATTATTCAACACTCCAAAAATCATTAAGGTTTGTCAGGAGTGATATCTATATAGATATCATCGTACATCAAAAACTAAATCAATTCCTAAACTGCCAAGCTAACCAAGCCAACATAAATTATGTTTTTAATGTTCCTACTTAAAACGGAACGCTTGGTAAGCTAGTACGACTCACTCTTGACCAGTTTTTTCAAATAAAACCATGACACACTACAGCTAATGAATGGCACAGTCATTATGAGTTAGCGGCTCTGTGAGAATTACTTGAGCAAACCGCGCCTCGACCCACTACACACTATAGACGTGCAGTTACTTACACTCGACGCGAGAAGATGGATGTTAAGTATACAGTGTGACCCATGGCTCATATACTAAGGCGAATATAGTGTGAAGAGAATGACGCGTAGAGCATATTTTGTTTTGGCACCTCATATAAATTACTTACCATAACAAATCGAATCCATTAGTAGATAGTAATAATACACAAACTACTTGCACTTTTTTCCACTTTATTAGTAGTTTTATATTAATTATTTGTTAAGATATACACGACCAGTTTCGTCTACGTAATCTTATTTAAATTTAGGATAATTAAGTAGGTAAACATGTACATAATATTATGAAATCACTGATGGAACATCAGCTTAGTATCTGTTAAAGGTACTTGCTAAGAATTAAGTAATACAGGAATTATATATTTTTTTTTAACCTAAATACGGTGATGAAGATACTATATTTTATTATTAATAGAACGTTATATTTTTGAATGAAACCAATACCACTCATCGCTCGCCATAGCAGTTACTAAAAAAATGTAAATTAAAGACTAATACTTTTTGCAAATATAGCAAATATGACAAATTAACCTCTACAGAACATGAGGTATGTGTTGTCACACTTATGCTATTGAACAAGTCTATACCATGGCCACAGTATGTTGACCTCCCACGCGTGTGGTTCTGTTTGCCGTGCGAGGCCCGAATAATCTGGTCGCGTGTGGCCGTGAGCGGAGAGGAAACAACGACCTATCAGAATTTTCCTTCCCTGTGTGATTTTCTTATGTTTTATGTTAGACATTATGACGTCATAAATACTAAAATAGCACTCTAATAGTCGACTGGTCGCCAGTCAGATGGGAAACCAAATGCAATGCTGCTGCACACATCGATTTCGTTGATGGTTGCTGGTTTCGTTGAAACCACGCAAACTTATTTTACCAAGTGTGTACACAATTATCCTTTATGCAACTTTATTGCTTTTTGCAACGAATAATACAATTTAATTAATATCTGACCCAACATGGCAAAGCCTTCATCAGATGTTGTCCAATATCTTCAATATCCGATATTAAATTGTATCGAGAAAGACAAGGGAACGAAACATTAGATTTTAATTATAAAACAATCTTCACCGGCTATATACAACATTTTTTATGTTTTGAAATGATTGTTTTACATAACGGAGCACAACTTTTGGCAATCGTCGTTTTTCATACCCACATGGGCCATTAGCACACAGTAAAATATGTCACAATTAAATTGCTTTTAAAGAAAAATTATATAAAAAATCTAATATAAAGAAACATTAGCCGTTTTTTTTTCTCGGCAGAGTACGGTTTCAGCGGGAAAGATAGATGTCTCTCTATCTTTGACGAACTCCGTAGCGCAGTGGTTCAGCGCTTTAGTGCTCGACCGAGAGGTTGCGGGTTTGAATCCCGCCGAGGTAATAAAAAGAATTTCAATGTTCCTGGGTCATGAATGTGTATTAAATTTGTGTATTATTATAATAAAATCTTAAATATGTGTATAGTATAAAAGTATTAAATATATTTCCGTTGTCTGGTACCTGTAACACAAGCTCTTCGGATACTTAGCACATTGCCAGATTGACGTGGTGTGAAGCGTCAATAGATATTATTTATTATATTGTCTAATATTATGCATTCTTATTCCGTCCGTCTGTGTGTATTAAGTACGGGCGTGACGCAAAACGCCAAATTAGATGCGTCAAGGTCGGACAGAGCCGGGGGCGAACGCTAGTCACGCGGGCAATAGCGCCTTGAGTGGCGGAGCATGAATATTTTCCTTCGTAGAATGAGGCAAACGAGCAGATCACCTGATGGTAAGCGATTACCAACGGAGTCACAAGTGCATTGTTGGTATTTTATATTATTAGTAGCTGAACCGTGCCTACTTTGTTGAACATACAAACAGTTTGTGATGAAATTCAATTACATCACGGAACCCGTAACGCGGAACCCGCAACGTGGAACCTTCGTTTAAACCTTCCCTGAACTTACACGAATATTACAAGACTAAAAATTTACAAATCGGTTCAGCCGTTCTCGAGTTTTAGCGAGAGTAACGAACAACAATACATTTTTATACATATATATACGCTTTAGTATTAAAGTGTATAAGAACATAATAATATAAGAGACAAACAAAATTTGTTTATTGTCTATCTTTAACAGAATAAGTAAGCGAAGGCGTTATCTAGGCACGGGACCTGGGGGCCTACTCAAGATGCCATCGCTAATATCGCTTACAAAGTTCGATAACAAAATGTATGGGATTTGACATAAGGTACGCTAAATGACATACCAAATCGCGATCATTTAGCGTAGCTTATGTCAAATCCCATACATTTTGTTATCGAACTTTGTAAGCGACAATTAGCGATGGAATCTTGACTGTAGTCCAAACATCAACATTTGAAAGCTCCGTAATACTTTACGGAGCTTTCAAAAAAAGTAATCATAAACTGTATTAGCGCTGTCAAGCTATTCATACAATTGTCATTGGATAACTTTACAAATATTCCTGCTTGGCTTACAGTAGGCGACTGAGTTATTGTATCGTAAATTGCTAACCGCCGGGCGCATAATTTTCAAACAATTATCTCTCGATAACTTTACAAATACGTAGAAATAATTAGAAAGCCAATTTTCTGCTGGCTTCATAGAAGCGTCCTCGTATCGAGTAATAGCTGGCAAATAGAACTTGTTCGTTTATTATGAGTTATCGTACCGTACTATTTCAACGTATTTCAATCAAACTCAGATCATCAGCAGGCTTACTCCCGATACAATCGAGAATCGAATCAGTTTGATCTCAACGGTTTTTGGTGGATTACTTTGAAACTAATCAGGATAAGGAAAATCGTATAACTTTTTGAACTCCCGATCATATCAATCGACTGATAATCAAAATAAACAAACGTCAATTTATTTGAAAGTACGCGGCACGATCTAATTCTAAATCAAAATCTAATCAGAATGAAGAGTAAGGCTCCAGTCGTCCAGAATAAAAAAGAACCGTTTAGTTTGCTTCGTACATAATTCAAAGCGAGCAACAATAACTCTCAGACATTCCCTAAATGGGTCCGCTGTGAGTAATGCCGAGACGTGAGCACTAGATCTAGATAAACCTAGACAAGTTTGTCGCAAACGGTACCGCAGCCTGCAGTTTCTAAAACTTTGTGGTAAGGCTTTGTATAACGCCAATGACCTTGAACGACTATTTGTATGACGAGAAGGAGTATCGCGCCGACTGGAGCGTGTCGAAATCGTATATGAAGGCGTTTTAAAAAAAATGCGACAAAATTGTCAAAAATATAACTATGATAGTCCCCTAAGGCCCGTATAAATAAAACAATCTCAAACCCAACCTCACCTTGAGAACCTTTGACAGATAAAACAACGTTTCGTTTCACTATTAAAAGTGAACTTTATTAATGTTACATAGTACTTTAATTTATTTTCTTTTTATACTGTTATATTCATATTATAGATTACAGGAAACAATAAAATAAGTATAATGTATATTTTTATAATCTTTATTTTTACGTTTTAAGAAAGAAAAAAATTAAAGTATGTAACATTTAGTAAAATTCTTCATTTTTGAAAGTGAATCGAAACGTTTTTTTATCTGTCAAATAGGTTGTCAAGGTGAGGTTGGGTTTGAGATTGTTTTATTTATACGGGCCTTAGTCTTTCCACACTAAAAATACTAAAGTAATTTTCACACTCCCGTCACTAATGTATAAAGAGAAAAATGGTTAAAAAGGATGTATTTAGCATATTCTTTTACTGCCATTTAATAGTTATTTTCTTTCTTGTCTTGTCGTCTAATATTTATATTTTAAAATAACTGTTTGGGAATAATTAATATTTAAAAATAGAAGAGATTTATTCAACTAACGTCTATTTACTATAGCAAAAAGTGTGTATTTCACGTTAATTTAAACTTTTGTTTTTATTTAATTTTGTTACTAACAGCTATAAATAAAAACAATATGAATAGTAAATATTTGAATGCCAATTACGGGTCCTCACATACAGAAATATGAAATCGGAAGTATAGTCGGCCATCTTGAACTTAGTTTATTTTACATAAGGTTTGAGTTACGGGGTTTATGTAAAGTAGTAATGGAGCTTTGAGTTAGCAGAATATTGTCAAAGGTGCCGGGCCGGAGGTGCAGGAAACAAAATGTTTGCACTCACGCACTCACAAGTGCACACAATATTGACAGAGAGCTCGTGTGTGCTTCGGCCATGTTGTCATTACTGTGGACATCATGGGTCACATACTATGATAGGTACGGTTACCAAGGAACATAGTTTTTTTTTCTTTATTTTCATAAAGGGACTTAAACTGTTAATATGCAACACTCCAAAAACCATTAAGGTTTGTCCTAGTATTCAAGTGTTATACATGAATAAGATATTTAAACACAACTAATTCTAGAACATAACATTAAAATTAATTAATTAAACAAACAAACAAACAGAATATATAATATAGCACGGTTTTTTTTCACAAATCCCTGAATTAAATAACGAGGTAATAGTACGACTGATACGTTACGATTTCCTCGTTGTTAAGGGATTCATCAGAAATACGAGTATTATTAACCAATAAAACAAAATTTTATCTAGACATAATATGTCAGAGGACCTGTGATTGGCTTTCAATTATTTAGATTCATATTGTTATCATTCATAGCTGTTGGTTTTCCTAACAAAATTAAATAAAAATAAAAGTTTATAACTAACGTGAAATACACACATTTGCTATAGTAAAATAGACGTTAGTTGCAAGAATCTTTTCTATGTTTAAATATTAATGATTCCCAAAAAGTTCTTCTAAATAAAGGCACATGGTAACACGCCAAGACGTTGAATTAAACCTGAGCCAACCCGAACATCGCTTGTATTCATTATAGTGAATTAGCAAAATTCGTTCGTTCAAGGTTTCATTCAATCCGTTCATCCATCGTGAATACTAATACAAGACCATCCACAATACGCTATACAACCAACATGCCGAAGGACGACGCTGTCGTGACATCCTGTAGACGATTTTAAGAATGCGTGTATTACCATATTTAAATAGGATTTTTAAAACGAACGATGTCATTCATGTATTATACGCCATGTAAAATAAATCACAGATTTTATTTTTAACATTAAGTCCCTATTTCACCTTCTCATTCATTGATAGGAATTACGAAAACATGCCATTTAACGAAGGATTATCTTTAACATTGCTGGATGAAATACGCCCTTATAGTTCGTAAAAGTAGCAAGACTGAGAGTTGAGACCGTTTCTCCTGTCTAGAATACCGACCGATTAATACCGATCACTGCGTAAGAGACTAAATCAGGAGATATACCTCCAACCAATCGGTCCATTGTCTGTTTTCTGATTGGTGCAGTAAATCCATATAGCTACTATGTCCACAAAGTTAATCCGAATATTCATTTAAATAAGTAATTCGAATATTTTTTGAAATATTTCAAATTCGTTTACCTTGAAAACATTTTGAAATACTAATATGAACATTGATCATTGATAGCAAGCCACAACTGTCTGCAGAAATTAACAATTAATTCAGCTGTTTTTGATAACGGAGAGCATACGTTAAGTTACCGACAATAACTGTTATATTACACTTAACAGTATCACTGTTACAAAATAACTGTTAACATCCACAATAAGTAGGCAATTCCTCGTAAAACTTCCTCACAAAAGTCCGAAGTTCTTGCCTCACAGTAATTGGTCAATTCGAGTGCGCAACGTCTTGTCGGCCAGACAACCTCCTTGTATAGACGTAATTGGTTAAGAAATTGCAATCGTGAAACCAGATTGGGTTTCGACGAAAATATGAACTGACGCCCTGTTTGGGTGCAGTTGCAAGGACTATAGACAAGTTATAATACTACGCGTGAAATTTCCGTTATGACGTCATATTCTTGTGACAACATTTCGATATTTTAATATAACACTATACACTTCTCTTGTATATAAAAATGAATTGCTGTTCGTTAGTCTCGCTAAAACTCGAGACCGGTTGAACCGATTCGGCTATTTTTGGTCTTGAAATGTTCGTGGTAGTCCAGGGAAGGTTTAAACGGTTTCTATGCTCAACGAAGTGGGCACGGGTTAGCTAGTATATTATAAATGCGAATGTTTGTATGTTTGTTACTTCTTTACGCAAATCCACTGCGTTAATGTAAACAGATTTTGATGAAGTTTAATATGTTAGTAGTTTACTTGCTGGATTAACAATATGGTTTACTTTTTACTGCAAATTTAAAAGTTGTATTATGATAGTCGATTTTCATCTTGATGAGTGATTCGTTTTTTATTTACCACGTGATTTTATTTAACAATATTTTAATAGCTCCCTTCTACTAATGATATTTTACGATTTCATACATCAAAACAATCTACTTACCAATTTCACGATATGCAGAAGTGAGATATCAGTGCCATATCGCTTCACTAATTGTAGCTGCGGAGGTCTGTAAAAAAGGAAAAAGTAGTTTTACATCACGGTTATATCGAATTTATCCTGAAACTGTGTCAGTAAAATTCTCATATTTCATAACTGAATCTTTCATCTTTGAAAATAAACCCGAAACCCGAAAAGTGCTCTCGTTTCCGATAAAACGCAACGCAAATATTCCCTTCGTCAAAGTCCCTGTAGGGATAAGCCTTTTCGAGTCGGTTAAGTAAAAATGAACAAAGGCTGTTGTAACTTGTTAGTAACGATTGACAAAGCCCCTTCTCGTTAGCCGCCCAGATCAAACGCGACCAATCACGTCACCAATCAGCTGTTCAGAGGGACGTATGTAACCTTTTGAACAGGCTTTATATTTTTTTAGATTCATTAAAAAAACATATTTTTTTTTCTAGCTGTGTGTAATTTTATTTGAATAAAATTATACTGCACTAGCTTAAGAGGAGACGGCCTCTTCGTTGAGCATACAAACAGTTTGTGATGAACCGTTTAAACCATCCCGGGACTGCCACCAATATTTCAAGACTAAAAATAGCCATATCGGTTCATCCGTTCTCGAGACTAACGAACAACGAAAAGCAATTCATTTTTCGACATAAGAAAAAGAAGAAAGAAGAAGAAGAGAAGAAGATTACATCACGGAAACACACTTTTACTGACTTAAAAAGTCGCCTACTTTAGTCATTCCGACTTTCGAGTTAGTTATTCTGAAGTTAACTTAGAGTTAAATAATATAGAGCTAATAGTGCAATGGTATTATTTAACTGCAAGTTAATAATTATAATAGGCTTGGCTGTGAAACTAATCTTTGAATGTTAGATATGTATTGCAAGTGGACTTTATTAATGGAATATTAAGTTTTATTGGTGTTACATTTTTTATTAAAATAAATTCAGTCAAAGTATTACAAATGGTAAAATCGTCAGTGACAAATAAATTAAGAACCAAACTATTAACACTAGCAAGCGTTGGTATGTTTATAATATTAATAATGTCTTTGCTTCACACCACATCAATCTAGCCCCGTGCTAAGTATCCGAAGAACTTGTGTTACCAGACAACGGAAATGTATTTAATGCTTTTCTATATCTATACTAATATTATAAAGAGGTAACGTTTGATTGTTTGTTTGTTTGTTTGTTTGTTTGTTTGTTTGTTTGAATGGAATAGGCTCTGAAACCACTGAACCAATATGAAAAATTCTTTCACCGTTGGAAAGCTACATTCCTAGCGCTGAACATAGGCTATATTATATGTTTAAAAAAAGTAGGGTTCCTTACTAAAACCCCAAAAATGTAGCCCAAAGTGTAAAAAAACGACCTCCAAAATTTCTTACATCGTGTGCGCTTCGACAACGGCTTGACCAATTTCGCAAATTTTTTTACGGTATGTTCGTTATTGTTACGAAAAGGTTATTATGAAAGAAAATGTTGAAAAAAATAAGCAGAAAATTAGAAAAAAGAAGAAAATACGTGATGGTCACGCGGGGTTTGAACCTGGGCTCGATCGATTCACGTCGTTGGCAGTTTATATGACACGGCTGTCATGGCAACGTCATTATTTACAAATGGAAAATAAAAATTATGAAATGCTATAAATACCGTTTTTATATCAGCTTAAACTATTTGGATTAAAAAAATTATTAGGATTAACAAAAACATGAATCCAAATAGTTTCAGCTGATATAAATACGGTATGTATAGCATTTCCTAATTTTTGTTTTCCATTTGTAAACAACGCTGTTACCATGGCGACCGGTAGACGTTATAGACGTTTGGCTGCGTTTCCATTGACGCGGGACGAGG
Source organism: Celastrina argiolus (assembly GCA_905187575.2). Lineage (NCBI taxonomy): Eukaryota > Metazoa > Arthropoda > Insecta > Lepidoptera > Lycaenidae > Celastrina > Celastrina argiolus. The sequence goes on from LR994585.1 coordinate 19,051,580, forward strand.
CGGACAGGAGCTTGCGGTACCCGAATTGACCAATCACTATGCTCGAAATCTCTGCTCCACTCCGCTTGGGAACCACTAAGTTCCTATGCGCCCCGCTCCGCGTCAGTGAAAACGCCAAGATTGGAGAAGTTTTCCAAATCTATACATCTATACAAACAAATAAAATTGAAGTGTCAGTAAGTATGTAACTTTCAATTAGCAACGTTTTTCTAAATACATATGACATTTTAAACGATATCTTCTGCTTTTTTTTGCATTGGCAACGATATTTACTGAAAACGAAAATGTAATTTAAAAAAAAATGTCTGTCAGCGTCTCTCTTTGCTCCGGCTAATCTCTGGAACGGCTGGACCGATTTTAACGAGACTTTCACTGGTAGATAGCTAAAGTTATAAGGATTAATTTAGGCTACTTTTCATCATCATCATCGTCGTCATCAAACTCATGATCACCGAATTGGCTGGACCGACTGTGACATTCACCGGGCTTAGCTTATGTTAGTAGGAGTAATCTATACATCTATATGTATAAAAGTAAGTCGTGTTAGTTAAATTATTTATAACTCAAGAACGGCTTTATCGATATGGCTGAAAATTGGTGAGGAAGTAGCTTAGAGCAAGTAGACGGACATAGGATACTATTTATTCCATATTATGTCAGCGTTGCGGGTTCTGTGTTTGGGTTTCGCGTTGTGGGTTCCGCGTTGCGGGTTCCGGGTTTCCGTGTTGCGGGTTCCGGGTTCCGCGTTGCGGGTTCCGCGTTGCGGGTTTTGGGTTCCCATGCTGCTGGTTCCGCGTTGCGGGTTTCGGGTTCCCATGCTGCGGGTTCCGCGTTGCGAGTTCCAGGTTCCCGCGTTGCGGGTTCCGGGTACCCGCGTTGCGGGTTCCGGGTTCCCGCGTTGCGGGTTCCGGGTTCCCGCGTTGCGGGTTCCGGGTTCCCGCGTTGCGGGTTCCGGGTTCCCTCGTTGCGGGTTCCGGGTTCCCGCGTTGCGGGTTCCGGGTTCCGGCGTTGCGGGTTCCGGGTTCCGGCGTTGCGGGTTCCGGGTTCCCGCGTTGCGGGTTCCGGGTTCCCGCGTTGCGGGTTCCGGGTTCCCGCGTTGCGGGTTCCGGGTTCCCGCGTTGCGGGTTCCGGGTTCCCGCGTTGCGGGTTCCGGGTTCCCGCGTTGCGGGTTCCGGGTTCCCGCGTTGCGGGTTCAGGGTTTCCGCGTTGCGGGTTTCGGGTTCCCGCGTTGCGGGTTCTGGGTTCCCGCGTTGCGGGTTCAGGGTTCCCGCGTTGCGGGTTCAGGGTTCCCGCGTTGCGGGTTCCGCGTTGCGGGTTCAGGGTTCTCACGTTGCGGGTTCCGCGTTGAGGGTTCCACGTTGCGGGTTCCGCGTTGCGGGTTCCACGTTGCGGGTTTCGGGTTCCCGCGTTGCGGGTTCAGGGTTCCCGCGTTGCGGCTTCCGGGTTCCCGCGTTGCGGGTTCCGGGTTCCCGCGTTGCGGGTTCCGGGTTCCCGCGTTTGGGGTTCCGAGTTCCCGCGTTTGGGGTTCCAAGTTCCGCGTTGCGGGTTCCGGGTTCCCGCGTTGCGAGTTCCGGGTTCCCGCGTTGCGGGTTCAGGGTTCCCGCGTTGCGGGTTCAGGGTTCCCGCGTTGCGGGTTCAGGGTTCTCACTTGCGGGTTCCGCGTTGCGGGTTCCGCGTTGCGGGTTCCGCGTTGCGGGTTTCAAGTTCCCGCGTTGCGGGTTCAGGGTTCCCGCGTTGCGGGTCCCGGGTTCCCGCGTTGCGGGTTCCGGGTTCCCGCGTTGTGGGTTCCGGGTTCCCGCGTTTCGGGTTTCGGGTTCCCGCGTTGCGGGTTCTACGTTGTTTTTTTTTTTAGTTGAATTTCATCATAAACTCTTTTTATGCTCAACGAAGTGGGCAAGGGTCAGCTAGTAAACTATAAACATATTACTTAAGATTTGTATTATATTATACACATCCATACCACAGGAACTGAAACTTTGTGTTCCCTCGGCGGGATTCGAACCCGCGACCTCTCGCCGGAGCACCCACGCGCTGAACCACTGCGCTACGTATCGTCAAAATGTTTAGTATTTTATTTAACAATAGAAATGTTCTGTGAATTGTGAGTAAATGTAATACGAGTACATTGTATTGTTAAGTTGGAACTCAATAAATTTCGAATAAACTTTATATCGCGTATCTCGTAGAGATGTCAATCGACGTAGCGATGAAAGGACCATCGCGATAAAGTCCGGAAAGTTGGAGAAATAATGTCGTGAGTCGTGACTGTGAGTCGTGACGTCACAATGACAACTTCCTTTTCAATACTTATACAACTTTAGCATTAACGAAATGTGTTCCAACTAAAGGTAGACTTACTAAAGAACAAAGAGCGAGACCTAGAACAAGAGCATTCTTACTTGATGTTTTAAACAAATGTTCTATCTATTTCTACAATAGTTAATTTGGTAGACTGGGTATAAAATGAGCCTTGATACAGAGCAGAACATGTGAGAAAAAACTTTACTTGCAAATCCATTTAGTGTACAATGCAAAATTAAAACAAAAATAAAATATGATTTGTTTCTTTTTACCACTAGTAATATATGATCGAACAGCATAATATGAATATGGAATATAATTATAATAATTAAAAGCCTGAAAAATTATATCTCATAGGCTACATTTTAGCTCCCATAATTTAAACTATACATGCAATAGATAGATTTCCATTCTCATGAACAACTAGTGGATTTATATGTTATTCTTGAGTTCAATTGCCATGTAGCTCGTCAAACAAAAACGTAATTTCATTAATTTTGAACGCCCTTCAAGCGTATAGTGATAGGAATAACATACAATATAGTCATAAGATCAGGTTAAAGGGGCAAAAACATAATGTTTCTATAATTATGATTATTCATATGCGCATTTATTACAGCGACGCAAACCACATTCGCAGGCACACATAGCCAACAGCCATCGTTAATTACAATGACGATCTTCGACATTAAATATATATAGGATTGACACAACGTTCCCTTATGGTTCAATAACTGATCTATCCAGTTTCAATAACTGATCTACTCGTATCTAAAAGAAAGGAAAAAAGGATAGATAATCATACAAGGGCACGCACATTTAAGATGCCATCGTTATTATCATTTACGAAGTTCGAAAACAAAAATGTATGAAATTGTCATAAAATTCGCTAATTTACAAGCGAATTCGTATGTCACTTAGTGAAGTTTATGAAAAATCGCATACGTTTTGTTTTCGAACTTCGAAAGTTATAATAGCTGGAGTAAGATCTTGTTAGACCACGGAATAGTATAGAAAGTAATAATAAATCTTCACCCAATGGAATGCCTGGCATGTGGTCTGTAAAGACTACAGGACTACAATTTGGTATAAAAATATAGCCTAACGTAAGGAATAATGTAACATTCTAATGGAGTAAGAATTATAGAAATCCATCTAGTAATTTTAGAGTTTATCTGTAACGAACATATTATAAAAAATAATAAACTTTTCTCTTTCTAATAATAAAATAGAACTAGCGTTTTTATAAAATCTAATAGGTTAGATATTGTACTTTGTAATTGAAACTCATGTGTTATTTGGCCACATACATATATAACAATTTAAATCCGTTATCCACAACCCATATTTAAATTTCACCTTAGATTTTCATTTTTTTACCGCCCCATTTTAAGCATACGCTTTGATGCATGGCGGAACATGCGAGGAAATAATACTCTACTTGTCGTTGTTTCGGGTCTATGACTTTAAAGCCGATTAATTACTTCGGTAATTATTACAATTTATCTGAAGTCCAAATTAGTATTTTTCGTACGTTTATAGATAATCTAACACTGACAGTCATTTTGTACATGTGTACAATTGTGTATGTGACAATATTCACTGAGAGGATTAAAATCCCTATTATGCTGTCCCAACCCTGTGGCTGCTTAAATGAATGACAAGGACAACAAGATACTGGAGCGCCTCTTAATTTAAATATCGTTTTAGCATCCGTCTGTAATCTATTCTTTAATCCTCAGTTTGTTAATACAAAAGCCCTTAAACTGAGCATTGAAAAGTCCTAACTAACAAATTGAGCCTCACAAAGAGACTGAATTCAAACTAAAAACAAATTAGTTTCGCGATAAAAAGGGACTTACTAATGATATTCGCAACAAAAACATGCGTAAACGTACAGGTGATCACAGCGGAAACAGGTGAGCGCGGACGTATAAATCAACTGAATTAAGATGTTCCCTTTTTTGTGTGCGTATGTACTAACTACGTGTTCTACTTTACCGCTTCGCTTGTTTGCTTTGGTAATTCGCTTTATTTTGTCTAGTTCTTTAATGGAGTTACTTCTTTTTGCCTACTACATTAATATCGTTGTTCATTTTGTCTGCTTTATTACTAACTTAGTTGCTTATTAATAACTATACTCACTTTGAGCTTGTTACTAATATTCTTAGTTACTTTGTTATGTGCAATAATATCGCTATTCGTATTTTCTACTTCAACAATATCGTTGTTTATTTTGTCTGCTTTATTTATAACTATACTCACTTTGAGCTTGTGACTAATATTCTTAGTTAATGTAATATATGCAATTATATCACTATTCGTATTGTTTAATTCATCAATATTATCATTGTTCATTTTGTGTAGTTTATTAGTAACTCTATCCACTTTACGCTGTAATAATACCCTTCGTTACTTAATGTAGTGTAATAGTATAATTCGTACTGTGTTGCTATTTTCAAATATTTTTTGCCGACTGATGTGTATAAACTCACTTGTTACTCAACTACTAACTTATAAGCTTAACTTGTTTTATCTATTTTATTAATAGTCTGCTTGCTATTGACCTGTCTATTTATAACAGTTTACTTTTTGTATACTTTATTTATAAGTTTACTGGTTTAATGTAGGTTAATAGCACTGTCCATTTATTTATTGGTAGCTTTGTGTATTTTATTATTAGTTTGGTTCGATTTAACAAATTTAGTAACAATGATGTTAATTTTACTTGAGTTAAATTTAACTCTTGCTCGTATAGTTACTTTTGTTTTATTATTGTTATCGTCGCCGTTCACTCCTATAAATAATTGTGTACGTCGGTCCAGTTTTTTGCTCTTTTTATTTTTATTGCAGTCATTATCTTTATCGTTCTATTAGGCCTAGTGTAATTATTGGTATTTCAAAGACCAGCTGATTCAAGATTCCAATCATTCATTATTATGCCTACAACTTATTAAGTAGTGTTTTTTAAGGTAGGTAAATTAATATGTTTTGTAGCTAGCTACAAGTTGTTGGTCAAACATGAAAATAAATCACTCCTAATAAAAGGAACAGAATTACGCATTTTTAGAAGCAGCTAATTTTATATAATTTGGACAAAACTATTGTACGGGCTTGAAACTTAATAAAGTATACCCGATATATCTTTACCTATTTAAGTGTTACAAAAGATAAAAGGATCTTACCTGAGGATAAAAAACTTGCTGCAGTGTTTGGACCAAAAACTTGGATTCCAAAGTCAATTGTTGAACTGTCAGATTCGATTCATCTGGAAATAAAGGAAATAAGATATTAATTTTCAAAAACTTAATCAACAGATTACGTTGACCGTTAGACATCATGTAATATTTGAAGGACAATGAATAAGCATAAATAAGGGAAAGAAGAGAGACACTTAATTTTTGAAAAAGCTAACAAAATTGCAACCGAGAAAAGAGGATACTCGGAAAAGAACAAAAAGTCACATAATAACTAATTTGAAGCACCTATTGTATGGTGTACGATAGTACATTTTGTCTGACAGCAAACCTAACCTCAAAATACGAGGCGCGCTATTTACATTTCGTTTTTGCAAGTTCTATCCCAACACGAGCCGTATGTTAATGTCGGGTTGAAAAAGGGTTAAACCCCTCACGTGAAAAAATACCAAAACACTAATAATATAAAAACAATCCTAAACAAACGGCCGAATTTACCTTCAATTACGTCGAAGAGGCGGAAAAAAACACTATTCGGGCACAAAAATCCTCGCACGAGGTTCACAGACGACTGAGTAGCCTTGAGCTGCCCTGCCCCCCGCCGCAGGGGGTCTCGCACAATGACTGGACCCCCGGCACGGAGGGTGATCTCACAAAGACTGGGCAGGTGGGACCGAGATTGCAGGTGTACCTGCTGTCATACCTGCTTTTGTTGCCGAAGGTAATAATATGGAAGCTTATTATTTATGTCTCGCCATTTTGAGATACGAATATTATTTTTATTTCAATAGTGTTCATAAAGTACGCTACACACGCGTCGCGTCGCTGCGTTGGCGCGTATTACAATCGCCTTGCGGCTGCAGTACCGCTCGTACATCCGTTCATTAATAGTGTAATACTTTTGGAAAAGCTTACTGACGTTAGGAGATTACGCAGATTTTATCTTCTTAATAGGATTGTATTTTATCGAAAACATGCCCCAGTATTGAGAATGGAAGTACGTACTTATTTAACAAATGGATTCATAATCATATCTAAATCATACACAAAGATTTCTACACAACATTTCCACCTCAATGTAGTCAAAGACGGCTTAAGAAACAATCATGATCTAGCGCCAGTGCGGAGGTGTAATTCTATGGCCACTTAATCAAACACACCATAAAGAAATGTAAATCGCGCCCACGCGGTAATAAGTTCATTCCCATATAAATTACAGCCTAAAGTGGAGGACCATTTGCCGTTCACAAGCCATTAACCTCGGTAAGTGATCGAAAATGTAAGGTAAGTATAACAAAGAAGCAACCAATTGAGGTGCAAAAACCTGGGAGACCCAGTAAATAAATGGTTAGTACATACGTCAACATTCTTAACTTAATATGTATGTACAAGTATATTTCTTATGCTTGGTATACATTTGAAGAAATTATCTATAATGTTACTATTATGAAATAACGAATATTTATTAACGTTTTAGACAGTCGGTAGGTATATATCAGTGACCTTGCTTGACTGATTTTAAAGACGATAAAGGGTATCGCACCAACCGGAGAGTAATAAAATCAATAAAAAATAACATAAAAATATTTGAGACGTTTGCAAAAAATCTAAAAGATGTTCCCCTGAGTCATGTGTCACTTAAAATTTAAATATATTTTATTATTCGAGTTCTGTACACAGATAGTAAAGATCTAAAACGTAACTAAAAAACGTGTATGATCTTGAAACATTGCTCGTCATCTAACACCTACATAAAAATTAACAGTCTCGGAATTCATCATCTTTTGTATGGTCATACAAAGTATACTTTACGACCATACAAACAATCACATACAAAGCACCTCTTGAGCCTTTTGTCCGGTCACAAACCACCAGTCATTCCCACTTCGGTTCGGAGAAACGCTAAATAAATACGCACAGGTATGCGCAGGTAGAATCTGACAGGTCATTTTATATAGAGGATTGTAGTGATGTCATATACCTAAAATTAGTAATAATTTTACGTATATTGCTATGGCCAGATACCTAAAATGAATTGAAATTTTAAAGTTACAACTTTTTGTGATAATAAATTGCTAAGGCTTATGTTAAACAGTCAAACTGTAGTTACAATTTAATATTTAAAACCCTAGCACGCAAGGAATCTTTAAACACTAGACAGCAGTCAAAACACAATGCAATCATAAAAAATACCTGTACTGTATCCCGTTCAAATTCCAACCTTATGACCATAAAGATAAGGTTAGTTTTGTGTATCGTGTGTAATAAGAGCGTGCGAACGCGGTTCGATTCCGGCGTAGATATGGTGTATTCAGGGGGCGAGTGTCCCGCGATCGTGACGATACTGCTAATGGTGTACGGTGACCACACGGTACGAGTGTAACGGACAATGCATTCTTAGAAATATCAGCAAGCGAATTAGACATAATGTCATGATCACACGTTGGATTTTCCGAAACATTCGCGAAACGTCTCAATTTAAAAATGAGCCTTAAAATACAGCACATGTGTGGAAAAAGCACAGGTGCTAGGTAGGTTTATCTATTGTATATATATATATATATATATAGATATATATATTATATTATATTGTATACATATATTATATATTTATTGTGTTTATGTATTATTTTATTTTATTTACTTTTATTTTATTAAATATACTTTTGCGCAACTCCCATTCTCTAGCATTGTTTTCTCTAACACCATAAGGTTGTCTGGAAGAAATTGCTATCTAGTAATAAGGCCGCCTTTGTGTGCATGTCTGATTTTTGTAATGTATATTTTTTTTTTGTTTTTTTTGTAACTTGTTGTGTGCACAATAAAGTATATTTGTATTATTGTATTGTATTGTGCACCATTTTGATATTCTAAACAGATAATTTCTCAGCACAAACGATTATATATTCCAGACCGATTCAATTCCCAAAACGCTTTTTTGTGCTAATCGCTTGCCTTTTTATTCGCTTCTTGGAAATTTCATATAAGTTTGTGTATGCGATACAGTATTTTTTAAAATAAGCACTTTATCGTTTGATATCGTCCTTGTGAGTCATTGTTTGTATAATAAAGTTCAAATTAATGAGGTACGAATATCGTATTCTTCAGGTCTAGTGATTTCCATATATTCGGTTAGACACAGGAAGGAGTTATTAGGGTATGTAAATCACCTACACCTACACCTACAGCATACACCTAATTGAATTTGGAAACGCACGCGCCACGCTCCGCCGCGCGGTCTGTTTCACACGAGAAGTTCACGCTGGCTGCGCATGTAAATCGTCTAACTGGTGAATATAACCGAAAACAATAGCTCAGATAATAAACTAGTTTTTATTTTGTTTTAATCAACTATCTTAAGAAAGTTGATTTTAATTAAACCTTTTTTTTTTTATTTATTTCAGGTCGCTCAAACATCAATGGTCATTAGCGACAACTTACGTGGTTTACAATATTATTTAGTTAAATCATAATAATTTCACTCAATTTTAAACATAATATTGTTGAATATTTTTGTGTAATATGTGATTTGTTACACCATAGTTTTAAGGTTACGTATGAAATATACTAACATTTAAATATATAATTATTTTCCCTTTTTAAATTAGGCTTATAAAGTTTACAAATGGGATACATAGAATGCTTAAACTGCTTATTTTCTGTATCAAACTTTCAAGGCTATGTTTACAATATTCCAAGGGCAATTTGAAAATATTTACTATATTAACCTACATTATATTCATTTAATTAAGTTTATCAGTTAGAAGACAATGATAAAATTTATCTGCAGTTTGCAGATGGATGGACATATTCTGTTAAAATACACATATCAGAGGTTGAATTTTAAAATTGTTACTCTCAGCCCATAGCCTATCTTATCAATATATAATATAATGTTAATCTAATTTAGTGCTACCACACTTATTAAGAAACAAAGACAAACCATAAAACTTCCGGAATCATGGTCACCGCATTAGGTTTTCCTACATTATTCTTAGTCGGATTCACACGGAGTCGCGGTCGCGGTCAGTGGCTATGTCTGTATATGTGTGTGTTTGTATGTGTGTGTATATTATGTGTACGTGTTTGCATGTGTGTGTATGTTAATTCGGCTAACAACCGACAAGTGGGCGCATCGGCGTAACGGAACCGAAAGTACAATGTCTTAAACTGAGAGAATTAACGAAATTTTAGAATTCTTTGATAAAAAAATAGTTTGTTGACGGTTTTGGCCGCGTTTGGGCCATAAAAGCAATGTTTACAATTGTATTCTGAATGTTTTGCAAATGTTGTAACTAGCGCTAAAACTATAATTTATGTGCTCGTAACAACATAACATTATGTTTTTGTTATCAGATCATAGAAATAACTGTTTAAATAAAAAATATATATTGCATTCTTTAACATAATATTTTACTCCTGCCTTGATCGAAACCAATTTTTTATATTTGAAACAGTATCCAATATATGATAATATATATATATTTATAATGAACATTATTGAAAAAATATATTTTTTAAGATATAACCTGCATTGTTCACTATTATTTTAAATTCCACCACTTACAGAACATTTACCAAAAAGTACTGCTATAACCTAGTAAAATAGGTTAAAAACTACATTGATCATTGATATGTTACTTTTTTTATTTCAGCTAAAAATATTATCAAAACCCTAATAATTATGAACCCCAACAAAATGAAATCTGTAGCGGCCGTAGCACAGCCCTACGCGCCGTAGCCCTCAGGACCTCCCGCCCAAAAGACATCAACGCGCTCTAATTTCATGGTATTTAATTACTCTTCTATATTTCACGCTGGGTGCATCCACATAAAAACCCATGAATAATGTATGAAGTTCAAAAATGTAATTGTGAATGAGATTCCACGGGTGGAAAAGTTTCTAATTGTGGTCATTTACATAAGACACCTGTTTCTATGTCGAATAGTATATTAGGATAATATAGTTTTGAAATTTCAAGAGAATCAATTCCAATTTAACAATATTTCTTGACTGTACAATGTCCTACATCGCCATATTGTGGCACTTTCGATACATGATTTTTGTCACCATTCTCATACTTTTGAACTAATGTAAGTTCTCATTATAAAGTATTACCTATTTAATTTTAAATCAGTATGTTGTGTACATGTGGTAATAATTAAGCCTTTTTAAAATATGCCTTTTATCTCATGCTATCATTATACTCTTTATTTTATGTTCTTTTTCTTCATTTTAAAAATGGCTCCTCAGTGATTTGCTAATGTCAGGGTGGTTTTAACATTAGGTTTGCCACTTTTTCGTACAAAGATTCTGCTAAAATTGTCACTTCAATAACATGCACGTTAATGTAATGTCAAAATGACATTAGTGAAATGTGAAGTACCCTCATATTTCGCGGCGGTCGTTGCCCTCACTTTCCCGAGGCTGCGCCGGCGCACTAATGACACATGACGACATCTCAACTTATTCATTAAGTCGACTTTCTAATCGCGATCGAGATTATATAAGGCTTTGCTTTATACAAGATATTGATGTTAAAGTAATATAATCGATTTTGTGGACTTATTACAAAGTAAGTATTTTATTAGTCGAAGTGATGTAAGTATTGTGCCTACAGTACCTACACTATAAACGATTTTGTAACATTATATTCACAAACCCTTCCATTCTATAATAAGAGATAGAATAAACAATTTAACACTCTTCTTGGCTTACAGTTGTTGTCGAATATCTCTAATCTTAGAGTGCCTTTTGCCATAGGTTTCTAACTATTTCCATTTTTGTCCTTCTAACTATTTCAAATATTGTTAAATTGGAATTGATTCTCTTAGGTTCTTCGCCTCCACGTTGAGTTAACTGTTATTGTAATGTAGTATTTTTATTATTTTCGTCTTGTTACATTATCATATGATTCAAAGAAATTATAATCATTGTTTGCATAAGCTCTGATTTTTTAATTTTATCATTTTAATGTTCGTTTTACATAACGAGTTTTATATTAATTCGATTCAATAAATTGAATACATTTATTTATTCTGTCTGAGAATGTATAAAAACCTGTCTATTTTGTAATTTCAATGCTAATGATTCGCGTTTTGGAAACCTTTGAGGATATTTTCCGTATCAAACATTAGTTTATTGTCTTTTACCCGACAACGCCAAAGCGCAAAGGAAGAGTAACGATTTTGGCAGTAATATATATTATTGTTTTATTCTGTTTTACTTTACTACTAATTCATTTAGGTAGTCGAAAGATATTATTTAAAAAATGTAGTTACTATCCTTTAAGTTTATTTCAGAATATTTTACTTCACTTTAGGACTTTTATTTTATTGAATAACGGCACCTTTTAAAATACTAGGTTATTTATACCTACGTTACTTATTTTTGAAAATGCTATGACATCAGGCAGGATTCATTTTCATGATATTTCATATCTTGTATTAAATACTAAACCAATTTGCTAATTTATGAGTACTGAAAAGTATTTCTATTTCGTCTTACAGTTTAAATACTTAAATTTTATGATTTTGTTACTCTCGAAGCGATGGTGTCAATTAGCTACCTGCTACCTGGTCCGTGAGGTGTAGGCAGGTAGAAGGTCCGGTCGCCGGTGTTAAAACAAAAAAAGGGTGAAGATTTTTTTTGCCGGTATACTTGGACATTACAGGTACCTTCAATACCACCTACAACTTTGAAACTTGTTTAAAATTGAATAGGCCACATTTTAAAGGCGAATAGGTAGCTCAAATACTATAATTTCTTGTAAAATTGTCTTATATATCTCAAAAGTAAGCTCCGAAATGCCGGTAAGCAAAAAATTGTATTCAAATACGCCGGTAGGTGCAAAAACTACGCGATCACAAACACTAGCGCGGTGCGTCACGCCGCACGCGAGATTTGGCGAGGTTCGCGCGGTCAAGGCCTACACCCGGATGTCAGACATGTGCTCTCCCACAGCCATAATTTGAGGCATTTTCTTACGCAGCAGTATTCAATTAAGTAGACTTTCGTCAAAAGTTTAGTACGCTTAAAAGTAGGGTATCGAAACTCACCAAGGTATGTGAAGATTTGGCGCTATCTGGAGACACTGGCTGGGTGGCTGTGTGTGTGGGGTTTGCACTGCACGTTACACAGTCCTCGCCGGCGGAACAGTCTGGACGGTGTGCGCGCGCGGCAGTGCGCGGGCGGCGCCGCGTACGGACTGCGCGCGCCGCCGCCGCCCCCCGCGCCGCGCGCGCCGCCCGCCCCGCGCCCGCCCACCGTGACGTCACCGATCCAGCCTCGGATCGATTTTAGGGTCGATTCATACTACTACAGAGAGCGCGTCGAGCTTCGAAGCGTCCCAGAATGGTCCTACTGAAAACTAACACAGAAAATTAATAAATTGCCCTTATTTACTCAACGTTATGAATATTCCTTCTGAGATAAGAAGACGCGGATATTTGCACGCATCTGGTGGATTTGGAATTTGAGCGCGACGTCTTTTAACTCTCATGTGCATTGCGAATATAAGGGTGATATTTTCTATGATCATTTTCAGTTCAACTTTGCCATAGTATGAGTGAACCCTTATGGGGTCTAGGTTAGCTCGCGAAACGAGGAATCGGACCGGTTTAGGCTTTTCCCGAACATTCCGTTTGTCGCACGTCTTGTCGGCGGAGGCGGTTTAGTGATACTACCGGTTGTGGACGTGGAGCCTGGGCCGCGCGTGATCCGAGTCTAGTTTTAATCACAGCCACGCAACATGACTAACTTGAGCACGTAACAGCTAACAAGACAACGATTTTGCTCACGATTTTGCTAACAAACTGTGTACGAAATCGATCAAATAACTTGTCAACATTCTTAGTCCAATTTGACCAGTCCATTTTATTTGTTTCAATCATCATGTTTTAAATACTGTCCAATATCAATCCAATACCAACGTTGATCCAGGAGTAACCTACCGATTATTTGACAAGAAAGATAACTCATGCGTCAGTCAGATCTGTACCACTGGTTTATGAAAATAAAGGATGAAGAAGTCTTTATGTATACCTACATACTTTTAAAAAGCACTATTAATTCCTGGTTACAATGAAACCGCTGACCGAGCTATTAATAACAAACATAATATATTTAGCTAGATATAACACGCTACCTAGTCGAAGAATGCAAAATAATCTGGAAAATGCATCAAAGTGACCAGAAGGTTTTGTAGTTTAAATCTGAATTATATATAACAATCCCTTATAATTGTTATAGTCTACGAACGCGAGGCAAAGACGATGTAATATCAGAGCACTATCGGTGTCGGTAAAGTAGCGACATCAAAGAGATATATATCATCCGCCAAATGTAGCCAAAAACATCGCGTTCGGGCAACTTGTTTTTAGCGCTCCAACGCGACACGAATTTTAGCCCGCTAGTGTAGCCCGAGCTTTACAGGGCCCTGATTCAAGACGCCCGCTATTTGTCGCTTATGAAGTTCTAAAACAAAATGTATAGGATTTGACATAAGCTTCGCCAAGTGGCATACGAATTCGATTGTCATTTAGCGAACCTTATGTGAAATCCCATACATTCTGTTTTCGAACTTTGTAAGCGATAATTAGCGATGGCATCTTGAATCAGGGCCAGACAATAACGATGTAATTGATATATTAACAGCTGATTCATTAGTTCCAAGTGAAATAAATTAAGCAGACCTCAAGCTCCTTAGTATCAATACCGCGCCGCAGCAGGAAACATAAATTTACGTGAATAATTGTTTGTCTTTGGCCAGCAATAATTTGATGCTATTGCCCACTATAGCTGCTTAGCTTTTACAGCTTAAAAAATAATAGGTTTTTATTAGGACGTTATTTATTATTAACATCTGAAGCCTTTTTATACACTTGTCAACATATGGCACGCGACATGTTGCATAACTTGTTGAAAGTTACTCGCAACTTTAGCAAGTAACTAACAACGCTTTCTGTCTATGTAATCATTTTAATTATTTAATCACAATAAAAAAAATGCAGTAAAATGTGGATATTAAATATTACACAATCGATCTGTACATTCTACCATAACAAAATGATGTGTGAGTTAGTAGATATAAAAACCCTAATAATAAGGTAACATAAAAAAAAATGCTTACTTAAAAATATTAAACAATTTAAATATATCTGATAGTAGATCTTCCCATGATAGAAGTCTCGCGGCAAACTAAATCTTATTGTATTTAACTACATAACTATATATTTTTAGTAAACAAAACACCCGATCTCAGTAATAAAGCTTTTACCCATTTTTTCTTCAGGTTTTTCTTACGTTGAATTAGAATTACGCCGCACGATCACAGCTATTTATCTATGGGACTGTCTGTCTATGGAACTTCTTACATGGAAAGAGCTATTACCATGTTGCTCACCAGGTGGTAAAGTTGCAAGTTGTTTAACAACTTTGCCAAACATGTTGAGCGTCACGTGTTGCGCGACAATAGATCTCAAATGTATTTGCGAACTTAACACAAAATTATAGAATTTCAGTATGTTATAAGAAAAAAATATTATTTATAACTCACAAGTTTACTAAGGCCGTGTTTCACCAAGCAATGTTAAAGTTAACGCCATGTTAAATATGATTTTATCCCTCTCGTATTTCCTGTCAATGAATGAGATGGCATGGTATTTTAATATAGCGTTAACTTTAACATTGCTTGGTGAAACACGGCCTATAGGTTCTAATAAAATGACGTTACAATAATTTACACATTACGTGAAATCCAACATGGCGACGCTAAACGACTACCAAGAAATACAACTAGGTATATAAACCATGTCAGAATCTGATGTCGTCCTTAACAAATTGCACAACCAAATATTACGAAACAGTATAAATAATTCATAAGCCAATAATAAATTCGCGAGCAACTTAAAACTAAAATATTATTCACGCCTTGACTTAATAAATTGTTATTTGATAGTAGTACTAATGTTTAATGTCCTTACGAAATGTTAAATGTCTGTAGCATGCAGTAATGTTGTAGTACTGACTACTGACAGAACTAACGACCTTACTGATGTTATCGAACCTATTTATAATATGTATAATATAGTTAACGGCTCTATTTACTATGTTACTAACATATAAAGGTGGTGTCTGAATATGAATATTCGCTCGATGTGGATTGTGAATGTTCGTATGAATGAAATGTGAAACGAAAATAACCCAGAATGTACAAAATTTATTCCTATTTCGTCACATCTCTCCTTCTAGCTAACAAGTCTTGTTATTTTGAATTCAAAACATTATTGATATATTAAAATATGTGTACCAAAAAATTAACAAGTTTTAATCATCGCCACCAGTTCAACCAAATCTCTCTTACATTATTGTAACAATCAGAATTATAAAATAATTATATTATTATTATAAGTAGTGAAAAGTTTAAGTAGTAAAATTTCACGTGGTTTTGTATGTAAATAATATACCAAATTGGTTGAAAGAAAATTCTAGGAAAATATACTATTTAATTAATAATAATAATATGTTAAAATTAGTACCAACATTTGTAACAATTTGAATTATTTTCTCTTACGGACAAAAAGCCTAAAAGAAATTTAAAGCGTATTCAAGTACACTCTCATTCTTTTCACGTAATTATTAAGCTTATTATAATAAAACAGCAATAAAAAGTAGATTTCAATCATAAAAACATACTCTAAAATCTGTTGTTTTTTATAAAAGCTGTTCTGTAACATACCCATTTGGAATTGTAAAGTAAAAATTGATATAAATGTTCTGTAGATAAATTATGTCTAAGGGTGCCTACGCACAATCTACTGTTTAAAGGCCGATTTTTTCACCGATTTTCCACCATACAAGTATGATCGATTTTGATGTGTACGGTGCACTATCTATTGCAGTATGTTTTATTTTTCACCGACAAAAAATCGGCCATAAAATGTATGCCGCGCGGGTAGGAACCTTTAGAATAATTTTTACAATCGTACGGCGTTTCTCACGCTCGAGAATATTTCGTTGGGAGTATAAAAACTTCAGCTGCCCCATCGAGGCGTTATACATAAATCACCAGACTGTAATACTTATTTAGAAATGTTTGTAATGAGTCATTATAAAACAATATAAGCTAAAGCAAATACTAAGTCATAAGTGACTACGATTTCTGAATGCAAATTAACGATATCCGAAAAACATTAGGAACATTCAAACTACAGTACGCAACGTGTTTTTCTGGAATTGATGTTTTTTATCGTGATATTATATTCGCTTTTTATTTTGTACTAGCTGACCCGTGCCCACTTCGCTGAGCATAAAAACAGTTTGCTTTTAAACCTTCCCGGGACCGGACGGGATAGCCGAATCGGTTCAGCCGTTCTTGAGCTGTAGCGAGAGTAACGAACAGCAATTCATTTTTATATATAAGAGAAGAGAAGAATAAGATAGGATAATCACAACGTTAAAATTTAATGTCAAATTTAGTTTTCATTTTCAGATTAGTCCTTTGTTTTTATTTTAATATTAATTCATCTGTTTAGTCTTATTTTATTAATAATTTCTATGCAAATAAAGAATTACTTGATTAACGTAATGAACGAGAAACAAATACTGATCAGGTTCCATGAAGTTATAATTCTGATTTGGGTCCACTGTTTTTAATTGAATTGAAAATTGACAGTTCTGTGATCACGACGCTATCGCCAATTCAATTCCAATGTTGATCAATTGAAATTGGGTTCAAGAGTGGCTTTGATTTACAAACGTTGTATAACGTGAAATATCTATTACCTAAATCGTAATAATCCCGTGTAATTTGACAGTGTTTGTATTTCCAACTCAGTCAAGATTATAAATTGCTTTAACCAAAACTGTGTACTTTGAGACATGTAACTAATAGCTCAGTCTAGCATACAAGCTTGTAATAGAGACTTATTCAATCTATCTAGTTATGAATTGAGATATAGATGTAGGCAGTTTATAATATCTAATCTGCTGCACAGTATTTGTTTTCATTGGTGGTAGGCATCACATAGACACGACGTTCAGAAAACATTTTGTAAAAAAAATCGGAATAAAATTTGATTTGATTCATTTCGACGACCTCCATAGCGCAGTGTTTAGAGAGCATATTGGTGCTCGAATCGGAGGTCATGGGTTTGAATCCCACCGTAGGAAAAAAAAAAAGTGTGTGTGTGTCAGCTACGACGCACGATTGGAGTTTACTCCTTATGAACGATAATTATGATATATATCGAATAGAAAAAAAGGGTAAATGAACGCATCTGCTAAAATGATAAGAGAAACAAATATATATGTTATTATTCGGATTATTTATATTACTTCAATAAAG
Source organism: Celastrina argiolus (assembly GCA_905187575.2). Taxonomy (NCBI): domain Eukaryota; kingdom Metazoa; phylum Arthropoda; class Insecta; order Lepidoptera; family Lycaenidae; genus Celastrina; species Celastrina argiolus. Next base: position 19,069,425 of record LR994585.1, read on the forward strand.
CGTATTACATAAAGTATGTTACAAAACAATATAAATAATAATAATAATAACATTACATTTAAATTAAAATTGTGTAACGGGGCCTCTGCGTGTTGGCTTCGGCCCCACGCATGCCTTCCAAAGGTCCGGGATTTAATTGCCCGTGAGCAAGGAATCTATAATAACAATAATAATAATTGTGTTCAATTTATACAAATCCAATTTTAGGATGAATGCATACCCTGTACTCGGCAGCAGTATACAAGTTGTGGCAGAACTTCGTAATAAGCAGGCGCGCAACACACACGCAGACTGGAGGTAGTGAACTATACAGTGAGACTACGAAGTATAGCGCAAGGAAGAGACCCCGAGAATGAGATACGCTGTGTAATGTATTCCATCTCATTCTTTTACACGTTCAATCCTACAGATATATATGTTTGTCTCTTTCTACGTAACGCCTCAACTTTTCGTGTTACACTTGATTTTACTCCTCATAAAATTTCCTTACCGGGCCTTATAACTCAAATCGTTTCTTAAGGAATAAACTCCACAAAGTTTTCTGCGTTATAGTATAAAAGTATTAGATAATATTATGTTTCCGTTATCTGGTCCCCGGTTCTTCTGATACTTAGCACGGCGCCATATTACGTGGTGTGAAGCGTCCATATTATTCATAATTTTCCCCTCCAAAACCAATGTTACTGTCGTAGTTAAAAAGATTGGAAAAAATATTACTACGAATAAAAATGTATTAGATATAAATAAAAAATATATTATAATGTCGATATTAATAATTAAGTAGGCACAATTCTTAGCGTGCCTTCTAACGGCCTGCATTGTCTTTCAATCTTAAATCTAAAAAGAAATTGTATGCCGCCCTAATTCTACGTTAGAAAGTCTAGCACAATGGTGGGCGGAGTGATCGTCGTGATCGGTCGTGATCGCCGTGATCGCTCGTGGTCGCATGACTCATGCGCATGAGTCTATGTGGAATATTTATGAGTAATGAGAAAAGTACAGCTAATGTACCAGGACATAAGTTCGCTACAAGTAAAATATGATTGTCTCCATAACATGGATGTTGTATTAGTAGATCAATCGTTTGAAAATATAAATGTAAAATATATGTTAGAATAATAGTTATATCAGATCTTTAAAGGGGACCGAAGCTAACTTTAAATATAGATTACAGTTGAATTGAAAAGTTAAAATACCAAAAAGACTTATAAATGTAAATTGACCGTGACTTTTAGAAGCTAATATCTTTAAATCCTCATCCTATTCTATTAGTGATTAAGTCATTATAAGTAATTTTAACTGACTTCCAAAAATGGATGGTTCGACATCGGAGTATTTTTTTAAAATTATATTTACCTAATATATTTAATGCCTCTTTTCAATTCTATTTTTAATATTTTTTCTTTTTTGAAGCTTATTGCAATTTAAATTATTTTTTAACTAAATTAAACAGTACATAATTACACCAACGCAAAAAGCTTAACAAAAAATAAAATAAATAATATTATAATAATATCTATAGACGATTTACACCACGTCAATCTGGCCCTCTGCTAAGTATCCGAAGAACTTGTGTTTTAGGTACCAGACAACTGAAATATATATTTAATACTTTTATACTATACACATACTTAAGATTTTTATTATATTAATACACAAATTTAATACACATCCATGACCCAGGAACATTGAAAACTTTTTGTTCCTTCGGCGGGATTCGAACCCGCAACCTCTCGCTCGAGCACCAACGCGCTGAACCACTATAGCACACACAACAAAACGTATTGCTAAGATGCCAATTAAAATACATGCAACTGCATCTAGTTGTTCCTACATCGAGTGCATTTGAAATGTTCTAGGTCCGGTTTATATTGAATATGGTTTCCAAATGAAGTAGTTGTTCTATGATTTATGTATCTCGCGGCGGAGGTCCGGGATATATTGCCGGGACTTAGGATAATACCAACATTTGCGAGTAATCTATGAAGATTGTATGTGCAATGCAATTTTGCTAGAGCTTGAATAAGTTAAACAAAAGGTGCGTTCCAGTTGCAAGGAAATAAGGTTGTCAACGAAATTTTTAATCAATTTTAGTTTATGAATTCGCATAATATTTATATCACATACTCATTATAGTACGGATTGTAGTATAATAGAAGAATTTGGTTCCACCTGTTATCGAGGTCTTTTTTGCCATGTATAGTAATAATATTATGTAAGTGTAATGTGCTATACGAGTATTTTACTAAAATGAGCGTTACTCGCCCTCAAACGCCACAGTTGTACTTTATTTTTTTAAATAAAAGAAATTCCGTCTCTTTCGCCCTAAGTCTTCGTCTTCTTATCTTCTCTTTTCTTCTTATATATAAAAATGAATTGCTGTTCGTTAGTCTCGCTAAAACTTGAGAACGGCTGAACCGATTTGGCTATTTTAGGTTTTGAAAAATTCGTGGAAGTCCAGGGAAGGTTTAAACGGTTTGTATGCTCAACGAAGTGGGTATGCTAGTTAATTATATTTAAATAACATTGCATCGGATTGTAGCTGGCAAAGATCCAGCTGTAGATCAGTCAGCCGAGCTCGCCACATCGAGTTTCACAGATTTCTCGTGTACGATGACTGACTTACTTTCCTACTGACTGACTGACTTACTAATAAGGGAAACCCAGTAGTGACATAACCTAAGCCGTATAATATCGACGGTCGCACGCTCGACTTATCCTTGCGATAAGTTTGCCTTTGCGATGCGGATTTGAGAATATAGTTAGTTCATAATGTAGTAATAATAATGAATGAAACCGATTTCGGTGACGGTGGCCGGTTTCATTGGAATCAAACGCAGGAGTTGTTTTAATAATTATATTAGTTTTGTACCCCAAGTGTGTGCGTAATACACAGAAGCACTCTCTCTTCCTTCACTTTCGTAGCCCAGTGGGACGGATAACCGACACGACTGGCGGGAGATCAGACGCAGAACCGACTTTTTACATGCCTGACGCATGGATCATTTTTCTTATCATACAATCAGGAGATCAGCCTGCATTGTCCTAAGCAAACTTGGAAACATAATTTTTTTGTATTTCTAACGTGGGGATCGAACCCTCCACCTCCGGGTCGAGAGCTAGGCTCTTAACCACTAGACCACGGAGTTGTCAAAATATTTATTTTGACGACGTTGGTGACCCAGTGTGCTCAAGTCCGACTTAAGCAGCAACATACTAGGTCACGTATTTCATGTAATAGTGATCCATAAAATACTTTTGGTTTTTTTATCTCATGGAATATTTATCTAGCACTCCACGAATAGGGTAATGTAATAAAAATTTTAAATGTATGCATGGTTAATCATCCGTTGTTGATGTTTTACATATATCTTCAAGCAAAGTAACCACTTTTAAAATCTGTAGTTCTGGAGACAGAGCACATACGGTGTTCTCCCAACATAGTGATAAGTCAACAATTTAACACAGTTAATGGAATATGGCGTTACTTTGCGGAAATCCATAGCATAAAATTTGCAGGTTGCAAAACTCATCGTGGTAATACCTATGCGTACACTCACTCATCTGCCTGCAGGTTGTGGTTATAATTGTTTCGCGGGATATTGCTAGATATAATATATATATATTTTTTTATTTAACACAGTCCAGAGGTATGATAACGTCAAACGTGAGGCCAATGATGTGCAGGTTCTCACACGATGTTTTCATTCATCGTTAGAGCCTCAATGCACTTCTGATCATTAAAAGTATCATTGGTACACGCCAAAACTTGGAAGTCGAACCTGCACTGCGAGCGAATTATTGGTCTACCCACTCATCCAGGGATATGTATACAGAGATATTATAATCTTATACATTTAGTAAATACTGTCTGCCTGTCAGCGGGGGATTACGTGAAGATGAATAGAAGCCGAGGTAAGGAGCTTACCGCAGCTCTTAGTTTCAATTACTTTTTAATAACTTTACAATTCTTAACAACAACGTAAATAACAGTTTTCCCAGTAAAATACCTTGTAAGTAATAATTTAAGGCTCTACTCATATAGGCAAAATCGAAGCTTCGCGACGTTTTTTTCTATACAAGATGATTCATGGTTCATTTATCAAGCCGAATATTGTGTGAAGAGAAGGACGCGTAGAGCATTTTTTGTTTTGTCACCTCATATTTACTTACCATAACGCGATAAAAAATACAAATGTATAAATTACCACAAGGAGTGAATCTTACTATGTTGAGGCTCGCAGGCTCCTAGTCTATAGAAACGAACGCTAGAAAACGTAACGCTTCGAATATTTCCCAGTGTGTGTTGAGCCTAACTAAACTATATTACACTGACATTGTAAAGATGAAAGTGTTTGTTTACGTTTGTACTTCTTCGCGTACAAATCGCTGGATCGATTTTGATAAAATTTGGTAAGCAGCTGACATCCTTAACACTTATCCTACTAGTTTATCCTGAAAAAGTACAATGTTCCTATGAAATAATGTACTCTCGCAAGTGAAACCCCGAGCTAGCAAATCATAAATCTTCCTCGAATTATACTTGCAGACATAAATTGACTTTTTCCGATGCTTGCATATTTCGCTTGAACATGATAAGTACAGGGAGCAGGACGTTGCCAGCGCCACGACTATTACAGCTGGCACGGCGCCCGCGCTCCAAAGACTATTTTGCATTAATAACTTGATTTTTTACTTTACGGAATAAAACGTTTCTTTACAATTGAAGACATGAATCGATGAAGGCAATATGTGGCAAAAATATTTATATTTTTTTTATCTATGGACGCTTTACACCATGTTAATCTGGCCCCGTGCTAAGTATCCGAAGAACTTGTGTAACAGGTTCCAGATAACGGAAATAGCTTTAATACTTTTATACTATGCATACTATACGTATACCTATATATTTTATAATTTAAGATTTTTATTATATTACACACAAGTATAATATAATTCAACCACCACCCTATCCATCGGTGAAAAAGCATGAAGATTTCGAACAGATACCTATAGATATACATAATATAGATATAACAGATAGAGACGCCACAGTGGATTTTGTTCTATTACAATTAATAATATTATGTAGGAATAAGACATATTTTCAGTTTTTAAATTATTCAATACATTTCTGTAAATGTATAAAATCGTATTTTCTGCTGGATAAGTTCTACTTTTGTAGGCCCTTTTTTTTCTAGCGATTTTACCGCAGACCTATTGAATTGAAATCAGTATGTTTAATTTACACAAATCGATGGTCACATAAAACTTGTCGTGGACGAAGCAATTCAAATTAAAATGATTAAGTAAAATCAATAATTTCTCAAAATCAACAAAGCGTAGTAGCAAATAATCAAACCATAGCTTGAAACATTTATACCGTAATAAGTGTCAATTTAGCTTGTATATGAAGTCGTTATTATATAAACCTCTCATAAATTTAGTAGCGTAACCTCAAGCGATTCTAACCTCAAGGGTTATTCGATAAAGTCATAATAAATGAATCTGTGTTTAATAGAATAATATGCAATAATGCAAGGGTTGTGAATTCAAATTCTGCCTAAGAATATGTTTTGTGTTCATAATTACTGCAGCTAATGAAATTTAGGAACTGGAAGCTGAAAATTATAATTTAGGATCTTTTAATGAAAATTATAACAAAAGAAAATAGAAGGGTAAGTTTGACATGTTGTGTGTCCGTATAGTAATAAGTCTGTTTATTTCGTAAAGGTAAACAAAATACAATATATTATAATATAACATTTAATTATAATTTCAAATTGACAGTTTGGGAGTTTCATAAAAGAAAAAATCCAATTGCATAACAGCATAGTTAGCTATGTGTTTCTGCAAACCATAATATATTGGTATAAATTCTACTTTGAGCGAAGTCACGAGCTAAATTCAAAACTAACTTAAATCGTCTTGTACCTTTATTCGAGTTGCTATCTCGACCATCTATCACGTTAACAATTCACATTATTCCACTGCCAACTATTTACTATAACTATAGTTGTTGGCCTGCTGGCCCGAGGGCGGAATACATGAAGAAATAAATTATGTAGTTTGCACCGCCATTGGCTATTCAATATTTATTGATATGAATAGATGGGTGGGTAATTAAAAGGTAATAAATAGGGGCTATAAACGAATAGATACTTGGAAGTCTTTTTTAATTTATTTATTTAAAGTCGCTTGGAACAACTAGGCTAGGGACCACAATGAGCAACTCGATTAAACTGTATTTAAAATGACTATGAATAAATATGGATATGTATACCAACATTCAGTCAAGTCAAGATATACCTATCGTCAGTAAAATTTAATAATTGTCTTTAAGAATTATAAGGAGTATTATGAAAAATGTAAATGGTAAACTACATATTTTGGGAGTTTTTAATTATCTCGACTAACTTCACTGTTTAAAGTATATGTTAAACTAGATGTTTCCCGCTACTTACCGTACATTATAGATACATACTACGCTAGAACCGTACATTTTGCTGCTGAAAAAAGTATGTGTGTAAACTACCGAATAAAATTTCATCAATATCCTTTGAGTAATTTTTGCATTTCAACATTCACACATATAAACTTTCGCATTTATAATTAAAATTTGTATTATTTTACTGAACGTTCGCTTATGAACCTTCCAGAATGTTTAAAAGAATGCCTTGAAAACACACTGTACAAAAACTGTAAAATACTTAAAATTAATTAAGTTTAAAATGTAAACCTAAAGTGGTCTCTAATGACCATAGATGTTTGAGCGACCTTTAAATAAATTATTTCAAAAAATATAATAGTATTATTTGGTAATTTTCATTCATTTATCATACATGTTATGAACATATCATTTTAGTTACTCTCCTAGTTCTATAATTATGTTATATTGCTTAAAAAATTTTGTGGAGCGTCCATAGATATTATTATTATTATTGGTTATACGCATAAAAATTCGCAAGTCTACAACTAGACAATTTGAATGGTAACAAAAAATAACAACCGACAGTTAGTAGTAACGCGTGTAGGCGGAGGCTGTGGTACAAGCACAGACGCGCAAGTCAATAGATACAAGGTATTAGTTTCAACAAAAACGTTCGCTAATTAATACACCCACTTTTTTATACTACAATACGTATATTTGCTCTTAAAGTAGTAAATACAATAAGGCTAGTTCGCATTAGGCTAGTATTTTAGTCCAGTTATTTAGTGACTAAATGTGTCTAGACACCAAAACTTCAGTCGAGTATATTAGTAAATAATTTTCTCGAACGACGCCCCCGTGGTCTAGTGGTTCTGAGCTTCGCTATCGACCCGGAGTTCGTGGATTCGATTCGCGCGTTGGTATAACCAAAAATGTTTGTTTTCATGTTTGGTTAGGACAATGCAGGCTGATCACCTGATTGACAAGAAAGATGATCCACGCGTCGGATGGGCAAAGTCGGTCCTGCGCCTGTTCTCCCGCCAGTACTGTTGGCTATCCGTCCCACTGGGCTACGAGAGTGAAGGAGATTGCGCACACTTCGGTACATATAAAATAACTCGATATATAACTCGAATAACGAGAAGGGGAGAACCGATTGTGACGTCACGTTGGTAACCCTGTATAGACATTACCTGCGTACAAATATCCTTTTGCGAGAAAGAGATAGACAATTTTATTGAATTGCTGAAATCTTAAATCCTATAGTAACTAATTCTTATTTTAGTTGTGATTACCTTTTTATAATAATATTGCGTAATATCAATTTTATGTTCATTAATTTACATAAGTATTTTTCCCATCACTCGTCGTAAACTCTTTAACTAAAAAGGTTTCGACAAAGTGCCAAACACAAAGATTCTCCATGATAGCAAATGTATAAGAGATATAAATAACAGTTGCGTCAGTCCGTCCACCGGTTTGCTCATACACTTCACACCTGTCTCATTCATAGAACTACGAGACACAAAGGGGTTTTCATTTTATAGGACATGGTTTTTGCTTGTGACGTGCTTTGGCTTAAATTTTTCAAAATTGCATGTATTGTTGCCTTAAATTTTTCTTTGCACGCATTTTTGGCTTCAAATTTACCAAGTTGTATGCATTGGTGGTTTAAATTTTACAAAGTCGAATGCGTAAAACTCGACCTTGGTAAAATTTTTCAATGCATGCATTTTTGGCCTCAATTTTCAAAGTTTCATGTATTTTTGGCTTAAATTTTTCTTTGCATGCATTATTGGCTTCAAATTTACCGAGTTGCATGTATTGTTGGTCTAAATTTTACAAAGTCGAATGTGTGAAACTCGACCTTTGTAAAATTTTTTCTTGCATGCATTGTTGGCTTCAATTTTACAAAGTTGCATGCAATTATATATTAAATACCTGTCCGTTCTTTTCTGTCTGATAATAATCCACCAATCAGCGTTCAATATGGGTAATTGATTTGCCATGTTAGTTGATCATGCATTTGAATAGCGTTCGGGAAATCAGGGGTAAGTCTTTAATTTTGAAATTATTGACTCAATATCGCGTATCTCCCTAAGAGCGACATCTACCGACAGAAGTAAAAACCTGTCCGTTCTTTTCTGTCAGATAATATTCCACCAATCAGCGTTCAATATGGGTTATTGATTTGCCATGTTAGTTGATCATACATTTGAATAGCGTTCGGGAAATCAGGGGTAAGTCTTTAATTTTGAAATTATTGACTCAATACCGCGTATCTCCCTAAGAGCGACATCTACCTACCGACAGAAGTAAAAACTAGGTTCTTCAAAGATTTGAAAACTTCTAGAAGTTTCTACTTATCTACTCATATCGCCTTGTATATCCCTTCCTTCATAATATGCGTTATAGTAGAATACTTCCACGTCCGACACGTCTGCCGATTATCAGCGCCGAGATAAATTTCGCAAAAACACGGCCAAACTTAATGCTGTGCTATTAGGCCGACATCTTGTGCGAAATATTCTGAATATTTAAAAGTTTTTACTACTTGCTTGCTGTACGTAAAGATTGGTGAATTATTCTAAGAATCATCATAGATTTCTTCCAAAAAAAGGAGGAGGGAGAAGTTCTCAACTCGGCCTCTTTTTTTTTAATTAAATTTTTGTGTGTTAGACACAAAACTTAATAAAATCTCGCGCTCACTCTAAACCTGGATTCCATCTCCCTTTGATAGATAGATTGATAGATTTGATCATAGAACTGGGCTTAATTTAAGATGCCATCGCTTACGAAGTTCGAAAACAAAATGTATGGGATTTGACAGAAGCGTCGCTGTGTGACTTCATCGCTTTTTAACGCAAACGAAGTTCGAAAACAAAATGTATTTGACAGAAGCTTCGCTGACTGACTCACGAATTCGTAGTCACATATCAAATCCTATTCATTTTGTTTCAGTCAGTGATAATAGCGTCAGTGATAATAGCGATAGCATTTTGAGTAAGGACCCGGGATTTATAAAAGGTTACCGTAGCTTACCGCTGAAGTTTCATAACGTTGGTGAAATTGAGGCAATTTATAAATGAGCTACATCGACCGGGCCACAACATACAATAGGTATGTAAATAAAAAAAAAATGTGTGTAATTGGATTTATTAGACTTATAAGTCACCACTTATAGCGTTTTCCAATTATTGATCTATCTACAACAGAGCTGATTCAAGATGCCACCGCTGAATGATCGCGATTTGGTATGTCATTTAGCGTACCTTATGTCAAATCTCATACATTTTGTTATCTAACTTTGTAAGCGATAAATAATTAGCGATGTCATCTTGAATCAGCCCCCAGAAGATAGATAGATGAGACGACAATGTACTGGTGAGATACATAGATTAGACAACAGCATCAAACTCGCCCGCTACCTCCCGCCGCTCAGGCCTCCGCTCGTGGGAGGTTGTATCCACATGAGCCAACGCATCTGCATCCGCGGGGTCGTCGACCTCGTACAGCCGTGACGTCACATTCGCGGCCGAAACCCGCTTAAATGCCACGTCGAGCTCACGGCATTCCGACGGTACGAAATTTTAAAACTCATACTAATATTGGTGAAATAACATTCATCACATTAAAACTAATACTCACGCAAAAACTACTTAACGGATTTTATTGAATTTTTGTATGTTAGTAGTTTACATGTTACCTACATGTGACGACCTCCGTAGCGCAGTGATTGAGCGCGTTGATGCTCCAGCAAGAGGTCATGGGTTCGAATCCCGCCGAGGGAACAAAAAGTTTTCAATGTTTCTGGGTCATGGATGTGTATTAAATTTGTGTATAATATGTATAATACAAATTTTAAATACGTTTATAGTATAGTAAAAGGTTTAAATATATTTCCGTTGTCTGGTACCTGTAACACAAGTTCTTCGGATACTTAGCACGGGGCCAGATTGACGTGGTGTGAAGCGTCCATAGATATTATTAATATTATTATAGTTAGGCTTCTTTTTACCCCAGCAAAATGCACGGTTTTCGCGGGATTCTATTTTGTACTAAGTAGCAGGAAACATCCAGTTGAATATCATCTCTATATCTACATTAATATTATAAAGAGGAAAGATTTGTATTTTTGTATGTAACGACTTAACAAAAAAAGTACCGATTTTAATAATTATTTTTTGATTAGAAAGCTACATAACCACTGAGTAACGTAGGCATTATAAAAATCAATTGCTATTCGTTAGTCTCGCTAAAACTCGAGATAAATTAGTATAGAGAAATATTCGTGGAAGTCCTGGGAAGGTTTACACGGTTTCCATGCTCAACGAAGTGGGCACGTGTCAGCTAGTCATCTATATAAATGATTGTTTGTTTGTTACGCTTTCACACAAAAACTACTGAACCGATCATTATAAGACTTTGTGCACATCTTTATAGTTGCATTAGAAGTAACATAAATGGTACTTTTCATTTCTCGCGGACGAAGAACTTTGGAGAAGTCAAAGTATACCTTCGTACATTATTTTGATTTATACCCTTTTACAAACATGTCATACGAGCCTTTATATCTTAAATCAGTCTTGTATTCACAAATGTTATCGCTTCATTATATCGTGATGAGTTTTTTGACGCCAGCATTACATTCCTCAGAAAAAATGGCGACCTTTTTGGGCAAATGTCACTTAAAATTGAAACTACGAAACTTACATAATGCTGGTTTATAACTTAAAACCTCTGAAGGTGGGTTTACATCAAAAGTACAAACGAAGAACGTAAAACAAGAGCATTCTCCGTAGACGACCTCCGTAGCGCAGTGGTCGAGCGCGTTGGTGTTCGAACGAGAGGTTGCGGGTTCGAATCCCGCCGAGGGAACAAAAAGTTTTCAATGTTCCTGGGTCATGGATGTGTATTAAATTTGTGTATAATATAATAAAAATCTTAAATATGTGTATAATATAAAAGTATTAAATATATTTCCGTTGTCTGGTACCTGTAACACAAGTTCTTCGGATACTTAGCACAGGGCCAGATTGACGTGGTGTAAAGCGTCCATAGATATTATTATTATTATTATTATTATTCTCTCCTGATATTTTAGAATAAAATAAATGAAAATTTGCTCATTCATCATATTGGATGTACAAAATTTGCACTTAGCTGCTCTCCTGTAAATTGATCAGAGACAAAAAAATTGCATAGTTTCCATAAGGTTCATATCAAACGAGTGAATGCTCCTTCTATCCCACTCTGTCAAAATATTTTTGTGTAAACAGCTGTAGAGCTTTCATTCGTTGTTCTGTTTTTACTAAAAGATCAAGAAATGCTTTACCTCTCTGTTCTTTGGGCCTAAAATTACCTTAATGCAACAAAGTTTCAAATATACGCTTTTACGACAATATTTCCTTTCCAAAAGGTTTTATTATCACCTTACTAAAGTATTTAAAAAAATACTTTAGTAAGGTGATAAAACAAATGACCAAGCTTTATTTACACAAGAATATTCGCGAAACGGCCATACAGGGCAACAATGACATTCTACTCCACACCTGAAGTATGTTAATCTTCGATCAGCATTTCAGTCTCCGGAGGCCGCGCGGAGGTAGGCAGAAAATAATTAAAATGCCCCTTAATCTACGCCAACTATCTGTACATGCAAATTCAGAGGCTTATCTGAACCACAGACATAGCGAGTAAACGTACCATGTGACACCATTTGTAACTCCTATGACCGGGAATACTGTTCGGTATCTTCCCGGCCGGAGAAAATGAGCATGCTGCAGTGTGTTCCATTTTTAAATCTATGAATGTTCACGACCAGACTATTCTCAGTGTTCCTATTCCGGCTTATATGATTGCGAACAATATAGATCCTCCCTTCATTTTTTTTTTGCGCTCAAGGCCTGCAATTACAATAAACCCTCAATCTAATACCTATGTTCTCGTCTGGTGAAAAAGCATTTTATTCTTCATAGTTATGGTCAGTTTGCACTCAATAAGTGTTATAAAAGCTGACAAATACAGACAAATACACACAATTTAGTATCTTCGTCCATATTAGATGTACATTTCTTGTGCCAGTTTCATATTATTATCAGGTTCTGATCGAAAAAGATAAAACTGAACCCTTATATTTTATTTTTGAATACAAAGTTGTATGTGAATTAGCTGTCCATTGCATTGAATATATAATAGCATTGAATTGAATTGAAAAAAAAAATTGAATATCCAGTGGTGTAATTGAAATTTCGATGGAAGTGTGATATGTAGCTGCAACGCTAAACAGTATTCCTCGATTTTGTTCTCTTTCGTTTTTTTAATTACATCCATATGAAAACAATTTTAAAGATGTATTCACGAAATACCCAGACAATAACTTAAGTGTATAGCATATGAGTATAGCAGCCGTTTTTTTATTCTTTATTTAAAGGCTATTCTAATTATATAAGCATATAGCAGTCGTTGATTCACGTCAACATTACACACGCTTTATTTTCATGCAATTGTAATGCGTGCTCTTGTAAAATATGTCCATGGTATCAGCCCTGTGGATGCAGTTTCTCGATATTTCTCTGGTCACCGCCGGCGCTGCACTCCACAAGTCTGCGCTCAGTACAAGGCGAGGAATGTGACAATACCCGCGGAACCGGCTTCGCTCGTTTTCCCAAAACGTTTCGGTAAAAGTTCGCAATTTTGCATTCAAGATATCGGGTTTTGATTCGAAAGCCTTGGATGCTTGAATTATCCAAAAATGAATTTCGTTCGCAAAAATGTACTGGTATTATTAACATGCACGGATCATTATGAGATATTAGGACTATATTCCCCTGGTGCTTTTCCTTAGTTTTGGACTTTTGGGTCATTACAATTTCGTGATGTCTCCCACTTTGCTTGGGGAGGTAAACTGGGATACTTCCTACTCCTCCTTTTTTCTTATTAATTTCGTTGCGGGTCCCAAGACAGATTTAGCTTGTCCCTCGGGCACCGCTGTTGATACTGGCTTACTGGAGTTGCAGTAGTGGGAATGTAAGGTGGGCCAATGCCGGTTAAAAAACTAGAGCATTAGGAGGTAATACATAACTAAATATATAACGTCAATATACTTAAGATGAACTTGTGTCACGGGTATTCCAACTTCTTTGTATACACTGTTTAGAAGCCCAAATAGGAATATTGGAAAATTTTAAAAATTAAAATACCTATGTAATCAATTATTGTCAATTGTATTTTCGCTGTCAAAAATTGGTAGCAATGCAGAGCGCTGATTATTTGTCCGTTTGTATCAAATTGGAAGTATATAAATTCCTTTACTTATTAAGCACCGTTGTATTTTGTAAAACTTACATAAATCTTAGTTACAATAAACAAAGAAAAAACACTTGTCTGTACTACTCCACTTTTGATGGCACCTTGAATCAATGCCACGATAAGATCCAAGTAGGAACTGAGATTGAAGTATCCAAGATGTAAAGTAATGGTTAGATAAGGTATCCGAGCCATTAGAACCTTTATCAGATCGGCCCACGCTCCCAAGTTCCGCTTCTGGTGTTTAGTCAGAGAGATGTTTATCATACACATAAAAATCTAGTTTAATATCATTGCATTAATAAACTTGTATTACATTTACACCTATATAGGGTAATTCATGGTTCATATAATAAGCCGAATGTAGTGTGAAGAGAAGGACGCGAATTTTTTGTTTTGGCATCTCATATATATTACTTACTATAACGACAAATCATGTTTAAAGATCTCCATAAAAGTCACAAAACAGATCAGTTTTAATCCTAGTCAGGTCTTAGGTCAACGACCAGTGCGTGAATCTTACGTTCGTGTGTATACTCGTAGAGTATACACACGAACGTAAGATTCACTCCTTTTAGTTATTTTAGATATTTTTTTTGAGTACTTAATATAGTAATTTATTTAAGGTGCCAAAACAAAAATGCTCTACACATCATACTCTTTGCACTATATTCGGCTTCAATTTACACAATTATTGAATCCCCTTGACCACATACACAATGTCATCTAAAACGTTCTAGCCGTAGTTCAATTATACTTTGTACGATTTAATGTAATCTAATGTAAACATAGTCCAATTTGGCTGGCTATAATGCTCCAATTTCAACGTCGCATATACACCGCTTAATACAAAAAAACGTTTAAAACACATCTGGGGGCTTACCCAACATGCTTTTACGTTTGTCGTTATCGAAGTACGCTATTTAAAAATGTATGGAATTGACTTTTGCGTACGACTAATGACGTCCTTAGTCGTAATCGATATTTGTAGTGCTACCCAACTGTACATTTTTGTCGAAGACGATAACAGTAAACTTTTACGCTTTCCAATTGACGATAATGATATATGAAATGGCTACCCAACTTACACATTTTGACATTTTGTCGAACGCTATCTTATACGTTATTGTTTTCAAGATAACGAAGTCTAAAGAGGTGCTTTTAACTCCGATATCGAACAATATGGCGGATATTTATTAATCAGCTGATATTCTTGTTTAGAGTACAATAGAGTTTAGGTGCTTTGTTGGCCGCACAACACGAATATACCTAGGAGAGGCGTATATATACAGTAATTGAAGGCAATAGAAGACATTCCCGACATTATTTGTTGTCTCCCGATATAAAACATTGATAACTGATTTATATCCTGTTACTGGCTTTGATCCTATCTATACTGTATTGTTAATGTATTACTAATAAGCTGTTGGTTACCCAAACAAAATAATGCCAAAACAATGCCAAAAACTTAGCAGTGTTTGGCATAATTAGTGAATTACTTACAAGCAAGTAATCTGTAGGTAGTGCAAACTGCTGTTGAAGACAAGATAATAAGTATGAGATTTTGGCAAAATTACTAAGCTTTGGTTGGTAGGTAGGTACTCGGATTTGCAAACATAAAAACCAATGCTAAAGACTGCTAAGTGAAAGAGATGATAATGAAAAAGAAATGCTTACTGTATTAAAAATATTTTAGAACTAGAATTAGATAAATAGAATAATTCATCAGGAATAAGAAAGCATTCATGAACAAAATGTGGCCAAATGGAACTGTAAAAACAAATCTTAGTATACTAAACTATTTCTCATTATACCTACTGACTAATTAAGTGTAAATAAATACAACAATAATAATTGTTAATAAAACATTTTTTTCCAGTATTTGTAATTCATTTAATTCCTTTAAAGTTAAGTAACTTTACTTGTTAATATCTTAACATAAGTATAAAACATTGAAAACTGATTCATAAGCTTCAAATTACTTGTAAAAAATTAGAAACTAAATAAGTATTAATATGTTTAATTGTTGTAAATCTTAGCAGTTTTTGGCATAATTAGTTTCAGAGTGAATTACTTATATTAAGCAACATCAAAAGCAAGTGAAAATCTGTAGGTACTGCAAACTGGTAGGTGAAGACAAGATAATATGAGATAAAACGTGGCCAAATGGAACTGTAAAAATTAACAAATCTAAGTATACTAAACTATTTCTCATTATACTGATTAATTAAGAGTAAAATAAATACAACAATAATAATTGTTTATAAAACATTTTTTTCCAGTATTTGTAATTAATTTAATCCCTTTAAAGTTAAATAAATTTACTTGTTAATAACTTAACGACTCACATGACGGTTCCAATCCTACCTAGGATTAGAACCTAGCCTACATGTTCCATAACAAGGTAGGAATTAAACACCCACCGTCTGACGGTGAGTAATAATTATGAAAATGGGATAAAAACACACCAGGCAGTTATACTTATAAGTAAATATTTATTAATATGAAATGTCAATATTAAAAATTTGAGTGTTCCACGTGATTCTTTGTTTATTTTTCTTTTCAATGCCTTATCGCTGCAGGTCAGCAGGCACTAGATGGTGCAGGTGATGTGTCCTATTAAGGCTGCTGCAGCCGTTGTCTGAAAAAATATATATTATTAGCTTTTTCAGGACTTAATATAGATATAGACTTATGTGCTTTCATTCACACAAATATATTAATTATAATTAAACATATCCAGTTTGTGAAAACCACTTGTTATTTTATTGTTACCTAGACAGGTGATGATAATATGTTTATATATGGATCAAGTTATATAAATACAAATAAGTTTTATAAATAATGATTAATTAAACAATGACTTTATACAGTAGTTACTTCAATTATACCCAATATTATTATGCCAATCCCTACATAATATTATGCCAATCAATTTCCCATAAGGGTAGGCCGGCACATAATATCTAAATGTAATAAGATCCTAACATTCATACTTCATTCACTAACTCACATGGTTATGTTATGGGTGACGATTTTATTGATCAAGGTACACAGTATGAATGGCTACTTTAGCCATTTGATATTCGTGAATGCGTAGTATATACAAAGTCTCCCATTACTCCCATACGAAGTAGATAATATTATACTTATTAATATCGATATGATGTTATGATAAATGACTGGCTGCCAGGTAGGTACGAAAAGCCTTAAATTGTATACCTACTAAGCACCACTTTTTTGTTCTACCATAATTATTGTTGCCGTTTGCATAAACATTCCATTTAAACACGTTACATAAAAGTTTTATTTACTTACCTGTGTTGTTGTTAACCTCTATTAATGTATGAATTTCTCCGTGATTGTATTACTGATCTATGGCATCGTGCTTTTTTGCACTCTTCATAGTTTGATTACACATCTTCTTCACTAATTACTAATAGCTTCAATACAAGTTCATTGTTAAAAACATCTAAGTAGCAACTCGTCGGCCATTCGGCAGTGTTACCAACTCTCATAAATATTTATGTCCAAACTTACAACAAAAGTCCCAAAATGGTAACAACTACTTAAAAAAAATCCCTAAATTTTCTTATGGCACTGAAAACTATAAATATAATAAAAATAAATTAATACTGATAAAAATGTGATTATGTCCATTATACGTTAAGATACACTACCAACATTATTTTTTATACAGATTGACTTTTAAAATTTTGGTCGTTATAGGTAAGTAAAAAAATAGAGACCCCAAATATAAACCTAAACAATTTTACACCTAAAAACTGCTTGTAGAAATTTTTTGCCACCGAATTTAGGGGAAAAACTCCTAGGTTGGCAGCACTGGCACATGGTAGTTTGTTGTCTTGTAACATGATAGTCTAGTGACGGATTTGACAGTTGACACAGTTGACACTTGACAGCGAAAATTACGTTATAAGGCGCCGGAACCAGAGACAAAACGTTTTAAAAATTACGCCAAGACGAAGCGCAATCTTAGTGCATGTTGGGTACGAAAGCAATGTCGCTATCTCAAAACAGATAACGTATCTACAGAACTTTACGTAACTAAGCGATGGCATCTTGGGTAAGGGCCCAGAAAATTCACAAGTGCAAACACGACTATAATATTCCATTGTGAAATTCCAGTGCCTATCTTCTGGCTTCATCATCAGACCTTGAAACCTTATTGTCGTCAAAGTTCACAAGACTTTTCTAAGAAATCCAAAAACAGCTACGATACGATGTTTCATCATGAACTCCCAGTTCATATCTTCCTGCTCCATGATCAGATCAGTTCGACAGTACCATATAATTGTCATCAAAACTACGTACAGCTGCCAATCATTACGCTACGGTGTTTGGAAGAAGGTTAAATTATTTACCGTTTCCATTACATAGTTACAAACATGACGACCTAATAAAAAATTATATATTCGGTTGAATTGAGAAATCTCCTCCTTTTTAGGAAATCGGTTAAAAAGCAAGTAAAAACAATGACATATTTACTTGCTTCAAATTATTTCGTTTACATTTAGATCAAATTAGTATAAAACACGCACGCAAAAGATATTTTATACAGATAGATTAAAAGATTACTTATAATACCTAACTGAATGCACAATAATAATTAACTAAGCCATTTGCTCGCGAGATGTAACGAGTAACGGTGTATGTGAGGTCAGCTAGCGCCCAGCAGGCTTACTCACGAGTCACGATACAATCGAGAATCGAATCAGTTCGATCTCAACGGCTTATGGTATTTTATTTGGTGGATTGCTTTAAAACTAACCAGGGGACCTATTACAAGCTCTTAATTCCAGCCAGTTTATGCCATACAACATGGCTGCCTGGAATTTTGTATTACGATCACATAATAGTTGCATGATGACAGCCAGTCAGCAGACACGTGACACTTGACTTTCTTAAGAATGTCACTTTCAGACTTCCAAACTAGGGTGGATCCATTCAGAATAAAATGTCGTTAAAATATGAAAAAGAACAAGGCAGCTCAAGACCGTATTATTGAATTGCCTGGAACCAGGCTGGTATTATAAAAGATAATAATACGGCCGCAGGATATAGAAAATCGTTAGATTGTAACTTTTTGTACTCCCGACCATATTAATCGACTGAAAATCAAAATAACGAAACGTTTATTTATTGGGTTAGGAAGCGGCACGATCAAATCTGAATCAAAAACAAATCAGTCCATTCCTGCAGTCGACGCCACGTGTGCAGCATTGTGTATAACGGGTGTAAAAAAAAGTAACTATAACTTTGGGATATGATTATACTACCTTTTCTCATTCTACAAATGTATATTTTTTTCATTTTTTTACATAAATAAAAAAAAATTTAGCTTTATTGTTATTTTTGCGACAAACAAATAAGAAATGGTGAAAAGTACATTTTTTTTTTTTTTTTACACAAAAAATTAAAAAAAAATACATTTCCAAAATGAGGAAAGGTAGTTTAGTCGTATCTCAAAGTTATAGTGACTGCTCTTTTTACACCCAGTATGTCGCAGTCATCTGATAGAATTAGCTTATTTGATGCTGTTATATTTTGACTGCGCCTCCGTGGTCTAGTGGTTCAGAGCTTCGCTCTCAACCGGATGTCGTGGGTTCGATTCCCGCGTTGGATCAACAAAAAATGTTGTTTTCAAGTTTGGTTAGGACAATTCAGGCTGATCACCTGATTGTCTGACAAGAAAGATGATCCATGCGTCGGATGGGCATGTAAAAAGTCGGTCTGCACCTGTTCTCTCGCCAGTCGTGTCGGTTTACTGTCCCACTGGGTTATGAGTGTTATAGGAAGAGAGAGTGTCTTTGTGTATTGCGCACACACTTGGGCACTATAAAATAACTCCTGCGTAGCTGGCCTAGTTTCAATGAAATCGGCTACCGACACCGAAATTATTATTATTTTGACTGTAATGTGAATTAAGTGTCCGTGGGGGAGAAAAAATAACACCTCGCCATCAACCGTATTATTACAATACTTCTGCCCTGGGTATCGTATAAGGCGACAGGGGGAATACAAATCCGAAAATAAACAGCCGCGTTACCACAGATATTGTTATTACCTGAAAACTACGCTCGCCAACGAGTATAACCTTCCATGAAATATTTTGGGTGAATCATATGTCTAGCAGTGGCCGTTACAGCTAAAATGGATAATGTGTGGAATGCGGAGGCTTGACGTACTCGTATTAACGCGAAAGCACGAATCGTTTCAAAATGAATTTACTCAGACGTATGAGTAATTATTTTTCCGTGTAATTCGACGGGCTACGGAGGAATGCGGAAGCACGGTAAACACAGCCAGATGAACTATCAAATAGATTAAACTATTACTCGATTGTGACTCAGCGATTTAGCACGTTGATGCTCAAGCCGGGGGTCACGGGTTGAATAAAATGAAACAAAAAATTGTTGAATATTAAATCCAATGATTTAACCCAAAGGCAATGCGACGTAGCACGACGAGTAACATTGGACTGGGGACGGTACTCTAAACCAATGGAGTCACAATAGATCCAGAAGGGTCGCAGTGACGTCTGGGCATGACAAAGCCAGCCTTCGGTTTATAAAAAAAGCGAAGTACGAGCATAATAATAATAATAATATATATGGACGCTTCACACCACGTCAATCTGGCCCCGTGCTAAGTATCCGAAGAACTTGTGTTACAGGTACCAAACAACGGAAATATATTTAATACTTTTATACTATACACATATTTAACATTTATATTATACACATATATACCTATACATCAAATTTAATACACATCGCAGGAACATTGTAAACTTTTTGTTCCCTTGGCGAGATTTGAACCCGCGACCTCTCGCTCGAGCACCGTCGCGCTCAACCACAGCGCTACGAAATAATGAAATCCCATCTTTTTAGATAGTCATAGATTAATTCATCGTAAGTAGTACGAGATCATTTCAGGTGCTTTACCCTGTCAAACAAACTAATTAATCTTTCAAATACGTAAATCTTAACTAAATTTATTTAATTCAATTAAAACATTGTGTAGGGTTTGCGCGACAGTTCGTAGTTTATTGAAACGGCTTTCAGACATCGATCAATCTCGAGACTCTACCCTCCTCAGGCTGTCCTTATTCATTTTTAATTGGTCGCGAATAATCCTCGATGGAGACTTGGTAGTAGATATACATCATCATCATCATCATTATTTAGACAGTGGTGATGAGTTTTTAGTGCTTTCTTTTCTATAGATAACTCTAGCATTAGGTTTCCATGGTCAACGAAATAGGCACTTAAAGATTTTTTTTATATTAATCTACAGATTAAATACACTGTATTTTTTACTGAAAATACACATGACCCAGGAACACAAAATTTTTTTTGTTCCTTTGGCGGGATTCGAAGTGGTGACCTCCAGCTGAAGTACGAATGCGCTCACCCACGCTACAGAGGTTGACTAATTATTGTCATAAGTCATAAAGCGTAAGTCTGTATGTGTATTTTGTGCCAGTACAAAAAATCGGTCTATTAGTTTCAAAGCCCAACTTACAAAGATTATTATTATATATAGTACCTAATTAGAATTTATGGAGAACAATACGCATCCGATAAAAGTCTACAGATTTTCGATGCTTGTATTGAAGAAACGTCCTCGACAAGACTTATCAGAGGAGAGTTGATTAAAATTTACAATTAAGACACATTCGTCATCCACGACCAATGCCAGCTTTTTGCTTCCTCGGCAGGATTCGAACCCACGGCCACCAGTCTTAGCGCCAACGCTAATCCTGTACTTGCCTCAAACTAAGTATGTCTCTGTAAAATAATTTGTAATCCTTTCCAATATTGTAAAACCATCGGTACCTGCTTACACCGAACGAAAAAGTTATGAGCACCGTGTTTGGTGCACCGATATTATTGAAAATAAACTTTAAAGTATTTGCAAGAAAGGGTTTATAGTATACGCGTAAACCAAAACGTAAACTAAAACAAAAATGCGTTGTTCGTCCACATTGTTGAAGAATTTGGCACGAAACCCGATTCGCGCCACAGACATAACACCGCGGGAACAACGGACGCATTGTTACACGAATTAAATATGGCCGACTGTCTTGTGCCGATATATAACTATAGCTTTGATCTGTAAGCCTACTCTTGAATAAAAAGAGATTGGGATTGCGTTCGAATTTTACAGAAAATAAGAAGAACAGCAAGTAACGTAAGGGGAGCCAAAGAGGGGATTTTTGACTACAAAAACGCCTTGATTACTAGGCATGTGGGTCACATAATGTTACATGAATTAATTATGGCCGACTATCTTGTGCCGATATATAACTATAGCATTGATCTGTAAGCCTACTCTTGAATAAAAAGAGATTGGGATTGCATTCGAATTAGACAGAAAATAACAGCAAGTAACGTAATGTAAATGGAGCCAAAGAGGGGATTTATGACTATAAAAATGCCTTGATTACCAGAGGCATGTGGGACACATAATATCTATCTGATAGTATATGTGTCTCACATGCCTTTGGTAACCTAGGTCATAATTTTTCCAAAAAAAGTTTAAACACTCAAGTAACTATCAAAAGATTAATTCGATGCACCTGATTATGGTTGGAGATTTTAAGTAGGTGTCAAAGAAGCTCCTACAGAAAGCACTGACGATTTGAAAATCAACTAAGCTCATAGGGACTTATTTAAAACTTAAAAAGCAAATCACTTTATTTAAATAATTGAGTTTTTCAAATATTTTATATTCGACTCGGCGTAATACTCTTATTAAACTTGTCGAATCTAAATATAAATAACTTATACTATAAAACTGTTTCATATCAATTTTATTTTTTGAAAGTTTTATTATGGCAGTTTTCCTCATTCTACCACTAAATTAAAAAACTATCATATGTTTTCATTACACAAAACCTACTAGGTGTCCACAACGCTCCAGTAACTAAACGTTTGGCATTCTGGGCTCCCCTACTATAATAGCTTCTTCAGTTTAAGTAGCGTCTAAGAACTCGAGCGTTTATAAACCTTATATAAAAACCATCGCGTGATATTAATAAACACATTAAAAGGTCCCAACACCAGTAAACCCGACGCACCGGTCTCGCTACATCCTAAATCACATATTAATTAAAACCATGGGAACCGAACATTTTAATCGCACGTTTTTATAATTGAACATGACATAATCTTTCCAATATCTAATATTAGAAAACGGTCGTAAAAAGTGTTAGGTATCATCAAAGAACTGGTTAGTATTTTTTCTATAATTAGTTTGTTTGTTTTTTTGCATTGAATAGGCTCGAAAAATGCGAGGCTGATTTTCATAATATATATATAAATAATGCCTGACGTAAGGTTTATATTTTTTATAGGCTCCTTTGTATCCCAAAAAAGTGTAGTGTAAATATCAAAACCCCTCATTTTCCGAATCGACTCGCAGCAATCGTCCGCTTATTTTTTATTTTAATGAAAGCTTTAACAGCCAACAATCAGTTATAATAACTTGCCATAAAGCTATTTATTACGTTAGACGTAAACACACATTTAACGACCTATCAATGGATAGAGGAAATGAAAAGCTCTAAGGGCAAATAGTCACGCCGCTTACAAAGGGCTAAGGCAAATGCCCTTTGAATTCTACAATGAAATTGACATCAAAAACTTTAAGGTTGAATGTCAATAGAAGTGCGCTAATGTAATAGAGCCTTAACAGAAGGTCATCTGTACGTAACGGTGTCTGCACACGACGCGGGTTCACGCCAGGGCAGCGCTTCTCAAGCTGTCGAGTGTTGACTAAACACACATCTATCAAGATTTAATAGAATTTAAAATTTAGACGCATACACGGCGTCGTATCTAAATTTAAACAGTTTGCGCTTGAAATGATTTACAGTTATATGTCAACACTTTTCAGCTTTTGTAGTATATATTTTTAGAGTCACATTCGCCTTCAATAAATTTTATATAAGCTCAAGAAATTATATTCCCAAGTTCGCTGTGTTGTGCAAGTGCTTGAAAAGTTAAAGAGATACGAACAGAATCTAAAAATGACTGCTGCAATAGTATCTCTTGGGGCTTGAATAAATATTTCTTTATACACGATATAATAGTTTTCTTAATTTAGTAACGTCGAGCTGCAAACATATTCGTCCAAAGTCAATCTGATGCATGCAAATTGATGCAAATGCAAACATTTTATTCACAAAAGACATAACCTATTATGAAACATTACTATAGCTATAGAATGTTTATAGTATGGATATAATAAATATTATATTTATTATTGTGCACGTCCTAGCTGCTATGTGCTGGAAAATTTTCTTGTCAGAAATAAGCAGTGCCTTTGATTCGTATTTTTTTGTTAATGTTGAAAATCTGTCTTGTGTGTAATAAACCGTTGAGACGTTTTCTCACCGGGAGCATTCGCGTGTAATAAAACGTTGCAGATTCAAGCATTACATCAATCAGGGACAAAAAAAACCGTGAACCTCGTAATGATATCCTGTAATATGTTAATATCAATAAAGTTACATTCAGACTGTCAGAAACGCCTTTAAAATAGAATCAACCACAACTAAACTAACGATTCAAATGCAAATCACCAATAGCTGAATTAACCACGAAGTTTGAGAGCCGCTGGTGTAAAGCAATTTACCTCTGGCCCATGCAAATTACCGGCGTAGCGGGAACGGGGTTCAATTCCGTAGAGCTCGGAGGTGTAACGCTCAGTAGAGAGCTCGCTCTATTGTCTTTGAAATGTAGAGCTGAAGATTTTAATGCTTAAATTAGTGGAGTTCGTAGTGAAAGCAAAGAGATATGCCATTTCAATATTTGGTCGACTAATAAACCGTTGAGACGTTTTCTAAACAGCTAGCTAATACTAAGCCTAGTAAGTGTTATTTTGCCATAATCACTCACAAACCTAAGTGTTATCTTTATATATTATATATATATATAATAAACCTAACATAAACCTATTGATATAGGCATTTTATGACCCGTTTCAATAATCTATCTATCTATAACCTAAAAATTAAGTTCCATACGATCCGTTGTCAAATTGTATGGAATTAAAGTTTTAGTTAGGTTAGGTAATTAAAACGCGCAGTTACAGACGTTAACTTATAAACACCGTGACCAGAGATTTTTATATTGAAGATGACTCATTAAGAAAACTTCTCGTATAATTTTAGAAACAGAATGTTCATGATTTTTTTCTTCGTGAATTATACATATCATGTTCACATACAAAAACTCCTAAAATCTCTAAAGTAAGATAAGATATAAGTATTTAAGTATTATACGACAATATTAATAGCAAAATTACATAATTAATGTGTTAAGATAAATCGACTTTAAAAAGAGCTGGTTTTAGATTGTCGTTACGAAAACCAGACAGACCACTACTGGATTTTATGTAATAAGAAATGATCTCGTGCACATGTTGTTTTTCGACGTTGGACATTAAATAAAAATATATATTACCAATAAAAAATTGACAATAAAAATAAAATAAAATTTTGAAAATTTCGCATATTAAAATATTGTGTGTTGTGTTATTCAGAAATTTCAGTATCAGTGAAAGACATCTCTAATCATAATATACATAATATATTAATTTGTGATAATACTTTAGAGGGTATATGAGTCCCATACATAGAGTTTACTAAGAAAGTACCAGCGCTGACAGTGGTACTTTTTTTAAATTATTGTATAGGAAAATTTATGATGTTGGGTCATTTCTCATATAAACATGAAAGTCAAAAGTAAGTCTTTCAGCGCTGGTACTTTCACAGTATACTCTACATAGGAGGCACATACACACCCTAAAGTATTATGACTCATTTATTTTACACCTTGTATAAGCTCCCTTAAAAGTAAAATACTTTTGAGGGTACCTAGTTGTCAAGGTTGGCGAGTAAAGACTCGCCACGCTTGACAAGTCCGTGAAAACGCTGTTGACTATTTTACGAGTATATATATACTTACCTATTTCTTCTGTCGCCTTACCCACAGTAAAATGGTTGATGGGGAAATGCTATTCTTTCTCCAGCACCCCAACCTTGGTTTGTCTACCTTTTTAACTGACTTCAAAAAAAGGAGAAGGTTCTCAAAAACATTCTACTATATATAAAATCTAATGTGTTTCGGATTTTTTATTTATTTGTCACAGTCAGATATTATGGAAAAACGATTATTATCATGAGCTATTAGTAGCGTGGCCCATAGTATGTATTACATTGGCGTGACCACTCACCACTTCATACAAATCTCATTCATCGCAATAGATGTTGAAGCTGACAATATGTAACTTTGCCAATCTTAACCCAAGATCTGTTTGTCAAAGACTAGATGCTGCTTGCGACGTAAGTTTGCCAAATAAATTGTACATTTTGTGTGATAAATACCCTTATATTATATTTTCATAAAATAATAAAAATACATATATTCATTTCCAAAATGAGGAAAGTTATATATAGTAAAGTAATCATATCTCAAAGTTATAGTGACTGTCATTTTTACACAAAGTATATTTAACAAATTTCGTAAGAAATTTCAAATCTAAGCTCTAGTAGCAAAGATCTAAATGCAAACAAAAAAAGGAAACAATTAAATCTCATTAATATTCAGTACACCACCTAAGAAATATATCTATTAAGTAGCAGGTGAATTCTGCTAAATGCCATTTGTGTTATAATTGAGCCGATGGCGGTTGGTCCCGGCGAGTTGTCAGTAACGGCCGCCGTGGCCTTGGCCGTCTAGAGCGGGTTTTTACACTTCTAGTGAACTATCATTCTGTGTCGTTTCGGTGGTCATAAAATTCAAGGCCAACGCATGTTTGAGTCAGGCTGTGATGGTGTTTAATGTCTAGTAGATTAGAGCTTCGGAGGTCTTGTACTAGAATCCCGCGATGTAACAACTGTTTAAGCCTGGACCCTAATTCTGAGGCCTCTACTAAGTTCGACATAGTTTTTACTATCGGTCTGTCCCGTTCATGCAAATGAGATTTACCGAGCGTGCGAGCGGGATATACTAATATTCGTAACTAAGTTCGAGGCCTGAGAATCGTCGCCCTGGTTACGACAATGCAGGATGATCGGTGGCAGGCATCATAAAATATAAACGACGTTCAGAAAACATTTTTTTGTAAAATTTACCCTGAATTTAATTTGATTTTATTTGATCCCCAGATCACAAGAAATGTCCATGTTTAATATAGGCATGTAAAAAGTTGGTCTTGCGCCTGACCTCTCGCAGTGGTCCCTGCGTCTCACGGGTTTACTAGAATAAAGGGAGTGAGAGTAGCAGTGGTATTAGTAGTCTGTTTACATATTATAGTATGAAAGCTGACTATTACTACCACTGCTATAATATTATAAAATAATATATTTTATAAAATAACTCCTGGTTTGCTTTTAATAAAACCGGCAATCGTCACCGAAATCTGTAGGAAGCTATCAAGGGTCTAGGGATTTTTTTCCGAACTTTTTTGCGAACACTATATTATGATGTTTTTAAACCGACTAACCCCTACTTAGCATGACATGTATCTAACAACTTTTTACGGTAGAAGAAGAGAGAGAGAAGAGACTTGGCACTTTTTACAATTTATGTTTTTGATGGGATTAACTAAACCATGGTCAGACGAGTTTTCATCCGCTTAACCTAAAAAAGGTTATCGACCAAAGTGCTTGTCGCAGCAAGTTTTAAACTAAACGACGAAATCTCCGATATGTTAAGCGCTTAGCTATTTTCATGGCTTTTAGCCTGTCCGACATGAAGGCGGCTGGAGTTCAGGGATAATGTAAGGTCACAGCGAATATCGGCGATAAATTTTAGCCATCCCGGTAATGTGACCATTATTGTCCTGAGGAATTGCAAATTATGGTACATATTACATGTTATGAGGATATTTTCGTTTAAATTTTCCTACACATTGTTGGTGTTCTAAGTAGCTAATATATCAACGTGTCCCTACATGGCTTGAACATTTTAGAACGTAAATACTTCACTAGATAAAAGATATTAATTAATATATTTAGTTCGCTAGATAACTGCGCTCCTTTTATAGTATTTAATAAAGACACTGATAAGTGCCAGATTAGTAAGTAAAACAAATTTCAAGTTATGTCTGTCGCTCGATACGAGTATTAGCAGCGATAAAACTCCGCAATAAGAGGAATAAGCTATCCGACACGTATTATAAGATTAGTCAGATTTTAAAATAGTCTAAATAGTTTTTGCTGACAATAATAAGCTGTTATAAATATTATTCAAGAAATTGTAACCCCAATACGAGTGCCGAGAAGAATTTCTTTCCAGACGAGTAATTCCCGAGCAAAACTTCACGGAGGCTGCGCCGCTGTAAGAGAGGTCGTACACTGAACGTGTTTTGTACCATATTGCCAGTAGAGAAATTTGGCTAATAAAATTTCAGATATGGCCATATATTTCGTGTTGTATTGAAATTAGGCACAGTTATTGTATAAGGTCAAAATGCTCTTACTTGGCAAAATTCAAAATTCGAAAATTTTCATACTTCTTTCTACATTAAAAACTACATTAAAATTCCTAAATTTCTAATATAAGATGAATAAATAGGAGACACATACTCGTAGTAATTTGTATGACTCTGTTTCCCTCATGTCATGGGTTCAATTCAATTGAAGTTTTTTAATCATTGCATTGCCTCGAATGTGTAATTTTTAATGCATTTATTAAATAAGTTCTCATGTGCTTTTTGACTCCTCCTGAGTACCCTAAGCCTTTTGATTTTACAATTTATTACCATGCCCTCAAATTTCAAACCGTTTAAACCTTTCCTGGACTTCTACGAATATTTTAAGACCAAAAATAGCCGAATCGGTTCAGTCGTTCTTGAGTTATGAGCTTACCAACACATTTTGCGATCCATTTGTATATTATATTTAACACAGCTAAAAACACTCTCGACTGATATACCTTTCAAACAAAAAAACACATTAAAATCGGATCATCCGTTTGGGAGCTACGATGCCATAGAAAGACACATACACAATTACACAGACACGTCATAAATAATACAACATAAATAAATATAAAATAACTAGCTGACCCGTGTCCACTTCGTTGAGCATATAAACCGTTTAAACCTTCCCGGGACTTCCACAAATATTTCAAGACTAAGAATATCCGAATCGGTTCAGCCGTTTTTGAGTTTTAGCCGTTTTAGAGATTAACGATTTTTATAATAAAATGTACAAAATAATCAAAAATATTATTTTTATATTATTTAAAGCAAAACGTGGAGGTTGTTACTTACAAAACAAAAATCGCAGTGTGTAAGCACTGTTACGTGATCCGCTACATTTCTCTCGCTCGCCGGCGCGGGCGGTTAAATGCTGGATTAGACGAAATTACCGTCATTGTTTTCGTGCCTTCATATCTGCCCTCCACTTTGTACTGCAGTCTTTGAGGTGAAAACTTCTTTAGCATTGCGAATATAATTTGATGAAACGCAATGCTGTTATCAGATCTTTCAGTCAGAAAAGTCAGTGACAAAATTAAGAAACTTTTAAAGTTATAATTCTTAAACTTCTGCTTCAAATTGCATGTTTGAAATATACCTTAAACTAGTATCTAAAAATGCAGGCTTATAACAACAACGAAGTTATAAGGGGTAGAAAACGGCCTGAATTGTTTCGAGAAAAGGATGGTACGGGCGTGCTTTATTTGGCGGGGGTACTGCCGTGCCCTCAGATCACTGCGGTACACTCCTTAGCTTACGAATAGCTTTGCTCACCATTACAAGATAATTAAAGTCCCTTTGTCATTGCTTTCGAGACAAGTATTGCAATAAAGAACTTTCTTGTCTAGCATTTAACAAAGATAAGAAGTAACTCCCACGTAGTTTGTGACTTTCGTACCTAAAATAGAACAAACTATGATATAAATCTCTGTGAAAACAAAACCTTTTTCTTTTGTCTTGTCTGCTTGTCTGCGAAGGAAACGAACTGCAAAACTGTCGAGACATAAAAAGTGTAGCCATGTATCACTGTCGGGACTCGAATCCGCACTACTCAGCTATTAATTACTACCCACCATTGCCATGTATACTGTCGTAAGGACAGGCCCTGTGTTCATTTTAAAATGTAACGTGAATTGGAGAGTGGAGACAACGCTACGTTTTATTTTGGCGGATTGACGCCAGAACTCCGCGCGCAACGAAGTTACGTCAATTTAGTATGAAAAAGATTCCCAGAGGCTCATCCTTACTTTCGTAATCCTACTACCCACATAGTGACTCACGCGGCCCACTCGCCACTATTGTATGCACAGAGAAAGTACGATGCATACAAATCTCTTCTAAAACACCTATTTTATATTGCGAAGTTCGATGACCTGTGACATATTATACTTTGAACTATGATCTGTGGCTTCAATTACGAAGAGAATCCGGTCCTTTCGAGATAACTTATCCGCGAAAAAAACAAATAAAAAATGTTCAGATTACCCGGAACTACCGAAAGTAAAAAATACGAGGAATATGACAGAATGGACCAACTACAAACTGTTTTTATGTAAATAATATGTACCTTTAAGTGTTATAGCCAAACCATGAAGACCCTACGTTCTTAGATTAGACTAGTCATAGCTCAGGGCTATCTTTAGTCAAACCCCAAATAATTAAAGCTGTTTTATCTCGAGTAAGACAATCGCTATTAAGATATATGCACAAGGCACTAGGAAAAGATATACGTTTGATCTTACTCAATATTTTTGACTATTTTAAAGCTTGAAAAAGAAGTACGCATTTCATCAGGTTCATTATATGTTCGGCTGAAAAGGAACTTTTTTGACTTAAAGTATTTACTTTCGTCAAAGGCCGAAAATTTCGTACGCCCCGCTTTAGAGGCTTTGGTCATAGGATTCGTCGTAATTACGGACTGCATACGACTTATGACTATGAGTCTGAAAATTGCATTAATAATGATAAACTACTCTCATTCACTCTCAATAATACCGATCGAGTTCCATAAATCATATTCTGTAATTACAAAGTCGGATTGGCCATACTTATTATCTAGAGCCGATGGGTGGCCCATCCCGGCCCTGAATGGGAACACTGTGTCCTATAGTGCTAAGACGATGGGGGGCTGTCCCTAAATAAGGACAGCGAGTGTCCCGCTGAGTGACACAATAATAGCTATTAACACTGCGATTAATAGGAACTGTTAATTATACTATTATAAACATTTAATATTCCATTACAATAATTTAACTAGCGCTACGAAGAAGTGGACAGCGTTTGAAAGTTTTGTTCCTATTACAGGGCCCTGATTCGAAACTGAGTTCGAAACTGAGTTCGAAACGAATAAAGAAACGATTATTCGTTTCGAACTCAGTTTCGAATCTCAATTCTAACCCGCTCATGCACGTGTAATTTAGAGCGCGTATAAGCAGGACAGACAGGCCTTCATTCTCGTAGTTTGATCTTCGCTTCAAGCCACGAAGAATCGATGCCCTGGGCCCCAATTCAAGATGATAAGCTTCGCTAAGTGGTGAATTATCTCGTCATTTAGCGAAGCTTATGTCAAATCTCATACATTTGGTTTTCTAACTTCGTAAGCGATAAATAGCGGTGGCTTTTTGAATCGGGGCCCTGGTTATTATGATTTTGAACGCCTACATAGTGCAGTGATTTAAAGCTTGGAGCGATTTCGCAGCTTGTGTTTTTGATCCCTTGCGTTGTAGTTAATTACAAAAAAAAATTTCATGGAGTTCCTTTCATATCAGCTTCACTCTTTTGAAGACCATCATCCAAGTCCTATTATACAGGCTTGGTCTTCCAGCTGAAGGAAGAACTCCGGTTCAAGTGATATCCCTATAGCGTTTAAGTGGACTGACGGATTTTTAGTCGTCGTCGTCGTTTCAGCCTTTTATTTTGTCCACTGCTTGACATAGGCCTCTCCAATACATTTCAAGTGCGACCGGTCCATTGCCACCTGCATCCAACGTGACCCGGCAGTTTTCACCAGGTCGTCGGTCCATCTGGTAGGTTAGGTTAACTGGCCGTCCCACACTGCGCTTGCCAGTACGTGGCCTCCACTCTAGGATCTTTTTGCCCCATCGACAGTCCAATCTTCGTGCTATGTGGCCGGCCCATTGCCACTTCAGCTGACTGATCCTACGGGCAATGTCAGCAACCTTAGTTCTTCTACGGATCTCCTCATTTCTGATTCGATCACGTAGAGAAATACCGAGCATTGCCCTCTCCATAGCACGCTGAGCGACATTGAGCCTTTTGAAAAGATCCTTCGTGAAGCACCACGTCTCAGAACCGTAAGTCATCACTGGTAACACACATTGGTTGTATACCTTTGTCTTAAGGCACTGAGGTATTTTGGACGAGAAGACGTTGCGTAATTTACCGAACGCTGCCCAGCCGAGCTGGATCCGTCTACTGACCTCTCTCTTAAAGTTGGACCTACCTAATCGGACAGCCTGCCCTAGGTATATATATTCGTCAACCACTTCAAGAGTAGAGCTCCCAACAGCTAGTGCGGCGGGTGCAACATGGACATTGTGCATGATCTTTGTTTTGTCCATGTTCATTTTAAGACCCACTTGTTGAGAAACTCTATTGAGGCCACCGAGCATGCGCCCCAAATCTTCCAGCGATTCTGCCATGACTACTCGTCGTCGGCAAATCGAAGGTGAGTGATGTATTCGCCATTGATGTTGATGCCAAGTCCTTGCCATTCCAGGAGCTTGAAGGAATCCTCCAGAGCAGCGGTAAACAGTTTCGGGGATATGATATCCCCCTGTCTTACTCCTCTCTTTAAAGGGATATCCTTCGTGCAGTGCTCCTGTACTCGGACTGACATGGTGGCGTTATTATACAAACACTTCAACACTTCGATATACCGAAAGTCAATACGGCAACGCTGGAGAGATCTAAGGACCGCCCATATTTCGACGGAATCAAAGGCTTTCTCATAGTCCACAAACGCCAAGCATAATGGCCGATTATACTCTTCGGTCTTCTGTATAATGTGCCGCAGCGTATGTATGTCTATGGTATGGTCTATGGTACTATAGCCTTTTCGGAAACCGGCTTGTTCGGTAGGCTGAAAGTCATCCAGCCTGCGTTCGAGACGCATCGTGATAACTCTCGAAAACAGCTTGTAGACATGGCTCAGCAGTGTTATGGGCCTATAGTTCTTCAGTAAAGTTTTGTCGCCTTTTTTGAAGAACAAATCAAATCAAATCAAATCAAATATTTTTATTCAGAGTAAATTTTACAAAAAAATGTTTTCTGAACGTCGTTTCTATATGATGCCTACCACCGGTTCGGGAACTAGCCCAGCAAGAAGAACCGGCGTAAGAAACTCGCATGGGGCCATCTTTTACCAAAAAGATGGAAAATTTCTCTTTTTTAAAAAAAGTATAAATTTACATATAAATATGTCAATACTAAAGCTAAATAACATAGAATGTACTATATATAAGTAGCCTTGTAGGGGGCTACTTTATTCCCAAGGTGTGCTATCATTCATATAATCATTAACTTTATAGTAAGCTTTTGCACACAAACGTTCTTTGACTACTTTCTTAAACTTATTAGTTGAAAAATTTTGAACGTTTTCTGGGATCCTATTGTATAGGCGTATACATTGGCCTTTAAACGAATTCTTTACTTTGCTTAGTCTAGTCACTGGAACAACAAGTTTATTCTTATTCCGAGTATTTCTATTATGATTATCACATTTTCTTATAAACAGGTTTACATTTTTCTTAACATATAATACATTAGAGAGGATATACTGAGAAGCTACAGTTAGTATTCCAGTTTCCTTAAACTTTTCTCTAAGAGAAGTGTTGGGGGCCAGCTTGTAGATTGCCCGAACAGCTCGCTTCTGCAGCACAAAGATACTATTTATATCTGCAGCACTGCCCCATAGCAGAATGCCATAGGACATTATACTATGAAAGTAACTAAAATACACTAGGCGTGCTGTACTTTCATCTGAATATTGTCTAATTTATAATATAAAACAGGACCACAACACCCCTGTTCCATGCCTCTGGCGTTTTCCCATCGAGTAAGGAGGAATTGAAGAGTTTCTGAAGGACTTTTAGTACCGGCGTGCCGCCCGCTCTTTCAGAAGCTCTGTAGTGATTCCATCCTCGCCCGGAGCCTTGTTGTTCTTAAGCTGTTTGAGAGCTACCCTAATCTCGTACAGGCTGATGTCCGGGATGTCTTCGGTATAGTGTCGTGTTAGCCTGGCTCTTGGGTCTGCAGCTAAACTATCAAGTTCAGCTGAGACCAAGGTATACAGCTGTCCATAGAACCTTTCTATCTCCCGTAGTACCTCGGACTTATTTGACGTTACGCGTCCATCTTCGGTCTTCAGCTTTGTCAACTGGCTTTGCCCAATAGATACGTCTCTTGCAAACACTTTGGAGCCTTGGTTTCGCTCTAGTGTCTCTTTAATACGCTGGGTATTAAAAGAACGGATATCGTGTCGCAAGGACTTCGTAATCTGTCTATTGAGCTGCCTATATGACTCAGCGTCACTCGAAGTTTGGAGCGTCATTGAACGTCGACTAGCCATGAGGTTCCGGGTTTGGTCGGATAGTTTCTGAGGTCTATTTGTACGGTGGGTCTTAAAAAATTTTGACCCCACCGTATGGACAGTTTCTACCAGCCTGCTATTTATATCGTCCACTGATGCGCAGCTGTCTAGCCATTGGAAGCGATTTGACAGTTCAAGTTGAAAGCCCTCGGGGTTTTGGATATGGGCATTCGACGGTCGGAGCGTAGACTTCATCAGACGCGATCTCTCAAGTTTGACGTTGATATTCAACATGCCTCTGACGATTCGGTGATCACTTCCTGTCTTAACCCTGTTGATCACAGAGACATCGTTGAATATCTGCCGCTTGGTGCTCATAATGAAGTCAATCTCGTTTCTAGTTACACCGTCGGGACTCAACCAGGTCCATTTCCTCTGCGGCGGCTTTTGGAAGAAAGAATTCATCATGAAGAGTCCTTCTTTCTCCATAAAGTCCGCCAGCATCTGTCCTCTGGGATTCCTCTGCCCAAATCCAAATGGCCCAACTTTCAGCTCATCATCGCTTCTGCAGCCCAGCTTCGCATTGAAATCTCCCATAACAACTGTGAAGTGTGTTTTAGGGCTACGTATGGCCCTACTGACGTCCTCATACGTAGCTTCTACTTCATCGTCTGAATGTGTTGACGTTGGGGCGTATACCTGTACAATCTTCAACGAATATCGTTGAGATTCTCAGTACAAGGTATGCAACCCTATTTGACACACTCTCGATGGACACAATGTTGTTGATGAGAGATTTGTGGACGATAAACCCAACACCACCTTGGGACTTCTGTTCTCCCTCACGGTAGTAGAACAAGTGGCCGGACTGTAAGGTTATCGTATCCTCGCCCTCTCTTCGGATCTCCGATAAACCAATAATGTCCCAGTGCAACTTGTTCATCTCCTCTTCCAGCTCTACGAGCTTCTCGTCCAACCTCAAAGTGCGCACGTTGTGTGTTACCAGGGCCAGTTGTCGTTTAGAAGGGGGGTGGTAGCCGGATCTCTTCCGGGGATTCTTAGCACCCCCCGCCCCGCCGTTACCGTGGCCGCTACCGTAGGCAGGAATAGCGGGGCCGCCGGGGACTAGGGGCCTGGTTTTCTGGTGCGTAATCATTAGGAGGAAGTTTAGCCTACTGGTACCACGCTGGCTAGACGGGTTGGTACAGGGTTTTGTTTCGAGTTTTCCTTCTCTCACACTAGCTGTTGATGTGTGTGTGTTTCCTTTTAGTCGCCTCTTACCCCCTAGGATAGTATCGGGGGTGGTGATAATTGTATTCTAATGCTGTCACCACACGGCAGGATTTTTAGTAGCTATCCACATAATCATTGCTTTTATTCCCAAGAGAGTTTAGGATGATCTTATGATGATTTTTCTCTTAAGGAAAAAGGGCTTCTCTTTAAAGGATAACCTGTTTTCGCCACCGATAAGTTCTCTTCTATGAAATGTTCTTCTTTGCTCTTAAGCAAGGAAATCAAGGTATTTATTCAAGATGCCATTGCTATTATCTCCTCTTCTTCTTATATATACAAATGAATTGATGTTCGTTAGTTTCGCTAAAACTCGAGAACGGCTGAACTGATTCGGCTATTTTTAGTCTTAAAATATTCGTGAAAGTCCCGGGAAGGTTTAAACGGTGAGAAAATACGAAAAATCTCATCACAAGCTGTTTGTATCCTCAACGAAGTGGGCACGGGTCAGCCTGTCAGTCCTTACAAATATCGAAAACAAAAATGTAATAAGGGCGATTGTTCTTTGAACTAGGAAATGTAAGCACCAATGTCAATCAAATGTTTTAATACAGAAGTTGATTGCCCGGGGTTTAATTTGAAATTAAAACATCTGCATTCCACTCTGATTGCCCGGCGACTTGCGGCAGATACAACGAGATCCGGTAACGTTTTCTAATCGACAACCTCTAACGTGGGATTATATACCTTATTACGTATGCCGTAGAGCGAAAATCAGATAGCCAGATTATTTTATAGACGTTCGTACGTAGGCGGTGACGAAAGCTAGAATGTCTATCTGTAATCTTTTTACGAATTTTTGCCTAAAATAGATAATCTAATGTTAAAAGAAAACGTGTACATATCGTCTATGTGTTAAGTACTTATGACAGATTGAGCAATCTTATACTCAAAAATATATATTTTTCTTGTTACCAATCTGGCCCCGTGCTATGTGTCCGAAGAAATTGTATTATGGGACCAACCATACAAAGGAAAATTTAATAATTTTATACTATACACATATTTAGGATTTTTATTATGCACACAAATATAATACACATCCATAACTCAGGAATATAGAAAAGTTTTTATTCCTTGGGCAGGATTCGAAACTGCGACCGATCACTAACGCTCTCAACCACTGCACAACAGAGGTCAAATAAGGTGGCTGAGTTGTTGCCAATTCTTTATCTATAATCTTTCTCGAAGCAATTTGTGGCTTTTAGCACATTCGTTCTATATTTTTATCTTATGATTATAATTAATGCGAAAATAAGGATTGAGGATGTACGAACTACGAACACTATGTGTTTATTTTTTCTTTATAGCATTCCACAGTAAACCACTGAACAGTAACGGAGTCCGGACATAACCCATACGACGCAAGTATCATCTTTCTTGTCAGACAATCAGGTGATCAGCATGCATTGTCCTAACTATACCTGAAAACAACATTTCATGTTGTTCCAACGCTATTAAAGCCTCCAAAGGCAAATTCAAGCTGCACATAGGCAACTTTTGATCCTGAAATTTCCTTTGTGCGCTTACGAAGTCACGGGTACATTTCGCTACATAAAGCTAGATAAAGCTATGTTTTCTGTACCCAAAATATAATAATGCCTCCCATTTTATTGAAACCAGTGTGGGCGCTATACACAGAAGAACTCTATTTTTCTTTACTCTCGTAGCCCAGTGGGACGGATAACCGACACGACTGGCGGGAGATCAGGCGCAGGACCGACTTTTAACATGCCCATGCGACGCATGGATCATCTTTCTTGTCAAGAAATGATCAGACATTGTCCTAGCCAAACTTGAAAACAATATTTTTGTTGTTTCAAAGCGGGAATCGAAACCACGACCTCCGGGTCAAGAGCGAGGCTCTGAATCAATAGACCACGGAGGCGTTATAATGTACGTACAAAATATAATGTACATACAAAGTAATGGTCTAGCCTGTATGTAACGGGAGCTCTTCCTTCTTCCACGGAGCCATGTATATTACTGTAGCACTGTCGTTGTCCGCGCCTTATATGGTGGTAATTAAAACAGTACCTCACTAGACTGTAATATAATTCATAGATATTTTAGCCGAAGATTAAATTCATAATTTAGGAGCGAAGTCGTGTTTAACTCGACAACGACGAAACCAAAAGGGTAATGAATAAGGCAGTCTATGTGTCTATCCATCGCAATGCCTAAACAGTAAACTACAACCCCGTTTTTAACTTCTTCCAAAAGGGGAGGAGGTTCTCCATTCGGCCGGTTTTTTTAAATGAATGAGTACAGTTATTGTTGTTCTTAAATTAAGCTCTAAAATTTTAAACACTGTAATTCCATGTAACGCTTTATTATAAAGGCCTATACAGAGTGTAAAAAGAGTAGTCACTTTAAATTGAGATACGATTATACAACCTTTCCTTATTTTGGAAATGTATTTTTTTAAATATTTTTTTTTATAAAAACTAAAAAATTTTTTTTTACTTTTCACCATTTCTTATTTTTTTGTCGCAAAAATAACAATAAAGCAAAAAAAATTTTAAAAACATTTCTAGAATGAGAAAAGGTAGTATAATCATATCCCAAAGTTATAGTGACTCCTATTTTTACACCCGTTATAGTTTTTAAATTTAACTTTAAAATAATTTGAGGATTCTAACTTCATTATTTTAATCCTATAGATTTCTCTATATCTAGTATCCGAAGAATACAGTGGTAGAGATACTAAAGGCATACACTAGAGTCTATTAAAGATACAAACTTGAGACTATTAACGCGTTTCAAATACCTTTCTGTCGTAGTTACAGATAGATATGACGACCTCCGTAGCGCAGTGGTTCAGAACGTTGGTGCTAGACCGAGAAGAGGTGGTGGGTTCGAATCCCGCCGTGGGAACAAAAAGTTTTCAATGTTCCGGGGTCACGGATGTGTATTAAATTTATGTATTAATATAATAAAAATCTCAAATATGTATGGTATAAAAGTATTAAATATATTTCCGTTGTCTGGTACCTGTGACACAAGTTCTTCGGATACTTAGCACATGATGGTCAGATTGACGTGGTGTGAAGCGTTTATAGATATTTATTTATTAATAGATAGGTTACTGAAGCGCGCTCTAAGTCACTGAGATCCGTCACATTGTATGGTTTTAAAACCTAGTTGTACATAGATAGATGTCGAAACTATTAATGAATAATGCCAAATAACGCGCGGTGTAGCCACTGTTTTTAAACCAATGTAACTCATTTTTGTCCCATTGTCTAAGTTTTGATTGTACGGCCTTGTCAATCAATTGTTATAAAAA
The DNA here is from genome assembly GCA_905187575.2 of Celastrina argiolus. Lineage (NCBI taxonomy): Eukaryota > Metazoa > Arthropoda > Insecta > Lepidoptera > Lycaenidae > Celastrina > Celastrina argiolus. Next base: position 19,108,311 of record LR994585.1, read on the forward strand.
GCGGCCCACGCCTGGTAAGACGCCAGCAGGTGAGGTCAACGACCCCGTGTACCGTAACATGCTATGTATTCAAATTACACTTACGACCTTTTACTTGGGTCTTAGAATCTTCGAGAATGCGCCAAGGACGCCTAACTAAAGTTACTCTGATTTACGTGCGTGGGATTACCTATTACTTGAGGTCGCCCCTGTGGTCAAAATGCGCCCTAACTTACATAACTTTTAACTTTTATACGGGTTTTTTTCTGCTTACAACCAGTTGTAATAACATTTTATTACTTCCGTAGCCCAATGGTTGAGTGCGTTGGTGCTCAAACGAGAGGTCGCCGGTTCGAATCACGCCGAGGGAACAAAAAGTTTTCAAAGTTCCTGGGTCATGCATGTGTATTCAATTAGTGTATTAATATAATACAAATCTATAGATATAATAAATCTGTAGAGGGGTCATGTCTGTACATTAAGAATATTTAAGTGAAAATCAAAAAGAGCCACAGAACCTAAAAATAACATTATTGAAAAAAATGTCGGTCCGTATGGGAATGGGTGTCATTTAAATGAAATTTGGCAGGCAGGTAGCTTATGACCTGAAGAGCATTATTGGAAATTATTATCCCTCGCAACGTTAGGCGTCGCGCCGTCGGGCGTGGGCGTCAGCGTCTCGACGTTAGGCATCGCGGCGTTGGGCGTCGGCGTCGCGACGTCGGGCGTCGCAGCGTCGGGCGTCGCGGCGTCGGGCGTCGCGGCGTCGGGCGTCGTGGCGTCGGGCGTCGCGGGGTCGGGCGTCTGGGGACTTTCGTTGCGCTGTATAAACGGTTTGAGTCAAACAAACACCACGCGAACGAAGTCGCGGGCACAGCTAGTCTTAAATATGTGTATTACTTATAGTATAAAAGTATTCCGTTGTCTGGTACCTGTAATATAAGTTCCTCGGATACTTAGCACGGGGCGGAAATATATTTAAAACTTTTTTTTACGATACACATATTTAAGATTTTTATTATAATATACACAAATTAAATACGCATCCATGACCCAGGAAGTTTCGCTCGAGCACTAACGCGCTCAACCACTACGCCACGGAGTTCATCATATTATAGCATTTTATAAGCTCGAACAGAGCTGTTAGCACATTGAATCAAAACCGAGGATAGTAGTGATAGATGAGAAGTTGGTGATATTAACTCGGACACACGGCCCGCGGGCCGCGTATAACGCTGTTAACTAAATTGAACAAGATACACCGTTGATGTACCATACAGGGACACGTCGCATCGGAAAACCCGCGGAAAAGGGACGCGGTGGCAGTGATGCTATCGTCGTTTTTATTGGACGCTTACATCACCACTTGTCACTGGAGCTCGGATATCATCTGCGAATGTTTAGCTATACTCTATACTTGCCTACTAAAACATATGGAATACAAAAAAACAAGCAGGCAAAGTTAATGTACTTCACGTTAAAACAAGATATTATTCTGTCCAAGTTATATTAGATAAGTTGGACTTAATACTTTGTTTTAAACGTGAAGTACACTTTGCGAGAGGTGTAGCACAATGAGTAATATGAAATGAGACACAATAAAACAAAGGAACAGTAAAGGAAGGGAGCAGAGCAATATCTTTTTAAATACTAACAATACTTACTAGATCTCAGATTATCACTTAAACAGCCTCATGCAAACGTGCTTTCGATGACTTTTTTTCACGGTAGTATTTATTTTTTCCTATCTTAGAAGGCTAAAAACTCCATTATAAAGTTCATTAAGGCGAGGAATAACCGCAACTAGCGCCACTCTTTTAAAATAAATTTTACAATGACACAAAGATCTCATTAAAAGTTTAAGTAAATAGTGAAACTAATTTATTGGCATTTAATTACAGCTCTAAATCCTATACTGTATTTACTCTCATAACAATGTTTTTCGACCACAAAATTACCTCTAGTGTTGTTAGCTCTTCAAGAAAGACCACCGCTAGTTCCAGACCACGTGCAGTGGATTTTTTTTGATACGTCCCTAGACATGATACATCAATGGCTAAATTGGACAGGATACTGTATACTCCGTATCTCCCGCTTCGCTGGGACGCAAGATTAGTTCTGTTGGCCTTGATTACTGCCGGTAATAACGGCATGCAATTAGAAATCAACTCGATCCGAAATTAATTAACTATCGAGCTTATTAACTGGAGTTAAACTAAACAGGTACACATAACCTAGTTAACCTTTTGGTTCGTATTAAAGCTTTCTATTGTTTATTATGGTGTTATCTTATACTAGATTTTGACCGCAGCTTCGCCCGCATTGAATAAAAGTATCTTATATTACTTGTAAACATACGGACATTCACATTTATAATATTAGTCAGTATGATATAAGGATTGTATTTGTACTTTGTAGAAATAAACGAAATATCATCAGAAGCGTTTTACATGTTAGATTTATGCACAATTTAAAGATAGTGTTTTCATGGCTCTTGGGGTGGGTTCTGGGATTCTGGGGCCTTACTTTCCAAACTGATTCAATTTTGATTAAAATTCGATCGTACTTCCGAATTAATTGACATTTGTTTTTTTTTTTATTATCACTAGATTGATATGGTCGGTAGTATAAAAAGTTACGAACTATTTTATTTATCCAGGTTAGTTTCAAAGTTATCTACCAAATAAAATACCAAAAACTGTTGATATAGAACTGTTTTCATTCTCGATTGTGTCGGGAGTAAGCCTGCTAGAGCCGCAGCTACAGCCGCATGTCAAGATTTGACTCATTGGAGATGATGTGGTGTTCTACATGCTTATGAATGCTAATCATCCTTTCAAAAGAATCTACATGCATATCTTTTTGAACTAGCACCTCCAGATTCCAGCCATGACCAATGTATGTTATGGATTTGGTATCCGTCTGTAGTGTACTGTAGTCTTTCTCCATCGTATCCATATATTTTATTTCATCAATCATTATCATCATTCATGAGTGTATGACGTCCACTACTGAACATAAATCTCCCCCAAAGTGTGGGGTAGTTGCTTATGCTTGCCACATAGTTAATGGAATCAGTCGTTACTTTGTGGAAATCCATAGCATAAATCAAACGCATGCCTATGCGTATACTCACTCATCTGCTTGCAGGTTGTGGTGAAACATTGTTTCGCGGGATATTGCTAGATATAATATATTTAAATTTTATACTTGCCACGCTTGACAGGCGGGTTGGCGAGCGCAAGCATTCAAATTTCCGGATATAATATATTTCATGTATTTTACGATACGAGAAAGATGGTTGATGCGATTTCATCAGTCGGAATTCAAAATACATGAATAATTAAATTTATATTCACAAGACGAGGTACCTATTCCGTGAGTAATCGCTAATCCAGCAGTAACTCTCCGAGTGGCGCGAATTTACGACGCTCGGCGCACAGGGGGCCGTAACTCAGTATCGGACAATGCGCGTCAGATTATAATCTCCCATCGGAGATGTAATGTGTGTAATAGCTCATTGTACCGAGAACCTACACAACGCTAGTCTAGCGGCTAGACTTATGGAACTATTCTTATACTATTCGATATTTATACCCTTTTCTTACGAAACATTAGTAACGCCAATAAGTTACTGATTAATCAATTGAGTTTACATAATATAATAAGTAGTAGTATATTTTTTTTTGGTCTGCAAAAGAACAACAATATTCTTAATTTAAAATTTACTTTAACATAAAGTAAATTTTAAATCGGTGTAAAGCGTCCATAGATATTATTATTATTATACCTTTACCTAATATGGCGTTTTTTGTTAGTAAAATATGTTTTCTAAGAACCAGTTTGGTAACTCAATGGGAACTTCAAAACAACTCACAAACTCCTTTAGGATAATAATATAATAGTAATATTTGCCGAACACTTAATATAACATCTAAAAACCCAAAAATTTTTCTCTTATTTTTATATACATGATATTTCAGATTTATGATATTTCAAACACTCACATAGATAGTTCTGCGAGATTTTATAGCAATAGTATATTACTTCGAAAATAATTCATAAAAATCCACAAACTTTTCCCCTTTAAATATATATCGAACACTTACAGGATACGTCCGCGAGGTTTTATCGCAACTGCGGTCGGTATCGGCGGTTGTTAACGAGTATCTACAGCTCCACGAGACCACGACGCGGTCAGTACAAACTGTACAAACAACCAACCAGGACCCGATTTAAGATGCCATCGCTATTATCACTTACGAAGTTCGAAATCAAAATGTATAGAAGCGAATTCATGCAAATCCCATACATTTTTTTGTAATTTCGTAAACGATAAATAGAGATAGCATCTTGAATCAGGGCCCAGGACTCTGATTCGAGATATCATCGCTATTATCACTTATGAAGTTCGAAAACAAAATGTATGGGATTTGACGTAAGCTTGGCTAAGTGACATGCGAATTCGCATGTCACTTAGCCAAGCTTACGCCAAATCTTATACTTTTTTTTTCAAACTTCGTAAAGGTTCCGGCCCCGATTCTGTGCCTACTCTTGAATTCTATTTCAAAGGTGAATAATGAAACGCTAAGAAGAAATAATGTGCTAGATAATCAAGCTATGTTCTATCTGTAATTTTTACATATTGTGTATTTAACCGTCACCTCAAAAAATGTTTAAACAATGCGTAGGCATATTGGGTGATTCATGGTTTATGAACCATGTAATATGTTATAGCCGAATATACTGTGTAGAGAATGACGCGTAGAGCATTTTTTGTTTTGGCACCTCATGTAAATTACTTACCATGACGCGACAAATCACGATTAAAGATCTCCATAAAAGTTACAGAACAGATAAGTTTCAATCCTGGTCAGGTCTTAGGTCAACGACCAGTGCGTTCGTGTGTATATACTAGGAGCCCGCGAGCCCCAGCATAGTAAGATTCACTCCTTGACGTCATTTTAGACATTTGATTTTTTTTTAACTATTTTTTTTAAGTAATAATATATAGGGCCAAAACAAAAAATGCTCTACGCGTCATTCTCTTTACACTAATTTGGTTTAATATATGAACCATGCATCACGCTGTACACTTTTTATCCGTGAATTACAAAACATAAAGAAGAAATATATAAAAGGTTAAACAAATAAGAGAATATTCCAGAATCCCGGAGCTCTTGCGCGCTCTAAAAAGAAAGGATTTTCGTTGTCTCGTACGTTTCTTTTTAAGTACCTTCGAGAGGTATTATGGTAAAATATTTGGATACTTTGCGTCTTAATCTTTAAACGAATTGCTTAAGTTACAAAAAAGATTTTTTGAAGATACTTTCATGAGATCACAAAGATGATTTTGAAAAGGTAAGATTGTAAGCCAAAAAGAACGGATTTTGGTAGTGTATTATGTGAAGACATGAATAGACGATAGAATATATCGCAAGATTTTTAATCGAGAAAATGTTTTTTAAACTGTCACTTAAACATTTTAGGATATGTTGTAACGTATTACGAGTAAGTACATTGATTCTAAAGGCGGTTCTTTAGATTAATGTACTTAATACGTTACGACATATTCCAAAATGTGTGATAGTTCAAACTCAATTTTCTCGAAATCGGAGTTTTGCGGCATATCACCTTCACCCAATCATGTTTTTCTGTGTGTTTGTATAATGTATATAATGAATATTCCAACGTCTAAACTACTGATCTTATTTCGAAGAAAGAGATGTCAATATAATTGCAAAGACGTCCCGAATAACATAGGCTATATTATAATTTACGTAGTTGGGTTAAAGTGTTTTATAAAAATTATGATAATGAAATTTGAAGAAATACTAAGACATGCATGTTTTATAGTAAAACGCACATTAGCTTCCATTTACGTTACAATAAAAAGTCATAATCAAATCACGGTTTACCTTTACATTCTTATAGACTTATCCTCGAACCAAAAACCGCATATTTAAGTAGGTCATTTTTCTCACATCATCATGGTGAGCCGGTGCGAATGCCTGGGGCAGTTTTTTCGTTTATTGTTGTAATACACAGTAATAAAAACTTTGTTTAAAATTTTTTATGATCCGCCATTTTGTTTTTCACGAAACGGCCATTTTGAAGACATATTTTGTTAGAGTTTTTTAACTGTAGTGTCTCTTATCGTTCGTTTGAAACGAATTACCAGGTCAAACGTAATATAATCATTTAAAATTGTAGCTAAAAAGTGACCCTATTTTAGAATTATTGCTACAAAAATTTTTATTGGTTATTTGGGAAAGTATTATGTATATTATGATGTTTTTAAATGTAAGATAATAAACGTTTAGTTGGAAATCGCAATTACATAGTAATTCTAACTATACAGACTAATTAAACCTAAAAACTTTACTCGTCTGAAAATCGGTTTACAGCTGACATCTCATAAAGTTAATAACTTTACACCCTTATTACCTCGCTTGTTAGCTTATAATTACATTCACCGAGCACCAGGTAGAGTCCGGGAACTAGTCTGACAGTTTTAAGTTTGTATTTTAGTTACATTAAAGCAAAGTTTTGCCGATCTTTTGCTATTCTTGTTTAAAAAAAAATAGATTTCGTAGTGGTCGTGACTGTACAGTGTACGCGCCTGTACAAGTTCAGTGTATCGGGGCATGGGACGACTGTAACCTTTTCTGTATCTTCTATTCGATATCACCGATCTGCGCCGGGCCATCCATCTGAGGGCCACAGGCGTCCTATACTTTATAACGGTATAATATGTAGCTTGTGTGAATACGCGCCTCCGTGGTCTAGTGGTTCTGAGCTTCGCTATAGACCCGGAGGTCGTGGGTTCGATTCCCGCGTTGGAACAATAAAAATGTTGTTTTCATGTTTGGTTAGGACAATGCAACCTGATTGTCTGACAAGAACGATGATCCAGGCGTCGGATGGGCATGTCGGTCCTACGCCAGTCGTGTCGGTTAACCGTCCCACTGGGTTATGAGAGTAAAAGGAAGAGATAGTGTATTTTTAAATTGCGCGCACACTTGGGCACTACATCCTGCGTAGCTAGCCTGGTTTCAATGAAATCGGCTACCGTCACCGAAATCGGCGAGGGGAGCTATTATCATTGTGATAATAAAGAGATTGGGCGAAGTGCGTTGCGTCACGTCGTCGCAGCGGATCAACGCACTGTGTGCGTTGCGTTGACGCTGCGATCTCTCAACGCAAGCGGGTATGAGTCGTAGCTGCGTCTCAGTACAGTCTTGGCAATTTATTTTTGTTCTATTAGATTATATAATATATTATAAGAATTATTTTTTGTATAACTTTAATATTTGTAAGTTAACGGTAGATTTGTATATATTTTTTTTTTTTCTTAAAAAAAGGACTTTATCGATTAACGATAATGTCGTCCTTGTTAATTTACAACTTTACACTAATAATAATCATTACATAATCAGACAATCTGTATTAAATTAACCTACTGTCAAAATAGAGAGGTATCCGACGGATTTTTGAGGGACACCTCCACAATTTTGTACAATGTTTTTGCATCATTGGAAGATGGATCAGCCAAAATGGTGTTAAAGTTACCTACATTTAAGTTTTTAAGACAACTGAGGCGTGTCCTCAAGTCAGCGCCCCGGTCACACTCCGCCAGTATATGGACAACATCTTCATCGACATTGCAAGTTTCGCACAACGGAGAAGGTGCCTTTCCCATAAGAAAAGCAAACTTCTTTGTCGGAATATGCCCGGAGCGAAGTCTTAATGCCATAATTAAATCTTTTCGGCCTAACCCACATTGATCCATTTGTATATTTAAATTTCACACATCATTCTATGATAGAATTTCAATACATTCTATATATATAGGTCAATACCTATTTTTAACTTTACCACCTGCAAATGTAATTCTGTGAACAACTGATTAATTGATTTATTTATTAGTGAAATACTGCCGTCTGCCCGTTATCGCAGCAGAGCTCCAACACCGCAGCGAATCCTCATTCCTGCTTCGTCTCTAGTACGTCAATCCGTTCAAACGTCGCATATAGGTATAGAAAACGACGCAGCGTTTTTACATCGACGCTGTGTCGACGCAATACAGCGCAACGCATTAATCCTCGCTATTATGAGTAGACCATACGTGAACTGATTATGTAAGCTACATTTGTTTAAGTTGCCTAATATAATTAAATCGGAAGATAGATCTCAGTGAATACAGATGGAGAATGCCAATCCCAGGAGGTATGCGCTATTGCGAGAAATAAAAACACAAACTAAAAACATATTCGGAAAAGAAGCGCACATAAATAAAATAAATATAAAATCCATAGATATCTACCTAGAGTTATATGTACAGTAATAATAATATCTATAGACGTTTCACACCACGTCAATCTGGCCCTGTGCTAAGCATATGAAGAACTTGTGTTACAGGTACCACTACCAGACAACGGAAATATAATATAGTTATTTAATACTTTTATGCTATACACATATTTAAGATTTTTATTATATAAATATACAAATTTAATACACATCCATGACCCAGAAACATTGAAAACTTTTTATTCCCTCGGCGGGATTTGAACCCGCAACCTCTCAGTCGAGCACCAACCCACTGAACCACTGCGCTACGGAGGTCGTCGTCGAGGTCATCTAGTAGCTACAAAGGATTTTTGTTTTTAACATTTTAATGTACCTTAATCATTTTATAACACGGGGCCGGAGACCGCCCGTCTGCCAAACAAATACACAAAAAATTATTATTTTTACTGAATGACAGAAATTTTACTTAGAATTTTACTTCACACAGTCGGTTCTCGTTCGTTAGCAGCAGACACCGCGTGCTCAAGAAACCCAAAACCTTTATATCAGCAATATAATATTATGTGGGACAGTTAAAACTAATAATTATAAACTTGAAAAAATAGGTTTTATTAGCCAAACTCCCACAACTTATTTTGCAGCTAGGAGATTTCTCAGTAAGACGCAATATAAGATGGCGCCGGGTTTACACTTATATTTCGGTTATAATTCGCCATTTTGCATATCCCCTGAGAGCAATTAATCCCCAATAAACCTTTCTCATTAGCTTTCATTTCGTAAGTGCTTTTTAACGTCCTTTTTATGACAGCCTTAAAAGCATCTCCAGAACCCTTTCCCAAGACACAAAGACACGGCTCAGAGGTGAAAGAATCTTCTAGTGCCACTTGAGCATAATTTTAGGTTAATACCCTTTTTCTCGAATACCATTATGATTATTATTACAAGTTTAACTGCTGATAGAAGGGCAAATATTAATTTTGTAAATCAATCAAATCAAAATATTTTATTTCCAAATGAAACTTAACAAGCTTTTTTCGGAAAGAACAACAAGAAAAACAAGCTACTACCGGTTCAACCCTAGCCCGCCGAGAAGAACCGGCGTAAGAAACTCGGAATAATAAATAAATATAGGTCTTAAGGTCAAGCAAAATATAACTATAAGTTAGAAAAGTCACTCGAGAAAGACAGATAGATATAATAGCGTATCCGAAGCGTAATTATTCTTATAAACAAGAGACTGGATGTATGTTATGATGATCAGCAAGCCTATCCCCCAAAATTGGAAGCAGTGTGCAAACTCATGATGATTAATTATAGCTAAGAACACTCTCGATCACGTCTAGAAAAACTAGATCAAAATCGGTTCATCCGTTTGGGAGCGTAAGCACGCAGACGCACACAAACAAAAAATCAAGATTCTAGTGTTGACCTTGATTGAACACTGTTAATTAATTAACCACGAGACAATGATGCATTCATCATTAAAAAATCTTGTACAATTACATTTAATTGTACAAACTTTTTCCCACAGCTCCAACCAAAAACACTTTACTATACTATAAAATGTAGCCTGTTTGTTAACACATTCTAGATTTATATATACGAAATAAGCTGTTCCCGCGACTGCGTTCGCGTGGTTTTTGAGTGACTTAAGCCGTTTATGCAGCGCACGACATGAAAGTCCCCGAAACGACGAAATTTCATTTAAATCCGTTAAGTAGTTTTTGGGGAAATGTGTCACAAACATCCATCCTCACAAACTTTCATGTTTATGGTATTGGAGTCATAGGATACGACATATCAAAATTCTGATTGTGTTGTCCTTGATTGAGCAAAAAAGCATTAACATTTAAAATGAAGCTCCAGACCTTTAGGGCTAATCCCCTTGACACAGTATTTTACTGGCCCTCCGTACTTCGTTAAGGACCTCTTAATAATATAATCCGATTTACACTCACTGAGACTGACGTAAGTAACACGAAAACTGTGGACCTCGGCACTAACTATGTCAACGTCCAATGCTCGTTTCCACGAACCATGCAACCAGCACTAGGTGCCCAGTATTGGTAAAAAGTATCTATTAAGACAACATTTTTTTATCAACTTCGATTCTTTTGTTCGATTTTTAACAATACTTAAAAACTTTACGTGTCGTCTAGGTCCTAAGGACTAGGCCTTATATGTGTTGGTGAAAACAATAAATACACTCTATAACTGAGGCCGGTTAGTGAAAACGGGCATAGATCTTTTTGAAATAAGCATTTCGTCAAACGTCAAGTCAATATCTTTAACCGATCAAAAAACGGCAGAAGTTATTAAGTCCTTGCGTATATTTTTATGTATGATCACGCATTTAATAGAGAAGGCCCATATGTGATATTTTTTTTTCATATCAAAAATATAATTAAATCACTTTTATGTTCGCTTATAGGTGAAAATTAGGCATTAGATGATTTTACCATAAAAAAAAAGAGAGGATTTGTAAAACATTTACAAAATAAAACAAGTCCACAGTTTACGAGGTCGTCATTTATGACCCGGTTCTGGGTCCCATGCGGTCGGTTTTTATTTTGGAACGAACAGTCTGACCTCCGCGGTCCGGCACTCCCCACTCTCTACGGTCGCCCCCCGCGATCGTCTCCTGCGATCGTCGCCCGTGTTCGCCCCCCGCACGTAATCTTGCACTTATGTAAACTTTTTGTTTTTCATCAATTAACGTAGCCTTGGATAGCCATCGTTACGCTTTATATGAAGTTTATAGGACGCTCTTGTAGATTAAGCAACGTCAAAATTATTGACGACCTCCGTTGAGCGCGTTGGTGCTCGCGTGAGAGGTCGCGGGTTCGAATCTCGCCGAGGGAACAAAAAGTTTTCAATGTTAATAGGTCATGGGATGTGTATTAAATTTGTGTATATAATATAATAAAAATCTTTAATATGTGTATAGCATAAAAGTATTAAATATATTTCCGTTGTCTGGTACCTGTGACACAAATTCTTCGGATACTTAGCACAGGGTCAGATTGACGTGGTGTGAAGCGTCCATAGATATTATTATTAATATATTAATATTAATAGAAATAACATAAATAGTAAAATTTTAAACAAGCATATTCGGTGGTTCTCGTAACAGTGCGAATCGCAAAATAGTTCGGGCTTTTACCACTTAGAGTTGGTAAATCTTTGGTTTTGCTCTTAAATCTTAAGACTTACCGTATTTCGAGCTTTTACAGTAACATATTATATAAGTAAAACCATAAATTGTATTAACTAAAACCTTTAAGAACGAGTGAATAATGTTACAAGCACATAGTACAAAGTAGAAAACAGGTCTGACCGGCTCACGCTTGGCCGGGGCGAACCAGATCTCGTGTATTAGATATATACAACTGGAACCAACTAATAACTTTTATCTCAAGTAAAGTGAGCCGGTTCACTACTAGAGTAAACTACACTTAAATGTGAATTCATTTCATAATATACGGGGTCACGAGTAATCAGTAAACTTATAGTACGTCCGAAATAAATTTAACTCAAACGTAAACAAAGCCGTCTATGACACAACCATAGATTCGCCAGTGATGCCAATTGGTAAATTTTATTGCAATAAAATAATATTGTTTGCTACATGAATCCATAGACCATAGACGATATTCTACAGTCGGCAGTGTCAAAATAGCGCATTTTTACTGTGAAGGTTATCATTTTATGTTTAAATATTATGTTAATTATTGTTATAAAATGTATTTGATAATACACAATAAGTGAAAATTTCGATGTTTTCCGTTTGTTTACCTATAGGTTAAATTTATCAGGGACGAACTATAGTATATTTTGTATGAAGACCTCTGTAGTGAAGTGGTTGAGTGGGTCGGTGCTCATGCCGGAGTTCACAGTTTCGAATCCCACCGCAGGAACAAAGTTTTCAATAACAAAAAGTAATATAATCCAAATCTTATATTTGTGTATATTCCTTTTGTAAACTTTATAATTTTCCAGATCATTAATTATCAATTTAGTAATACAAAAATTACACTCAATAGCCCTTACAGTCTCCTTACTCACACGCTTTTCTCATCCATGATTTAAGGGTTCTTTTACTTATTTAAGTTAAATAAAAGTTTAAAAAAGAGCGACTTATTTAAGTAGGTCGTATACCATGTAGAGATAGGCTTGGTTATATATTTTTTTCATAACCGGTCGAATGACACAGCACAGCGAAGGCCTCATTGTTATTGAATTAAATTATTTGTGAAGACGAATCGCCTCCCATATCTCCCATCGAGCCTAAGGTTGCCCACCCACTGGCATATTTTTTGTAGGTTCGATAATCGGACAGATTTTTCCTCGATATTATTTCTGACAGACTCATTTTATGACGTGTGCGTCGCACTATTGCAAATAATAATAATTCTTTATTGACACCAAAAATTACAAACATTAACGTTATGAAGCCCCTGACCCCTGCCAGAGGCCAGTGTCTTCGCCATATTAAAATATATAAACAAAGAAATAAACAATAAAGACTAAAAGGAAGAAAGAATAAAAAAGTGACTTTTGGAATAAGAACCTTACACACATTTTAGCTGGTCAAAGACCAGCAACATACGAGTCTAAGAAGACAATTGAGGTTGGTATATACATTACTAGCGACCCGCCCCGGCTTCGCACGGGTGCAATGCAAAATATACCTACTACAGAATGTCCTTATACACAACGTTCACAGCTTTTTTGTCATTAGCAAATACAAACATGTTTTGCTTAGACGTTACTCTTGACAGCGCGACATATAATTGGCCATGTGAAAAACACTCAACGCTCAAGTCTAATCCTGCAACGTTAAAACTTAAAAGTTAGGCACGCGCTGCCCGACCCCCGGCCGGCCGCGGGTCGGTACCGCCGCGGCGCAAACTACTACGACCCTGCATTTTAAATTTGTATATATCTTATAATAATATCTATTATATAATAATATCTTCGGTAATATTCGCTTGAATTACATGCTGTAAAAAGCATTGATCTATAATAAATGCACAATTTATTTAAGGTACTTAATTGGATAAGGATTAATGCTGTATTGTTTAAAATCACTTCGTAAATAACCATTTTTTAGTAAAGGATAAAAATGGTTATGGTGGGTTATCCCTAAGAGATAGACATATACCATCGCGGACTTTTTTGTTGAACTTTTTAAGGTGAACAATACTGTAGTACATTATTTTGGTCTATCTCGTAGGCAATATAAGCGCAAAAAAACGTGCTTATTTACGACATCACATAAGAAACCTTTAAATTTATCAGTGTTTCTCTACTATATTATGCATTTATTATACATACAAACCTTACTTAAGAATCACTCTATCTATTAAAAAAAACCGCATCAAAATCCGTTGCGTAGTTTTAAAGATCTAAGCATACATATGGACAGACATACAGCGAAAGCGACTTTGTTTTATACTATGTATTGATTATACATTTATAATTTTTTTTGTCTTTTTTGTAGGAGAAAATTGCCATTATTTACAATATTTATGCCGATCAATGACCAGCAACATCCACAAGTCTAAAATAAGATTAAATTAAGGTAATTAAAAATCAGCATGTTCTTTTTCTCGCCTACAAAAAGTAGGTCACTATTTCATCAGATTTTCGTGGGTCATGGATGTGTATACTAGTGTATTATATATAATAAAAATCTTAAATATGTGTATAGTATAGGAGTATTAAATATATTACCATTGTCTGGTACCTGTAACACAAGTTTTTCGGATACTTAGCACGGGGCCAGATTGACGTGGTGTGAAGCGTCCATAGATATTATTATTGTTATATTATTGCTCGTGGGTGGGCAACCTTATTCTCATTTTAGAAAATGACTCGGATAAATGTGCTTTTTGTGGCCATGATTCATTCGGAACGTGATTTTGATTTTGGATCATAATATTTAAATAATTTCGGTTGGGTTCAAGGGATACGATGCAGACCACTTATTACTTTCCTCTGCATCTTGCTCATCTTCTTTCTTATATATAAAAATAAATGTCTGTTCGTTAGTCTCGCTAAAACTCGAGGACGGGTTAACTGATTCGGCTATTTTTAGTCTTGAAATATTCGTGAAAGTCCAGGGAAGGTTTAAACGGTTAGCTATACTCAACGAAGTGGGCACGGGTCAGCTACTCTTATAGTTATATAAAAATGAATTGCTGTTCATTAGTCTTGCTAAAACTCGAGAACGGCTGGATCGATTCGTCTATTATTAGTCTTGAAATATTCGTGGAAGTCCCGGGAAGGTTTAAACGATTCATCACAAACTGTTTCTATCTATGCTCAACAAAGTGGGCACGGGTCGGCTAGTATTGGAATATAAATCTCTGTGTAACATCCTCTGTATAGGGGTTTTACGTTTAAAATGTGTGGTTTATAAATTGAAAATATGTTTTCGTTTTTTTAAACCGTTCATTTTAAACTAGGCTTCGTTTGTTATGACAAGAAGTAATTACTTGAACGGTACGTAGGTGGGTATTTAAGGTTCCTCGTTTTGCTCTAGCGTTGCTATGGAACTGGATGTATATTTGAGCGCAGCGTTTTTAAATCCAGAGAAGTGTCGAATAAAACGCTTCCATCCATCAATTTTCCATATTTTAGCGAAAAGATGGCCCCGTGCGAGTTTCTTCCGCCGCGGCGCCGGTTCTTCTCGGCGGGTTAGGGCTTAACCGGTGATAGTTATTGTAATGTGTGTGTAATTTAATTAGATATTATTGAAATTGGAAATTTATTGTATTGGATTTTTATTTTATTGAAATTGTATATAACTAAAATTGTATATAACAATAAAATTGTTGTTGGAAATTTACTGTATTGTAACTGGCATTGTATTTTAGTGAAATTGTATTGTAAAAAAGACAAATGATTAATAAACGAAAACATTAGTATATAGTTTTTTGTTGGCTTTCCGAAAGATCTTGTTAAATTTCTGAAAATAAAATATTTTTTATTTATATATTTACTAGTATTATAACTCTTTGATCGTTTTAATACACAATGAAGGTTGTTGTAGTAAAGTAATACTATACAGCAGGACCCTGATTCAAGATGCCATCGCTAATATCATTTACGAAGTTTGAAAACTCACTGTACGGGATTTGACATAAGCTTCGTTGCGTGACATACAGATTCGCGCGTCGCTTAGCGAAGCTTATGTCGAATCCCAAATTTTTTGCTATCGAACTTTGTAAGTGATAATAGCGACAGCATCTTGAATAAATCCGGAGATTAAAAAACAATTACCAAACAACTTTATGAAATAGAAATGTCGTTAAGATATCTAGAATACAAAGAGCTCGCGTTGACGCTAGGGCTGTAAAACCTAAAACGATAAACCTTAAAATATCCGCCAATTTATACCAAAGCCTTTGTTTTACGGCGTATTTTAAAATAGTCATTATAGGTAATGATCGGACTCGGTTTGAGACTATAAAAGTTCGAGCGAAGTGTAATGAAGTGCGCGTAGCAACAGCGGCGCGGGCAGGGCGGGCGGGGCGCGGGGCGCGGGGTCTACCTGCGCAGACGCTCCCCAAAACGAACAAGAGGCTGCATTCCTGCCGACGCCACTCGCTCAGGGTTGCCACTACTGGGCACCCACGGGCGTGTAAAATACATGTAGCGAATACAGAAACAACATAAGCAGTTTTTGTAACAGTTTATGTAACTTTTTCGTGCGAATATCACATTGAGGTTTCCCTACCAAATCCGAAACTTTCCCCATTTTCTTCTTCATCATCTTAATAAATGCAGTTAGTTATGTGCCGAAAGGCTCTCAATTTTTCTTTTGATCTATATTACATAATAATTTGTGTGAACAGAATTGGGATGAAACATTAACAAAGCTCTAAAATTGTTAATTCATTGCTTCTTGTGCCGGTCTTCTAGGTCATCTATAAAATATCTACCCTTTCTATCTTAGCTGTTTTACGCTAAAGTCAAATATGAGTCTACCCCGCCAAAGCGTTAATCGATTGATGCTTCTAATATTACCAAAATTAACAAATAAAATAACGTTACCGAAAAATTGGAATGTCAAAGAAATAGCTCTACAAAATTACATTTTAGAAATAGCGGTGCAATAATTTATCGTGGGCTGTAGGCATGTTTAAAGATAAAGAAACGTGATCTCATTTGAGAGAAGCTTTCAATTTCACGAAAAATTCGTGGAAGAAAATAAACTTCATTATTGTAAAGTTCATTTACAAACCTACATTTCACTTTAATATGTTACGTTCAATTTGGTATTTGTGACGAAAAAAGTTTATATTTTTAAGTAATACAATATAGAATATATAATAAGTAATATAGAACATATATAATTTCAGCAAAGTTCCAAATAAACATTTTACTTTGGACTAGGATGCCTTAAATTATTTAAACTCAAACGAGGTTACCGTATCGACTAGCGCGGTTAAATCTGGGGGCACGGTCGTGCCCCCATCAAGACGAGCCAAGCGAAACGAATTATCCACTTATTATATTATAATGTGATTTGTAAGAAACTAGCTTGTCAGTGACTCAAATTATTCTATAGAATTCCTGGTGCTAGTTACCATCATCACTACTACTATTAGGCGTCGCGGCGCTGGGCGTCGGTAGACGTCGCGGCGCTCAGCGTCGCGGCGCTAGGCGTCGGCAGGCGTCGCGGCGCTGGGCGTTGGCAGGCGTCCCGACGCTAGGCGTTGGCAGGCGTCGCGGCGCTCGGTGTCGCGGCGCTGGGCGTCGGCAGGCGTCGCGTCGCTGGGCGTCGTGGCGCTGGGCGTCGGCAGGCGTCGCGGCGCTGGGCGTCGGTAGGCGTCGCGGTGCTGGGCGTCGTGGCGCTGGGCGTCAGTAGGCGTCGCGGCGCTAGGCGTCGGCAGGCGTCGCGACGCTGGGCGTCGGCAGGCGTCGCGGTGCTGGGCGTCGGTAGGCGTCGCGGCGCTGGGCATCGGCAGGCGTCGCGGCGCTCGGCGTCGCGGCGCTAGGCGTCGCGGCGCTAGGCGTCGCGGCGCTAGGCATCGGCAGGCGTCGCGGCGCTGGGCGTTGGCAGGCGTCCCGACGCTGGGCGTCGGCAGGCGTCGCGGCGCTGGGCGTCGTGGCGCTGGGCGTCGGCAGGCTTCGCGACGCTGGGCGTCGTGGCGCTGGGCGTCGGCAGGCGTCGCGGCGCTTGACGTCGGCAGGCGTCACGGCGCTCGGCGTCGTGGCGCTTGGCGTCGGCAGGCGTCACGGCGCTCGGCGTCGTGGCGCTGGGCGTCGGCAGGCGTCGCGGCGCTAGGCGTCGGCAGGCGTCGCGACGCTGGGCGTCGGCAGGCGTCGCGGTGCTGGGCGTCGTGGCGCTGGGCGTCGGTAGGCGTCGCGGCGCTGGGCATCGGCAGGCGTCGCGGCGCTCGGCGTCGCGGCGCTAGGCGTCGCGGCGCTAGGCGTCGGCAGGCGTCCCGACGCTGGGCGTCGGCAGGCGTCGCGGCGCTGGGCGTCGTGGCGCTGGGCGTCGGCAGGCTTCGCGACGCTGGGCGTCGTGGCGCTGGGCGTCGGCAGGCGTCGCGGCGCTTGACGTCGGCAGGCGTCACGGCGCTCGGCGTCGTGGCGCTTGGCGTCGGCAGGCGTCACGGCGCTCGGCGTCGTGGCGCTGGGCGTCGGCAGGCGTCGCGACGCTGGGCGTCGGCAGTCGTCGCGGCGCTGGGCATCGTGGCGCTGGGCATCGTGGCGCTGGGCGTCGTGGCGCTGGGCGTCGGCAGGCGTCACGGCGCTCGGCGTCGCGGGGCTCGTCGTCACGGTGCTGGGCGTCGGCAGGCGCTCGGCGTCGCGGTGCTGGGCGTCGGCAGGCGTCGCGACGCTGGGCGTCGGCAGACGTCGGCAGGCGTCGCGGCGCTCGGCGCCAATACTCTATAGACATTTCAGTTAAAACGTGATACTTGGCCGTTTTGCTACCGTTACGAAGATTTTATAGGCATTCATTTATCGTGTTTGAAATAAAACGGCCAAGCATCACGTTTTAACTGAAATGTAGAGTAAGTGAAGCTAAGCTTAGTAAAGTAGTACTCGAAGTACTGACATAGACTTGTTCAATACAAATATAACAAACTTAAAAAAAATAAGCACAGCCTACTTCTTTAATGATAATAATAATAATAATCGTTTATTTGCCAGAGCGAATGTACAATTTGGTCTTAGTATACAATATTCTAAATTCATATCACTCAACTAAATGAATAGTATGCAAAAAGTCAGAGTTCTTCTTCTTCCATCACATTACATACATTGTTATACCTACTCTAAAATTAAAATTATATTATATATGTCATAATTGCTAATTAGTTCATACAATTGGTATTTTTGATACTATTATTTCTTAACTAACAATGTATAGTTAATGATAAATTCTCTTTAAGTTATTTCTCCTTACTTTCTGCTCGTCTGATCAATGTCTACTGTACTGTTAAAAATTGTATTTATTCTGTTCTTTTTATTCGTGAAAACTTGTAATTGGCCATCGTTTTGTTTCTATGTTGTTAAACCTGTGCTAGCTGTAAGTTTTCCTTAAAAATAAAATAAAAAAATAAAATAAAGTGAGGGCGCATATATCAAGAACTTTGGTTCTACATGAGATTTGTCCACTTTTTGATAGATTTTGATCAAGGTGCTTGTATATTTAGGGCGAGTAGTCTTTAGAGCTTGGATTTATACGATATCTGATAACTTTTTCACAGGGTAAGCTATGTAGACTCGTCTTGGCAACATTTTTACATGAAAATGTTTTTGGTGGGATCCGTGACATAAAATATGTGTATCTCGTTTTATCCGTGCCGTCAAGCGATTTTGAGCTTATGCCTGTCCGGTTGACAACCTACAAGTGTTATTGGCGGGAAATCACTTGTCCAGTTCGTCACACTAACGCCGTAAAAGATAATAATAATAGCTCCCCTCACCGATTTCGGTATCGGTAGCCGATTTCATTGAAACCAGGCCAGCTACGCAGGAGTTATTTTATAGTGCCCAAGTGTGTGCGCAATACACAAAGACACTCTCTCTCTTCCTTTTACTCTCATAACCCAGTGGGACGGTAAACCGACACGACTGGCGAGAGAACAGGCGCAGGACCGACTTTTAACATGCCCAACCGACGCATGGATCAACTTTCTTGTCAGACAACCAGGTGATCAGCCTGCATTGTCCTAACCAAACTTGAAAACAACATTTTTTGTTGTTCCAACGTGGGAATCGAACCCACGACCGAAGGGTCGAGAGCGAAGCTCTGAACCACTAGACCACGGAGGATCAAAAGATAACTAATAATAATAAGACATTAAGTAGTTGCCGTCAAAATCAGCGTTGTGACAGCCCTGGGCGCACCTCATCCCTTACATCCCGACATTCCCCACACAAAGACCTGTTGCTGCCCCTCCCCTCCCCGCGCCCGCCCGCCCGCGCTATAAATAATTCAACACTGGGCCGATTAATTCGTGCCCGATACCGATTCAACTGTCAATTAAAGTAAGGACAGGTAAAGTTAGTGGCCTCTGTCCGCGGTCCAGGGCCTGGGTGGCGTGGGGCCTAGGATACATAGGGAAAATAGGTCCTGGAAACATCAAACATTAATATGGGTACAGTGTAACCCTCTAATTACAATGGCAGCCGAATATGGATAACGATGATTCCCGAAAGATGTTAAGAACTAAGAAGGCAACAAAATTGGAGTAACAAAAAGGGTGACACAAGAAAACCAATTTGAAATCCAGAAATGCATAGGTACTAAAATGGTCAAGGGCCGTGGTCGCACCCTTCCCTTTGTGTCGCCGAAGTCGGGTAATAAAGGTTTTATTTCGGTCTGAAGCCCAATATACCTATTAGTACACTTTTACAATACAATTATAAAATAATTAGAAAACTGTTTTTAAACTTTGTACATTTATTTAGGTTTAATTAATTGTTTGATAGTGTAAATATATATATTTCGTTTTAAGTCTAGTATTTAGGATAGATGTAATGTTTATATTGTAAGTGATCGTGCATGTTATATCTGTTTTCTGTAAGATATTTCTTATTTAGAAATAAGCAGTTCCTTTGTGCCGAATTATCATGTAAATAAACTCATAAAATAAATAAAAATAAATCAATTAGAAAGTTTTTATCTCAAAATTCTAGAGCAACTACATCAAAACACTCTTGTGATGTATCAGGGAAGATACACTTGAGAATGTTCACGTTTCTCTCGTTCCCAACAAAAATATCGTAGCGAAAGCTTTCCGGAGTATCTTAAAGTCCGAGTAAGTCATTATTTATAATAAAAATCACATTTAAGACCGGAGTGAAGACGAATCGTTTTATATCTTGAAAGCACAAAATAAAATCCAAACTTAGAAAATTAATTTATTATTAAACTAGCTGTCCCCGCGACTTCGTTCGCGTGGTTTATGAGTAATTTAAACCGTTTATGCAGCGCACGCAACGAAAGTCCTCAAATGTGAATAATGTTCCCTGTTTTTGCAATTTCTCGCTGACGCTTCGCTCCTATTGGTCGCAGCGTAATGTTATATAGCCTAAAACCTTCCTCTATAAATGGACTATCCTACAAAAAAATTATTTTTCAAATCGGACCAGTAGTTCTTGAGATTAGCGCGTTTAAGCAAACAAACTCTTCCGCTTTATAATATTAATAGATAGACAGAATTAAATGAGATGAAATATAACATAAAATAAATTCCATATGTTTCTTATCTATTAATAAATATATTTATTTTATAAAATTCGACAAAACTTTATTATGTTAACTATGTATTCCTATATTTAGCAATATTCCGCACAATTTTACGAGTTTTATGCGAATAGAGGATACCTAAACCCCAAAATTTCTTCTTCTTCACGTATTAATTTTATATAAATGCTGTCATTAGGATGTGAAATAACTAACTTAAGTAACTAATTATTCCAGAAATTAAAACTTAAAATGATCTAATATTTGATTCATCTAAATTCTAACTAAACTATAGTAATATTTTTTTAACAATATTAAAGGTATCAAAAATAATATCGAACAAAAAAGGTTTCTCGTTCCAGCCAAATGCTTTTTATTCCGGCGCAGGCTTGGCGCTCTTTTAAAATTCAAATCAGACCGCGATAACCGCCGCGCGCCGCGGTTGGCAAACTTTACATATTTCGCCAAAATAAAAGCCTTTTAACGCCCACTAAATGTGCTTTAATATAAAATAACTTTAACACATTCTCAACCATAATCAGTAAGTGTAGCCGTACACCATCCTGTCCAACCTCCAATCAGCGTGAATCTAATGGGCCTTTACCCAAGCTGCCATTAGGTATTCGAAATTCGAATGTCTCTTATGTCAAATTCCATACATTTTTAATTTCGAACTTCATAGGATTAGTTAGGCTCTGCTTTCCGAAATAAGCTTGGACGGCATAGAGCTTCCGTAATCATTCAGTTGTGAATGAATATTAATGTAAGTTACTACCCCAGTAGGAAACTACCCCATTTTTCTTACATTAAAAATAATGTAAGAAAAATGGGGTAGTTTCCTAGGTGCTATCGTTTTTGTCTCGCCAGGTGGCGCACTGTCGAGTGAGGTCTTATAATATGGCTGTAAATGTTTGTTATTACGGGAGCCAGGAAAATAAATTACATAAAAAGTCATATTTAATTTAATAGAACCATAGAAACCGTTTTGTTTGAAAAAAATCTTTCCGATAAATAAATCTCAATGCAGTCACATGCATACAATCTGCCATAAGTAATTAAACTTGTTGCTAAACACTAACAACAAAAATATTCATCGCTGCATTATGGCGACGCTACATAGTACCAATAGGCATGGTGTATGGCTACAGTAACAAAAATACTTGAAAGTTTAAACCACAACTGAAAACCCGGTATGCGGTAGAAAACTAATAAAGTTAGACAAGAATTTGCTGACGATAGAAGGTTAAATTCCATTCTTGATGTTGTTTCAGGGTGGCTGTAACGATTTTCAGAAAAAAGGATAAGAACTTCCTTTTGCAGCCATATTGGTGGAAATCCTTTTAGTATAATACGTCCGAGATAAATCTAACCTAATCGTAAACAAACCCGTCTATGACACAACCTAAGACTAGTCTGTGATGCCAATTGGCCAATATCAATACAATGATTTTTGTTTGCTATGGATCCATAGACCATAGGCTTATATTCTACAATCTGCAGTGTGAAAATGGCGTTTTTTTTTCTGTGAAAGATTTTCATTTGATGTTTAAACATATTAATTATCGTTTAATTGTTATTAAATGTATTGGATAATGAAGTATGATCCTTTAACATACCTGTGAAAGTGTTGATAAGTGTGCACAATAAGTGAGTATGGGAAAATTTCGATGTTTTCGGTTTGTTTATTACCTTTAAGTTTAATTTATCAGGGACGAACTATAGTTGAATGTCTTCTATTAGTTGCTTCAGTCTCTACAAATTATGCTATCTACAAATCTAAAATCCCCTTTTTCTAGTATTTTTTGTTTTTACCTAAAAATATATTATAGTAATCGTAACAATGGTGATGGTGATAGTGAACTCAATAAGCCACGGAATTCAATTGGCGACGATGATAATTTCAAATTATAGCCATTCCCTTTTATGTTAAAAGAGCATACTTTCTTCGAGAAACGCCAAGCTGTGTAGCGTACTATAAACTCGCGTGAAACTTAAAACGGACTTTAGTAATGAGTAGATAGAGTTGGGTATCGAGTGTAGCCGGCATTAAACCGTACAATGGTTATTAAGTGTGTGTGCTGGCTAGACAAGAAGACAATCTGAACATAATCTCGGGGCAGTTCGTGACCGAACTCCGGCGCATGTCGCACGCACACACGAGCACGTCTGTAGGCGTAGAGCGCGTTTCCATTGGGTTTTTTATTAATTGGATACAACGCGGGATGATTCTGGACGATTTATTTTAACTTTGTCTCTTTGTTACTGCCGTCCTTATCATAAACAACCACTCGCTTGGAGGTTACTTTAAAGTAAATCGCGATCAAAGTTTTTTCTATATTTTGTTGTCTCTATGAACTTTCATAGAATGTTGAAACTGAAACGGATATGAATATTCCAAATATTTTTGTTTTGTTTAGTGCCTTTCAATGTAGACGTTGCATGTACGATATTATATGTACATAATTAGTTAATTCATGATATTTTTACAATAATTATGACTAGTTAATGGTTTGGAATGGATCTGCATATTTTGTTTATGATTAACAAAGTAACGAAAAGTAGTAATAGCTATTAAAATTGATTGATCCTTGTAGATCGTGTTGCGGTGATTCCGAATATACTTTTAACTCATTTTCGCCAAAAAATGTCGATTGCGTTGTTTGTGATGTTTATGATAGGGCGGCAAATTAGCCTCCTTTTAGTAAACTTCCGGTAAATGTTTTAGCTCTCAGATTCTGGTTAAACAGAAAAAACAGTTCGAACAAGTACCTCAAAGCTACGAAAAGTTGAATATAAAATTTGGATGCAGATAAGCAGGTTTTCGAACGGATATTACGATCGTAAATCGAATAGGTCATTATACTGATAATGATATAGATTTCTTTTACATTTTACAAACTCACCGCCTACCTTCAATTTAAATAAATATTTATAAAAAGAAATATATGTATTTTTTGTGAACGTACATTAAAGTTTTCAACGTTTTAGTTTAAGATGAACTGGGCGAATTACGATTACTATTACAATATTAAATGTACAATGTACATACGCCATCAAATTTCAAATTAGAGATTCTTTTGGAACACAAAAGCAATTGGCCAAATTATTATAAGCCCGTAAAATATGCTGTGTATTTTTTGGTAATATTGTTTTATATTACCGAGACATTATATTTTACGCTTTATAAGGTTATTCGTTTTTTTAATGATTATAATATTTATAAAGTATCTAAGATTGGGAATCAAAGTGGAACTTTCGTACAACTAAAGTTTTTAATTGATCGTAGCCAAACATTACCAAGGCCGTAATATTGTTAATTCAAATTATTATTACAAGAGCAAGGTTTTTATTTCATTTCAGTATTTTTTAACTTATTGGTTTTGTACGGCAGTATGGTTTACGACTTTATTGGAATGAAATCATTTATACAGTAATACATTAATGTACACTAATATTATGAAGAAGAAAGATTTGTATTTTTGTATGTAACGACTTAACTCAAAAAGTACTGGACCGATTTTAATATTTTTTTTTTCATTAGACAGCTACATTATCATTTATCACTGAGTAACATAGGCTATATATAAAAATCAATTGCTATTCGTTAGTCTCGTTAAACTCGATATCAGCTGAACTGATTCGGCTATTTTTGGTCTTGAAATATTCGTGGAAGTCACGGGTCAGCGGGTAAGTAGAATATATAAATGTAATATGTATACGGAAACCTTCAAAAGCTAGGAAACTCTATTTCGGATGTGGACAGATTGACTAATTTATTATCGTTTGTCCTGCTAATCGCCGTTCTCCTGCTAACAGCCGGGTACGCAATTTATTGCCTTTCTTTTATGCCGAGAAAATACTTTTGCGGTAATGAGTCCTATCTGTGAGAACATTATAATGGAGTCTCTGCTGCGAAAAGAAGATAAAAAGATGGGTGCAGCCGCTACTCACTAAAAACTCGGCGGGCCAGGGCCACAGGATCGATCTATAAATAATTAATCTTTTTTTTAACTGGCATTGGCTCACCTCACATCGCACCACTGCAACTCCTGTAAGCCAGGATCAACAGCGGTAACCACCCACGACAAACCCTTTGATCTCAGGGGTGCCCGAGGGACAAGCCAAATCTGTCTTGGGACCCACAACGAAATTAATCAGAATAAAAAAGGAGGAGTAGGAAGTATTCCAGTCTAGATAATTAACCTGTGGTTATTAACTATAACCACAGACACAATTACTAACACACACACACAAATATAAATATAGGACGGTACTCTAAAGCGAAGGAGTCACAATAGATCCAGAAGGGTCGCAGTGATGTCTGGGCATGACAAGGCCAGCCTTCGGTTAAAAAAAGTAGTGGTTATTAATTGTAAAACGTGACGTCACGACCACCGTCGACAGTGGAGACGCGCGCAGAACTCGTTTGGCGCTGCGCGTACAAGCCGGGAATAAATGGTTCATCAGAGTCAACGCACGCGAATTCGGAACATGGTGTTTTTTGCCGACCTCGCGTACGGCGGCGGTATGTGTAAGCGGCATTATTCGCCAGAAACTTCTATGGATACAGCCAATGAGAGTGGGAGCCCACGCTGATTTTGGTGTAGAACGATTTCGATGAATCCGGGCCAGCTAAAAAGGCATATAATAGCACCCCTCACCGATTTCGGTGTCAGTAGCCGATTTCATTGAAACCAGGCCAGCTACGCAGGAGTAATTTTATAGTGCCCAAGGGTGTGCGCAATACACAAAGACACTCTCTCTTCCTTTTACTCTCATAACCCAGTGGGACGGTAAACCGACACGACTGGCGAGAGAACAGGCGCAGGACCGACTTTTTACATTACATGATCATCTTTCTTGTCAGACAATCAGGTGATCAACCTGCATTGTCCTAACCAAACTTGATAAAAACATTATTTGTTGTTCCAACGCGGGAATCGAACCGGGTCGAGAGCGAAGCTCAGAACCACCACGGAGGCGCTTGTATAGTAGGCATATGTATAGTGCCCAAGTGTGTGCACAATACAAAAGAACACTTTCTTCGTTTTTTGCCGGACATGAAGTCGACATATTAGACACAGGACCGACTTTGTGCCCATCCGACGCATGCTTAATCCTTCTTGTCAGACAATCAGGTGATCAGACTGCATTGTCTTAAGACCTAACCAAACTTGAAAACAACTAAAGTCGAGTCGAGAACCGAGCTCTAGACTACAGGACCAGTCGGTGTTGGTACACCGCGCTACCTTACAAGAGAGGCTTATAGGGCGTGTTACACCAAGCAATGTAAAAGTTAATCCTTCGTTAAATATCATGTTGTTCCTCTCGTCATACCTATCAATGAATGTAGGCATGGTAATTTAACAAGCCGTTAACACTAACATGCGTTGGTGAAATCGGGACTTAACGTCCCGTTTCAATAACCTGGGGGCTTACTCCCGACACAATCGAGAACCGAATCCGTTCGATATCAGTGGTTTTTCGTACTTTATTTGGTGAATTACTTTGAAACTAATCAGGATAAAGGAAATTATTAGATCGTAACTTTTTGTACTCCCGACCATATCAATCGACTGAGAATCAAAATAAACAAATGTCAATTTATTAGGAAGTTTGCGGCATGATCGTATCCGAATCGAAATCAAATCAATTTGGAGAGTAAGGCCCCTGATTCAAGATGCCATCACTATTTATCGCTTACGAAGTTCGAAAACAAAATGTATGGAATTTGACATAAGCTTCGCTAAGTGACACACGAATTCGCTTGTCATTTAGTGAACCTTATGTCAAATCCTATATCAATCCTATAACCAAAACATAAAACCCTTAAATTAAAGCAATTAGTCGTTTTAACTTTAAGTTGTAGATAGGTTATTGAAGTTTGTAAACATGCAATTGACAAATCAAAATGTAAACTTCAATTATTTCAAACCATTTCCAGTTACCTAAATGGGGCATTGGCGCCAAAAAACGAGACGATACACCATAGAAAATTGTAACTGGTGGTTTGTGGTAGAGTCTATATTCTACTTTGTACCAGTTATGTGTTCTGGGTCTGACAGGCTTCCCGCGGTGGCTCATTGATTTGCAATGATATGTTTCAAAAAATTGTCTGTATTTTTTGTAAAAATAATGTTTACTGTGAGCTATTAGCAATTACGATTTTTTGTATATGCCATTAGTTCTTTCATATTCGATCCTAGTTTAAATGCTTTAGGAATTTATCAAAGTAACCTCACTAACGCTTACAATGTGTATGAAATCTCGAAGGCGAATAATGACACTATTGTATAAACCTTTTAAGACTTTGTTCCAGGGTTTTTTGCTCACAAACAGCTCGTTAGCTCCCGCCATTTTAAGTGACCGAAAAAACTTTAAACGCTTTTCGATGTCTACAAAATAATGATATTTTTCTTACATATACTCTCGCGACTTGGTAGGCATTTGAGATTCTCAGAAGCAGATTTTGAATTGATGAATTGACCGTTTATTTTATCATACATTTTATATTAATGAGTGATAATACTTTAGGCTGTGTATTTATCCCGCACATAGATTTTACCACGTACCAGCGCTGAAGGAGGTACTTTTTTCAAAAATTATTGTATGGGAAAATTTATAATGTTGGTGCATTTTTCATACAATCATGAAAGTCATAAGTAAGTTTCAGCGCTGATACACTCACAGTAAACTCTACATAGGAGATATACACACCCTAAAGTATTATCGCTCATTTATTTTACACCTTGCATAAGATAAAAATTATAAAAAAGCTAAAGCTATGTGATGCCAAAATTTTACTATATCCCGCTGCTCTAGTAATATCTGTCAGTAGAATAATGCTGTATTCGACCTCACTAGTCTACCATAGCATGCCAAACTTCTATTACTTTCGAATATTGTTGCTCATTGTGGATAGGGCAGATTTGTCTACAACAATTTCAAATAGCTATTTCCCAATCCTCACGGGAATGCTGTATATTTCTGTGGTAAAAAGTAACCTATGTGTTAATTCAAATCAAATGTTATAATAAATTTCAATTTCAAAATATATTCTGTATACTTATTAGTTAATAACCTTCGCAAACTTTCACATTTATGATTGTAGTGTGATTTTAATTTTGGTATATAAGAACATAAGGTTTTTTACTGATTCTAAATGGTAATTTCGAATTTAAGTGAATAACGATACACCACAAAATACGTCTAACGTGAATGAAATAAACTCGCAGTGAGGTAAGCACGAACTTTTAACAGCTACGTATTCGTCACGTTCCCGAATGAGAATTGTATAAAAATAATGACGGCGCCGCCGATATGTGATTGTCACTCGATAATGTTGTGAATACGCAGTTGTGAATAGTTCCTGCTAGGCGTATACATTATGCTAAGTATCGTCAGTTCGGCAAATTCTCGGCTGTTTATGTTGCCTGAGTCAATATTTCACGAGCGTACAATGAACGGTTTGCGATATATTTATTTATGTCATCGATATTACTTTACTTAAGGGTTCAGTATACCAAGCAGGTACATTTTACAGATCCGCAAAGTAACGTTAACGAATAATAATTGTATAAAAGCGTGACTGCGCTAATAAAATTGACAATCGATTACTTTACTTTACTCAACTTTCAAATGTTCCTGCTTGAGCTACAGTAGGCTACGCAGAACTATTTGAAAGCTCCGTAAAAGTAATGTATTCGTTTTTCATACAACTATCATATCTATAACGTTACTTTTACGGATCATATATAAACCTAGTTCGAAGGACCAAATAAAAACCAAACAAAGGACGACGTTCAGAAAACATTTTTGTAAAATTTATTCTGAATAAAAATTTTTGACTTTGACTTTGACAAAATAATATATCTGTGTCTGTCGTAAGTTCAACGAATTATTATAACACTCAAGAGTGTTATAGTCTCTAGAATCAATGTACTTAATACGTTACTACATATCCTAGTATGTTTAAGTTGCTGTTTAAAGAATATTTTCTGGTAAAATTTTTTGCGACATTCTTTTCTATCAGCATACAAAGATCCGTCTCTAGAATCAATGTACTTAATACGTTTAAAATATTTAAGTTACTGTTTAAAGTATATTTTCTGGGTACATTTTTGTTGTACCTTCATCGATTCATGTCTTCAAATATATGACTTTATGTTTATATCATGTGTGTATTTTAATCGAAATATTTTAAAAGAAAATTCATATATTTCGTTATCAGTAGGTATGTAATATCGAAAACCCGTGTGAGAGCCGAGAGCCGGGGACAGGAAGAATAATGTTGCAAAAAACCTGACTCCGAACCCGACGGACCGGTCCGACCAAATATTCTCCTACAGCCTTCAACCAGCTACACACCGACAGGGAAAACTAGCCTTTATCATCAGCATATAAGGCGAAATGTAGCGTGGAGTAGTTTCATATTGTACCGCTGTACGACTCCACCAATAACAGGACCACTGTAAATCAATCGCTGTGGTTCTCAACGAATTTTTATTACACTTATGTAGCATAAAACTTGAGGAATTCGGTTTAAATATACACGTTTTTGGTAAAGCGCCGGTATTTAATGTAGCGAACGCAACGTATTATGCTAGACATAATAAAAATATATAATTTGTATGTAAAACCGTAATAAAACCTTTTTTTTTATACATTTACATAAAGCGTTAATAAAATACTAAGAGACCTTGGGCCTACTCTCCAAACTGATTTGATTATGATTCAGATTCGATCGTGCCGTGTACTCCCAAATAAATTGACATTTGTTTATTTTGATTCTCAATCGATTGATATGGTCGGGAGTAGAAAAAGTTACGATCTAACAATTTTCTTTATCCTGATTAGTTTCAAAGTAATTCAACTAATAAAATAAGAAAAACCAATGATATCGAATGGATTCGGTTCTCGATTGTGTCGGGAGTAAGCCCGCTTAGTTCAATAAATTTTATATTATACAGAGTTATCATTACATAAGTAATTCTCGAAAATCTTTGTATTATCATAAGATAATACAAAGAATATTATCTCACGAGATAAGTAAAGCGAGGCGGGGTTGTCTGCTCAATTTAGCTCAATTTGCCGAGACAAAGAAAATTACTTTAGAAACATATGGCACCAAAACCTTTACAAATTCACGTCATTTGTGACTCAACACACTTGAGTTTGACAGTAATCATATAATATAGGTACAAGCTGTTCCCGCGACTTCGTTCGCGTGATTTTTGAGTAACTTAAGCCGTTTATTATATTATAGCCGATATGACCAATATTATAAAAAATTGTAAATTTCATATGTATGCTGATGATCTTCTACTATATATTCATTTTAAACCACACGACACTTTGAGAGCTGTAAATTTAGTAAATCAAGACTTAGCAAATTTAGTTAAAGTATCAAATAAAAATGGTCTAATTTTAAATCCTT
The DNA here is from genome assembly GCA_905187575.2 of Celastrina argiolus. Lineage (NCBI taxonomy): Eukaryota > Metazoa > Arthropoda > Insecta > Lepidoptera > Lycaenidae > Celastrina > Celastrina argiolus. Next base: position 19,138,754 of record LR994585.1, read on the forward strand.
TCAAGTCAAAATTTCAAATTCTAGGAACAAAACATCAAATTAATAATATAAATAAATATAATCCGTCTATTAAAATTGATAATAATATATTAGAAAACCTTACCGTTACTCGTAATCTTGGTCTTCTCGTTGACAGTCAACTAAATTTCGAAGATCATATATTACAAATAGCCAAAAACTGTTTTTATAGATTAAAAATTATTTACCAAATTCGTCAATATCTGTCTACACCACTTAGAATAAACGTATGCGAAACATTAATATTATCTAAATTAAATTACGCCGATACTGTAGTTTCAGGATGTCTTCTTGCAAGAAGCAAAAGAATTCTCCAAAGAGTGCAAAATGCATGTACCCGGTACTGTTTCACTGTCCCACGCCGTGGCCACGTGACCCCCTTCATAAATAATGCCAACATACTAAAAATGGAAAACAGACGATCCCTACACTTCTCCTCGCTACTATTTGGTATTATAAAATCACATCAACCACGGTATCTGTATGAGAAACTTAACTTCTCCAAGCGAGATGTCAGAAATTGCGATAGTATGCTGATTTACCGAACATTTTCGAAATCTGCTTTTCGTGGCAGTTTCAAATATGCAGCAACGAAATGTTGGAACAATATTCCGCCACCTATTAGAGACTGCATCACGATTGCAGGGTTTAAACTAAAATTACGGGAACACCTTTTAAATGTTCAAAAATATTAAATAGGTATATTTGTAACTTCCAAATTCAACCCCATCTTAGTACCTATATTATATCATTTATTACATTTATTAATGCTATATAATTATTGTTCTAAATTGCACCCCTGTTTAAGCTAAGTATAATACTGTATAGAAATTTGTATCTATAAAATAAGTTTTCTAGGTCTAGAAAATAAGACCTATTAATAAGCTGTAATTGTTAATTTTGTTAAATTGTAACCATGCACCTATTATTGTTTAAAATAGTTTTAGATTGATGTTTAACAAACAGTTATTGTAATTTAAATTAATGTATTTATCACACTATTTATGACACTATTTTATATCTTCTATTTAGTTTATCATAATTTTTACTTGTCTACGGTGTTCACTGAAAATCAGCGTTGCGAATTGTTATGTTCGCAACATTATGCTGAGTGAACACCAATTTGGTAAATTTTGTATTTTTTTTTTCTTTAATGTTTATACTTTTTGTTTTGTTTTTATGTTTACCAAATAAATTTTCTTTCTTTCTTTCTTATGCAGTGCACGCAATGAAAGTCCCCAAATGTAATGAATTTTTCCCGTTTTTGCAACATTTCTCACTGACGCTTCGCTCCTATTAGTTGCAGCGTAATGTTGTATAGCTTAAAGCCTTCCTCTACAAATGGACTATCCAACAAAAAAATAATTTTTCAAATCGGACCAGTAGTTCCTGAGATTAGCGCGTTTAAACAAACAAACAAACAAACTCTTCCGCTTTATAATATTAGTATAGATATGGACGCTTCACGCCACGTCTATCTGGGCCCGTGCTAAGTATCCGAAGAACTTGTGTTACTGGAAATATATTTTATATTTTTTAATATTTATTAAATAAATAAAATAAAATAAAAAATAAAAATAAAAAAGCCTTTTATTTCTTGCTTTTACAGTTAACATTTACAATTAATGCATTTAAAATAGTTTATAAACATTTTATTTTAATGAATTTGTCAATTTCAAAATATTTTTATTACTGACACTTATTTAACTTTTTTGTTCCCGTGACCTCCGGTTCTAGCATCCACCACTGCGCCATAGAGTTTACAGTAGGTATGGTGGGCAACATAAGCTAGTAATAATAAATGTAACAAGAGATCTGTAACTGAACTAAAGTAATATACAAAACAATAAAAAAAACAAAATGAGAACCTAAAAAAAAGGAGGTTTTTGGAAGTCGGTTAAAAAATCTCGAACACTGTTATACCATGCCATAGACAGTGATCTCTTATGTCAGTTAATGAGCTACTTAGTTAGTGAGCTATTTTGATAGAAATTATATGACCTTTATTTCAAAATCTCCACTTGAGCAACCATTTCTGAGTACGACCGGTAACGGTAAGATGATTTTGAGTTTGAAAATAAACACTACGCTTGTTAAATTGATTTTGAAATGACATTCATGTCTACAAGTTTCAAAATGATTACTAGAAATTGCTTTGAAAAAATCCAGTATTATTATATCCAAGAAATATTCTAACCGCCAATTGTTATGGATTTTAAAACCATTCTTTTTTATATTCTCGCCTAAAAACTTGACTGCAGTCATGAGTCTCATGACTCTCATGACGTCACAAGTCACATTGCATCTGAAATTCCACTCGGCGGGAAAATGTCCATTCGCCGCCATATTAGGTGCATACCGTCTGCCCGGTTCTTACTCACCTATTCAAAGAACAGCGCGCCCGGCTAATGGGAATTCTAGAAATTGTTCTATTAAGCTATTCCATTAACTTAAAACAGAGTTATCTCAGTGCTTATGAGGAAAGAAGAGGTAACCGTTACCAACATAGCTTTAACCACTGAATAAACGAATGAAAACAGTAATTTTTATCATATGGAAAACCAACAACTTGACTAAGATACAATAGAAATAATCCTATCCCACCAAAAACATTTTCATGTAAAAATGTTGCCAAGACGAGTCTACATAGCTTACTCTGTGAAAAAGTTATCAGATATCACAATAATAATACACAACTTTTATTTACACTTTTCGACTTTTATTGCGTTTTTATAAGTTTTACAAAATAACACTACCGAAATCGATTAAATCATCATCAGGTGTTTTACTTGTGTAAGTTGTGTATTGTTATTGTGAACATAAATTTCTATCAAGAACCAACAGTATATTCAATCAGTTTTATCAGTTTTATTTCGCACAGAAAGGAAACTCGCGCTTATTGCATTTGTTGTGCAAATGCTTATAAGTGGCTGTCACGAAATGCAAACTAGTTATGCCCGCTCCACACGTCCATGATACAGGAAAGGTCTGTTAGAAGGCCGCGAAAATTAAGTGAACACTTGTGAAGGCAAAAACATACGAATCGGCACTTCGTTTTTTCGTGAACATTTGGTAGTATTTACGGAGAAAGTGTAGACTGTATAGCTAGTTTTACAAATATGCAACAAATGTTTGAAGAAATTGGGAAATTATGTAGTTAGGAACAAACAAAACATTTTGTAAAAAGCTGTATTGAAAGTGCGCGTTGTTCTTATGCGTCATGAATTGACTAGTTTTATTATCTATCGGCTTTATACAGTAATATTAAGGATACTTTACGGTGTCTATTGGTCCCGTATATAGAGTTTACTGTGAAATTACCAGCGCTAAAACACTTAGTTTTTTTTTTATTATTGTTTAGGAAAATTTATGATGTTGGGGCATTTCTCATAGAAACATGAAAGATAAAAGTAAGTCGCGCTCGTACTTTCACAGTAAACTCTACATAGTAGGCACATTAACCTAACCTAGCCATTTTCATTCTAGTTCAATCACCTATTTTCCTTAACTAGAGTGAATCGGGCAGAATTCGCTTCTGGCACTCGCCGGATTATATTACTCATAAGTCATAATATATAGGTATATATATATACATAAATAATACAATCTAAGCTTATAAGTTAACACTCGTTTATTTATTTAATAGTATGTCCTGTGTACTAGCGAATAGACAACGATATTCAACCCACGTCCAATTATAATTTAGTTAATTTGCAGTGAAATGTATACCTCTGCCGTGGCGTAAGTACCTTCACAATACCGATGCGAAACACTCAATCATTAATCATAATAGAGAGGCTTCATTTATCATTATCATAAAGGATCCCCGTGCCAAATACTCGGGTAATTACCGCGTACGTCATAGTTGGCACAATTCGCAAACCTTTGGCACAATAGGATATTTGCTAAATATCACTGTGCGCAATGCTCGGAATGAGAGAGACTATTTGGAGTACGAGTGGGTAGTAACGTAGTCTTGAAGAAGAAGTACGTAGAGTACCACGTGACTGACAGACACATTTATAAATAATAATAAAATAAAAATCATTTATTTTCAGACCTTAGATCCATAGTAACAATTATTTACTTAAAGATTATTTTAGTTAGTATGCCTTACAGATTTAAATAAAATTAAGAGACCATTCGCCCCAGCTGAGAGGTTCATCGTACCTTCATCACATGTAGCTTAATGAACGTGTACACTAGGGCTGAATCTAATCGGTCCAATTTATGCTGTATACAAACTCACACACACATTGAGCTGCGTGCACAATTAAATTGAACTAATAATAAATAATAATAATGCCTCCCACACCGATTTCGGTGACGGTGGCCGGTTTCATTGGAACCAGGACAACTGAGTAGGAGTTATTTTATAGTGCCCAAGTGTGTGCGCAATACACAGAAGCACTCTCTCTTCCTTCACTCTCGTAGCCCAGGGAGACTGACACGACTGGCGGGAGATCAGGCGCAGGACCGACTTTTTACATGCCCATCCGACACATAGATCATCTTTCTTGTCGGACAATCAGGTAAACGAATACACCACGGAGGCGAATTAAAAAAAATTAACTTTCTATATAAAGTCAAGGTAGTCAACTACAGCTTAATATACATGTAGGAACACCTTAAAAGTGGGAACGCTTTTTTACATATTTTTCGGAATAAGCCTTATTGAACTTTGTACTCTAGCCATTATACCAGAAACCATTATAACAATAAAGTCATAGATCTTTTCATTTCTATTTAGTACTAGATGAACCGGGCCTACTTCGTTGAACATACAAACAGTTAAAACCTTCCCTGGACTTCCACGAATATTTCAAGACTAAAAATAGCCGAATCGGTTCAGCCGTTCTCGAGTTTTAGCGAGACGTTTGTGTTTTATTCTCATACAACATTTCGCACTGTTTTCCAAGTCGAAAACTAATTTCCGCCATCTCACCTTACCTCAAACGTATTCAAATAAACTACTCGCTTAAGTAGGTATTTAATAGTTTTAATCAATTCCTTTAAGGTTTAATGGTTCAATTGAAAGTTGCGGAGTAATTGAGAACCGCAAGCGGCGGCGGGGACGGCGGGGACGGCGGGGACGTATCAATGGAATCCGCCGTCGCTAACGAGCTGAACTATTTCACTGTAAACTTGTGTTTACACTGTCAGCCTTAATAAAAACTCATTACTCCAGACTTTTTGCCTTATTTAATAAATAGCTGTGCCAGCGACTTCGAAAAGGTTGTCGGCAACACTATCGCGATTATCTTTTGGTTGCTCACGTTGGTTTTTGTTATTATGATTACTAAAAAGGAATAATTCTTTCATACATATTTTTTGAGTAACTTAAACCGTTTATACAGCTCACGCAACGAAAGACCTCAAATGTGAATGATTTCCCCGTTTTTTGCAACATTTCTCACTGACGCTTCGCTCCTATTGGTCGCAGCGTAATGTTATATAACTTAAAGCCTTTCTCTATAAATGGACTATCCAACAAAAAAAGAATTATTCAAATCGGACTAGTAGTTCCTGAGATTAGCGCGTTTAAACAAACAAACAAATTCAACAAATTTAGGCATTATACACACCGAGTTACACACAATAACACAAAGAAAAAAAATACATATTTATCTATACTAATATTATAAAGAGGTAACGTTTGATTGTTTGTTTGTTTGTTTGTTTGTTTGTTTGAATGGAATAGGCTCTGAAACCACTGAACCAATATGAAAAAATCTTTCACCGTTGGAAAGCTACATTCCTAGCGCTGAACATAGGCTATATTATATGTTTAAAAAAAGTAGGGTTCCTTAGTAAAACCCCAAAAATGTAGCCCAAAGTGTAAAAAAACGACCTCCAAAATTTGTTACGTCGTGTGCGCTTCGACAACGGCTTGACCAATTTCGCAATTTTTTTTACGGTATGTTCGTTATTGTCACGAAAAGGTTATTATGAAAGAAAATGTTGAAAAAAATAAGCAGAAAATTAGAAAAAAGAAGAAAATACGTGATGGTCACGCGGGGTTTGAACCTGGGCTCAATCGATTCACGTCGTTGCCAGTTTATATGACACGGGTGTCATGGTAACGACATTGTTTACAAATGGAAAATAAAAATTATGAAATGCTATAAATAACGTATTAACATAAACTTAAACTATTTGGATTCATTAAACTATTTGTCCACCACTAATAAATAGTCGGGTCATTTTAATAGGTAACATTTGACAGTTTATCTAAAATGAGCGACGTAACGTTGTAACGACGACATAATAAAATAAATATTTTCTTTTTGTTAAAACTGCAGAATTTACTAAACTTTATTTAATAATTATTAGATATTTATTGTCAACATAAACCAATATGAGTTTTTTTACGATTTGCTTTCACTGATAAACGATCTTAAATATAATATACAAATTATGATTTAATGAAATAAACATCGTGATAATGTTACGTCAGTTAACACTTTTTCTTATTAAACACTAGAGACTTACTCAAAAAATCGATTAATCTTTTAACAACTATAAATATACCTATTTAAAAAAAGTACTTAACTTATAAGTTGTAATAAGAATATATGATAAATGTTAATTTAAAAATCAGATCGAAGGAGTTAGATCCATGGTCATAATTCACGAACAATTAAAAAAAAATCGAAAACGTCATGATAAGACGCCACTATGTCTTTTGTCGTCATTTGTCTTTGTGCGAAGTTAACGTCTGTCTGTTCTGTCTTTTTTTTTTCTTGCTACTGAAAACGAAAATGCAATTAAAAAAAAATGTCTGTCTGTCTGTTAGCGTGTCTCTTTGCTCCGGCTAATCTCTGGAACGGCTGGACCGATTTTAACGAGACTTTCACTGGTAGATAGCTAAAGTTATAAGGATTAATTTAGGCTTCTTTTCATCATCATCATCGTTATCTAACTAATGATCACCGAATCGGCTGGACCGACTGTGACGGGAGCATTCACCGGGCGTTAGCTTATGTTAGTTCCATCTATACATCAGCTATTTGTATTAAAGTAAGTCGTGTTAGTTAAATTATTTATAACTCAAGAACGGCTTTATCGATATGGTTGAAAATTGGTGAGGAAGTAACTTAGAGCCAGTAGACGGACATAGGATACTATTTATTCCATTTGACAGCGCAGAACCAGCAACGTTCACGGAAGGGTTTGGCGTTGTGGGTTCCGCGTTGCGGGTTCCGGGTTCCCGTGTTGCGGGTTCCGGGTTCCGCGTCGCGGGTTCAGGGTTCCCGTGTTGCAAGTTCCGGGTTCCGCGTTGCGGGTTTCGGGTTCCCATGCTGCGGGTTCCGCGTTGCGGGTTCCGGGTTCCCGCGTTGCGGGTTCCGGGTCCCCGCGTTGTGGGTTCCGGGTTCCCGCGTTGCGGGTTCCGCGTTGCGGGTTCTGCGTTGCGGGTTCCGCGTTGCGGGTTCCGCGTTGCGGGTTCCGCAAAAATCTCTTTTCTTGTCCTCTGGTCGCTGATCTCCCGGCTGCCTGCTCTACATTTCCAACCATCTGACTCCTACATCTCCCAGCTGCCTGCTCTCCATATCCACTCATCTGACTCCTACATCTCCCAGCTGCCTGCTCATCATCTCCAACCATCTGACTCCTACATCTCCCGGCTGCCTGCTCATCATCTCCACTTATTTAATTTGACCAACTCTCAGCTTCCTGCAGCTCATCAGCGCCACTAATATTGTTGCTTATTTTTCACTAATTTGTCATTGTTCTTTTTTTATAACAGATTTGTATTTATGTCTATCACTCTACATATTTTATTTTAATATTATGTATTTAATAATTATTTAAAAGTTACACTGGCCAGTAAACAAAAAAATATAGATAGTTAATTCTTCATTTTCTTAATTTATAATTGTTCTTTTTTTCACTCAGTTTTATCTTCACAATATAAGTTTTTATTTTGTCCAATTGTTTTTTATCACTTTTAATTTCTTCACTAAATTTACTATCCCTGTCCCATCTGCGCAGCGCTGCCACGAGGCAGCACTGGCAGGGTCGCCATGCAATGTGCAGACTTGGGGAGACTAATTAAAAGATGTATTTGATCCGACTGTCGTTTAATAACTAACTTATATTACTAACATGCATACAATATATAGGGAGGTGATACATACACTACACCGGGTTCCCGCGTTGCGGGTTCCGGGTTCCCGCGTTGCGGGTTCCGGGTTCCCGCGTTGCGGGTTCCGGGTTCCCGCGTTGCGGGTTGCGGGTTCCCGCGTTGCGGGTTCCGGGTTCCCGCGTTGCGGGTTCCGGGTTCCCGCGTTGCGGGTTCCGGGTTCCCGCGTTGCGGGTTTCGGGTTCCCATGCTGCGGGTTCCGCGTTCCCGCGTTGCGGGTTGCGGGTTTCGGGTTCCCATGCTGCGGGTTCCGGGTTCCCGCGTTGCGGGTTCCGCGTTCCCGAGTTAGGGGTTGTTTTTTTTAGTTGAATTTCATCATAAACTGTTTTTATGCTCAACGAAGTGGGCAAGGGTCAGCTAGTACATAATAAAAATTCGGTTCCAAAGGTGGGTAGGTACTGGGTAATACCTACTACATATATCGCCGAAAAGGAAACCACTCATTGTATCCATCATTCCATTTATCCAAAGGATACAAAGCTTATTTATTGGTAACCGGCTACGTGATTTTGTGACCCACACTAGTATGGAGCGTGATCCACGTCCTTTAATCTTGGCTTCATTTTCATATATTAATACGGTGGGAGTATACAATGACTCAGCCACAATTTGCCATGATAGTGCGAGAAGGTTGAGAAGATAGAGCACCTTCTAAAGGTATCTTCTATAATATAGGTACCTTCTAAAACCTCTTTATAAAAAAGCTTTCATCAATATGTAAAAATAAACTTTATGCGGAATGTATTTGGGACTTTTTTACCCGATCATGACGGAGTCGAAAGGTAGGTTAATGATTTTGACAGTCTATGTATGTATGTACTTATGTTTGCATGCAGCGCCTAAACTATTGAACTGATTTTAATGGAATAGATATATTTGTTAAAATATCTCGAGCAACATAGGCTTTACAATTTTGTCCGGTCACAATATTTATTTTATTTAACAATTTATTGCACACAATATAATTTACAACAGTACAATTTACAAAGAAAGACGACACAAAGGTACTGCTTATTTCAAAAAATAAATTTCTTCCAGCAGCCCTATGGAGAGATATGGGATAAAAGTTGGCTGATAGGGCGTGAAAAATTATAAACATATACATACATAAATACATACATACATACATAAGTATTGTCATACAAACTCTTCATGTTTCAAGTACTAAGGTCTATGTGTAGGTCCCCTTAAGTAGTGTACGCACCCGTTCCGAGATTTAGTGTAACGATTTAGGAACAGCGAACGTACATTCACGGCGTAATTTATAGTGCGATATACATGTGTCCCGCAAAAGCGTCGCTTAGCTAGTGCCAGCGACTGGCAACTGCGTATAGCGACTATTCACGCGATAAGTCGCCAGCCAAGTAGCCAGTGGTTTTGAAGAATTAATATACAATGTTAGTAATTTTGGCCATACCCTTTTATATTAATAATAGCTGTGCCCGCGACTTCATTCACGTGGTTTTTTGAGTAACCGTTTATGCAGCGCACGCAACGAAAGTACCCAAATGTGAATAATTTTCCTCGTTTTTGCAACATTAATACTCACTGACGCTTCGCTCCTATTGGTCGCAGCGTAATTTTATATAGCCTATAAATGGACTATCCAACAAAAAAATATTTAAATCGAACCAGTAGTTCCTGAGATTAGCGCATTTAAATAAACAAACTCTTCCGCTTTATAATATTAGTATAGATATAATGTTATATAGTTATAGTTAGTAGTTTTGGCCATACACTTTTATAGTTATAATTATTATTAGTAATAAACAGTACAGACCAGCAGGCTTACTCCCGACACAATTGAGAATCAAATCAGTTCGACCTCAACGGCTTTTGGTACTTTATTTGGTGAAGTACTTTGTAACTAACCAGGATAAAGAAAATCGTTAGACAGTAACTTTTTGTACTCCCGACCATATCAATCGAGTGAGAATCAAAATAAATAAAAGTCAATTTATTGGGGAGTATCAGTTTGGAGAGCAAGGCCCCAGCACACACCAGTGGACCTACTCTTAATCAAAATTCATATTGAAATTGCGATTGAATTTGACAGTTTGTCACGTTGGTGCTAGTGCACCAAATTGGTTTGAAATTGATAGTCAATTTTGTGGAACTATTAAAATCCAATGACAGTATTGCTTTCGAGAGTACCACATGGCTTGACAGCATTGGGGTCGGATAGGTCTTGGATCGGAATTGCAATTAGTTCCAAGAGTGATCCCCCAAATAAAATTGATTGTTTAAGATGCCTTAGTATGCATAGAGTGGTCCAGACCTGTGGTCCAGACAACCATTTGATGTCACGGTAAACCAATTTTTAACCGACTTCAAAAAAAGGAGGAGGTTCTCAATTCGTCTGTATGTATAATATTTTTTTTTTTTTTTTTTTTTTTTTTTATGTATGTTCACCGATATTTTCGTCAATTATAGACGGATTTCAAAAATTTTTTTTTTGTTGTATAGAGTTCACTTCTGAGGTGGTCCCATTTTCACCAGGTCAGGATCTGATGATGGGATCCAGGAGAAATCGAGGGCAACCACCGAAAATTGTATGCTCGTATGGTGTTTTTGTTACGTAATCATGTCTTACTCAGGTATATGCTTCCGAGTGTCAACATCTGATGCTGCTGTGCTGATTATGAAGCTACAGTACTCCTTAACGGTTAGGATTAGGAGCTGGAAGGCAGTACTGCAATTGGTCGATGGAAACTATTTAGTAGTAGGTATGTAGGGCTAACATGTTGCTTGTGAGGTATGCTTGAATCAACATCTGATGCTGCTGTGCTGATGATGAAGCTACAGTACTCCTTAACGGTTAGGAGTTGGGAGCAGTACTGCAATTGGTTGATCGAATGTATGTAGGGCTAACGTGATACTTGTAATATACCATCCAGACTCACGGCGAGAAATCTCGCCGAGAAGTCTCGCCGGCCCTTCTCGCGAGAACAAGCAATTTATCCACACTCTCATTTTTCTCATTCGTGATCTGTTTCCTATGCAGTATGGACGACATTGACGAATTGAAACTGCAGCAGGTTTGGCTGTGTGTTATTGCATATTATAACTTTGTCAATGTCGTTGGGTCTACCCATGATAATAAAAAATATAAATACCTAATAAGTATTATATTATCAAACTCTTTCAACTAAGTACCTATTAATAACAATTATAGCTTCCTAAAAATATGACCAATTCGACAAACGGACGTTGTAATTAGTGACTATATATTAAATAAACTGAAACCCTTAAGTAAATGAACTAGCATCTATTTAAGTTCACAACGCATCAACACAACTAAAAATCGAGAAATAAAATGACTTTTAAAAAAAAAATTAAACCGACTTCAAAAAAAATAACTAAAAAGCGATAAATAAACTAATGTATCTACTTAATGCATAATATATACCTACAATTATTTAAATATTTACAACTCAATACCTAATACTTTAACAAAGTCATCTTTAACTATTTAAATATTTACAGTTATCACTTATTTTTGAAGTCGGTGCCAGCCAAACAAATAAATGTAATTAAGAATACTGACCGACACTAAAATTCAAAGCAAAACTAAAAATACGAATTTGCATAAGCGCGCTGAAATAATATATTTCAACGCGCTTGCCAGCCGCGCGCGTCAAACAACACAACTATGTTACCTAGGCTGCAGGCTGGCACCGACTCCAAATATAAGTGATAACTGTAAATATTTAAATAGTTAAAGATGACTTTGTTAAAGTATTAGGTATTGAGTTGTAAATATTTAAATAATTGTAGGTATATATTATGCATTAAGTAGATACATTAGTTTATTTATCGCTTTTTAGTTATTTTTTTTGAAGTCGGTTTAATTTTTTTTTTAAAAGTCATTTTATTTTAAAGATGAACATTTATTTCTACTTCATTGTAAAGCTAATCAAGATTTGCTGCACTTTTGATGGTCAGACATAAAAAAAGGCTTTGCATCCGTTATTGGATGATTTATACAATATTCTCCGAGCGAAGTAAATTCCGGCCTAGTCCAGAGGAATGACTATTTAATACGTCTGGAGCCAAAACTCTATATAAATGGGGCCCGTATATAGAATTCAATGTGAAAGTACCAACGCCGAAAGAGGTCCTTTTTTAATTATTTTAGGGGCAAATTTATGATGTTGAGATATTTCTCATAGAAACATGAAAGTCAAAAGCGCTGGTACTTTCACAGTACTCTACAAAGGAGGCACAAACCCACCCTAAAGTATTATCAATATTTTATTTTACACCTTGTATAGAGCGCGATTACTCGCGCGAACTCTCTCCGCCCGGTCTCGTGGCCCCATTCCACTATAATCTACCTTTACCTCAGACAGAACTAATTTATGCGAGTATTAAAATTTACGCAAACGCATTTTATAGTTCGTAAAGCCACGGAATAGGTTTAACATGAGATGATAATAAAATGCAAGTGGACCACAAACCACTTGGAACGCATATCTGCAGTATTCGAATAAACTTTATTTATATACTATCATGTCGAGTGTCCTTTACTCTTTTTGTCATAAGAGACCATTCCCATTATTTTAATTTTTTAGCCATCACTTTTTCATCTTCCCAAACTATCGAGTCACGAAATGAGATTTTATTTGTTGTAGTTGGGTATATACACTACACGCCCGTTTCACAATCCTCTGGCACACTCCTTCGCTCGATATAAAGCAAACAGAAACAAAACTTCCGAGTAGGTATAACCTTATTAGAACATTGTGAAACAGGTACCTACTAAGGATTATTGAGATGAGGATCCTAGGTGCACAGACAATGTAATTATTGATAATAATCAGTAGATTGTAATCAGCAATTGATTAGAGTATAATCGGGTTGAAGTGCCTAAAATACAAATTTAGGAGTTCAACTATTTCAATAAATGGGCAGTTATTTATATTAGTATTTATTATCAATTGTCCTATATTTATAAGTTGTCTGTGGGCTGCCGGTCAGAATATCACTTCACATCAACCATCCTGCCCGGACCTGCCGTAATTTTGTATCTTTTCAGTATTAATCCATCTGTCCTGTCTTAAGTTATTAGTTACAGTTATCAAGAAGAGTTGATAATATTATTAATCATAGTAATATTATTGAAATATTTTATCTTATCAGATCACAAACATTACAGAGTCTTGACCTTATTTTCACGTGTAAGGACATGGCGCCATTTTAAAACACGTTAGTCGTTACTGCCACACCTTCGACGAGTTGCACATTAAAAAAATACTTAAAATACGAAGCAAAATTTTGTTTACTGCAAGCAAGGACAGTATTCTTTTATTTATTTATCAGTATTAATAAATATTGACGGCAATAGAAGCCATAATATTGCTAGATTTGGGCCGCGATTTCGTACGCTTGAAATAAAAAATATTTTAAATAGTTTCTTATTATTATTAAAATAAAAAATGAAGTCAAACGTGATACATACATATTGTGTTGATCTTTTAATCACTGGAAGAAAAACTACTAGTAATACTTACTAGTAGTTTTTCTTCCAAAATATGTTATCTAAATCCATTCAGTAGTTATTGCGTGAAAAGTAACAAACATTGACACATACAGTACTTTAGATAGCTTTCGCATCGATGACATTAAATTAGTAAAGAACCAGCAATTAATTACTATCACGTAATTATAACTAAATTAGTTTATTGAAGTAACACACAGTATGGTATTTTCATTAGCATTTTCATCTGAAATTGGTAATTTATTTCAATGCAATTAGTAACAAAATTAAATTGGAATCTCCGAAATAATTTCTAGCAAAGAAACATTTACATAGCAATAAATCAGGAGGACCCTAATTCCCAGGCTCATTTATATTCTAATTCTAGATTCAGATTTATTTATGAAACTGAAAAATGAGAAAGATATAATATTTTTGTAATGGTAGGGGAGCCCGGAATGCTAAACGTGTAGTTAGTCGTTGTGGAGACCTAGTAGCTTTTGGTGATTAGATGATAGGAGGAAAGAAAACATACCTAATATTTTATTTTAGTTTTTTTATTTTAGTAGAATGAGCGGAAACATCCTTATTTAAACTTTGAAACAACAAAACTGTTATCAAATAGTATTATAATATAGTTTGTTTATTGTTAGATTCGAGAAGACTGACAAGAGTATTACGCTGAGTCCAATATAAAATATTTGAGAAACTCAATTATTTAAAAGAGCGAGTTACTTTTTAAATTTTACATAAGTACCTATTAGCTTATCCGACTTTTAAATCGTCAGTGCTTTCTGTTGGAGCTCCTTTGACACCTACTTAACATCTCCAGCCTTAATCTGGTGCATCGAATTAAATATTCTTATAGTTTGTTAACTCCACCAATTAAATTAAAAATAATTATGCCTAGATTACCAGAGGCATGTGGGACACTACTATCTTGATCTGACGCGCTCGATTTACTACAAAAATCCCCTTTTTGGCTCCCCCCATAATACTTATTATCTAGGATGGCGCTTGCATAAAAACATTACCTACCATCATCATCATAATTTCAGCTGTGACATCCACTACTAGACATAAGCCTCCCCAAAGTTTTTCATGTGGGCAAATTGACAGATTTCAGACAGTAAGAACGTCCGCGGAAACGCCGCGGCCGATTACCGGATTTATGTTCCCTCTGTCACTTGCTACGACAACTAAGGGGAAATATTTGATGGGGAGGTGCTATTCTTTCTCCGGCACCCCATTACGCATCCCCCCGGGAGGGTCCCCTAGGTATATGTGGGACTCCCGGCTACCCTACGGATAAGGTAACGTTATGTACAGCCTAATACTACATACGTCTCAAAGATAAAGATAAACGAAAATAGCCCTAGATATAGCCCTGACTATGTTAGGGACGATGGTGAAAAAATAAAAATAAACTACATGATGTATAAACATATAGGCAAATTTTTATTGCGTACAAAAGTTACGGATGATAACTAGTTTTCTATGTTATCCGAAAAATAATTTACTTTCTTGGAATTGAAAACATATTTTTGTATTTAAAATACATTTTTAAAAACTAGGTCTCACAGGAATCTAATTAGCGTCTCAGTTCTTAGCTAAAGCTAAAGTAGTATTACTGAACTTTCCTCTGTGAGTCTGTACTTTGCATTTCATGCTTTAGTAAAGAGCTATTAATATTTTGTTTACTTTAGAAAAACAAGCAATTTTCCGTTCGCTTTTACTTAACTTTTCCATATCAATTAGGGTTAACACAATGTATAAAATATTTACATTTTACACATTGACACAATCATCTTATATGTGTTAGGATGTTCTGAAGTTCTGTCACCGCTAACTTTATATCAAGCGACAGAGACAAAATATACAAATAAGGTATCCTATCATTAGATTGTAAAACAGGCCCTAAATATATCTAGGTAAAGTGCGTAAGTTATATTTAAGTTTATTATATATAGAAATGAATAAAGCATTTTGTTTTCTTTCTTCTAATAACAATTACTATTTATAAGATATTTTGGTACAGCCCTGCGCTGAAAGCATTGCTAATTAACTCGAGCTATTTCAAAGGCTTCAGGTAACATACAACAGTATTTATATAAATATATAGCTAACGATATTTTTAATGCCTCGTTTAATTAATTTAACCGTAGCAGAGCATTTTTTTATCCTTTTCTGCTAAAACTAAAAGGCTTTAATGTTTTATATTTCATCATAGAATTATGACAACTTTGATATATTATACAATAATATAATGCAAAAGAGTTTGTATCATCATCACGTTATCGCACAATATTTTAACGCACTAAACTCAGGACCTTCTGGGCCGATTTGAAAAATGATTTACATTTTACATATTGGATACCCCTTATATCGAGGAAGGCTATAGGCTATATTATATCAACATACTATGACAAATAAGAACGATGAAAAATTTAAAAAAATCGGGGTTTTCACGCGGCCGTGTCGCGGGCACACCTAGTATAATGTATAATGTAAAGGAGAAAGCCCATTTCAGGCCCAGAGCGGACAGCCGTCTTAAGAAGAATTAATTTCTCCAGAAATGTACCATAAAGGGACATGATTTTTGATAACATTCAAATAACCGCCACTATAATCAGTAATGTTCCAATAAAAAAAGGAATTTTATTGGATTATTTGGAACCTAAGTAGAACGTTGAGGTGAAATGTTACCCGATGATAAAACTCTAATCAATCAATCCGAATATCGATTTATAAACAAATAAAATAAACTCATGTAAAATACAAATAACGGGTCACTGTTGGTAATTCGGTAAAGAATTAATGAAAAAAAACATTTATCTTAAAACCAATGTTTACGTTTGTTACTATAAACGATAAAGATTAATAAAAAGTCATTTTATATCGATTATTTTTTACGTAATCGATTTATCGATTTAATTTTTTTGCGACAAGCGGCAACACTGATGACTGAAATGTCATTTTTCAAACGAATGATCTCGACCGTTCGCTTGTTGCTCAAAGATGCGTTTTGTTTTGTTTTCGATTTTTTTTCACCGCAATGTGGCTTTCTCGCCTGAACTTGTTTCGGCTTTTCACGTACGACTTTGGCATTGTTTTACTAGTTTTATTCTCTCCTTCTACGATTTCTTAGCCCTGGATTAAAGGATTACGCTATTTGATTGTGCATACCAAAATGTCTGAAGAACATTGTTTATGTTGTGGTAGTAATGTTACCGAGAACCGTATTTTAGAGCCCGAAGAATTAAGTGTCATACAGCAGTGGGTTGCACGGCAGCAGGTAATCATAATATTATAATAAAATGTTTATATTATTTATTTCATTATGGTTTAATCGTTAAATCTTTTACGTTTGAAAATATTTATCATTAATGTTAATATGTTTTAGGTGTCAGGCGATAATCTTGTTTGCCACAATTGCTGGGTAGCAATAACTGAAAGTCTTGCACTACAACAAGGGCTATCTTATTATATCTTACTATCATAAATTATTGAAAACTCGGAAAAGGCCTTGAAAATAAAATAGACAAAAAGTAAAAAAAAAATTATTTCTACAATAATGGCGGCATTTTAAGTTTTTTTCTCAGATATCTAATACTATTAACATTTTATAACACTCATTTTTAATGCGATTTTTTGATGTCCACATTGGGCCTGAGACACTATGGAGAGTGGGCTTTCTCCTTTGTGTATCACGTAATTTAATTTTTAACAAGAGCCTTTACAAGGCTACTTAGTTGTCCTGTCAATGATTTATATATTGTTATTATATAAATAAAGTTGTGTTAAAATAAAGCCTATCAACCATTCCTTTAACTTGTTTGCCTATCGTGGATGTGAAGTGCTTCATCAACAAGAAATCAAAATCAAAACATTTTATTCAGAATAAATTTTTACTAAATGTTTTCTGGCATTTTTGTTCAAAACTATTCTGTCTCTCAAGCTTCAAGTGGCTCAAGTGGCATTAGATTATCTATATAGCCTCTCCCTAATAACTAAGGGCCACTTGCACCAGTCTAGGATAAGTTAATAACTTAATAAGCCCAGACTTAAATACTTAACTCATTAACCCTAACAGAATGCTATACCACACTTGTATAGCATTCAATATATAGACAACTACCGCGTTTGCGGCGCGGGCGCAGTAACTAGTTTGTTATAATTACGAAATAACGATCATAGATGTATGATCGAGTGTCTAGAGTTCGTCAACCTCAAACAAAAAACGCCACAAAAACAACGGCCAATGGTCTTAAGTACGTATTTAACACATTATAATTGTCACTAATAGAACCTATCAATATGGCTTGGCTGCCGTGGAAGCCAAGTTAAAATAAAAGAGCAATAATTATTATGTAATATGTTTGTGAATATTCAAAGATGCAAATAAGAATAATAATAAAAACAATCGTAATTATTTCGTAATTTAAAAAAATTCGTAATTATTTCTCTACTTTGTCCTCATCATTTTGGAGTACTAGCCTAAAGAATTGCAGGGTCAACCATAAACATTATGTTGTATTCTAATAAGTAGCTAAAGGAAACGTTGATTCAATTTACTATTACCCATTTTTTTAATTAAACTGGCAAGAAAACTTAAATTGAAATTAAATGGCACGGGTCAGCTGACCCACTTCGTTGAGCATAGAAACAGTATTTTCTTACCGTTTCAATCTTCCCGGGACTTCCACAAATATTTCATGACTAAAAATAGCCGAATTAGTTCAGCCATTCTTAAGTTTTAGCGAGAATAACACCAATTAATTTATATATATATATATTATTATTGGTATCTTCAGAGTTATTTCTAATATTTACATTTCGAACATTGTTTGTTGGCTTTACAAATTCAGCGACATTCGTTCAATATATCCCCACGTGGACGTAAGCAATCGCGTTTGTTCTGTTTGTTCTTGTAAATCCTGAGGTCTGTGGGCGAACTGAATCAGGGTATTGGCAAATATCGAGACTTTTATATTACTTCTGCTCCCAATAGACTTCATATTGAACAAGAGCGTAAGGTTAGGAAACTAATATTCTCCTATTATATACAAGCAGTGAACTACGAACTCAACAGCAACTTCACCTATCATTAAAATTTAAGTTTAATGTGAAAATAAAAAACGTTTTATTTCCAAATGAAACTTAACAACCTTTTTTGGGAAGGTTAACAAAAAAACAAGCTACCATCGGTTCAACCCTAACCCACCGAGAAGAACCGAAAATTTATGTTTTTTAAAAGTATTTAAATATATTTATATACATTGTTGGAAACAGCATGGAGATCGGCGACGCAGCGGAGACTATGTTTTATAATATTATCTAAGGTTAGTCCTTGGATGGAGTATGCATAAAACATTATACAATATACATAGAATAGCATGTACTTGTATAGTTGTATATGCCTCGCATTTGCATGTATATTTATGAAGTGCGCAGAAGTTAGAGCCCGGTAGGGCTGCGGCAGTTCAGCGCCCACGCCGGTGCAGAAAAAATATCCACAGAATATAATATAAGATCATAATATAACTGCGTCTACTGGCGGCAACATATAACCGCCTCCTTATTTTTTAAGTCGGTTAAGAACCGGCTGCACTGCAGGAGGTGCGACGCGAGTTACATACAGTTTAGTATATTATACATATGCGCTTATAGGTGTTTACGATGAACACTGAAAGGCTATTTAAAGTTTTAGGAATACTATTCATGAGCTGTCACCGCGCCGAAATAATTAGGACAGTACGTGACTTAAGTGACAAGTTATAAAACTGTTGTCCATCTAATCGTCTCTTAGAGGCAGAGTATCATTAGATATAGTATAAGTGCAGAAGGATTGTAAAGATTTACATTTATGATATAATATGAAGTTTACTTGTTCCTTGTTCGAATATTATCATACAAAATTCGAGTAATATCCAATCGAAGTCATACAGTGAACACTGACTCGACACATACATATTAACCATCGGCCCCTATAGCCCATGGGGTATCTCGGACCGCATTCCTGGACC
Organism: Celastrina argiolus; assembly: GCA_905187575.2. NCBI lineage: Eukaryota > Metazoa > Arthropoda > Insecta > Lepidoptera > Lycaenidae > Celastrina > Celastrina argiolus. The sequence continues at coordinate 19,158,420 of LR994585.1, forward strand.
CACGCCTGCACCAACCCACCACCAACTTAAAACCCTACCTCGATCCCAAACATACCACCTTAGCACAACGACGTAAAGCTCAAAATCCAATGGAATTTGAAATTCAGATGTAACGTTAAAATTGACGATCAGCGCACAACTAAATTTAATCGTAGGTCTTGTGCCATCACGTTAGGGTTCACATTCGCGTACATCGAAACAGCGGTGTCTGCTACATGTTGCCCGATACAACGCTGTATGTTGCCACGCGGAATATCAACGCCCTTATCACGTTGGGATAAAGTTGACATTCAATTAAACTTTGTTGGCTGTCTGTACGAGGAGGCTGTGCGGCGGCTCGCGATTGGTGTCGTTGTTTTTTGTGACCACGGAAGGGATTAATTTAAAGCAAATAAACTGTTACACGAGTGTGTGGAGTGTCGCTAATGAAAACGCCAGCTACTAGCACCGGCGAAATTTGTACTATTTCAATAAAAATGCTGTTAACACGCGATCGGAGTGCTACCTTAATGCCTTCTTGAAATAGAACTAAGCGATGCACTATACTTATATCCTACAGATGTAATCTTTTATGTTTTTATATCGCTATTCTGTTTCATTGACTTTCAAACCACATGAATGATAAAAGTTTTCAATTGAAATATTAGCTAACAGATTCTCACAAAACTTTATCAAATTGGAAAATCGCTGAAAATGCTTTTTAGGAATTCGAATACCGTTTTATCACGTTTCATGTCGTGATCAATAATAATCATCAGCATAAATCAATCAAACGCCTAACGTGCACAACTAAAATAAAGAAACATTTTTTTTTTTGACATTGCAACCTTTTTATTTATAAGCTTAGGTTGGTTGTATCTGTGTAACGGAATCTTTGATTATCACCACTTTCCAGAATCTTCTTAATTTGAAATTTTTTAAACGAATCAAGTCTCTGTGATAATGCAATTAAGCGTATTTTGTTACTTTTTTCAAACTACTATTTATTTACAAACCTACTAGCTTACCCGTGCCCACTTGCTAATTGGTTGAGCATACAAATCGTTTAAGCCTTCCCTAAACTTCCACTAATATTTCAAGACTAAAAATAGCCGAATCGGTTTAGTATCTCGAGTTTTAGCGAGACTAAGGAACAGCGATTCATTTAATAAGAAGATAACCAATGAAATTAAAAAAAATCTTCTTGTTTTATTGAATATCATTGCATATAAAAGAGACATTATAAAAAAACATAACAGTTGTTAGCACATACAAAAAAATATCGATCAAGCAAACGTACCGTACATAAAGTACATATACCTTACGCAAATTTTTTATCGAGTTCGTCTGAGTTCGGCAATGAGTGTGATCCATCGACTTCTGTAGATAACATCGGGGTAAAGGAACTCAGATCAGTACCTACTACTTTTTATAATGACCACTTTATTTAATCTCAAAGGTCTTTTATGAAGGGTCGCGAACACCGTAACTAACAAAAACATTTTTCATAATCCATTTACCGACTGTAAATTTTTTCCTGAGTTTTGGACAATCACAAAATTTTACTGAGTTTTTTCGAATTTTTTATTTATTATTATAACAAAATCTTATATTCGATATAAAAATAGAAATATTAACACTAAATGTGATAGTATCGCCCCCGGTTTCTGAAATGCAAATAAACGCCAAATAAACTAATCAATGATCAAGTCTCTTGTCAGCTGTCAAATTCAGTGCTAAACCAACTAATTTAAACTCTACAAGAGATTTAAAAACAAATTACTGAAACTAGCGTTAATTTCCGTTTGAGAAACCGGGGGCTAGTATTTTATAATATGTATATACATTATACATATTATATTCCATTCATTTACAGTATTTTATTTTGTTTTTCAATTAACATCAAACTACTTACTTTGTTTTATTAATTGAGGGGGCATAATTTTCTTGTGTCTTAGGTTAATGAAACAGTCAAAAAGGTTCGAGACATAAATGGTCTACGTTAATTTTGTAAAAATTTATTCTGAATAAAAAAAAAATGATTTGAATTTGATTTGCAGTTGACGTATGTAGTGTTAATTTTTCTTGGACCGACAATAACAAACGTTATTGTTTCATCAACAGATCAACATCCTATGTAGTGTTTTGTGTTGGCTCACTAAGTGTCTGCGAGTGGCGACACCACTTCAGAACGAACATCTTGTTCTACGTATGGTCACCGTCAGTATTATATAGATTCAGTTTATCACTTTTCTCCTTATCACATGCCAATAGGGTTTAATGTGGTAAACCAGAGCTTTTGCTCTCAACTTCGACCGCGTAAAGCAGTACGTTACTTTTCGAGATAAAATGTAGCCTCGTTGCCTTGTGTTAATCCAAGGTATCAGCTTCCTAAATACTATACATTTTACTGAAGAGGTCTAACCGTTTCTGCGTGAAGTAACTACACACTCACAAATTTTAATCTTTATAATATTTTAGTGTAATGTACGACATTTAATACAGCCTACAGAGGCTTTTCACCTCTTATTCTTGGAATTAAAGCCTCGGTTATTTTTATTAGTAATGAATCATATTTTGTATGATATGTCGACGATATTTTCCTACTAGCGTTTCACCGAATTTTATTATTCATTGTGTACCTACTAGTTTTTGGTGTATACCAGTGGCTTAGTGAGAGGCTTTCGACTCCGAGCTGGGACCGTTCGATCCTCACTTTTTTTTTAATTTTGTTTTTAATAGTGGTTAGCATGTTGCAGGCTGATCACTTACTGTCTGACAAAGTAGGTGAATCATGCATCAGATGGGCGTGTAAATATTCGATCGTTTGATCTCTCTCTAGCACACACACTTGGGCCCTATAAACTTAAGCGCAACCACCGAAATTCGTGTGCGTGCTATTATTATTTCTTGAATAGTAAAAATTGCCTTAAGAAGAAAGCAAGGTATCGCTAGAATATGAGTACATATCTTTTACCAAGCTATACCCAAGCAATCATCTTACAAGTCTACACAGACTTGACTGAATGCATAGTAACCGCATAACAAAATGAAGATGACGTAAGCCTAAAAAGTGTTATTCCTATTATTATAAAAAAATAACAAAAGTAATTCAAATACAACAGCGTAATATTCATGGTAATTTCATTAGAATGATCGGCCGTCGCATACAAAAGACATCAACGGGCGCCAAAGCTCGCCTGCGTGTACGCATGTCGCTATAACGCTCTCCTCCGGTTTCTGAAAGGTTAATCAAATCATCAATCAGATAAAATTTGAGTTAACAAGCCATTCTGAATGCTCTGCGAGTGAGAAATGCGTAGCGAAGCCAAGTTATAGCGAGTGATGTTCACCAATAAACGTTTAATTGGCGCCATTAGAATAGAAGACTAAAAAACACAACATCATTATATGACTAAAATAAAGAGTATTATTGGTGAACTCATAACATATGTATTATTGGGAGATCACAATGATAAAGCTCAGCCAAAACAAAAGATTAAAAACATATGAAACAAAGAAAAAAGAGATAGGTAATGTAAAAATGACATCAACTCAATTAAAAAGTAATGTTGCTTATAAATCACAAAAAGTTTGTAGTTCATAGATGAATAATGAATATTCATTTCAAATATTGTATTTTATGAGAGTCTGTTTGTACGAATAAGGCAAATAAAAATTTAAAACAGAATATTCATTACAGGACAGAATGTATTTTAAAAACACATAAAAAAGGTTTCTTTTGCGATTGCATACAAAAGAGAGAATCGTGCGCCCTGCGCGAGCGCACGTGACGTCATTGTACACCTGCCATGTTCCTATGCACGGTTGTAATGCATAATGCTCGGCTCTGGATAATATAGAACATTATGTGGTTATAGCCAAGAGTCCATACCAAAGTACATTTAAACAGATACGCTCCGATTTTTGTTTCGTTCATTCAAACGTTAAAAGTTAGGCACTTGGCGATAGATTAATGTACTCTAGCATAGTATAATAGTAATAATTATAATAATAATATCTATGGACGCTTCACACCACGTCAATCTGGCCCCGTGCTAACTATCCGAAGAACTTGTGTTACAGGTACCAGACAACGGAAATATATTTAATACTTTTATACTATGCACATATTTAAGATACAGACCATTGCGCTACGGAGGTCGTCAGTATACTCCTGATATCTTGAAAAGAGAAGATTAACGTTGTCTCTACTTTTAATAGCTACATACTATAGCGTATACCCATCTTTCTCTTTCTGTTATAATTATCCCGATATGATAAGTAATTTGTATGGGGCAAAACAAAAAATGCTCTACGCGTCCTTCTTTTCACTATATATCGTATGAACCATGAGACACCCTGTCTTGGCGACAGTCATCCCGCCCCGCCCGGCTCAACGCGACGCGAGTTACGAGGTATTGTGCAGCCTACACCCTGTACTGATATTAGAGGTATACAAATGTCTATCATGAATTATAGGAGTATCGTTTATGTCAAGGAGAATCTTTTTTCTTCATATCTTTTATCATAATAAAATACAGATATATACATAGATATATACAAAATACAGTTATCTTTGGAATACAGGCTCCTTGTCTATACCAAGCTTTTGAGCTTCTTTGAAATCACTGAGGGCCGGTTTTGGAACGCCAAGTTAACAACCAATATTGAACGCTGATTGGTGGAACATTATTGAGTACCATGTAGTATCATACATTTGAATAGCGTTTCAGAAACCAGCCGTACATGGTGCAGTGATATCTCAGAATTGATAGTTACGTGGATTTAATTTTAATCCAAAAGTATTTTACAAAATAAATTTCTTGATGCGATGAAATTCGAAGTTTATGTAGATTAAAATACATTTTCAGAAAAACTATTTCAAACCTCGAAAATTCAAATGGGCGAATATAGAAACGGTATTGAAATTAAGAGCCGGTCAGTCAATAGACAGACGGTCACTGTCACAAGCTTGGAATAATTAAAAAACAGCAGTCAGTTTTACAGTATTGCATTATTTTGCCGCAAATCGTTTTAAAACTCTATGAAACGAAATAGACAAGCAAAAGACACTATAATAGTTTACTTGTGTAAATTTAACTCGAGCGATGTAAAACAAATAGACTTTATGCGAACAAAGTCGCAGCAGACAGTACGAGGGCTACTTTAGTCTCTATTGGTACAGTGTACTGATAGAGTGGTGATGTGTGTTTGTCCGCTCGTTGGAGCGCGCGCGCTAAGTGACCGGAATTGAACCTGCACCATCATCCTTCATTACGTAAGGGCTGTGAGACATCGCAAGCTATATCAAACTGTACACTTAGCTATATTCTCTTCAAACTTTTTCATGATAAAGCCTCACTTCAAATAAAAAACTGAAGATACTTCTTCTCCTTCTACTTGGTCAAACTAAAACTGAGAGAATATAAATCGTCGCTTTACTCGTTACCTTTAAAATTTCATCTTTTCAGTAGAGTCAAATAATTTAATAATTTTAGATTTTATGATGATATGGTTTTTGTTTCAAATGAGGTTCAGTTATGTACAGTGTACATCCAAAATCCATGTCATAATAAAATTAAGTTTTTTTACTATACTGAAAAGTTGTAGGTAGTTTTATAGATACGAGGTTGTGAAAGTAAAGCGAGGAAATGGAGAATTCCATTTTAGAATATTTATAGGTACAGAAATATGTTCGAATAGAAATAGATACGTGAGGAAAGTTCATAAAAAAACTTCAATGACACTTCAGTGCAAAAACTTTATGTTCTACTAAATCCGTTCGATTTTAATTAAATTTGGGTATGTATGTATATGAAGGTAGTTTAGGCTCGAGTTTCAAACATAACCTAAAAATTCAGTACTCCCGCTAAATACACTATTCTTGCGGAGGATATGGCTATTTATTCTCAAAACATTTTACGCTTTCATCATAAGGATAATATCATTTTCATCTTCATTTTTGTAAGCTTTTTCACTAGTATGATACTAAAAAATATCTCCATCTCGGTTAATATATCTCTCCAGCAGTATAAACAGCCGCAGCATGTTGCATGTAGTAGCCCCGTGCATTTGGTATATGGTCCATGCCACACAGAGAGCTCTTAACGACGCGCGCAAACATCACTACCTCCCGCGACTTCATCTGAATTAATTGATGTTTGTTCTATCAGCAACGTAGTATATCTATACTAATATTATAAAGCGGAAGAGTTTGTTTGTTTGTTTAAACGCGCTAATCTCAGCAACTACTGGTCCGATTTGAAAAAATATTTTTTTGTTGGATAGTCCATTTATAGAGGAAAGCTTTAATATAGCATTTCGCTGCGACCAATAGGAGCGAATCGTCACTGAGAAATGTTGCAAAAACGGGGAAAATTATTCACATTTGAGGACTTTCGTTGCGTGCGCTGCATAAACGGTGACTCAAAATACCACGCAAACGAAGTCGCGGGCACAGCTAGTCTAATGTTTACAGTCTACTTGATTAGTTAAAACTTTATAGTATTCTCAAAGAGTTGAAGATACGCTTTAACTATTATTATGCTATCAACATTAGATATTAAGTATATTACGGGCCCATTTTTCAATCGTCAGATAACTTTTATATAAGGAATAAATACCTATGTAACTTTGACAGATTTTGTATGGAACAGATGTCAAAGTCACATGTTTATTCAACAGATTTTAGTTATCTGACGATTGAAAAATCGTCCCTTAGTATAAAAGTATCAAACTAAAGGTCACTGGGCAACTTACTATGATACCGGGTCAGATTATGCCCAATGACCTTTGAATAGCAAAAAACTTCTTTAAAAAAATCTATATTTCGTTCAATTAATAATATTAATTTGTTCAATTTGGTAAACTTAATTTAATTAAGAAAAAAATCCTATTAAGACTTCCACTCTAACTTTATTCTAATTGCTTGACTTATGGCTTCTCATAAAAATACCTTAATACCTATAAACGTGAATTACAATGCAAAAAAACGTGTTCAGATACAATGTTCGTAGGAGCGATACGGATCAACCTAAAATAAACCGTATTTATACATATAAGAGTTCAAAATTGAATGCCCGAGAACGAATCACGTTGTGAAACAATGTTACTCGGGTAATATCAGGTTTCAATATGGGAGCGGTGATTGTTAAAGTTTTCGTTTCCAAAGGGTTCGATTTCTTCTGTTTGTTACCCTCTGAGGTATGTGAAGTTTAAGGGTAAAGGCGTAGGAAACAACATTAATCATTTTACCAATACAGGATGTAAAAGGAACAGTCACTATAACTAAAAAAAAATTTAAAAAAATATTTTTAGTGCCCAAGTGTATGCGCAATACACAGAAGCACTCTCTCTTTCTTCACTTTCGTAGCCCAGTGGTACGGATAACCGACACGACTGGTGGGAGATCAGGCGCAGGACCGACTTTTTACATGCCCATCCGACGCATGGATCATCTTTCTTGTCGGACAATCAGATTATCAGCCCGCATTGTACTAACCAAACTTGAAAACAACATTTTTTTTATTCAAATTCGGGAATCAAACCCACAGCCTCCGAGTCGGGAGCTAGGCTCTAAACCACTAGACCACGGAGCCACATTTAAAAATAGAGCTGAATATATTATGGGAAAAACACGAAATATGCGACGCTTCGACAGTGTGCCATCATCCATTACTGAAGATATTTGAATCTATACACTTTTAGTCCCGATTTCACCAACGCATGTTAGTGTTAACGGCTTGTTAAAATACCATGCCTTCTCATTCATTGATAGGAATTATGAGAGGAACAACATGATATTTAACGAAGGATTAACTTTAACATTGCTTGGTGAAACACATCCTAAGTATATCAGTCTGCTCAGTGCAAGTTTTTATCTCTACTCCGTGTGAGGAATTAAATTCAGATCGAATCTGTTGCCAGCGTTTGCCACTAAGGCATGGTGTCTTTAGTTTCCATCAACAAGGGGCACCATCTCTATACAAAAGTGTCCACATTAAAGAATAAATAGCATACAGAAGGCAAAATAAATATTCTATTATCTGTGATAAATAAAAGTTTTAGCTTAATTGGTAATTATTTATCCGTTTAAATAGTTTTCGAATTTCCGTACCCATTAACCGCTGAGGGTAAAGATATAAACTCATTATTATATCTCTCTTTATGCCAGACATAAAATAAGTAATAACCAATTAATCGTTGGCATAAAACACTGTTTGAATATAATATATTATTGAATGTACTGTAGGTTTTTGGTGGAAATTCATGTTACACAATACTGAAATGACGATGACTTAGTCGAAATCTTTAATTACATTAATCATACTTCACGCTACATTATAGAGTTTGTGAATAAGCGTGTGTTACTTCACGCAAAAACTACTGAAATTTTGTGATATTTTAAACAACATTGTATGATAGTAGTTTACATACTGGATTAACACATAATAATATGCTACTTTGTATGATTCCCGCGGATTTTATTTTACGCGTACGAAATAACGGGAAACATCTATAGTCGGAATTTTAATTCGATTCCAGATTTGACACATTCAGTGTTGCAACGTTATGACAAGTACTAAATAGTGACGTGCGAAATTATTCGATACGGAAATGGAATATTTCGGGATCGATTCCTCTCGTTTATAGTAGTATACCTAAAAAAAGAGAAATAAAACAAATATATGTATTTTGGTAATATTTTATTTTATAAATTGTCGCCGTCATCGCTATCGCTGTCAATTTCTGTAACATGTTCTGTCTGTTATAAACTAGCTGACCCGTGCCCACTTCGTTGAGCATAAAAATAGTTTATGACTTAAAACAAACTAACGTTCGCGTTCTTTAGTTATAAATAGTGTAGGTACCTAACACGACTTTCTTTTATATATATTATAGTCTAGCTGACCCGTGCCCACTTCGTTGAGCATGGAAACCGTGTAAACCTTCGCGGGACGAACGAATATTTCAAGACCAAAAATAGCCGAGTCAGCTGATCTCGAGTTTTAGCGAGACTAATGAACAGCAACATTGATTTTTATATAGCCTATGTTACTTAGTGATAATGTAGCTTTCTAATGAAAAAAGAATTTGATTAAAATCGGTCCAGTACTTTTTGAGTTAAGTCGTTACATACAAAAATACAAATCATTCCTCTTTATAATATTATTAATGTAGATGTATAGATTACACCTACTAACATTTAAAGCTAAGCCGGTGAATGCTCCGGTCAAAAACAGTCGGTCCAGTCGATTCGGAGATCATTAGTTTGATGACGATGATGATGATGAAAAGTAGCCTATGTTAATCCTCATAACTTTAATAAAAGTTATCTGACGATTGAAAAATCGGCCCTTATTTGTATAGATGTGTCTGATGTTGTCAATTAACATATTATCTAACCTACTCTTTTTTTTTCCTCTTCTTTAACCACATGGGATACGCATTTAGACCATTACAATAAAGCAGTGATTACCAATTAATAAATAATTAATTATTGAAGTTATACTTCTTTAGGCGCGTTATGAAAAAATGATGAGAGTGAAATTTTAAGATGCGCGCGCACCTGTGACACAAAATTAACAGTATGAAGTCGTCTGCTTAACCGCTCATTAAGTCTCGAAAAAATTATATATAGATATATATTATATATATCTATATATAATTATATATATATAAATAATTATATATATATATATATAAAACTATTTTTTAATGATGCTAAAGAAGTATAACTTCTCACGCGCGTACATAAGTACACGCACCCATTTTTTTATGAATAATAATGTATTTATTTAAATAAAAATCAATAATTTAGTCTTTAATTGGCACACCATTATTATGATTATTAACATAAATCGCGATTGTTTATCGATTTTTGTGTTTATCACTACACTAATAAATGTGGTATCATTATTTTACAAAATGACAGTAGCTAATGTCAAATGTGGAATCTAATTAAAATTCCGAGTATAGTAACTGATAAAGTGGAAAAAGTAAGAAATCGCTCTACCGGTCCAAATCATTATGGCAACTCATAACTTGTTATAAAGTATAATACTTCATAAGAATTCTTCGAAATTAGTACTTAATAATTATCTCTCTCTTTCTCTCCTCGGAAGTAGATTTAATAATTAGTCTACCTCATAATCTATCTGCTTGTGCAGTCACAAGCAGATGACATTGAAAGGAGTTCACTTAAAATTATTTTGTTTAAAAGATTAAATTTATTATTTAGGTACTTACCATATTTTTACTTTTCTGTAAATAAAAAATTATCATCATATAAGTTAACTTCGGACTCCTGAACTATTAGAAGTAATGTAACTAATATTTAGATTGATCATAAAGGACATATTTTAGATAACTCCTGAGCGGCCATTGCTGACAAATGACGCGTCATGATTGTCATGAAATTTGTAAGTGGTAACAGTAGGTGGACCTACTGTTACCACTTACAACTCTTCAAGATACACAATGGAGCATTTCAATTGGATTTTTAATCTAATATGTACAAACGAGCAGTAGATAATTATATAAATGTTAAGAAAGTATGACATTTTTGTACCCAAAATTTCATAATAAAAAGGTTACATGCCAAATTTAAACATAATGCCTTTTATTAAGAGTTAATGATAAAAAAAGGTTACAATTATCAAGTGATACAATAGATACAAGCATGACAACTAAGTAGTTGATTCGGACCGTAACCTAGCGAAAAGAAAAGCATTTCCCAGGCTCTACACATCTGTGTACCAAATTTCATATAAATCGGTTCAGTACTTTTTAGTGATAAAATGGCACTGACAGACACATAGACTGGCAGACTGTGTTACTATATTTCTAATATCAGACCCTAATTCAAGATGACATCGCTAGTATCAATTACAAAGTTTCAAAAACAAAAATGTATGGGATTTGACTTATACAAGCATGACACGTTCGTATGACACTTCTAATATACTCCCGGTAATGATAATCTTATTAGTTTATCGTTATTATTCATCAACTATTATGAAAATTAAATGAAATGAAAATATACTTTATTGTGCACAATCAGAAGTTACACATATACACTAAGATAAACAACTAAAAAAAACGATAGTACACAAAGGCCTTATTACGACAATAGCAGTTTCTTCCAGACTTTTACATTAATTATTAAAAAAAATCATTCTTCATTATAAGTATATTATATTATGAAGAATTGAGTTTTTTGAGACAGTTCCATTTTTATCCTTGACATTTTCCAATGTCCCATGTATTTTCATAGACAGGCAGTACAAGCTTCATTATCGGACCACGTTTGAATCAGCCAAACCCGAAGCGGTCGATTGTTCCTACAACATTAATCGCCGGCATCCCTTTTTTACCGCAGCACCTGTGCCTTCATTCCAATGACTCTTATTTTTTAAGATAAATAAAATTTTGACCCCCCGCCGCACTAAGCATTTCCAACCTTAAAACAACGTGATAAAGTTCAATTTGGATTGCAGGTGGGATTTAATGTGGTTTTTTTAATAACTTCTTTGTAGACAGGGGTGAGAAGATGAGGCAGTGGGCTCTGGGCAGGTAGAAAATCGATTGTTGTCCGATCTCCGTCAATAATAATACTAACATATCCGTGCAGCGGTGATTTTACAACGATATCAGTATGAACTAGACTCACCAATAGTACGTCCGAGATAAATTTAACTCAAACGCAAACAAACTCGTCTTTGACACAACCATAGATTAGTCAGTGATGCCAATTGGCCAATATTACTATAATGATTATTGTTTGCTATGAATCCATAGACTATAGGCTTATATTATAATATTCTACAATCGGCAGTGTCAAAATGGAGTATTTTTTCTGTGAAAGATTTTCATTTGATGTTTAAACATATTAATTTTTATTTAATTGTTATAGAATGTATTGGTCAATGATCCTTTAACATTCCGGTGAAAGTGTTTATAAGTGTGCACAATAAGTAAATATGTAAAAATTTCGGTGTTTTTGGTTTGTTTACGTTTATGTTAAATTCAACTCGGACGTTATATAGCTGTACATACATGCTACTAGGTATAGAGCGTGTTTCAGCAAGCAATGTTAAAGTTAATCCTTTGTTAAATATGTTATCAATGAATGAGAAGGCATGGTATTTTAACAAGCCGTTAATACTAACATGTTTTGGTGAAATCAGGACTTAGGGCGTGTTTCACCAAGCAATGTTAAAGTTAACGCCATGTTAAAATACATGTCTTCTCATTCATTGACAGGAAATACGAGAGGGATAACAATATGATATTTAACGAAGGATTAACTTTAACATTGCTTTGTGAAACACGCCCTTAATATAATGATTTCAAGCATATTGGGTAGTTTAAGGTAAGTTGTGCTATTTAATAAAAACATGCATCCGTTATTTAAGTTATTATATTGATTATACTAGTTGGAGTACCTTTCCTTTAATATTAAGATAATGAAGGTAACAAGTCGTAATAATATACAAAGGAATAGGTAATACTCTGTTCAGGTCCTAATTCCAAAATATTTTATCTAAACCACCAATCAAAAGTAGACACCAACGAACCAATCAACCAATCACAAGCGTTTGTATTGCACGGTAAATAAGTGTTTTAATATATGTACTTTATTATTCTCTGTATTAACGTGTTGAATAAATTGTATCTGACCTGACCGTGGCATAATGTAAAAGCTTTCTGCATTTCGTGATACATCAACCTATAATAATATATCAAGGAATATATTAACACCTTAATAATTAAGCAATATTCAATAGAATACGCTTACCTACCTCTTACTAACAAAATATTTACACAACTGATTAGCTATTTAATGTTCATGTCTTTGTCTGATTAGTTGGAAAAATTACTTGACAGAAAAGGACATGGACACTGATTATTTGACCATTGGATTGAATATTTTTATTCGTGTTTAGGTTTACCTTTTACGACTATCCGTATCGTTATTTAAGATCAAAAATAAAAATACCTACTTACTAAATAATATTATGGGACTAATCTACATAATATTGGTAGATACTTAAGCTGATTTCGCAAATGAATAAGAGACTAGCCACTTACATGTGCAGCTTTTGACCAAGATTTTTTTTAATCAGTTGGCCATTACTTATTTCTGCAGTTAATAACATAATGTAGGTAGTTTCGTCACCGTCTGAGCTAGGTCGTTAAATCTAGACGTCTGCAAGACCTGAGTAATTACTAGTACTAACTATTTACAGTAATGAATTTACAACGGGCAGACGAGACTAATATGGCCCAACGAAAGGGCCTTTACACACGTCCATACCTCGGGATTAAGATAGGTTTACATAAACGGAATATTCTCGACTCGGACCTTAGACTCAGACCATTGCCTACCATCCCAAACAATCTATGTTTAATACACTTGTAAATTATTAAATGATAAATACGTTTGTAAATTATGAAATGTAAATATGCCGAAAAAAATACAAATATTGACATTAAAATAAAGATAAGCATATTTTAAGCATAACATCACATTAAGCTAAATTCAACTCCTTAAATAAGAAGAAGATACGAAACGAAATTAGTAATTAGTATTTTCCAATAGTGGCGGTTTCCGGAATGTGCCTGGAAATGGAAGAAAACAAAAATAGCAAGTCGAATTGCCAGTATTAGGGTAATACCATTTTCTAGTACTAGGTTGTGTATTTACTTTGTGACTCAGACCGAATTAAATAGGGAACTGAGGTTTGTTGAACTAACTGAGGGCGGTTTTTTATGTATGAAAAACAACGCACCGCGACAGATCGACTTACAGGTTAAGGTTTATCTTATGATGGGATTATTTTATGATCGGAGTTAATTGTGGCAAAAGCTTACATTGGTAAAATAATTCAGTATCCTTATAGCTAAAACAATGGTCCTAATTCCTACGTATTATCATAGTTCTGTTGGCTTAGAAATCAACGTAGAGTTTGTATTACAACGTAGAGTATGTTCTTTACTGCATAGTACTTGCAAAAATTAATTAAAATTGGAGAAATACAGCATTACCTATACAAATGTTCGAAAACATTACTTTTATCTACTACCATGATAGTACCTTATTAAACCCGACCCGAGGTAGAAAGTATTGTTGGTAAAGTTCACCAAAATCGCTGCTACAAGCAAGTCAAAAGTTACACCACTTATTCCGAACTTTGTAAATGTAAATTAAATTATGTTCAACCGGAGCTAATGATGAGGGTGCGTTATCTTTGTATAATTTAAGAAACTTCGGTAATTAAGGGTCCGTTCACACTGGGAGGTTATGCGTTGCGTTGAGCACTAAAGAACGGTTCCGCTCCGAATTTTTACGATGGGTATCTACGAGTTTTAGCGAGACTAACGAAGCAATTCATTTTTAAATATAAGATCGTTACTTTGCGTAAATCTGATATACGTATATAATATTTAATATAATAATTTTATCTAGCAGCAAGAAAACGCAGGATATTGCTAGAAATAAGTACCTAATATATTAACAGAGATTGGTACCACCTAGTATAAAGACTAAGAAGATAGTATTAGGAGATATTTAGGTAGGTATATGTATGTATTTACGTTTGTACAATATTAGCGTAACCTCAACGTAAACTTAGGGTGTCAAGGTTATATATTTTGAGTAGTCGGTTGGTTTTAACTTTTAATTAAAACAAACGTTTTTCAATTTGTCACATTGCCTAAAATATACTTTAAAAAATACTTACTTACTATACCTACAGTTTTTACACGATGTTTTATAAATGATCAGTAGATATCGGTACGGAGGCTGGCCCGCGGAGCGCGTGAGTCGTTGGGCCCGAGATGTTGAGCGCGACGCGGCTTCAAAAATATAATAATTATTTATACGATTATTTTAGAACGTTATATTTCATCAATACAAAAAACTATTTACAGATATTTTTTTATACTTAGAACATGGTGAGCATTCAGAAGGCCTATGCTTGGTTAAGTGATACACAAACGGCAATGGTTATAAAAATATTTATGATACTAGCTGTGCCCGCGACTTCGTACGCGTGGAACAGTGATTTAGGGCACTTTAGTATTTTTAAATATATTTTTAGTTTATTGGCGCAACCGCTGAGAACTTTCGCTAATAGGTACTTCCCAGTGCACCCCAGTGTTGATCCCGATCCAGCAAGTCACGTACCCGGCAAGCCTCTTGGTATGCAGGGTATAATAATAATATAGTACTATCCTTTCGGAGCTCGGCAAAAGAAGTAGGCCTTCGAACAATATGTAGAAGTCAGCAAAGGTATTCGAAGTTAGGATAATATTATTCGAATGCACCGTATAGACCCAGACAATTTTTCACGTTAATTTAGTAAAGTATTTAACTTCGATGTCCGTCTGTCTGTCTGGGTGTCAAAACTTTAACACGTGTAGGTATCAAGCTAAAAATCATATTAAAAACTCAGTTCTACTGTCTCTTCTGGCTGTGAAAAGAAACAGGCATCTTGGCCACATCTACCCAAAGATTCAGCCGTTTATATCGCTAATTTTCGCAATTTTCGACACGCCAAAGGGAACCAAAACCTAAAGGGTACTTCCCGGGAATAGAAATTTGATATGAAGCAACATCTTAATGCACTATTAAAATGTTGCTTCATATCAAATTTAAACGACATAGGATAAATTGCGAAACCATAAAAATATTTTCAATTTTTTCAACTTATTACCGTTTTTGTCATTAATGTTTTGAAGTATTATTAAATTTAAACTTATATTGCAATTACTAAGGTCTTTAAAACGGAACTCTCGGTTAGACATGGGCGCAGCGGCGCGCCCCGCCGAGGATCCAGCAGGCTTACTCTCGACACAACTGAGAATCGAATCAGTTCGATCTTAACGGTTTTTGGTGTTTTATTTGGTAGATTACTTTGAAATTAATTAGGATAAAGAAAACCGTTAGAACGTAACTTTTTGTACACCAGACCATATCAATCGACAGAGAATAAAAATAAACAAACGTCAATTTCTTCGGGAGTATGCGGCACGATCGAATCTGAATTAAAATCGAATCAGTTTGGAGAGTTAGGCCCCAGCTCGGCGCGCCGCGCCGATCGGCTTTAGTAGCGTTTTTTATAACCTACCCTAAGTATAATAATAATAATATAAATAAATGAAATTTTGTTTTAAACAAAATATAAAATAAAAAAAGAATAAATTTGAATGTTTGAAGCAGGGCGGTTCCCGCCGCGCTTCATACAAACGTCCAGTATTTTTTTTATTGTCATATATCTTCAAATCAAAGCGACATCTATACGCCATACGCCGTACTTTTTACACGATTATTACTGGGGGCACAGTTAGCGGCTGTGCGTGGTTAAATTCATACTACCGGTACTGCCTGTTAGCACATTTTAATAGTATTTTTTACCCAGCAGTGGGGTGGAGTTCCTTTGGTTGACCTTCGCCAAAATTCCTACCTACCAGCATCTGATACCTACACTACACCCCGACTCGGATGTAAGACGTCACGCATCAGCCTGTATCGCGCGGCGCCGCGATGCGGCGGTCGAATCACGGCGAAACGATTTTAATTTTGCTATATTATCTCCTAAACTATTAATTATACTTGCTAGGTATAAAGGGCAAATATAGTCTTCATGAAATGCTTAAGCCAACTAACGTATTAAAAATGATAAGGATTAATACCGTGATGGTATAAATAGTTTACCAAAAACCGCTTAATTGCCCGTTTTTTTAGATTATCGCGAAAGGCTTTCTTTTAAT
The DNA here is from genome assembly GCA_905187575.2 of Celastrina argiolus. NCBI lineage: Eukaryota > Metazoa > Arthropoda > Insecta > Lepidoptera > Lycaenidae > Celastrina > Celastrina argiolus. The sequence continues at coordinate 19,175,178 of LR994585.1, forward strand.
AATACAGTTAATTAAGTTGATTTATACAATAAATGATAATTTATTTCAATTTGTGAAGCAAGTTCAAAAATACAATTTTTATATTATTATGACACTGAGGAAACACTCTTCTCAGAAAAAAAAATCTGTTAGTTAGGTACTTATTTCAAGTTCTAATCTACTTTAGTGCCACATTCTATTGCTTCGCGTCACTGTGTAAGCGATCCCCCCGCGCCCGCCGCATGAACCGTTCGTCCGCAGCCCGCGCGCGCGAAATTCCTCCGACTTGCTTCCAATTTATCGTCACTGCTCGGCTCCTATGTATCGTAGCGTTATGTTATATAGCCTATAACCTGCCCAGGAATATGGGCTACAATCGTACCAAGTTTGGTTAAAATCCCTTCAGTAGTTTTTGTTCCCATCGCGCACATACAGACAGACAGACAGACAGACAGACAGACAGACAAAAATTTTACTAATTGCATTTTTGGCATCAGTATCGATCGCCAATCATCCTCCAATATGTATTTTGAAAAAATATTCAATGTACAGAATTGACCTCTCTACAGTTTTATTATAAGTATAGATATGCCTGCTCAGTTATAAATATCATAATAATAATAAGGCTTGTATGAACACGCTAACCTCAGCCCTCAGGAACTACTGGTCCGATTTCAAAATTCTTTCAGTATTGGATAACCCATTTATCGAGAAAAACTATGGGCTATAACATATTGTCACGCAAAACACCAATATGAGTAGAACAATAATGAAGAATGTTTACAAAATCGGGAGTTTTATTTCAAAATTTCAAGCGGATGAACTTGTGGGCACAGCAAACAAGATTTAAAAAGTAAGGCTCTCTAGCACCAGCCTGGGTTAAATGAATAATCCAGAGTTAGCCTATTCTGGGCCCTGATTCAAGATGCTATCGCTTTTATCACTTACGAAGTTGGAAAACAAAATTTAAGGGATTTGACATAAGCTCCACTACGTAACACGCGGATTCGTATGTTAATTTAAAAAGGTTAAGTCAAATCCCATAATTATTTGGTTTAGTTTTTGAACTTAGTACGAGATATTTGCGATGGCATCTTAAATCAGGGCCCTGCAATTAACTTAGAGTTAAATATTTTATACTGTATCTCCGGGATATTAGAAAGCGGTAATGGGCCTTAAGTAAGAAAAAGAAGAAATTGATATTAGGTATGTATATTAATGTATTTTATAATTTAGGTAGGCGCATATTGTATTTAACAAACAATAAAATAACATTATACTTATTACGTGATACATAATATTATTATTGTCATGATGTATTTTATTGGTTATAAATTAAATAATAAGCGTGCTATAAATTTGGAGAAATCTATTACTATTACTGCCGAAAAAGTAATTCGGTAGTTAAGTACGTAACTAAATATGTTTAAGCTTAAAACATTGGCTTAGGCTTTAAGTATTGGTATATTAGGCTAATAGGTATTTTAACGACAGCAGGTTAACTGTGTAAAATTGATATTTACTTATCGTGTGTTACAGTTACAATTTCGATTTGGTATTTATAAAAACTTTAAGAGTCTAAACTCTCAATATGAAGCGGGCTACGGCTGTACAATTTAAGTTCGTACGAGCCGCGTCGCGCACCGATCAGACAGAAGAAAGTATGGCGGCGGATGATAGTGGAGGCTGCGACCGGCCCGACCGGTTATGCTAAGCCCCATTGTGGTCAGTTTTGTACCCCCTTTACCCCGCAAACCCGCCGTAGCGCCACAACTCGCCAAATTATTGGTCCAATTGTAATTTTCGCGTAGGGCAACTCCCAAACGTAATTCGGAAAGATTTGGTTTCGTTTTTTACAAGCAAATATTAATGTTGGGAGACGTAAGAGAAACTCGGTTAATTCAAATTAATCGTCATGATGTTAGCAAACAAATTTATAATTTGCAGAATACAAAATGTGATACCTAATACAACGTTACAAAAAGCAGTCTTATACGTCTTTATAACATTTAATAAGCCCAGCTAACGAACTAGTTGATTGTCTAACATGTTGTACTCGCAAAACCGGAGATGCCCTTAGGCTCGGAATAGATAATATAACTAAGGTAAACCCAAGTAACTCTTTACTAGATTCCTAAATCCCATACGATAATATTCAGTTATGGGTTATGGTAAACAGTCGCTAGTTCAGGTTATGAAACATGATTGCAGCCTGTTGAATAATAATGCATGACTGAGAGCCTATTTATATTATTATACTCTATGACTGAGAGCCAGATCATACTGAACCGCGACGCGGTGCATTATTTTTAAAATGGCGGTTAAAATTTAACTTTATTCACCACACAAGAAGTACACGTTTCATTTATAAGACCACGCATCGCACCTCGCCGCGCAGTGTATCTAGTAAATGTGTACTTATTGTAGTGATTAATGTTTAATTGCTATCTTCAAAGTCATGCCACTTCGCATCTCGAGTGCGGACCCTAAATTATTCTCTCTCCTTTTCTCCTCTTTTTTAGCAGTCAGCACCACGTATAGATAGCACAGAATATCATTTTAGATAAAGAACAATCATGATCTAAAACACAATCAAGTGATCAGTCTGAGATTTTCATATACTTATAATTCCGAATTTTAGCATGTACATTGTACAATCAGATATTCAGGCTAGAATCTAACCCATTTAAAACATTTAAACCCTTTTCTTTGGGTGATGCCATCTCTTATGAGGACATGAAACTAATACAGTTACTTTTTAGACAGTAACTATTAAAATGATAAGAAATCTAATTCGTTACTTACATTTCATTTATAAATAAATTATTGCTACTTTTTTATTATAAAATTAAATATTTGTCATAAAAGTAATAAATAATATGACAATTTTATATGAGAACCATAGACTAAAATATCGAGTTCTTGTCTACAAAATTAATAATGATTTAAAAAGTAAAATGTCAATTTTCCAAAAATACTCTTTGGTCACCCTAAACTGTCAAAACTCAAAATGATTTTTTGAGATAAATATTTGCCGATGAAAACAGATATTTATGATATTTATTTACCATGGGAGGCTCGCAAAGCACTCGTAAACTTAGTGTCGACAACGATAACTCCATACAAGTGTCTCAAGATGCATTAGACCGAATACAAGCACAACTCAGTGCTAATGTAAGTAAATTACAATATTACATAATATAAATTAGTGTCAATACTGTAAACTAAGCTGTGTTGAGATATTTTGATAAACAATACATTTGGTGTGCTTTCGTGTCCTAAAATCCTATCACATTTGAGTCACAGTTTGTCATAATATAACCTTCAAATATGAACCTCGAAAATCTATTGAACTCTAATCATTTTATGTTGTGAATGTTTTAGAAAATTGATCAACCAAGTCCACAACAGTATGCACCTCCACCTCCAGTATATGATTCACAAAAACATGCTGCAGAAGAAGCTTATTGGGTGCACCGCATAGAAAACTTGAAAAGGGCCCATGAAAAAATAAACAGTGGAATGCACATAGAATATCAGAAAACTTTAAAAGAAGCTAACGAGTTATTTGATATGGTCAAAGCAGACAAAATCGCCAACAAACTACCTCCATGCCAAGAGGAAAAAGCTAAGGTATGTAAATCATAATTTGATTATTCTTTTCATTAAACTTTTTAGTAATGTGCATTTTAAGTGGCAAATGTTAGTAATAAATAAAATAGTATGTTAGTTTATGTATAGTTTTAAGAGAGTGTATGGATAGTTTGCTTAAAAATTATTAGTCAAAGCTTACTAGTACAGGCTTTTGTGAAAGAAAAAAAATATGGTACAGATATAACAAAAAAGTTTATATATCATATTATATCACTATTCGAAAGAATATTACCTGTTTCTTAATAAATATCAGTTATGTTTACAGCCACATGCAGTTCAATATCATTGTTTGTTTTTCTAAATAAAATTTAATTATGTTCTGTTCCACAATAATACATCAAATATTGTCTTTCAGGTCCTGGAATGTTATTCCCAAAACCCTAACAAATCCCTGGTGTGTTCAGTGCTAGTAAATCAATTTAATGACTGTGTATGCACGAGCCGGCTTACAGCGGTCACTGCGAGCCCCTGAGCAGCCCAGTTTAATATTTATCAATACCTGCAATTATCTAACACTAGACAAGTATGAGCAGTAGTTAATATTATCAATAAATTGTTTATTTAATGGTTTTTAATTTAATTAATTGCTTTTACATTTATTGATAGGTGAAGTAACTTTTTTTAGGTATTTTACGAGGACACAAGAGGACAATATAATATTATGAAAAATTCTGTATACCTCATTTATTTTAATATAAAAAAATTTGTTCCATAAAATGCAGAAAATCATTGTTTTACTATTTTAGTTTTGTGTGTGTAAAAGCATGATGGTTATTTAAATATATTATTATAGTATAAGCTTTGCATTCAAATTATGCTCCTGCAGAGTCGCATATTGCAAAACACCCAACCATTAGTAACTCTTTGAAATCTCTGTAGATATTATCTATAATTGGTTTCCAAGGTAATAACAACTTCAATGTAAAACTAACCTTGATATATAATATTTTCCATACCATAACCAACTTAGAACCATATTATACAATGTCAGACACAAAAAATAAGGATGAGATAGGAAATGAGAAAAAGAAAAGAAAAGTACCAATCTACCCTGGTTTTCCAGAACTGGAAAGATCAGACGTAAGCATATATCCCACTTATTCTAAGCTGGACCTAGATTAGTGAGTAAAAACCTGCATTCAGTATTCATAAAAAGTATATTATTAATAAGCCTTGTAAATAAAAATATTTAAACCACAAATATGCTAATCCATATTGACTGTTGTCATTACTTTATATTAATATTTACACAAGGAATTTGTCAACATATCCCTTTTATAAAATTTTATTCCAGCCGTGTGGTATGTCGCCATCGTTACCATTGGGCAAAAGTTAAAATAACCAGACAATTTATGAAGGAGCTTCAAAGCTTTGAAAGATTGCAACCGCTTGCCCTGGATGGTGTGCGCGTTCACAGGGAGTTTTCCCAGGGTATACTGTCCCACAAAATACCACCAAGGCGTTACATACAGAAGCTTACTCCTGACCCTCTGACATCAGGCCAGAGAATGAGATTGGAAGAAATTATTAGCGGAAAATTCAAATTCAACTAGTTATTTGTTTTATGTAGCCTTTTAGAAAGTTTCTTAAACAATATACAATTTAACTTGTGTATTACGACCATGTAATAAACCTTGGGTTTTACTTCTACTGAGAAAATAAATTTTGGGAAAAAAAATATACATTCTGTATTAAAACAAAACTAATACAAAAAATTATTTACTGAACACTAAGAAAATACATTTAAGAATTATCATTTTCGGCCATTTTTTTCTTTTTCTTAATTTTCTTACTTTTTTCAACATTGGTCTGTAGATAGGAAGCTTCTTTCTTGGCCTGTGAGATTTCAGCTCGTAGCCTTTGTTTCATTGCTGCCTTTTCATATGCTAATCTTTCACTTAGATGTACCCATTTGAATCTTGGAATGTATTTGATATTCCACAGCATATCATAGTATCTAGACTTTTTCCTAGTACCAATTTTTGTGTTGTTTAGATTAGTTGCCACCGACTTAGCAATGCTTTTCTTCTGAAATTCTACCCAACCTTCTGTAAACTGGTTCGGAACACGTTTCCTCCTCTCGCCGGGTTCTAAAATTAAGATAAAATACATAATTTGCAAGTCAAAAATAAATTAACAATGTAGTAATATAACCTCAAAACTTACTGCTACTTGATTGTAAATATATCCTGCCGATATCGCCGTATTGACTAAATATTTCTCTTATTTTGGCTACATTCATGTAAGGTGGGATAGTGGAGAGGTAAATAATGCCCCGTTTCTTTTTCTTCTTAATAATCGAGGACTGTGTAACCTCTTCATTTTCACTACTCATCTCACAATCTGATCCATTGGTCGGTACTCTTTCTGTATCATTATTGGCTTCTGGCATGCTTCGTTTTTAAATTTGAACGCAGCAGTGCCTAATTGTAAGAAAATTACTGTTTTAATAACAAATAACTTGAAAAAATAATTTGTGTATTAAAATTGTTTAGGCATATGTCAGAGTCACATGTATGATATAAGTCTTCTTCTTCTTTTCCTTAAGGCGGATGAACGAATTAATGACAAATTTGACAACTCGACAGTAATGTGTCAGTTTTCAACAACGCAGAGTTCTGCTCATAGAGTATAATAATATAAATATGGTTTTATATTAACAAATATTGGTTGGTTTTTCAAATATTTACGGTGCAGCAAACAAGTGTGTTCAACAGTCTGCCGAGTGAGACTTGGTCATTGCTGTTCACCTGTCTTTCTTGCAAAAATCAGGGTCAAGGACAATTCTCTTTGTGAGTGCGGCCTAGACGAGGGTACCTTAGACCATATTTTCTTCAATTGCCCTAGAAATCAGCCCTCTCTTTATGACTTCCTTCCTAACTCGATTCCTCGACCTATTAATCTTAAATCCCTTTTATGTTTTGTAAATACTCCTTTTATTGAAATTTTATGTACATATATTCTTTCTAACAATATAAAGTTGTGATGTCTTTATACTAACTTGTGTTCGTGTTTGTTTTAGATAATTCATCAGTTCTGTAAAATATTAAATAATTAAACCCTTGTTACTTCACCGCACCAGCAATAGTAAGAGCAAAGTCTACATACTCTGACATTGGCAACTCACTAAGGCCGCCATAAACAAAAGAAGAAGAAGAAGAATAATATAAATAGGGTTCTGCTTTCTACACCCTAAATTTTCTGAACACAGGGAGATTTAGAAATATTTCCTATTTCTAATTTAGTCCTAACCTACTAGAAAATCAAAACGATCGATTTTATTTCTTCTGCACACAGGCAGTATAAAACCGCGATTGCAAAAATAAAAGAAGAATAAGAATAAAAAACAATTGTAGTTTGTTGGTGATGTCACAAAAGTAGAAAATAAAATTATATTTTTCAATTTATTTGCAAGGAATTTAAATTTGGTTAAATTAAAAACATATTATTAATTGTTCGCTATGGGTTGTGATGGTGGAACTATACCAAGAAGGGACGAACTCGTTCGTTTGAAGAAAAAACCAGAACAGGTATAACTCTTACTGTTTACAATTTCGTCATAATTTTGATACATAATTCTCCATTATTTTATTCAAACTTCTATAATTATATTTCAGAAAGATAAAGATGCCGAACGTTCATTTAAATGGCGTAACTGTGCTCTGACACAGCAGCCTTTACAAGAACCCATCGTCGCGTGTGGTTTGGGCAGACTCTACAGTAAGAGCTCTGTGCTAGAATCATTACTCGACAAAGAAAGCAAACCAGAGTCAATTAGCCACATCAAGAATCTTAAGGTAATGCTTTTGAAAGTTAAAGTTAAGTTAAACAAAAAAAGAACATAAATGATAGGGCTCCATACCCAAAGGTTTAAAATCCTATTACTAAGACTCCGCTATGTGTTGGTCTGTCATCAGGGCATGTCATAAACATTATACTAAATATTATATCTATCTTCTCATCTTCTCTCTTGTATATAATAAAAAAATTAATTACTGTTCGTTAGTCTTGCTAAAACTTGAGAATGTCTGAACCAATTTTGCTATTTTTAGTCTTGACATATTCATGGACGTCCCGGGAAGTTTTAAACAGTGAGAAAATATGGAAAATTTCATCAAAAACTGTGTGTAAGCTCAACAAAGTGGGCACGGGTCAGCTATAATAAAGATTACTGATTGTTTAGAACTGATTATTTTTGTGCAAGTGCGACTCACACAATGTTTAGTGTACACACCCACCACTGTCTATAAAGTAACGATATTGAGTAAACATTATCCATTTCCATTTTTATATTATGTATTTTTAGTAATTTTTCAAAAAATGCTATTTAATAACTGTTACTAATAAGGTAATCTTATTATACAGGATATCAAAGACTTGAAACTGATAAACAATCCTGCGTACAAGAAGACAGAGCATGCTGAGGGTGCAACAGAAGGAAGTGCTCCATATATCTGCCCCATAAGTGGGCTGGAAATGACTGGAAAGTTCCGTTTCATCTTCCTTTGGAGCTGTGGTTGTGTACTTGCTGAGCGTGCATTGAAAGAGGTCAAACAGAACATCTGTCATATGGTAAATTTAATAGTGATATTTACACTTATATTCTACTTATTTTGAAACTGCTAAAAGCAGTAAAATTGCAATTTTTTATTTCACCGTTAACTCTAGTGTTATATAAATAGTATGTAATAGATATTGTAGTGTATTGCATAACTGGTTGCCTCTCTACCGCCGGAATATACCATGTACAGGACACTTAGAGTGGGGATAGTATTACCATAACCGTAGTGATAGACAGACGTGCCTGAGAGATATGGTAGTTATTACTAGCGGTACACAGAGTCAATTCTTATATGTGCATACTACAAATGGCGACGAGGATAAACATACTAGTAAGTCAGTGATAAGGTCAGTAAAATTTATTTAATTTTGTAAATCGCGTGCATATTAAGAAACAAAATTCAAAAGGAAGGATGAGCTCATTGGCACTTGCACACTGAGGTATTATTATTATTATATTGTATTGGAATTCATAAGAGTTTCAAAGATATGAAAATGGTATTCTACGTTTAGATGAAACAAAAAGAATTCTACGCATATTATGGATCCAACAGTGGGTACTTATAGTAAAATTATATGGTTATCTAAAATGGCGAATTCATTATTTAAATTAAAGGTTGACGTGTAAAATAAGTGACATCTAAAGTTCTAGCTCCTCTAAATGTCGAAAAATTATTAGTTAAAACACGTTTGTATAAAAAAAGATGAAGATGGCGGAAGCTGCATAATGCCCGTCTAAGGGTTCATCGGGATTTTCAATATTACACTGTTCTCACAAGTGCAAGCACGATTTTGATACGATATTCCTCATGATAGGCAATGATAGGCAAGTGCCTCTCTCTCGACTCCATCATCACATCAGTTCGACAGTATCATATTGTTGTATTGATCAGAACTACATAAAGTTGCCAATTTCTATAACGCTACGATAGTTGGAAGATGGATAAATTAGTTACTTTCCATTACAATATTAGTTATAAACAGACCAACAAATAAAAGGGTGTTTATAAAAAGTGTAATTACATAGCACTAAAATATGTGCGTATAGTGGATCTTGACAATACTCTAATACTAGCTCAGTTCATATTATTATATGGAAAATTTAAACTTGATCTTTTTGTAAATATTTATTATATGGTAATATCGGGTCGATAAGGCATCCAGATTAGAGAACCGACAGTTAGTTATAGTATACGTATATAGTAGAATGGACAGTTAATTATATTATGAATAATATTGGAGAGTTGAAAACAGATTAAGATAATATGCGGTTGTTTCAACTCTTAAATTAATATAGCGTAGATAGGCAGTGTCTATAAAGTCCACATCAATTGTTTTGTTGTGCGGTGCACTTGCAACTGTAATAGTTATACTGTAAAAGGCGCAACAGCTATTAATTTTTAAGCAAAAACATGTAGTCTGTCCTTGGTTTTGTTGTTTATATTATATCTCTTAATACAAAACATAATCTAAGACCAACATGTTAATTATTATTATACACCATGCATAATTGGGATTCCTTTAATTTAAAAAATAATTAAGGTTTCATTATATGAAGTCACTTGAAATTTCAAGTAATATATGAATAACTCAAGGATATTGTAAGCCCCTTACGAGACTGGCTGGCTGGCTTACTTGGTTTATTGAATTTGTTAATACATAGGTATATAGCAGTTTGTAGTGAATAAATAGAAACCTATAAAACCCTTCTCATAAATACTGTTTTTGTATCCTACAAGTGACTGCAAGATGAAATAGATTTATATGTTAGTTTAATCGCATTAGATATGGGGTCTAAATCAGTAATTAACCGTGACGAAAACTATAAAAATGTGTTATTCATTTCTGCGAATAAGTACAACGCATATTCAAAATAAAAAAAAAAAAATAAGTTTCAAATACTATGTAGCTTTGGGTGGTACAAACTGTCTGAAGCGAGTATATTGGATATTATTATAGAGCAATGCAAGGAAAACTTATCTAGCTCCAATATTGCAATGCTACGCAGTATTCTAAAAAGCGTCTGCTTCAGAGTGAATTATTTAATTATAATATCAATATGAAGTTGTTACATACAATGCAGGAATTAAATCTTTGACAACTACAGCAATGCAAAGCTAAGCCAAGATGTAGGTACAATCTTAATTTTCATATATTTTATTATTAAATAATATTAATGAAGGATAAGGTTTACATTGATATCAGAGTCATTGCTACCGGTGTATAATTAACAAAAAACATGGTAAATGCACAAGTTAAGATGTAAATGAACTATTCTATTTAACTAAGACTTTTCTGTTACTTTGATTGATCATAACTAAAATCTCTTGTGCATTTTTAACTGGGTTTTAAGGACTTACAAGACTTATTTGGCGTCTGTGAGATTACTGTTTTATATATCTCAGTACTGGGTAAACAAACAAGAGTCTAAAAATAAACTTTGTTGTGTGCTATTAAATACCACCAGATACTCATTATTACACATATTTCAATATATTAGTTATATTCTAATTAACCTTCTATCTATAATAATGTTATGCTCTAAGGACATAATATTATTAACATTATAATATGTTGTTGAAATATTATGTCAAATAAGTCAGTATCTACAAATTACCGAGTATGAAAAAACCTAATTAAACAATAATTATTTGACAAAAGGATAGTGCTATAGAATGTAGGTATGTACATTGTACATGTAAGACAGTGGAATTATGGTAAGTGGGTCTTTTAAACTGCCTATTGCTTGTGTATTGCATACATATTATATTCAATTCTACTGGAATATTATATATTGATGTGGTTGAATGAGTTTGAAAATCAAGCTTTTATTAGGTCTTTCCTTTTTCTAAGTTTAGGCCTTTCCTCGTACTATGTACAATCTATATAGTATTCTACGAGTGAGAACTACTTTAGAAATCTTTTATAATGTAGTGTTTGGAAAGCGGTAACCAATAATGGTTTTAAATATTTCTTCCGCGTAAAAAAGAAAAAAAAGTTGTTTTAAATTGTTTAGAGCAATACGGGCTGATAACCTGACAGTCTGAAAAAGAAGATGATCCATACATCTGACAGGTGCGAGGAGGGTTGGTTCAGTTTGGTTCAGCGCCTTATCTCCCTCCAGCCGTGTCGGGTGTCCGTTCCACTGGATGCGATGTTGAGGGATGATGGATTACTTCTGTGTATTGTACTTGACCATTTTATAGATGGCTCCTGCATAGCTGGCCACTGGTTTGAATGACTGTTACCGGAATCGGGTGGAAGGCAAAACAAGGCGTCCGCAATGTACGTCAGAATCTGGAAGTATCTCATTGGTATGGCTACAACCTGGGAGAGGGAAATTTGCCATCATAGTTCTTAAAATTGATATTTATATTGTTGTTATATTTTAATTATTATTCAAAATACTCAGAAGCACTGATAAGAACTTTATATTTTACGCTATGGTAATTGAAATGACGTGTCATATTTTACTATTAGAAATAATAAAGTAATAAAATGTTGTTCTGTGAAGAACATGAATAACGTAGGTAGGTACAAATCTAATCACAACTTTTGAGTACAGATAATGATTACGACCTGCGAGCTAAGCAAGCCTTATGGCCAAAATCTACCAAGGACCTCGAGCTACATTCACATCTTCTAGAATCTCTCACCGTCTCATCCCTTCTACTATAAAATACTGGCAGTACGAGCCCGGATTAAACTGCGAACCGTGCATTGACCAGAAGCACGGATGATCAAAAGCAGTATGTGCCTTCAGTCTCAAATGAAAATCATACATTACCTGGTGGTAACCAAGGTGTACAAAGGCAGTATGAGCCTTCAGTCTCAAATGAAAATCATACTTTACCTAGTGGTAACTAAGGTGTTGAAAGGCAGTATGTGCCTTCATTCTCAAATGAAAATCATACTTTACCAAGTGGTAACTAAGGTGTTGAAAGGCAGTATGTGCCTTCATTCTCAAATGAAAATCATACTTTACCTAGTGGTAACTAAGGTGTTGAAAGGCAGTATGTGCCTTCATTCTCAAATGAAAATCATACTTTACCAAGTGGTAACTAAGGTGTTGAAAGGCAGTATGTGCCTTCATTCTCAAATGAAAATCATACTTTACCAAGTGGTAACTAAGGAGTTGAAAGGCAGTATGTGCCTTCATTTTCAAATGAAAATCATACTTTACCTAGTGGTAACTAAGGTGTTGAAAGGCAGTATGTGCCTTCATTTTCAAATGAAAATCATACTTTACCTAGTGGTAACTAAGGTGTTGAAAGGCAGTATGTGCCTTCATTCTCAAATGAAAATCATACTTTACCAAGTGGTAACTAAGGTGTTGAAAGGCAGTATGTGCCTTCATTCTCAAATGATAATCATACTTTACCTAGTGGTAACCGAAGTGTCAAATGGCAGTATGAGCCTTCAGTCTCAAATGAAAACCATAATATGGTACCGAGACGTAACAGAAAGTCATTAAAGGTAGGATGGGAATTCATCATAAAATATTATTATACAATTAATACACCAGCATAGAGAGACAATCTGATATCTGATATTGAAACAAGTATTGGAAATTGTTCTAGATGGCTTTACTGTTATAGATACTAGTAAACCTGTTCATTCGGTGGCTGGAATTAAAATGGTTGAATTTTATGGAATCAATATCTTATTAGATAATTGATGTAATAAATAAAGGTCAGAAACATTAGTTATATCTATGGCAATTTGCTTGCGTACTATTTTTCAGCACAGTATATTATGTTACATACATGAGCCTCTTTTACTAGGGCTCGGCGTTTCGAACAGGAGGAACAGCCTAGTGTCATCTGTATGACTATTAGCAAACAGTTAGTATCATGGAATCGTCCTGAGATGTCACTGATCTCTGTGAAGTTTTACATAATAGAATTGTAACTAAATCGTTACAATGTATTTGTATATTCTGTATCTATGTCTTTATTCGTCATACATTACTGGATAGTAACAGACTTTGTTACTAACAAGAAGTATGGGCCTTAAATGTTTAATATAATATTCCTTATGTTGGAATTTAAAAGCTAATATTATATTACATTATCAAAGTTACTTTTGGTCTTAATTTTTTTTTAACTAAGATTTTAATGAGTTGATCATTGATTTAATATTACATACATAGATGTTCTTTCACCAAATCAATTAAAAAGAAAAGGAAAGGGAAAGGCTAAGTATGTCTATTATACTATATGAGTATAACGAAAGGAAATAAAGTTATCCTTATGGTTAAGGTTAAGGAAAGAGAAAGTAATATGTTGATTAAGTCCATACGTTTGGAAAGTGTTAAATAAATCTGAATATGCATTTCGACTAGTTTTGATTCTTGTACTTTTCTATCTTGAAACTGTAGCTTTAAGTTATTATTATATAAACTTAAATAAGGAAGGGATGTAGTGTATTGCATAACTGGTTGCCTCTCTACCGCCGGAATATACCATGTACAGGACACTTAGAGTGGGGATAGTATTACCATAACCGTAGTGATAGACAGACGTGCCTGAGAGATATGGTAGTTATTACTAGCGGTACACAGAGTCAATTCTTATATGTGCATACTACAGATATGTTATGTATGATAAATAGTATGCAGTAGAATAGAATTGCATCATAAATTGATATTTAAAAAAAGAAGTTCCTTGTATCTGTAGACTAAAGTTCAACTTATAATTAAAACTATTTGTTTCAGTGCCAACAGCCCTTCAAAGATAATGATGTTGTAATAATGAATGGTACAGACGAAGACATTGTTAAAATGCAAGAAAAAATGGCTGTACGGGTAGCAAGCAGAAAAACAAAGAAATCGAAAACTGAAATCAAAGAGGAACCATCAACTCCATGCACCCAAACATCATCATCATTGTCATCAGATTGTAAAACAGAAACTGAGCCCCAACCAGGAGGCAGTGGAATCAAAAAAGAAATGGACACAATACCATTGTCTTTACCAAAATTTAATCCCAACAAACAGGCTAGAGGATATTTCGGCTCCTCAAAACGGGCTTTTCCGACCCAATTAGAGCAAGATCCATCATATAAGAAGACCAAAAAGGACTACAGTGTCGCCAAAGATCCAAAAACTAGTGAAGTATACAAATCTTTGTTTACATCTCATCAAAGTGATAAGGACCAGCAAAGAGCTCACTGGGTCACTTATAATCCGTTTTATAATTAATATTTATAGTATGACAATTGTTTGGACATGTTGTATTTGAAGTTTGTAGTGTTCTTAAAATAAGTACTACTTACTTACTAACGGTTAAGAATCAATAATGTCTATCTCAGAATTTTACGTTTTTCACTTAAAGTTTAATTTGATTTAGCCTATTTAGGCACTTATCTTAAAATTTTACCTATTGTATGGTATTACTCCATATTTTTTATATTTTTAAAGACAAGACATTTAGAGTATATTTCTATTCAAAGTAGAAAAATGATTTTTAATCTCATATAAAGCTAACTCTAATGAATTAGACACTATTGATTCTTAACCATTGACATAATCGATAACTTTATTTTGTGTCCAATCTTTAGTATATTATGTCGCAGTCATCTAATTGAAATTGCCATTTCATTGAGTGACTAGCGTTTTTATCGAATGACGACATTATATTGAAAGAGTAAAGGATAACTCGTCATGTTGTTTATTGTCACTTCCAACGTCTTGACTGAACGTCATTTAAATATATTATATTAATAGCGCAATCGGACGAATTACCTACTTATGGAATATCTAGTTAGGTGACATTTTTTTCTAATTTGCGCTCATACTACCAATACTTTATCGATAAATGTAACTTTGAAAATTCTAGTATAAATAATCTTATATCTTATCTTATCTTATCTTTATATATATATATCTATATATATAAAAGAAAGTCGTGTTTGTTACAACACTTATAACTCGAGAACGGCTGAACCAATTTTCATGGTTTTTGATTCGTTGGATTTGTCTCCTCCCCGAATAGCAGAATACATATTAAAAATAGTGAAAACTTGATGTGTAATGAATAATTAATCATATAAATAAATGCTCATATTTTGTTCATCAAATGTCAAACATTTGTTGTCAAATGATGTAACAACTATGCGTTCAGAAATCTATTAATGTATGCGTATTGAAGTGTCAGTTTGTAACTTTCAATTAGCAACGTTTTTCTAAATGCATATGACATTTTAAACGACATTTTCTTCTTTTTTTTGGCATTGAAAACGATATCTAGGTACTGAAAACGAAAATGCAATTTTAAAAAATGTCTGTCTGTCAGCGTGTCTCTTTGCTCCGGCTAATCTCTGGAACGGCTGGACCGATTTTAACGAGACTTTCACTGGTAGATAGCTAAAGTTACAAGGATTAATTTAGGCTACTTTTCATCATCATCATCATCGTCATCTAACTAATGATCACCGAATCGGCTGGACCGACTGTGACGGGAGCATTCACCGGGCGTTAGCTTATGTTAGTAGGAGTAATCTATACATCTATATGTATAAAAGTAAGTCGTGTTAGTAAAATTATTGATAACTCAAGAACGGCTTTATCGATATGGCTGAAAATTGGTGAGGAAGTAGCTTAGAGCAAGTAGACGGACATAGGATACTATTTATTCCATTTGACAGCGTTTCCGTGAACGTTGCGGGTTCTGCGTTAGGGTTTCGCGTTGTGGGTTCCGCGTTGCGGGTTCCGGATTCCGCGTTGCGGGTTTCGGGTTCCCATGCTGCTGGTTCCGCGTTGCGGGTTCCGGGTTCCCGTGTTTCGCGTTCCGGGTTCTGCGTTCCGCGTTGCGGGTTTCGGGTTCCCATGTTGCGGGTTCCGGGTTCCCGCGTTCCGGGTTCTCGCGTTGCGGGTTCCGGGTTCCCGCGTTGGGGGTTCCGGGTTCCCGCGTTGCGGGTTTCGGGTTCCCATGCTGCGGGTTCCGGGTTCCCGCGTTGCGGGTTCCGGGTTCCCGCGTTGCGGGTTCCGGGTTCCCGCGTTGCGGGTTCCGGGTTCCCGCGTTGCGGGTTCCGGGTTCCCGCGTTGCGGGTTCGGCGTTCCGGGTTCCGGGTTCCGCGTTGCGGATTCCGGGTTCCCGCGTTGCGGGTTCCGCGTTGCGGGTTCCGCGTTGCGGGTTCCGCGTTGCGGGTTCCGGGTTCCGCGTTGCGGGTTCCGCGTTGCGGGTTTCGGGTTCCCTGTTGCGTGTTCCGCGTTGCGGGTTCGGCGTTCCGGGTTCCGCGTTGCGGGTTTCGGGTTCCGCGTTGCGGGTTCCGGGTTCCGCGTTGCAGGTTTCGGGTTCCCTGTTGCGGGTTCCGCGTTGCGGGTTCCGCGTTGCGGGTTCCGCGTTGCGGGTTCGGCGTTCCGGGTTCCGCGTTGCGGGTTTCGGGTTCCGCGTTGCGGGTTCCGGGTTCCCGCGTTGCGGGTTCCGGGTTCCCGCGTTGCGGGTTCCGGGTTCCCGCGTTGCGGGTTCCGGGTTCCCGCGTTGCGGGTTCCGGGTTCCCGCGTTGCGGGTTCCGGGTTCCCACGTTGTTTTTTTTTAGTTGAATTTTATCATAAACTCTTTTTATGCTCAACGAAGTGGGCAAGGGTCAGCTAGTATAAGATAAATACATCCATTTAGTGTAGTTTTGTATGTTTTATCAGCTAATTAAGAGTAGCCAGTGGAGACGTAATATTATATAAATCCATGCTGTCACACTATTTTATAACGAGTATCGCACTTTAATGTAGATTTAATGAAAAAAAAAATCAACACAGTGCTATCAGTGCCACCTGTTTGACGCCATATTGTTTGTTTTGGTGACTACTCGCTAGTAGTGAGAAAAAATTTCAATCACCTGACTGACAATACAACATTAGAATCCGCCAACTAATTGGACGTTGACTGACGATTGTTCAATCAATGTTCGGCCTAGTCTTTCAATTTAATATCATTCGATAAATACGATAGTCTTCAATGAAATAGCGATTTCATTTAGATGACTGTGACATATACATCAGTACCTAGCAGTACTAAATTGTTTTAATGTATAGGCAATAAGATGTTTAAGTATGACAATTCTGTAAATAAAAGATGAGAAATATGAGTAATTTTTTATTAATTTAGCAAATAAATTGCACAAAAGTAATCAACATTGTAAAATCTATAAACAAAATATTGCACAAAAAAACTATTACATAATAAAAAATAACACAAGAGTAACAAAACATTTCTTGGCATAACAGCAAAATCCTTCTTATTATTATGAGGGATCTTATTATATTAAATCATTTATCATATTATGGAATGTAAATAACTTCCATTAGCATGTATAAAAAAAAGTTCAAAATATATTTTTCCATAAAGAAAATAAAAAACCTTATCTGGAATGTAACAATTAACATTATGAACATTTATTTGTGCACTTGTCATAAAATATCCCAGTACTTTGAACTTAATAATTTTGACAAAGTGAAAAATCTGATACATAAATATTAATACTTTGTAGTATTCGTGCCACAAAGGCTTGTAAAAACAATATCATGGCATAACACACTGAATTATTTTGCACAAATACAATTATTTGTAATGAATAAGAAAATATCACAATAAAAATCATTTTAAACATTGTAATACATATACAAACTACAACTCCTATTCTAAATGGAATGTAATTAATGAAAAATAAACAAAAAATACTTATCATATTATTCTTACATGGAATAAATTGAACAAAATCTAGGTTATAATTAAAGTAAGCCATTTTGACATAATAATGTCATATTATGTACGCGTAATTACTGAGTAAATAAAGTAAGTAGACTAGCTGTTTTATTGTTATACTTTGGCATTGTATGTTATTTGGCTATACCTATATTATCTCTAGCTATTAGCTCTTTGGATATGAATACCCTGGGTGTTTTAAGTCTCTTGGAATTCAGTTATAAAATTAATAGTCTTATTACATCTAGACTATTAATTTTAGAATCTAATGGTTACTTTACTCCGAGAGCCTTTAAACTTCCCTTGTCATTGTCATACTGGGCATAATATAGCTTTTTAAAAAATTAATAGAAATAATAAAAAAAAACATTAAATTCATAACAAAAAAATATTGATTTACACTGAACTCAGAATAAACATAACAAGACATAAATTATTTAGAAATAAGTTTCTAATGAAACTATCATAAAAAATCAATACAATAAAAAAATATTTGTAATTTATTAACATACGTTTGTACGAATCCTAGTATCGTGAAAGCAAGATGTTATAATTTTTACTGCTATCATGTAATCTTAATAGAAGACTTACGCAAATCATATAAAATGGTAACACTTATATTGAGACCTACGCTACTTTTTTAAGCTGTGGAGTCTTGTACCGATGCGAGTGTGGCCTCTATAATCAGGTTAAAATCGAGCTCGTTGAGACTGGCCTTGGCGGTGAGCAGGTCCAGGAACGTGTCGAGCGGGGACAGACGCTCGCCAGACGGCAGGGCTGCTATGCCTGGGTCAAAATTTTTATTTTTAAACTTCAATAATATTTAAAAAAAAAAACAATAATAATGACGCACATTAAAGGAAATTTATCTGTACGAGCTGTTTGACGACATTAAATGACTGCGTAAGTTATCTAATCAAATAAGCAGATTCAACTAGATGACTACGACATATATTTGAGAATGTTGTTGCTATTGGTCCCTCGAGCCGGATACCTGTGTCGCGGTGCGGGCGGTGAGGCGCGCGGTGCGGCGGCGGCGCGGGGCGGCCGCTGAGCAGCGCGTGGGCGTGATCGCGCGCGCGCAGCACAAGCGCCGCGCGGTGCGGCCACGCCGACAGCGCGCGCCGGCCCCGCGCCTCGCCTACTAGCTGGATCAACCGGAGCTTGTGCTCCACTGTACGCGTTGATTCGTCCTTACCTGCGTATACAGGGTTAATATTTGTATAATACAAAATAAAGGGCACGATTAATAATATATACATTTTACCTTCCAATAAAATGTGTATTATGTTCCTTAACGTCCAAAGTCCTTTATGAGAGTACATCGCTTGCTACCGATTGCAGTCCATAGATGTCGTACCGTACCGTTACCGCTCCCAGCGCCACCTTCCGTTAAATCTGTGAACTAAGTGAAAACCACAAGCCGCCATCTTTGATATATCAGATCATTGTAAGTGTCTCATAATGATGAGGATGGACACCAGGAAGCCCTTATTAGGACTTTGGACGTTAAGGAACATAATACACATTTTATTGGAAGGTAAAATGTATATATTATGGTTCCGTTTGACGTCCAAAGTCCTTTATGAGAGACGTGTTTGTTATCTTCTGGTGGCTTGTGAATAATGCAACAATGTGATAAAGTTTTAAAGTAATAAAAGAATCACAATTACACCTATCAAGTATTACTGTGTGTCAAGAGACTGGTCGAGTATTTAATTCTTTATTTAAGAATATATTTTTGTTCACGTAATCCGACATCACAATAATTACTACTGATGTAAGTTTCCAGGCGTAGCGTAAAAAAAAAAAATATATAGCTTTATGACATAATACGTATTTTGAGAGGAAAACTGTAAAAGTAACTGAGGCGTTCACCAAGATAGAAATATTGCACCGCCAGTGGGGATTAGTTTACATTCCAAGCAACTGGGGTATCACAAAATTTTAGAACCATCGACTCCGCTACTAGTAAGGGTTGAATGCAATTAAAAACGTCTTGCAAAGTTAAAAAGTTAGTTACTATTCGATGCCATCGTGTGACACTTTTGGTTCTATGAATAAAATATATTACCTGGATGGTACAAGTACTATACGCTATGTAATAGTGTAATAGAACATCTCTGCAAATCTAGACTTATTCCTGAGAATTAAAGATAAATAAGTTATAATATTACCGACTATGTCGCCTTTGATCCTTTCCAGGACTGTGGAAATCGTCGCAAAGATCTTGCTAGGTGACCGACCGGCAATTAGGGAACAGATGTCCATAAGCTGCATCACGTCTTCAGTGTCTTACATTTGACAGGAACTTCGTAGTTGCGATTAGTGTTCCATACACTTTTACTGAAGCTGTAGCGTGCCAGCGTTAGGCAAGCAACCTTCCCGATTGGGGTGATGAAGGTTGCAAAGTTGATAAACCCTATGAGGCGAGACCTGCATGAGGGACCAACCGCCAGCTGCACAGGAAACTCCATAAACTCTAGCACATATACAGTATCTATTTTTTGAATAAAACTTTATTAAAGTGTCATGGTGAGTGTACCGAGCTTTATGTAGCCTTTGAAGCTGTAATGTGCGAGCTTTCGACCCTTAAGTCTAGGACTGATTTTGACCCAAAGTCGACTACAGACAAGAGACCATGAGTTCTAGTACGTCTGGAATATCTTGGTTTTCAATAAATACAACATATTTGGATGTGCGTCTGTATCTGCGTTATAAAACTTTTGTCTTCGTATCATCGACAGGAACCTCGTCTTAGAATGTATGCCATTATAAAGCTCATGAATGTATACCATCAATAGAAACCTTATATTAGGATGTGTGCCATCATATAAACATCTTGTTTGCGTATCATCAATACCTGTATTAGTATTAGAACGTGTGCTATTATAAACATATTGTTTGTGTATCATCAATCTTTGTATTTGAATATGTGGTATTATAAACATCTTCACTTTATATCATCAACAGGATATTTGTATTATAATGTACCTATGCCATTATAAACCTCTTGAATTTATATAATTGATAGGAAATTTATATTAGGATGTATGCCTGCTCTTGACTTTATATCATCGTTAAGAAATCTGTATTATGATGTGTGCCATTATAAAACTTTAGACTTTGTATATTGGACATAGGTAAAGAACGCGTCGACAATGACTCGAAGGCCAAAGTGGACATAATATTAATATTATACTCTGTAAAGCTGAATCCGTTTGTGCGACAAACAGACCACTGCCCGATTTTCATAGGACCTGGTATACGTAAAGTAAATAGGCGCAAATGTTTGGCGTTTCAGCCAACAGCAATCCTGCTATACCCGGAGGTAAATAGTTTCGACACTGATATTATAGTCCCAAGAGGAGTAAGACCTGCTTGAACAATCAGCTATTAGTCAATGTATTGTAATGAACTTGTACTGTCCCTATTGACTTTCGACAGGGAATTTTTATAGGTTTTGTGTCCCTTAAATATTACTCTTGCAGTGTAAGTGCGCGGCTATACGACCTGTCCCAGCGGGATGAAGGTTAGGAGGCAAATTTTTCAGTTTCGAAGGTGATATTATAGTCCTAACTTCCAAGAGGTAGAAGACCAGCTTAAACTGTCAGCTGTTAGTTAATGTATTGTAATAACCCTTCTGTACTTACTGACTTTTTGAACAGGGAATTTGTATAGCGTATTGTATACCATAAATATTGACTTTGCAGTTTGACTGCGAGGTGATACGACCTTTCCCCGCGCGGGAGATTTAGGTTAAGATGCTAATTTATAGCCTGAACTACTGCAGTTGGTATTATGTAATAGCCAACAATTATTTATAAATTTTAATGTCCTCGGTAAGCTGACATTTATAGTTCAAAACCAGCCAAAGTTTAGAACCTTTAGAATTGTTGAAGCCTGAATCTTGGTTTGATGTACTGTACTAGAAGGCCATGTATTTCATCATCTCGGTCGATATTTATATATCAAGCATACCAACAGTCTGTGTTATATATTTAATGGTATTTTAGCCACAACTACAAAATGAACGAGATTTGCAAATCTAATGACTTTGATTAATATCGTGAGGGCGTCGACTGTACAATGGATTTCTACCACTTTATTGATAATATTTGAGGAAAATCAGTAAAGTTTTGATCTCTTATATATTATGTGGTCATATTATATAACTAGCTGTGCCCGCGACTTCGTTCGCGTGGTGTTTGTTTGACAACCGTTTATGCAGCGCATGCAACGAAAGTCCCCAAATGTAAATTGTTTGTTTGTTTAAACACGCTCATGTCCCGTATATGATGCCCAACGCCGCGACGACCGACGCCGCGACGCCCGACGCCGCAACGCCCAACGTCGTGGAGCCGACGCCCGACGTAGCGACGCTGACGCCGCGACGCCCGACGCCGCGGTGACCGCTGCCGCGACGCCCGACGCCGCGGTGCCCGCCGCCGCGACCCCCGACGCCGCGACGCCCGACGCTGCGACGCCCAACGCCACGACGCCGACGCCCGACGTCGCGACTCTGACGGACGCCGCTACGCCCAACGTCGCGACGCCGACGCCCGACGCCATGACGCCGACGCCCGACGCCGCGACGCCCAACGTCGTGACGCCCGACGCCGCGACGCCTGACGCCGCGACACTTACGCCCGACGCCGCGACGCCCAACGTCACGATGCCGACGCCTGACGCCGCGACACCCAACGTCACGACGCCGACGCCCAACGGCGCGACGCCCAACGCCGCAACGCCCAACGCCGCGACGACGAAGCCCGACGTCGTGACGCTGACGGACGCCGCGACGCCCAACGTCGCGACGCCGACGCCCGATGCCCGACGCCGCGACGCCCGACGCCGCGACGCTCAACGCCCTACGGCGCGACGCCTAACGTTGCGACGCCGACTTTCAATCCGACGCTGCGCTGCTTGCGCCGACCGCCAAATTTTTCGGCGTCGGCATTCTACTCTCGTTGAGTAGTTTGGCTGAAATACCGTCAAATAGGTAGCTACAACTTTTTGAAGATCCCACGGGAACCCTTTCGTTTTTCGGGATAACAATTTCCAATAATGCTCTTCAGATTATAAGCTACCTGCTTGCCAAATGGCATTTAAATACGTTGAGTAGTATGGCTGAAATACCGTCAAATAGGTAGCTACAATTTTTTGAAGATCCTACGGGAACCCTTTCGTTTTTCGGGATAACAATTTCCAATAATGCTCTTCAGATCATAAGCTACCTGCCTGCCAAATTGCATTTAAATACGTTGAGTAGTTTGGCTGAAATACCGTCAAATAGGTAGCTACAATTTTTTGAAGATCCTACGGGAACCCTTTCGTTTTTCGGGATAACAATTTCCAATAATGCTCTTCAGATCATAAGCTACCTGCCTGCCAAATTGCATTTAAATACGTTGAGTGGTTTGGCTGAAATACCGTCAAATAGGTAGCTATAATTTTTTGAAGATCCCACGGGAATCCTTTCGTTTTTCGGGATAATAATTTCCAATAATGCTCTTCAGGTCGTAAGCTACCTGCCTGCCAAATTTCATTTCATTCCATACAGTGGTTTTAGCGTGATGCGACGACAAACATTCCCATATGGACATACAGACAGACAGACAGACATTTTTTTCAAAAATGTTATTTTTAAGTTCTGTGGCTTATATAGACCCCCTTTTTTTAATTTTCACTTAAATATTCTTAATGTACAGACATGACCCCTCTACAGATTTATTATATGTATAGATAGCTGTGCCCGCGACTTCGTTCGCGTGGTGTTTGTTTGACAACCGTTTATGCAGCGCATGCAACGAAAGTCCCCAAATGTAAATTGTTTGTTTGTTTAAACACGCTCATGTCCCGTATATGATGCCCAAAGCCGCGACGACCGACGCCGCGACGACCGACGCCGCGACGCCCGACGCCGCAACGCCCAACGTCGTGGAGCCGACGCCCGACGTAGCGACGCTGACGCCGCGACGCCCGACGCCGCTGTGACCGCTGCCGCGACGCCCGACGCCGCGGTGCCCGCCGCCGCGACCCCCGACGCCGCGACGCCCGACGCTGCGACGCCCAACGCCGCGACGCCGACGCCCGACGTCGCGACTCTGACGGACGCCGCTACGCCCAACGTCGCGACGCCGACGCCCTACGCCACGACGCCGACGCCCGACGCCACGACGCCGACGCCCGACGCCGCGACGCCAACGTCGTGACGCCCGACGCCGCGACGCCTGACGCCGCGACACTTACGCCCGACGCCGCGACGCCCAACGTCACGATGCCGACGTCTGACGTCGCGACACCCAACGTCACGACGCCGACGCCCAACGCCGCGACGCCCAACGCCGCGACGCCCAACGCCGCGACGCCCAACGCCGCAACGCCCAACGCCGCGACGACGAAGCCCGACGTCGTGACGCTGACGGACGCCGCGACGCCCAACGTCGCGACGCCGACGCCCGATGCCCGACGCCGCGACGCCCGACGCCGCGACGCTCGACGCCCTACGGCGCGACGCCTAACGTTGCGACGCCGACGCCCGACGCCGACTTTCAATCCGACGCTGCGCTGCTTGCGCCGACCGCCAAATTTTTCGGCGTCGGCGGTCTACTCTCAGTGCGTAATTCGAACTCGCACTTGCCCGGTTTTTTATTTATTAATTACCATATGCTTGCAGTATTTAAAACGATGTCGAAATTTCCAAACGTATATCTTCAAAGACTAAGTAGTAGTGGTATTACATTAATATTTAAAATCGGTTCATAAACGACGAAGATATCCACGAAAAAACATAAAAAAACATATATTTACGAATTGAGAAACCACCTCCTATTTTGGAAGTCGGTTAAAAATATTATGTTGATTATTTCATGTAACAATCTACCTTTGTGCCAAGTTTCATTTAAGTACGTTGAGTAGTTTGGCTGAAATACCGTCAAATAGGTAGTTACAATTTTTTGAAGATCCCACAGGAACCCTTTCGGTTTTCGGGATAATATTTTCCAATAATGCTCTTCAGGTCATAAGCTACCTGCCTGCCAAATTTAATTTAAATACGTTGAGTAGTTTGGCTGAAATACCGTCAAGTAGGTAGCTACAATTTTTTGGAAATCCCACGGGAACCCTTTCGTTTTTCGGGATAATAATTTCCAGTAATGTTCTTCAGATTATAAGCTACCTGCCTGCCAAATTTCATTTAAATATGTTGAGTAGTTTGGCTGAAATACCGTCAAATAGGCAGCTACAATTTTTTGAAGATCCCTCGGGAACCCTTTCGTTTTTCGGGATAATAATTTTTAGTAATGCTCTTCAGATCATAAGCTACCTGCCTGCCAAATTTCATTTAAATACGTTAAGTAGTTTGGCTGAAATACCGTCAAATAGGTAGCTACAACTTTTTGAAGATCCCACGGGAACCCTTTCGTTTTTCGGGATAACAATTTCCAATAATGCTCTTCAGATTATAAGCTACCTGCTTGCCAAATGGCATTTAAATACGTTGAGTAGTATGGCTGAAATACCGTCAAATAGGTAGCTACAATTTTTTGAAGATCCTACGGGAACCCTTTCGTTTTTCGGGATAACAATTTCCAATAATGCTCTTCAGATCATAAGCTACCTGCCTGCCAAATTGCATTTAAATACGTTGAGTAGTTTGGCTGAAATACCGTCAAATAGGTAGCTATAATTTTTTGAAGATCCCACGGGAACCCTTTCGTTTTTCGGGATAATAATTTCCAATAATGCTCTTCAGGTCGTAAGCTACCTGCCTGCCAAATTTCATTTCATTCCATACAGTGGTTTTAGCGTGATGCGACGACAAACATTCCCATATGGACAGACAGACAGACAGACAGACAGACAGACAGACAGACAGACAGACAGACAGACAGACAGACAGACAGACAGACAGACATTTTTTTCAAAAATGTTATTTTTAAGTTCTGTGGCTTATATAGACCCCCTTTTTTTAATTTTCACTTAAATATTCTTAATGTACAGACATGACCCCTCTACAGATTTATTATATGTATAGATATATTATATCCCCCCCCCCTTCTTTTTTTAAGAGTGAGGATGGCTCGCAAAGTCTTGGATCGTCAGTATAATTTTTGTTCGAATACCCACGATTTATTTATTAATGATGGTTCCAGAGAACTTGTGTGTTCGTAACCTGAATTTATGTTATCCAGTCCGCCTACTTTTTATCTTGGCTTGTCAAGCATTAGATATCTATATTATATAGGCTTAGGGTATGTTGATTAAAAATATTTTCAGGCGTCTACTGTTAGAACCGAACAGTCAAGACGTTTAACGTACCTATAGAAGGTCAGGAAAAGTTGTAGGTACCTCCAGTGCAAACATCGATCTATTTCGTTCAGAAATGCTATGAGTAAAAACATCGATCTATTTGGATCGGAAATGTTATGAGTGTAAACATCGATCTATTTGGATCAGAAATGTTATGAGTGTAAACATCGATCTATTTTGATCACAAATGTTACAAGTGTAAACATCTATCTATTTCGTTCAGAAATGTTATGAGTGAAAACATCGATCTATTTGAATCGGAAATGTTATGAGTGTAAACATCGATCTATTTGGATCAGAAATGTTATCAGTGTAAACATCGATCTATTTTGATCAGAAATGTTATGAATGTAAACATCGATCTATTTTGATCACAAATGTTACAAGTGTAAACATCGATATATTTCGATCAGAAATGTTATAAGTATAATGTATTTTAAACTAAATATCTGCAGAACTGTACGTACTGGCTCAATTAGCAATAGAAAAGAGCTGAACAACTTCGCAAAAAATATTTTACTACCCTCCGCGAAGTAAACGTAAATGATGTAACGGATGGAAAATTCGATTTAGTAATGAAATATTTGTATTAATATATTTACATAGCCATTTGAAATGTAAAAGACAGCGGTTTATTGTATTAATACGTTTACATTTTAGGTAATACGTCTCCGTTCCAAAAATGGCGGTAGTCGTAAAAGTTTAAAAATAGCATGTTTTGTTAATTAATTACTTTTATACTATTCGGATATCACGCTATGATAAACAGGTCACCGAATTAGGCACAATCTCAAGAAGTAGATCATTAGTACCCGCCGCATAATCGTGAAAATTTATCATGTCACTCACCAAATGCGGCTGCAAACCTTTGCTTCGATCCTAATTTCAAACGGCGAAGAGATTTTCTGCTCCATCTTCTACAGTAACCGCCAATAACGAGTTCAAAACGACGAACTTTTCACCGCGATATCCCGATCGCGTGATTTACGTCTACCCGATACGCGGTAAAAAACTGTATAATGAACTCTATTGACGATCAGTAACGGTTTTACGACTTTATAAAACTCAAAAATTTGTTTTAAATAGATTTTAAAATTAAAAGATAAGTTAAATTTATAACTTAAATAAGTAAGTTTTTAGCGACTGCATGGTTGCAAAAACGACGCAACAATGATCTGATATATCAAAGATGGCGGCTTGTGGTTTTCACTTAGTTCACAGATTTAACGGAAGGTGGCGCTGGGAGAGGTAACGGTACGGTACGACATCTATGGACTGCAATCGGTAGCAAGCGATGTACTCTCATAAAGGACTTTGGACGTCAAACGGAACCATAATAAATAAATTAGGGTAAAGGAGAATGCCGAAAACTGGGCTATTTTGCGTCACTCTTGCGTCTTAACCATTTATATATCAATATTCGTCTTTTGAAATATTATGTTATGTATATTAATTTTAGTTGTAAGCGAATATTGGTTTACAAGTTATAAAAAAAAGTAACATATTGAATTAGAAATTAGCGGATCCGCCATTTTGCATGTCAACCGCCAAATGATGCCAGTTTATTGCGAATACCAGTTTTTAAGTGAAATAGTAAGAATAGTGATATAAAATAAATGAAAGAAACCCACACCAACTCTATTTAACATAATGAACATTAGTTGAAGATTATTTTATAAAATAATGCTAATGAAGATTTGCTTTTTAATTGAAAATAATAAGAAATATAGTAAAGTTATGTTCTCTTTTTTCTAAAAATATTTTAGGGTACATATTTTTTTTACTGGCAGCCCTAACCGTATGGTACTATTGACATTTGTGTGACGTGAATAATGAATTTGACTTTTTGATGGTATGGTGTTTTGTGACGGTCGGTGCTTCGTTTTGTGGAAAAGAAGTGTTCTTTAATTATTATTCAAAGTGTTCCAACAAAGTGTATTCAAAGTCTTGATTACTTCAACGTTGAGTCGTGCAATCCTCCGTTGATTAATTTACTATAAGTGTATGTCGATAGATATTGCAAATACGTTTGATACTATATTTTACACCTTTGAATGCATAACAGCTTAACCTCAAAATTCGGAACATTTTAAATTCAGATTTCTCAAAACTCCCATCGAATATCTAAATGATTTTTTTTTAATATGAATCCTGAGTACATTTTCAATGTTTTACAGTTAATTTGGTTAAGACGCAACAATAGCCCAACTCTCATAGAAAAATCGGCATTGTCCTTTCATAGCTATACAGCCTTTTCAGCCCATACATATTTCCCGGGCTGCTGTCTTTTTCCGAGACGTTTGTGGCGTAATATGTAAGACGCAGTATATGTATTTTGTTAAATGAGTGATAACAAATGGAAAAGTTCTTAACAGACATTTAGGTATTACATATTATGTTGTGTTTTATTAAGGCGAGGAGTAACCGCAACTAGCGCCACTTTTTTAAAATAAATTTTACAATGACACAAAGATCTTATTTAAAAAAGTAATCGGTTCAAACTTTAAGTAAATAGTTAAACTAATTTATTATAGTAATATATAATAGGTAAACTAATATTATATATTATATCTCGTAAGTAATAACTAAGGCCGTTTTAGTTATTACTTACGAGAGTATAGGAATACAGTATAGGATTTAGAGCTGTAATTAAATGCCAATAAATTAGTTTAACTATTTACTTAAAGTTTGAACCGATTACTTTTTTTAATAAGATCTTTGTGTCATTGTAAAATTTATTTTAAAAGAGTGGCGCTAGTTGCGGTCACTCCTCGCCTTAACCGCGACGTCAGATGGCGCTACAACGTATGTCTTGTCAGAAAAAAACAAGCTTTAGTAAAGAAGTAAGCATAAGGCTGCGTTTCCACTGAGGCGTAGCGGGGCGGAGAGGAGCTTAGCGGTGCTCAAAATCTCCGCTCCGTTTCAACTGAAACTGCAAACTTTCCGCGTCAGTGGAAACCCAGCCTAAATATATGCAGTGAATTGGCAATATACCATTCCGCGTATCTCGCGCTCCGCTGGATTACACAAACTCACTCGCAATAATCGCCTTCATGACGTCAATCTGGAGTTCCAGCACGTTTCTGTGCACGTACTGCATGAACATGGGGAAGGGCAGCGCGCGGTAGCCGAGGTACGTGAGGAAGGAGGGGAAGCCCTGCGGCAGGGGAAACGCCACGGACTCCGCCGCGAGGTAGTACTGCTCGAGCAGCTTGAAGAGAATCAGCGCGTGCGCCGGGTCGAGCTCATCGCTGTGGAAAGAGAAAGGAACATTTATTGTACTCCTTTAAAGTTGCATTGCCACCAATAATGTGCAGGGTAGCGTTGCGACGAATGTGTATTTCAAAAACGAATAGTTTCGCTTTGGTAAGTAAATGAAGCGATTGGTTATTGAAAAAACACATTCCTGGCACATTTATCAGGAAGTGAAAGAGAGGTAGATAGATTCACGTGATTAAAAATGTTTAAAATGCAGTACCGATTTGAAGCTGTTGACAACATGATCTCTCATATTGTGCCCTACGCAACACTGAGTCTAGATTGGTACTATTTTATATTCTAATTTTTTTATTTATTTAACCTAAAGTATATAAATTTCATACAGTGTAGGTTAATACAAGCTAGATATTATCGAGAAAACATCGATTTTTTATATACGAGGTTGAGAAAGTAAAGCGACGGTATGTGAGTTGCCTAATTTTGTATTTAATGTCAATGTCACATGTTTATTCGACAGATAATAAAAGTTAACTGATCATTGCAAAATATGCCCTTAGACAGAGAAGTCTTCTCTCTCACAACAGCCGCTACTATAAGAATAAAGGTGTGATCCAGCTAAATTAAATTGAAGGACCAACTAAATTAACAGTTTGTAATTTTGCTTCAGAACACGCATATATTCACAATTATCTCTCACTTTTTTATTTAGTAAGGAGTAGGTACATAATAACAACACAAATTATATTTTACACATAAACAGCGCGATAAAAACGTTATAAGGCCGCTGCTTCAAACACAGACGAGCGGCGAGTGCGGTTTGCCAGAAGTGTAGTGTGTCAAGCAGTACATAATTATGGCGTCAGATATGCGCAACACTGCCCGCCGCTGTGTAAAGCATCGGCTTATTACAATGTGCAAAAACCAGTGCGATATGCAAACAAAATCGAGTCATGTCACAAAACAATTAACTTTCAAAACACGCAAAACCCAAAGCAACAGTGCACAACCAAACTTAAAAAAAAAACAATGAGTAAAAACCAAAATATTTGCGCTGAAATACAAAACCACAACACATGATGAAAAAAGCAAATAAAACCAACATCAGCGAACCCAGGTGTTGCTAATAAACCGGAGAGCTAGTCGGTCTCGACCACCGAGGGTTCCGTACAAAGTAGGATCGTCATAGATACATAGTTCCGCAATCGAAACTCAATTTTAGTCGTGATGCCTACAAGTAGGTGATAAAAGTTTGCATGGAAATTTGACATTTTTCATTTTAAATAGAAATAATGCGTCATGATTAGTAAAATATGGCTTGGAATACTCACATCAAAAACTTTCACATTTTACTCCATTAGATTTTTTAAAATTAAAGCTTAGGTACTTAAAACTTAAAATGTATACCCTCTTTTGGACTTTACAAGATTTTATGTAATGGTTTAATTAGCATTATTTTCCTATTTTTTCTTGTATTGTTTTAAGTATATAACGACCTTCCTTCCCAATTTCATCGTTATAGGTCGATAGGAAGTACCTAATTGATTTGATTCTCTTGTAACTCAATATTTTATGCGTTTGTTTAGTGGCAAAAACGGCCGTATCTTTTCGAAAACTTAGAAGTTTGATAATTCCAAACCTTAAAGGACTGTAGACCTAAGTAAAGTAGAGGATATTAACTTCAACACGACTCCACAATTACGTTTTTTCCTTCTTCAGTACGGAACCCTAAAACTGGCAAAATAAATAACCAGCCAGTTTTCTGTTTGACCTGGCAGTCAAAATGACTGGCAAAATGAAAAAAACACACAACCTCAACTGAGCATGCCAAGAAGAATTGGCACAAGGAGGACCATATTTTTAACCGACTTCAAAAAAAGGAGGTCTCAATTCGTCTGTATTTTTTATTTTATTTAATTATTACTATATATTAGTTTGTCGCCTGGAGGAAAAGTTGAAAAGTCTGTTAATAAACATCAAGTTAGTTAGTTTATTGCACGACATGTTGCTAGCGTCGCGTATAGATGAATGTAATCACAATAATGAAATATTTACTTAATATAATATAATGACACAAGCTGACCCATGCCCTCTTCGATGAGCATAGAAACAGTTTGTGATGAACCATTTAAACCTTCCCGGAACTTCTACGAATATTTCGAGACTAAAAATAACCGAATCGGTTCAGCTGTTCTCGAGATTTAGCGAGACTAACGAACAGCAATTTATTTTTATTTTTAAGACTTTGTAGTTTAATTAAAAAAACAAGTAGAATAATCAGTAATTTTAGGTATTTTTTTCAAATCATAAATTGAATACTATGGTCCTCCTTGTCATGTGACATACATAAACACGAAGCCTTTAGTTTGGTGGCTCTGTCGCTCGGCGGCGGCGGCGCGCACGACGGCGCGGCACAGCGCGCGCGACGCGTCCAGCTGCGCGGACGCCCAGCGCGTAGCGAGCGCGTGCACGCCCTCCGCGCCGCCGTCTCCGGCCTCGTGCATCAGGTGCACGCTCACCGCGCGCATGTTCTGGTATTACATAGTAGCCTAGCGTTCATTTCATTAAATATCCACATGTTTTGGATGTCGGTTTAAACGTAAATAAGGTAACAAAGAACACGCCAGAGGATGTCTATGGATGGTTACGAGTACGTAGTGAAATATGTCATCGCGATTCAGAAACCGCACAATGCCATCTATCGAGTGTTGTTGTATACAACATAGCGAGCGAATGCACGCCTTTTGCGACTAAGTCCTCAGCCTCGTGCAGCAGGTACACGCTCACCCTACGCATGTTCTGGTGTTACTAAACAATCTTGATTTAATAAGTATCACTTGTGAGATAGAATATTTGTACATTATGTTTTCATGCGATTGAAAAGTTAATTCTACTTATTTATTGAAAACATGAAAGATTTTTAATAATATTGATATGATCACTATAAGATGTTGTTAGACCGACCGACTTCCGATCTCACAACTTTTTTAGGCAAAAGAACTAAGCAGCGAGGCATTTTTTACCTGACTTCCAAAAAAGGAGGTAATGTCTTAATTCGGCCCCTTTTATGTATGTACTTATTGTACTCCGATTACTCTGAGGTTGATGATCCAATTTTTTACAAGTTATGTTTTTGATGGGATTCTGCCCAGCAGTGTATTTCGGTAGCCGAAATGACGATGAATGTCGACGAGATCATCTAGAGAGGCACTCACTGCGGCTATGACGTGCTCCTGACGGCTCGTGGTGCACACGTCCAGCTCGAGGAACGGCAGGGAGTCGTGCGCGGCGAGGGACGGGCGCCGTGTTGTGGGAGACAGCGGCGTGCTCGCGCGCGACAGCGCCTCGGGCTGGTAGCACGCCAGCGCCGGGGCGAGACGCGCGGCCACCTGGTGATCACGTGATTTCTTAGTAAGGGCAACTTAAAGTTTACAAATTGGAACTGTTCCATGCCGTAGCTACAATATTAAGTGGCAATTTAACATTATGATGTTTTTAAATTATTTTCAATTTACCCACAAAATTTAAATATTTTTCAACTTACACTTGATGATAATTTAATCGAAACCGGTCTTGTTTTTGTAAAAACATATTAAAAAGTAATTAAAAGTGGCAAAGTGTAAATAAAAGTTGTGTGTTATTAGTGTGAAAAAAGTGTCACGACGACCCGTCTTCTACTGTAGTTAGGACTGTCGGTACCTTTACTTTGTCTACTGTAGCTGTAAGATTTTCTCCGAATAAAAAAAAACAAAACCTTACCGCCGAGGGGCGTAGTCGCTGCGGCGCGGGCCGCTGCAGCGCCGCCCACAAGCGCGTCCACGCGTCCTCCGCGAACTGACAGACGCGCTGCCGCGGCGACAGCACCACGGCCGCCGCGACGCGCCACAGCGCCGCCAGCGATACGTGCACGACGCACCGCCCCGCCTGGAGCATACAAATTAGGTTATTACATAATAAGTATAAACTAAATTAAATAACCTTTATTTCAGGCCAATCCTATCGATATGTCGCAGTCATCTGATTGAATCAGCAGTTTAATTGATCGACTAGCGCGTTTATGAAATGACGACATTTAATTGAATTACTAAACCCTAAACTCGTCAAGTTGTTTAATGTAACGTTCAATGTCTTGACCGTAAGTTCGCAACTTAAAAGGTCCTCAAAAATAAGGACATGACATGTGACACAAAATGAAAATGAAAATAATAACTATGTACTATCTGTGCGAGCTGTTTGCCGCCATATTTGTTTTTGTGACTACTAGCGCCACTGTGGGAAAAAATGAACTAAATTTCAATCACCTGACTGATTTTACGACCGCTCTGTTTAAAGTTCTTTGTTACAATCCGCTAACTAGTTGGACGTTGAGTGACGCTTGTTCAATCAACATTCGGCCTAGTCAATCAATTAAATGTCGTCATTCTATAAACGCGCTAGATATTTAATTAAATAGCTGATTCAATTAGATGACATCATGTTCTAAAATAAATAAGATTAGGTAAGTGTATTTTTTAAAGTTTTTATTTTTTATTTTGCACCTAAAATATATTTTTGAAGATACATGGAGCACTAAAATCGCAGCAGAAAATGTATGAGGATAGTGTGGATATTATTTGAAGTGTAAGATGGTTGATAGGGAAGTGCTATACTTACTCCGGCACCCCACTGAACTGCTCTATAGCATGATATACGTGAAATACCTTGACGTCTCCTATAGCGAGGTGCACGGTGTAGGGCAGGTGCGCGGCGAGCGGCAGCGCGGAGGGGGGCAGCGAGCGGCGCGTCACGGCGTACGCCCCGCCCACCAGGTACTCCTGCATGGCGCGCTGCAGGCCGCCCGCGGCCGGCTGGTTCACGCACAACCACGACAGCAGCTGGAAGTGTTAATAGGTGTACATACAGTAAGGTGTAAAAAAAAGTTTATATAACTACTAGCTGACCCGTGATCACTTCATTGAGCATAGAAACAGTTTGTGATGAAATCCAATTACATATTATGTATGCGGAACCCGCAACGTGGAACCCAGAACACGCAACGCAGAACACGGACCCCGCATGTGGAGAATTACTAAAGCAACTATTAGAAAATGGTGATAGAAGAGTGAAAATTTAGGGTTGTATGTATTTTAATGCCACATTATAAAAAAATTAAAATTAGGCAAAAAAAAATGTTAGGGTTGCATAACCCTTATCATTTAGGGGTATAAAAAATAGATAGTAGCCGATTCTCAGACCTACTGAATATGCATAAAAAATTTCATAAAAATCGGTCGAGTCGTTTCGGAGGGGTATGGTAACTAATACTGTGACAGGACAATTTTATATATTAGATAATCCATAATAATAAACGATAAAGAATTCGGATAAAATGACAGCTTACCTCTTCAGCCAACTCGGTGTTGCCAGCGTGTTGTATAAGGTAGTGAATTATTCCCAACTTATTCTCAATAACCGTGTCACTCTTGAACGTCGCCACTAGATCCTTCTCCAGCACGGCCACGGTGACCACGTCCAGCGTGTTGAGGTCCACCATGGCGTGCTGGCCCCAGCCCAGCAGCGGCGCCAGGCTGGGCCCGCTCTCGCCCGGCTGGGGGATGACGATGTGGCAGCATGGCTCGTGGTGCGGGCTGATGTCGATGAGGTGGGTGAACAGCATGGGTATGGAGACAAGGAGGTGGTTCTCTGAAAGACGGAGACTTTACAATACAAGCGGCCCAGCAAAAGTGAAATATTTAAGGCCCACGCGTCAGTTTATAGACCATAAAAATGTTTAGCGTGTTTCTTTCTTATTGTTTTTCTTCGTTGTTTTTTCTCTTTTTCGCATACCAGACTGTTTAAAATGTCACTGTATTTAAAATGTGTGTGCTTATCTTCTTTGTTACTTGTTTTTAAATGTAACGTGATGTAATGTTAAATGTGTAATGAATAAATGTATATTATTATTATGAAAAACGTAGACATTAGTCATAAAAATCTCATAAAATACAAACACCCTTGTTCCAAACGTAAGGCAGGAGATTCTAGAATGAAGTGGTTTTATATAATATTTACCCTCATACAGCGTGTAGGACGGTCGCAGCGACTTGGCGAGCGACCACGGCAGGTCGGGCAGGACGCTGTGCACCACGCAGCCGTGGTTCAGCAGCGTGACGGAGTAGGCGAAATTCACCCCCGAGTCCTTGTCTACGTCATCCAGGGCCAGGGAACTGGTGGAGTCGTCTAGGGCCTGGAATTATAGTAGGTTTCCAATAGTGTTAGAAGCTGTCCAAACTCTAAGCTACATCAATAATAGGATACAT
Source organism: Celastrina argiolus (assembly GCA_905187575.2). Classification (NCBI taxonomy): domain Eukaryota; kingdom Metazoa; phylum Arthropoda; class Insecta; order Lepidoptera; family Lycaenidae; genus Celastrina; species Celastrina argiolus. The sequence continues at coordinate 19,210,903 of LR994585.1, forward strand.
TGTAATGCTCAAAAGTATTATCTCGGCGAAAAAAGTCTGTACATCAATATTAAATAACTAACATTACTGTGAGATACGAAAGGGTACAGTCTTGATTTGGATGATCCTATAACACTCTAAAAAAATCATCTTGTATATTTTCCTGTACTGTTACAGTTTTTTTTTCTTAATATATTTTAGTCTCGTACGTGTCGGAAACATGGTATTTTCTAGAGATGTAACGGATATCCGGTAACTATCCGGTATCCGGCCTATCTGGCCTTGTTTTCGCGATCCGGCCGGATACCGGATAGTAGTAAAGTATCCGGCCGGATACCGGATAGTAAAATTAAAAAAAATCTTATAATTTTGTAAAGGCAAATCATACTCCAATAGGTTGTGGACACCGTTTATTTTTATAATCGCACATCAAAAATGTTTGTTATATTAACAAGTGGCAAATATTGTGATGAATAAATACCAAATTTTACGCGATAGCACTCGAACGCCCCCGAGTCGACCCGATCTCCGGTTACGTGCGACCCGAATGCGCCTGAATATTTCCGATCTCGTTCACCGCGCCAATATTCAAATCAAACTTATTATTATAACGGGTGTAAAAAGAGCAGTCACTTTAACTTTGGGATATGATAATACTACCTTTTCTCATTCTAGAATGTTTTTTGCCTTGTTATTTTTGCGACAAAAAATAAGAAATGGCGAGAAGTTAAAAAAATTTTTTTAGTTTTTGACAAAAAAAAAATTAAAAAAAATACATTTCCAAAATGAGGAAAGGTAGTATACGATTATACTACCTTTCCTCATTTTGGAAATGTAGTAAAGTTTCAAAGTTATAGTTGCTCTTTTTACACACTGTATATTATCTTAAGGCCGGATATCCGGCAGCCGGATATCCGGCGCTCCGGCCTAGTAGCTTGCCGAATATCCGGTATCCGGTATCCGGCCAACCTACTATCCGTTTCATCTCTAGTATTTTCTTGATCTATTACTTGATCACATAGTAACATCCTGCAATTTACTGATTTTCCGCCAGCTAGGAAACATTACGAGGAATGTGTTTTTTCAAAAGTAAGATAATCGCTTTATTTACCTAGCTAAGCTATAGTACGTTCAAGATAAATTTAACCCAAACGTAAACAAAGCCGTCCATGACACAACTATAGATTAGTCAGTGATGCAAATTGGCCAACATGCTACATGAATATAGACTATATTCTACAGTTAGCAGTGCCAAAATAGCGTATTTTTCGTGTGGAGGTTTTTCATTTGATGTTTGAATATGTTAATTATTGTTTAATTGTTATAAAATGTATTGGATAATGAAGTATGATCCTTTAATATACATGTGAAAGTGTTTATGAGTGTACACAATAAGTTAATATGTGAAAATTTCGATGTTTTCAATTTATCAGGGACGAACTATACCTAGCTCATTACTAGTAGAAAAGCAGTCTTTATATCTAGATAGCGTGATGTCCACTATACTTTGACCGTTACCTTGTACAGGTAGTGGTGGCAGACGCAGAGCACGCCGCGCTGGTCGCACAGTATGTACAAGTCGATGCCGCAGTCGTGCACGCGCAGCGGCACGGGGTCGTCCTCGTACGAGCCGCACGCTGCGCCCGCCCCGCCCGCGCCCCCCGCGCCGCCCGCGTGCGGCAGGCTCAGCGGTATGTTCAGCTAGAGATAGAGATACTAGTTGGTATGAAAGAGAGAGACATATCGTCGCTTTACCCTTTCAACCTCGTATCTAAAAAACTACAACTTTTCAGTAGAGTCCAAAAACTTAATTATTTTATATTTTATTATGACATACATTTTTTTTTATATGAGGTTCAGTTATGTACAGTATACATCCAAAATCCATGTTATTAATAAAATCTAAAATTATTAAGTTTTTTGACTCTACTGAAAAGTTGTAGATTTTTAGATACGAGGCTGAGAAGGTAAAGCGTCGATATTGCCTAGTAGTAGGGAGTACCATTGAGACTTTTTCACATTATTATTACGCTCTAGCGGCGTCGTAAACATCGTACGGAAATCCACACATGATTGGCCCCAGACATATTACCAGTCATCCCATCCACCTGGACTAGGCTGATTATATTGTGAAAATGCCCTATGTGTTGACCAAGGGACTTTTAAAACGGTATTCAAAAAGTGCTTACTTCGCTCTAGCTATGGCAAGGGCACGTGTACTGGATGGAACCCTCTTGTTTACCACGACGCATTTTGCTCAGTGAGATATTGAATCCAAAGAATCAAATCAAATCAAATATTTTTATTCAGAGTAAATTTTATAAAAAAATGTTTTCTGAACGTCGTTTCTATATGATGCCTACCACAGGTTCGGGAACTAGCCCAGCAAGAAGAACCGGCGAAAGAAACTCGCATGGGGCCTTCTTTTACCAAAAAGATGGAAAATTTCGCTTTTAAAAAAAAGTATAAATTTACATATAAATATGTCAATACTAAAACTAAATAACATGTTCTATATATAAGTAGCCTTGTAGGGGGCTACTTTCTTCCCAAGGTGTGCTATCATTCATATAATCATTAACTTTATAGTGAGCTTTTGAACAAACGTTAAGAAAGTAGTCAAAGACTACTTTCTTAAAATGAGATGTGTGAATGCCCATGCCTCACTTTGAGGACTGTGCAAAGCGTGACATGTACGCTTTAAGGATCAACCACCGGAGCTGGGAAGAGCTCGCAAATAATAAAACAGATTGGCGCAAACGGGTAATAAAAGATCGCAATTTTGCGATGACACCTGGTCCCGAGCTCTTGCTGAAGAGACAGAAACATCATCTACCTCCCTTTTCTATTGTAGTCTTTGAGCCTATGCCGTTCTTGAATTGGTCTTGATAACCACGACCAGCTGTTCCACCGGGTGGTGGAACGCGAGAAACACGTAGTAAATCGTCTACAATAGACGTAAAGGCCTTTATATTTATTACTTCATTCCGGGAATATGAAATGTATAATTATATATTATATAAATCATTCAATAACGGATGAAAAGGCCTACTTTTTAAAGGCTGACATATAATATTAACTAAGAAACATACGGTACTAGTGCAGTGGATGGTCTTTTCACCAATACATAGGTAATGCAGAGTATTGTTACTTTCAAAACGGGATTTCAGACATCTTATGCGCTTGTATACAGACATTCTATGCGCTTGTTTACAGACATCCTATGCGCTTATTAACAGACATCCTATGCGCTTGTTAACAGACATCCTATGCGCTTGTATAAGGACATTTTATACGCTTGTTAACAGAAATCCTATGCGCTTGCTTACAGACATCCTATGCGCTTATTAACAAACATCCTATGCGCTTGTTAACAGACATCCTATGCGCTTGTTAACAGACATCCTATGCGCTTGTATACAGACATTATATGCCCTTGTTTATATTTACAGACATCATAATATACTCTTATATTATACAGACATCCCAAACGGCCTCTGAACACTAACTGTTCAAGTGTACATTAATAAAACATCAGGTCAAGCTGATCAATTCGGCAGTTTCACTGTCTACCTGATGGTAAACACCGATGACGTCATAACACATAATCACCAAGTCAAATGTATTCTGGATGATGCCTAAGGTATATAATTTGAATACCACATAGGCTACAATGTTGGATTAAACATGTTATTTTTTGGAAAGATGAATATATACTTTGCATTGCACAACATCAGCCCATACATCACAACTCGCCGCGATAAACGAAGAGTGAAGAAAGTTTCAACACATTTGACATTCGATGTTTAGTGCTTTTATACTCTATCTATATCTCGACTCCTTTTCTTAGGGTGTCCGATAATCGGTGAACCATGCATCTACCCGATAATCGGTCCTACAAAAAGTATGACGTGGGTCACCCGTAGTGTGTCGGTCGGTAAGATCTAATCTAATCTAAACACAAAGATTAAATACCACCAAATGAAAGTGTTATTGTATTTCTTTGTTGCATAATAAATTTGTTTATAAATCGTAGCATCATAATAATATAATATATCTGGACGCTTTCAGACTACATCAATATGTTCCCTCCCAAGCACTCAACTTGTGTTACGAGTACCAGAGAACGGAAATATTTTGTAAAATTTAAGTTTTTTGTTGTGATACAATGTATCACCATTAATCAGCAGCATCAACATATCAGCTAGTAAGCTGTGCCCTTGACTTCGTACGCCCGGTTTTTGAGTGACTGTTTATGCAGCGCACGCAACGACAGTCCCCAAAATATGTGAATAATTTCCCCGTTTTTGCAAGATTTCTCACTGACGCTTTGCTCCTTTTGGTCGCAGCGTAATGTTATATAGCCTAAAGCCTTCCTCTATAAATGGACTTTCCAACAAAAAAATAATTTTTCAATTCGGACCAAAATTTAAACAAACAAACACTTTCGCTTTATAATATTAGTATAGATTTAATACATACATTTGCACTTTTCGTGCAAAGTTTCACGCAAAGTAACGCAAAACCCCACGACCGCAGCTTTGAGCGACAACGCGCTAACACTCACACATCGTCTGTGGTATGCCAGAGTAAAAATACCACCTCCCGATACGGTGGGAATACATATCTGAAAATGGGCAGCAACGTTTCCGCGGACATTATTATATTTATTATCAACTTACAATTACCGTTACGCTCGTCAACCCGCCTGTCGAGTGACGAGGACCCCCCTGTATACTTTGGGGGAAACCTAAGTCCAGCTGTGGACGTCTGAAACGACTATGGCGACGAAACAAACACATACCACTGTCTCATGCGGCAAGTCCGCGTGGAACTGCAGCGCGGAGAGCGTGGGCGCGGGCTCCGCCGGGGACCGCACCTCCTCGCCTTCCGCGAAGCTCTGCGCCGGCGCACGGTGGTGGATGTAAAAGAGGACCTACAATACAACAAGTGTAAACTTTAATGTTAGTTAACGATCAGTGGCGAAAGCCAATTCACATTCAGATGGAATTCCTAGTAGTAGTAAGGATTTGGATGATGGTCTTGGAGAGGGATGATGGAGTAGGTGAAGGTGATATTAATCGAGTTATATGAACTCTATGCCACTGCAAATTATTCGATATAACTGGTATTGGTGAAATGATCACTTAGTCCTGATTTCACCAATGCTTGATAGTGTTAACTGCGTATTAAAACACCGTGCAATTTCATTCATTGACAGGAAATATAGGGATAACATGATATTTAATGAATTAACTTTTGACATGTGTTGGTGAAATAAGCACTTAATGCTGTAGATTAGGGCACTATATCAGCTGTTGCCTATTTATTTTTTTACTAACCTTTGAGCTATTACCTAATTCTCAATGACACATAGTGCAGTAATATTGTTGCACATACAAGAATTTAATCCGGTGTATAGTATTTCAAGAGTTATTACTTATAAACATTAACCTCACTTCCTACTTATTGTAATGCAATAACAAGATAATAACTTTCCTACTGTACAAAATGTTACGATATATGATATTAAATAAATATAAATAAAAAGAAAATATTATTTTCTTATAGTACATTTTGCATGCAAGTGGTAGCTTTTTCTGTTGACATTCCTAGAAAAGATTGTTAATCTTTGAAAAATTGTTAATTTTCAAATACCTGATTAGCACAGTCCCATTGTGCCCAGGAGAATATATTGACAATTTTCTCAGTCTCAGTATAAATTCCGTCAAACCCCCATTTCTCAGAGCCATCATCGCATTCATTCAAGAACAAGGGTGTGCGGTAGATTTTGATGTCTGCAAAGAAATTGATGGAAAGTAATTATATGGTTAGTATGTCTTACAAAGTAGCTTAATCATACTAGCCTAGCGTTCCAACAATTATATAAATGACATTATTTATCTTATTATTGTAACCTCAAGATACTTCGAATACAATGTATTTTATTAATTTTATATACATGTTTACATTAAACATTTCATATTATGAATTAATATTACAAAAAAACGAAAGGCCAGTGTAATTTTAATGAATAACTAATTCATATCTATTCATAAATTGCTATTACATCATACACAATGTGGTTACTGTATATTTACGAAAAAACAACATTCAATTTATGCAAATTTCATAAATTAGTGCCTATTAAGTAATTGAAAGATTTAGATAATGAACACTACAGAATTACTAAACAAAGTAGAGTAATACATCCATAATTATAAGAAAAACATTACTTACATTCCAAATGCTTAAATAGTAGAAAGCGATCATTTCTGATTCCTGGACTGTATTTATTACTCTTTCCATACACATATTGAAGCATTATCTGTTTAGTTGAACCTTCTTCTACTACTTCGGGTTCACGAACTTTGTCTGGTAGCAGACATATCAAGTAAGGGCAGTACAGTGCTTCCTTTGCCTCCTCCGACTCATCTGATGGGATAACCTTAACGACATATGCAAGTAAACTGTGCGTAGAGTTAACTGAAGCCTGAATTATATTCAGTTTCTCTTCAAAAGTGTAAAGTGTGCTGAGTGTTTTGGGCTTGTTGCTATACACTCCTACATTCAGAATATCCTTGCCGTTTTTTGTTGACATCCATGTTAAAAGCTGAGATCCGTCCTGTTCCTGACCTACTAATCGCCATTCTCGCGCTGTTACTTCTGAAAATACGTTTAAATTTGTTAAAATGTATTCCGTTTGACAAGTAAACATTATGTCCAAAAAACTTACCTTCCTCGCTTTGTGACTGTAAAAGTCCACATAATTTAACGGCTATGTTCTGTATCGACATAGCGATACGCTTTTGTTGGGAAATTACAAGCTTAAGAATTTTTAATATGTATTTTACCAATTAAAAATTCACTCTACTGTTCTCAGTATTGACTTTTCGCTCAATTTCTATCAGCTGGCGCCCAGCTGTGCTATGCCATGAAGATAGTTTTTACAGGGCTTGCAACATTAACAAAAGTTTGCTGCCAACGCTTGCTTAAACAGCCAATAGTATGCAGGTTAGTGTTCATTCCATTTTACGTGTTGTAATAACAGTTTATTGAAAGAATTTACTGAGAATACTTAATAATGATAATATTTCCCATTTAATTCGTGTTTGGAAAAATAAAATTATTATCATAAATTTAATTTTGAGCTCTATAAAGTTTTATGACGTTTTAACATACAACTTCATATAAAAAAACATTTTATTTTGATATAAATTAAAAAATAAGTGCCACAAAATAAAATAAGTACGTATAATAAAACTATAGTTTTATTAATTACATTTATTTTATCAATTTATTTTAAGTAACTTGTCGTAAAATGAAACGGTGAATGAAATGACACACAGCCGATCAGTGGAAACAAACCTGAAGTTAGCAAACGGTCAACCTGGGGTGCACCGATGTTTTACCGCGACATTTTCGCGCGGAAAGCCGGGCGTTATCCAGCCGTGGAAAATTAAAAAGTGCTATGTACTCTTGTTGAATTACCATATGTGTAACATAATTACGGTCCTTTAGGTATTTAAGTTGATTAAAGTGCATATAAAAACTAAAATATAGTGTATTTGTGGTCATATTCTGAACATCATATCTAGTGCAGAGGATTTTTTTTTTGTATGAAATTTTTGGATTATTTGTGAATGACCTGGTATGTTTTTGCATCAAATTTCTCATTAAGAATATTCATTTTACCAGTGTGATAATAAATCGTTTCGATAAATATTTCCTTTACACTATAAATAGGTTATAAAATGTAATAGGGAGATAAGGTGCACCGTCTTATTTGTGCAACAGTTGTGGATGTAATTCTATTTAAATTCTTTCTTTAGAACATTTTAGAATAGCGATGCAAAGTAAAGATCATATTCTATTATAAGTGTGCTATTTTTGTCATTTTCCATAAGTGGATGGCTTGACAAAACCCAAGCTAGCGACGTGTCTAATGGCGCTGACGGCAGGAATTCGCGCGCGATTGTGACGGATTCGTGGCATATTTATGCCAGCTGATTCGATTAATTTCACATTTTACTGCATTAAAATGAAATAATATCTTATGTTTAGTAATTATCCCGCATAAAAAAGTAATTTTTATTAGTTTAAAAGCTTCAAATGAGGACTTGAAAAAACGATCTCCCGCCAACCTGCGGGGGACACGCTGGTAATTTATCGCCCTGAAAAACCTATTTTTACGTGTAATTTTTTCAAGTTTGCGTCATTGAATTCTCGGGAAACAATTCTACTTTCCATTTGGCTATTAATATCCGAAAAAAAACTTGTAATTTCGGCTGTCAATTGACATAACCCTATTTGCGGTTTTAGGATGACATGCGGTAAATTTCGCCTAATTTATCTAACTTTCCTTACTTAAGTATCCTCCTATTCAACATTGCTTATACATTTATCATTTTGACAGAGACTGGGAGGGGAGTCGGCTGATTTTCCACCCTCATTATGGCGCAGGCAGGGTAAGTGTTACACACCCACATATACTCACCTATCAGTTAATACTTCTGTGCATATTGTTAATGATGCATACAATATTTTAGATCCTCCTCTGAGTCTTCAGAAAAGCGATGCAACTTGAAGAGGAAGAGAAATTCAACAGATGATGAGGTATTTCATTTTTCCTTTAATAAACTTTGATGATTTTACACTTTTACATATTTTCACTAGTGTAATGCATTGCAGGTGGAGAACATGCCTCCTCTGAAAATTTCTGCACAACTTGAAGAAGAGTTGTGCGATCAGCCAGCACATAACATTGTGGTAGAGTCATCTTCCTGCTCTAGTGATGACGAAGGTGGAGATCCACCAAGAAATGTATTTACTGACCTAGATTATAATGCTGATAGTTTGTTAAGCCCACCAAGTATACCTGAACTACCAAATTGTGTCCTGAGCCCCTTGGAGAATGTGGCAAGGGGCGACTGCACCCCACACTCAAATAAGAGGCTAAAGTAAGTTGATGTCACAGAAAAATTACCATACAATTATTTGTTTTTCTGTTAGAGCCTTCTATTATTGAGCCATGAAATTTCAGCACAAATAAACCCTTGTGCCCTTCGCCACCAAAGAGGAAGTGCCCTCTGCCTGGCCTGTCATGGGCAGACCCAGTAGATGTGTGGAGGAGCATGTGTGAGTGTGATGCCAGGTCCAGCATGCGGAGAAACCCCAATATGCTGGACAACCACCCCAATCTCCAGAGTAGGATGAGGGCAATTCTCCTTGACTGGCTAAATGAGGTAAGACTTGCATTTATAACTTTAGTGTGTTAAAAATAAATATCTTAAAAAGTGATAGCTAAATCTATTCATAGTTCAAAACTAAATTATATCTGATTTTTTGGTTATGTATTACCATGATAGCTGATTAACTTGAATGATACAGAATAGGTTTGTTAATACTGTTGTGACAATTATAACTATAAGCAAACTTGTAAAAAAAATCACAATTAAAAAATTTCAATAATTTTTATTTCTTATAATTTTTTCATGCTGCCTTTGCTAGAGTGAGAGGTAAGATTAGTCAGTAGGTATCTTGCCAATGGGTTACAGTAAGTAAGGAAAGTGATTGTAACTTGCAATGTTTTTACATATAGGGTATTGCTGTTATTGGGGGCTTTGACCCCTTTTTTTCGATGTTCAATGACCTCTTCAGTACCAACGCGTTTACAGATTCGCCATTCGGTATTGTTAGGTACTGTTCCGATAATTTGTTATCCTATTGTATAAAATCTTGGATTATATTTATCTACGTGTGTTTTGTATTAATGCGAACTTTGTCGTATTTTTCTGCTCCTACGAAATATACTCCTGAAATGACTACTTCTAAAATTTTTTACTGAACGCCTATTAAGAACTTATAGGGAAGTTGTATGGATTTAACATTAGTTGATGTGACAGAAACTGTATATTTGCGTGGCGACGTGTCACCACGCCTACTTCAGGTTTGACCCATAAATGTTTTTCTTACTTTGCAATGCATATCATTATCTAGTTGTGATGACGAATCTGTCATATATCTACGCTATACATGCACGGCTGGTAGGTAGCGTTTATTATGTAACTTATCCTTGTTGGCCAGTAGAGTTTTTTAGTTTTTTGGACGTGGGTCTGACTCCTGCTCGGTCAATGGATAATTAAACCATTACATGTTCTGTACTTTATTACTGTATGGAAGCGTATTTAGTTAATAAGGTAATAAGGCTGGTTTAGCTGCAAATGACGTTAATTAAAACGTTGTTAACGAAACTTTCAATCACATTTCTGTTTCTTTCTAAGTTCATACATAAAGTACATGATGTGATTTAAAATAACGTTATTTTCGTTTATTCTAAGATAGTAAGCACTGTCTGCCTACCAAGAGCTACCATAGACGGAGTAGATAGCATAGTAGAGCGTAGAGGATGCACTGGTTTTTGCGCTCCCGGGAATTTACCTTTGAGCAGCGGCGCATTTACCCATTGCGTCCTATGGAAATGTACCTATGTAATGCTAAAGTAGGTCTGGTTGTTCGCGCTGGCCCTGCAAGAGCGAGGCCCCGGGCGTAGGCCCTGTTCGCCACCCCCTAAGGCTTTGATTATACCGAGCTTTATTCCTTCTAAATTTTCACGTGGGTATCTCTTTACCTCCAGGGTTTAACTATAAGAAATCTCGTCGCTACTTTGTTCGATAACAGTTTGTTAGAGCGTAAAATATTTTTTTAAAAGCGAAGTCAAATTTAACTGTAGGTTATCTTTACAACATGATGCAAGTATATCACAAGTAGGATTGGTTACTTAAAATTATAATTCAAAATACACAAGAGGTCCTAGCACATGGCGAATATAAAATGTAGAGAATAGGAATATGTTGTATTGTAAGTTTAATTAACATAACCCCACGGCCCCTCGACTTAACCCTCGCGTGGCGGCACCCCTCGACAACGATCTTGCAAGACAAGGCGATAGTTTTGAAAATTATTTGATAACATCGTAGGTGAAACTTTGAACATGCTATTAAAGCGATAATTATGTATTTGTTGTAGGCACATGTTCCACTCTCTATAATAGAGGCGATTTTAGCCGACTTTAAAAAAAGGATGAGGTTCTCAATTCGGCCTGTGTTTTTATGTATTACTGTAACTAAATTGTTGGAGAAAACTATATTCCGGCATCGCCCACAAATTACTTTATAAAGGTTTCCTTATTTCGTTTTAAACATGTTTGCTCATATGTTTTAAAATCCCAAAGAAAGAAAGGGGTTCTCTCCATCCTGAGTTTGACTGTGCCAGCAACTTGTCAAAGAAGACTTATTACGGTTTTCTAAGTTGACGTGATCGCGATGATTGTTAGCTGTATTATATTGTACTTATCAGTGGCTTGAGGTTCTTATAACTCCAATCCTGTCGGATTCACTTACCCGTAACCTTTTGAAGGGTCATCCAAATTCCTGGCTAATAATACGGGCTAGGACTTTCCTCTGAAGAAGGACCACCCTTCGCCACTCAGTAAGGGAGCTGCTGCAGACTTACTCCCGACGAAATCTAGAATCGAATCAGTTCGATCTCAACTGATTTTAGTATTTTATTTTGTAGATTACTTTGAAACTAACCAGGATATTTAAAAAAATCGTTAGATCGTAACTTTTGTACTTACTTACTCCTGACCATATGAATCGACTAAGAATCAAAATAAACAAATGTCAATTTATTCGGGAGTACGTGCCTTGATCGAATATGAATCAAAATCAAATCAGTTTGGAGAGTAAGGCCAAGGAAGCAGGGATGTTATGAAGCTCCATAACCGTAACTATCGGATATCCGATAAAAATTATTATCCGTAACCGTAACCGAATCCGACATGAAAGTTATGCTACTGTAAAAAGGAAACCAAAATTTAATATCTGTAACCGAAATTATCCGAAACAAAAGGATAATCCGAAATAATTTAATATCCGTATCCGAAATTTCATATCCGTTTCAATTCTGATAAGAAGTTAGCATATATCAAGATTTTTGTACCTATTTGTGTGTATGTAAATGAACGATATATCACATACTCCACGTGGATGGTTCCAAGCCCTACGTACAGTCAGGTGCAACCGTTAGTTTTGAATATGCAAAATATTTAAATATCGCCAACAATAACTTCATTTGTCATTTACGTAACTGTGGAAACATATCGAGAGTTTTATTCAGGTCACGAGGTCGCGGCGCTAAAATCTAGATAGTCAACGAATACTTATGATTAGTGCTTCATAAGCAATTATGTTTCTATGTAAAAATAATAACGAAAAGAGTTACATGCATATATCTACAGATATTGAGAATTGCTGTTAGGTTAGGTTAGTTTATATCCTCGCACGAGATCGAATAAGCACGTGTCCAGTTCTGCTTATAGCTTCTAAGCCCTAAGGGGTTAAGAGACCTAATGGCCTTGGAACTATCAAGTCTTCAATACAATATTTTACCCTTCTTCCATACAATATTAGACCATAAATGTAAAGTTTATACTTGCAGTTAGATGGTCCTAGGTTTCAGGATATATTATAATCTATTCAGATCCAATTTTATTGTAACGTAAACAACACATTGTCGAATTTAATATTTTAGTTTACGCCTAGAATATAATGGATTATGGATCTAAATGCCGAAGAGAATATTTATATTTTACTAGATTTTGTCTGAGACTTTGTGCGCGCGTAGAAAATAAATGCGTTGTAACAGTACATTTTGCTGAAATAGAAAGTAGTTATTATGTTAATTCAGAGCCTAGTAGTTAAGGCTCTGAATTTGATGAAAAATTTAATCAAAATCCGTTTAGTAGTTTTTCCGTAAAGGAGTCGCAAACGTTTATTTATACAGCTTTACAAACTTTCGCATTATTTTTACTTGTATATTATTGATTATTAGGAGGATAACGGCTTAATACTGCAACGCTGATTACAATTCGGAGTCCTCTTATTCACATGCTGTCACTGTCACTCCTTGGCGGAATGACCCACTTAAGCCCACATAATTACACGTCTTTGATTAGGCATTATTAATGACGTGACCAATAATTTCAAGTGACAACTTAACTAATTATGCTAGTAAATAAAATAAATAGTTGGCTTAACTTATGCTACAATCTTTTGAGAGATTTTACGCACAAGGAGTTGCTGACAACAGAGAGAGTATAAGGATCTGTAAAAATTACAATTATCCGTTTATTCCTTACAATCAGTATAATCCGTTCCGATTCAATATGATATAATAGTAAATAAACCTCAATGGCTACTATAATGCTTCCAATTTAAATGTATATGCAATAGTAAATTCGATGTTAAATAAGTAATAAAATGGAAGAAGTGCCACTTATTTGTGTAACATGAATGGATGAAGATGATTTAAAGCTAAATTCTGATTTCGAGAAAATTGAGTTCAAACTTCAAACTGTCACTTAAACATTTTAGAATACGTGGTAACGTATTAAGTTCATTAATCTAATGATCCGTCTCTAGAATCAGTGTACGTATCCTTAAATTTTTACGTGACAGTTTAAACTCAATTTTCTGGCAAAAAATTTTTTGGTACATACACACCTTCATTCATTTATGTGGTCAATTTGTGTCACATGAATTTCCACCAATAACCTTCAGTACATTCAAATATGCCATAAGAAGAATCTCATTCGAACCTGCACCCTCTCGCGTGCATATCTAGCGATCTACCATTGGGTCGTTTGGTCAGTTTTGGGTGTAAACACCGAGGGTTGAACAGGTAGCAGATGGTCGTTACGTTTGTAACGCGTTGCTGCCCCGAGCGGGGCTCGTCGACCTAGCACGTGACACGGTACATTTGAATAACATCAACATTATAATAGTTGTAGAAAACAAACAGACCGAACATTTACAGGGTTCGGGTTTTCACCAACGCCATGTCCTAAGTCAGCTATACTCAATCTGCGTCATTTTTATTGGCCCATTTGAAGAAAAAAAGTATGAAAACCATTTAAATTTTTATCAAATAAGATTGTAGTCCTTAGCAAATCTTCAAAAAGTTTTGCCCACTGTCACTGGTCGAGCGAAGAGAGTACAGTCAGTTGAAAATCATATTCGTAGGTATGAAAATCATATTCGTAGGCATGAAAATCATATTCGTAGGCATGAAAATCATATTCGTAGGCATGAAAATCATATTCGTAGGCATGAAAATCATATTCGTAGGTATGAAAATCATATTCGTAACGTCATCAAATGAAAATTATACTGGGCCCTTACTGAAGACGCCATCGCTATTGTCACTTACTAAGTTTGAAAACAAAAGTTATGGGACTTGGTTAAGAGGAAACAGCTCGGTTGAAAGAAATACAAAATAGGTAGGTATTTATAAAATCTATTGCTGTCTCGCAGTGCCGTCGCATAAATATTCAGGAAAAAAATTGTTAATCTAGCAGCATTATCCAGGGAGGAAACAGGAATCCCGTAGACCCCTATTTCTGTATGGAAAAAATTTCGTAGTGTTTCCTCTTAAGATAAGCTTCGCTAAGTGATACAAGAATTCGTATGTCACTTAGCAAAGCTTATGTCAAATTAAGTACATACCTTTTTTATACCATAAAACATTACAAGTTACAAATACGTATAAAATAAGTAACAAATACACTGCCGTGCTAAGCCTACATTAAGGAACATGTGGCCAGGCTTCAGCGTCCATCCAGTAGAGCAAGCGGTCACCATTGTGACCCAGTTAGTCATCAGCAGATTCTGCCCACCTTCTATCTGCCACGTCACGTATATTGTGTCGGTATAAATATACCTGCCACCACAGTTCGCGGACACTTGTTAACTGTCGCTAAAAATAAACCGCGTTAGATTTTTTATCAATTTGATACTTTCATCCGATAGTAGGTAGATTGACACTGTAGCGCAGTGTTTGAGCGTTGTTGCTCGAGCGGGAAGTCGCGGGATCGAATCCCGCCGTATGAGTTAAAACTTTGTTCTACGTTAGTAGTAGTTAGTATGCCGAAACTCAATGATGTGCTCACCGTATATTATTGCGAATCTACTTAATTTTTTTATATTCATAATATTATATATCATATGAAAATATCAAAATAAGTATAATCTATATTTTTATAAAAAGAAAAAGAATAAAGTATGTAACATAGTGTTCATTTTAAAAGTGAAACGAAACGTTTTATCTGTCAAATAGTTTCTGAAGTAGAGGTTAGGTTAGTGAGATTATTTTATAAATACGCTTTAGTTTCACTTTACGGCTTATCGACTGAGACGGTGCGGCTGGAAAACTTACAACATACAATGCGACTTGCAAGTTTTATGAATTCCTAAAATACGAAACGTAGGCAAAAATATGAAACGTCTGACACTAACATAAGATAAATAAACCGCACTCACATCCGCCCGATTACAGCTGCTAATGAATATGGCGTAGAGTTTTACTGGCGTTTACCCACCTCCCTAATGTGTTAATTGTATAATATAGATCAAGTTTTAGTATAATATAGATTAAGGTCTGTATTATTAAAAAAGTCTCAAACTCGGTCTCAAGAATTACGATCGCCAACTCTACTTGAGAACCTTGTTGACAGATAAAACGTCATGTTTCACTTTTAAAATTGAACAATTCATTTTGTCTTTTTATACTCCTAAAAATATCGAATACTTATACTTATTTTAATATTTTCTATTTTTTAAATTAAATTATACTTATTTAAAATAATTAAATTTAAACTAAGACTACACTTTCATATAGATGAACTGACAGCTCGAGCCATAACCGACTTATCAATGTGTGCGTGTCCTAGTATAATTATCACGATTATTTCTATGATTCACTCTCCAATCCCTCGCCATATTGTAATAATTGTTGAATTCAACCGTATTTAATAAAAATGTACCACGATTTAAGCAGTAAATTCAAAATATGTACTGAGATGCGCTTTTATGTGCTGACTTTGACGATCTGTCAACTAAAAGTGGTGGCATTATAATATTGTCTATCTCTTTTCATATTTCTATAATTCTCTAGATCTCTGCTCACTCTCAACATCTCAACGGTTTGTCCGTCTGTAGGATATCATAAGTTTAACTTATTGCCTATTTCAATAAGCTATCTAGGTATCAACATATCTACGATCTTTTATCGCTGTTACATTGCGGTTTTTAAGTTTTAGATATAGATAGATAGGTTTTTGAAACATGCCGTTAAAAACACAAATACAAAACGACGAAATTTTTTAACTCCTATAGCCATTTTCTTAATCTTGGAGTTTTGTCTCCTCCAAAGAATGATCCTGACTACTGACTAGGCCTTAACGTTACCGCGACATAATATAATCAAAATAAATACATTTTATTAAGAATAAATTGTTACAAAATATTTTCTGAACATCGCGAATATGTGATGTCTACCGCCGGTTCGGGAACAAGCCCAGCAACAAGAATTCATTGAATAAAAAAAAAAAACTTCGTCGCGGTATAGAACCCACTCCCTAGCCATCACTTCAAAGGCTATATTTTCCCCAAAGCGCAAAGTAGTTATATAACAGAGACACGACCTAGTACTAGAAAATGGTATCATGCGACTGGGAAAGGGTGAAGTCAAGGCACCGTCATCTAGCGCCACTATTGGAAAATACGAATTACTAATTTAATTTCGTATCTTCTTCTTAATTAAGGAGTTGAATTTAGCTTAATGTGATCTTATGCTTAAAATATGCTTATCTTTATTTTAATGTCAATATTTGTACTTAATTCGGCTTATTTATATTTTATAATTTACAAATGTTAATAGTAGTGCAATATTTTTGTATTAAATATAGATTGTATAGGATGGTAGGCCATGCCCAAAGTAAGTAGCTGTCAACATTTTGTGTTAACATTTTGTCAACACCTTGCAGGTGTGCGAGGTGTACAAGCTGCACCGGGAGACGTTCCACCTGACCGTGGACTACGTGGACCGCTACCTCGCCAACACCGCCGACGTCGAGAAGGGCCGCCTGCAGCTTATAGGTCAGTACTATACTATACACACCTCCGTGGTCTAGTGGCTCAGAGCTTCGCTCTCGACCAGGACGGTAGTGGGTTTGATACCCGCGTTGGAACAACAAAAATGTTGTTTTCAAGTTTGGTTAGGACAATGCAGGCTGATCACCTGAGTGTCTGACAAGGAAGATGATCCATGCGTCGGATGGGCATGTAAAAAATCGGCTGATCTGCCAGTCCTGTCGGTTATCCGTCCCACTGTGCTACAAGAGTGAAGGAAGAAAGAATGTTTATGTGTATTGCGCACACACTTGGGCACTATAAAATAGCTCCTGCGTAGCTGGCCTGCTTTCAATGAAACCGTCACCGAAATCGATATGGGGGGCATTATTTTTAACCGACTTCAAAAAAAGGAGGAGGTTCTCAATTCGTCTGTATGTATAATATTTTTTTTATGTTTTGTTATTATTATTACACTCCACGTCAATCTCCCCATACTAAGTTCTTGAAGAAATTATCTTACGGGTACTAGAAAAAAAAGTATATACATATAAATATATATATATATAAAAAAAAAGTATATGTATAGAGACTTGTATGTATAGTAAGAGACTTGTTTATTAATACGGGCCTAGATACTTACAAGAGGTTGTGGAGCAACATAATCTTAATATTTCCAGCGCAGTTTTAGTAACTCTTCTAAACCTTTTTAATACATAACTTCACGTGGTATTACGTGTAAGCAACTATCAACCTTAATGCATAAAATATAACAAGTAATTTCATAAATTACAGGAATAACTTGCCTCTTCATAGCCGCCAAAGTTGAAGAAGTTTACCCACCGAAAATTGGCGAATTCGCCTACGTCACGGACGGGGCTTGTACCACCGAGGAGATACTGTTAGAGGAACTGCTAATACTCAAGATACTGTCCTGGAACATCACACCTATCACCATAAACAGCTGGCTGAACATATACATGCAGCTCGCTAGCGAGGGCAGATCCGCCAAACGGAGACTATTGGGGGAGAGTGATATAGGTGAGTGATATGAGTGATGCCGTGAATCACTTAGGTAAATTTTTTAAGAGACATAAAAAGCATATACCTATACACTAAATACAACCACTTTTTCCCACTTTCTTTATTAGTTATTTTACAATTATTTGTTAAAGTGCACAAATATGTAAAAAAAATCTTGATACTGGCAACTCTGCACAATGTTTACAAATAATTTAAAAATTAAAATCTAACTACAACTGATGATGACTATGTCGAAACCGGTCGTCTATTTTTCGATCAAATATAAAAATCACATCAAAAACATCACTTGTTAAAAATGCCAAGTCATTACAGAGTAATTCTTCTAATGTAAAAAGTTTTGTGATCTAAGTGATACCCAGTCAGTAGTAGTCAGTCGGTCTAGCATCTTATGGTTATCATATCAGTATTAAAAATATTTTATGTTTAAATTAGTAAGTAGATTCACTTGGCAATTGCATGAACACAAATGTGATAAATTTAACCTAAACAAAAAAAACCCCTGGAATTTTCACATATTGTGCACACTTATCAACACTTTCACCGGAATATTAAAGGATTACACTACATTATCCAATACATTTTATAACAATTAAATAATATTTAATATGATTAAACATGAAATGAAAATCTTTCACAGAAAATATACGCCATTTTGACACTGCTGATTGTAGAATATAAGCCTATAGTATATGGATTAATAGCAAACAATAATCATTGTATTAATATTGACCAATTGGCATCACTGACTAGTCAATGGTTGTGTCATAGACGGGTTTGTTTGGGTTAAATTTATCTCGGACGTACTATATATAAGATTTTTAGTGCAATTGCCAAGTCAATTTACTATTATCTACATATATTCAATATTTTTGACTTTCACAGGTGCGAATGCTCTGCGAGGCTACACTTTCGTGTTCCCCCAATACTCGTCGCTGGAGTTTGTGATGTGCGGGCAGCTGGTGGACCTGGCGGTGCTGCACGTGGACGTCAACCGGTTCTCGTACAGCGCGGTGGCGGCCGCGGCCATCGCGCACACTTTCGGCAAAGACCTGGCTCTCAGGGTGTCTGGTGAGTTGACTACATACATCGTTTCAGATATGACGTGCACTGCTGAACCCATGCAAAGTATTTCATCGGAGGTAGTTGCCTATGCATGCAAATTGCAAAGTATTAAATCGTAGGGTTGGCGAGCGCCCCGTCTTGACGATGAAATACAATTGAAGATTAAAAAAATACAAACCCATTAATAGGAAATATTCTACCGCCCTTATCATAAACAACGCAATCGACATTTTGGGCGAAAATGAGTTGTAAGTAGAGATGTTATAGTTTTAATTATTTTGTTAATTATAAACAAAATATTATGTAGTTCCATTCCAAACCAATAACTAGTTATGAACACCGTCAAATATCACAAATTAACAAAAGAAAAATATTTGGAATATTTCTATTAGTTTCATAGAGATAACAAAATATATAAAAGAAACTTTGATCACGATTTACTCAAAAGTAACCTCCGAGCTAGTGCGTTGTTTATGATAGGGACGGCAGTATTGTTGATAGGGAGTTGGGTGTCACGAAAATATTTTTATAATAACATGACATCGCATATTAATAATAATAATGCCTCCCACACCGAGTTCGGTAACGGTGTTCAGTTTAATTAAAACCAGGCCAGCTACGCATTAGTTATTTTATAGTGCCTAAGTGTGTGCGCAATACACAGAAGCACTCTCTCTTTCTTCATTTTCGTAGCCCAGTGGGATAACCGACACGACTGGCGGGAGATCAGGAGCAGGACCGACTTTTTACATGCCCATCCGACACATGGATCATCTTTCTTTTCAGACAATGCTGATCAGCCTGCATTGTAATAACCAAACTTGAAAGGACATTTTTTGTTCCAACGCGGGAATCAAACCCACGACCTCCGGGTCGAGAGCGGAGCTCTGAACCACTAGACCACGGGGGCTATATATCACATTGCAGCATCGCATAATATTACATTGCAGGCTACAGCTGGGAGAGTATATCGGGGTGCTGGGCGTGGCTGGGCGCGGGCGCGCGCGCGGTGCGCGGCGGCGCGGCGCGGGCGGTGCGCGGCGCGGACGGCGAGCACGTGCAGCGCGCGGGCGGCCTGCGCCTGCTGTGCCCGCAGCTGAACCCCGACGAGAGCCACCGCGTGCAGCAGCACAACGTCACGCTCGACATGTTTGTGAGTACTGGGGCATTACTCTTCAACATTATTCGATTCAGATTCGATTGTGCCGCCTACTCCCGAATAAATTGAAGTTTGTTTATTTTACACGTCGGGAGTACAAAAAGTTACGATCTAACGATTTTCTTTATCTTGGTTAGTTTTAATGTAAACCAAAATAAAATACCAAAATCCGTTGAGATCGAACTGATTCGATTCTCGATTGTGTCGGGAGTAAGACTGCTGGTAGATATTTTAGCTCCCCTCACCGATTTCATTGAAACAAGGCCAGCTACTATCAAATTATGCAATTATTATTATTTGTTATTATATTATAAATATTATATATAATCCGGGCGAGCTTTGTACAGTCGTACCTTATACATACACGTTAAGCAAACTTTCGGCCGAGCTACACCGCAGGCGGATTGTGGAGTGTTAGGTTTTATTTTCTTGATTCGGTTGCCGCGCACATAGCCCGCGATAAAAGCTATGCAATAGCTAAAAAGCGCAGTCGAATTTTTTAATTACCGTATTAATTTAACATTAATTTCCCCGTTTTTCAGGAGAAAATGCAAGAGTATCTGGAATCTTCTACCGGGTTGACGGAGAGCGAGGAGGAGGCGCCGAGCGGCGACACCGTGGTGTACCCGCCCACGCCGCCCCACTCCGACCAGAAGAGCCCGCGCACGCCGCACGCCACGCCCAGCGCGCGCAACGTGCGGCTCGACCACTGACTCCCGGACGATAGTGCTCGGCCACTCTCTATCCAGTGGTGGGTGTCGAACATTGTCTCTGGGTGTAGAAGGATTTCAAGAAGTGTCAGTGATTGGAGATCCCATGAGTAGCAGTTGAGACTTGAGGCTCGACCACCGACTCCAGGACTATAGTGCTCTACTAAACAGTGGTGGGTGTCGATCATTGCAATGGGTGTAAATGGATTTCAAGATGTGTCAGTGATTGACATCCGGACTATAGTGCTTTACTTTCTATCCAGTGGGTGTCGACCATTGCTTCTGGGTATAAATGGATTTTAAGAGAGTTCGAGTGTTTGGTCACCTTATGACTGTGGTAGTTGAGGTACTGATCATTAGTATATGCGTGTCTAGTGCACTATAGCCAAGCCCTAGGACTTCTAAACTGACAATAAAATATAAACCACCTAAATTTTCAAAGACAATCTGGTGATACAACTTTATGTCCAAAGGCTTGAAAGTGAATTTTTGTCTAACAAAATGTTGTTATAAAGAACTCAGTTGTTGATTTTTAAACGCTCATTCAAGCTCATAAAAATACACAATCCGATTAGGATGTTCTAATATTTGTGACTTCATATATGATTGCTTAGTGTATGCGTATAACTGCATGCTTGTAGCTAGCACATAGCTATGTATTCGCGGTTTTCACGTTAGGATAATACTAATTTAATATGATTAATCTGAATATTTGCTGATTGTACTATAATATGTCATGCAGAGGTTACTATAATCAAACTTTTAAGCAACATATCTAAATATGTGATAACACTAACAATACTTATTATTTACTATCATTTCACCATGGCCACATTTAAAAATACTTTGCCTCTTTAACATAATTATATTTTGGTATTTGAGTTTATCTTTTGGATTTTAATGGTTCCTATAACTCTGTTTATGTTAATCTTTATTCATCTATTTGTAACATGCTTAACTTTTTATTTCTCATTGCGCCAATTTGTACTACTTATTCAAAACTTCGTTAATGAATCATTCTAACGATCAAATTATTTAGATAAAATTAGCATATTCTTTTACTAACCAAACTTATCTATAATATAGACTTTAGGTACATGATATACTAAATTAAATTAAACTAATGTAACAAAGTAAGTTATAAAATCAATGTTCCTATTCATAAGTTGTAAGGGGTTAAAATATGTTGAGTTTTCTACTTTAGGCTGCACTAACAATAATAATATGTAATTATGAATCAAATTAATTAGTCACATAGATGTTCACGCTTATTTTTTATTTTGTTGTCGATTTAATCACTCAATCACTAACACAAACTTACAACATTCCAAGGGATAACACTACAACTGCCAGAAAAAGAAAAACTGTGTGCAGTTCCGGACGCCAGTAACCTACGGGCTGATGGTGTTCGAAGGCTTAAGTGACCAATGATAAATTATCAAAACGAATCGTTTGCGTGTTATAGAAGGACTATAAAAATCTAACAAAAACTAGGCAGGCAGCTATAGTTATAATATGATCTATCAATTATTTTGATCAAAATAGGCTTTCGTTGAAAAGGTGCATGCTGCAACATTTAAATTATAGACAGTAGACCTAATCTACATAAATTAGTAACTGTTTATTTGTGATAGGTATAAGTTCTTTATGCATAAACTTTCAAGTTACATTTATTGTTGAATGGCAGTAATTTAATTTTTTTCACTCCATGTAAAATGTATAGATGTGCATGTTATTCAATTTACATAAATGTAATTATTTCATCTCATGTAGTTTAGAAGAATGTATTTTAGTTAATCAGTAATCAATTTTTTTTACCAATCAATATCTACTTTGATATTTTGTATGAATTTTTAAGGGTTGCAGAATCTAGAAGTCCTAATTTACTAAATTTCACATTATTTAACTTTAAGTATTTAGGTACACTCGAAATAACAAAACTAATATATTATCTTAAAGACAAAAAATATATTGGTTTAAAGAGACTGATAAAAAGTTATTACATTAATGATGTTTGACATTGTAGCCAAAGACTGCATCAAAATATTTTACTAATTGAGTACTCTTTAAGCTCAGATTATTAATTTTAAAATAAGCGCTTGAGGATCTGCCATTGTGGGAACAGTTAATAAAAACAAAATGGCGGTGCACTCGCTAGAGGCATTGATATTTAAAAATAGAGTGTAAATGATTTTTCAATGAAAAAATATGAAAATTATACTAGACAAATAAGACTAAAGTACTTCGTAATGTTACATTATAATTAATAAAAGCCATGCAAGGCTTGTTTGCATAATATTATATCAAGTGAGATATGCAATTTCAAAATTTGTGTTTTACCTCTGGTAGTTACGAGACATGTCTAATCACTCACTTTATGTATGTATCTCATTGTTCAAGATTCTATTTTTATGTATTTTATAAGTTGTTGTTGTCAATTATTGTATAACTTATTGCACTTACACAAAATAATACACCATTTTACTAAACTTTAGCACAAATATTGGATAATTCCTATGCTAATGGAATGCTATCGTCTTAAAATCATTCAAAATTCATTTGAATTATCTATTTTATACATTCATACGTCATTGCTACTGCAAATCCTCTTGTGAAGTCTTAAACTTTTTATTATTGTGACCGCATTTTATTTAAATGTTGAGTGTGGAGGAATAGAATATTTTATATTAATATGTAAAAAAATAAAACTACAAAAATATGAAAGTTATATACTAAGCTTAGGGAATTTAATTTATGTTAATGCGACCAATTGTGTAGCAATGTACCGATAGTAGAAATTTATGATTAGATTAGTTGTAAATATGGACTTTAAATTTCTACTTGCGGTCTTGCGTTGTCGCTCAGATGTATATTGAAATGTATATTTATGCCTTTAATGCGAAGCCCTACTGTGCGTTGCGGTAACGTATAACGCAGCGTTGTGCGTGCGATTTAATCGCACCGTGTGTACCTATCGGCGTTGAATCGCAGTAGCGCCGCTCGCGACGCACCGCACAGCCCGCTAATAGTGAATTGTATAGATTTAAGTTGAACGATTACGCTTATCTCGTGTGGCGATTCGCCTTCTATAAGACTTTTGTTAAATTGTATTAAACGCACTAATATAAGTTATTATATGTTCAGATGATACTAATAATATAATGAGTACATTTAGTTCCGGTGTGTATGATCTCATGATAAAAAAAACGCTCACAACATGTTTTGGTCGCTCGTGCAATACGCGTCAGGTTATGTGCTGTAAGAAAATATAGTGTTGATGATCTTTTATACAAGTGTTTTATTACCTTATTTTAGAGAATAATTAAAGACTTTGCTACTGTTTATCACTAGGTATTTATTCCTTTCCACCTTTGCATTTCTCAAAATCTATCCTAGCATGTTGTACACATTTTTCTCTCCTCCGATTTTTACATTATTACGCCAGGTTTCTGAAAGGCTGATCAAATTGATCAATTGATCAAATCAGCTAATCTGAACTCTCATTGATGAAAACAGTGACTGCGAAGTGATGGTCACCAATCAGCGTTCAGATTAGCTGAATTGATCAATTTTATCAGCCTTTCAGAAACCGGGCGTTATTCTCTTAGCACGTTGATACAAGAGAAAAATACCAATGCATAGAAACAATTAAAATTACAGATGCTTAATATTTTATTGCTATAACGTTTTAGAATGTTCTCATATTTAAGACAAGTTATTTAATCTAAATAAGAGAAGTAGAATTCACACAGGAAGTATGAATGTAAAATAATTCCGCCATTTAAAAGTATAATATTATGGGTATTATTCCTAAATTCAATATTATTATATTAATCAATATTTGGTTTTATAATTCGAGAATACTAATCATTAAATTAAAAAAAGAAAAAATACTGATAAAAAAATTACAATGATGAGTGATGCATTGAAGACCGAGTTACAATATATGTGACCTGCCCATTGATGTCTGATAACACTTGACTTTCTACCTTAGAGTGGCCACCCACGGTATACATTTTGTAGGACCGATAATCGGGCAGGCTTAACGCCTCCGTGGTCTAGTGGTCCTGAGCTTCGCTCTCGACCCGGAGGTTGTGGGTTCGATTCCCACGCTGGTACAACAAAAATGTTTTCAAGTTTGGTTAGGACAATGCAGATGATCCATGCATCGGATGGGCATGTAAAAAGTCTGTCCTGCGCCTGTTCTCTCGCCAGTCGTGTCGGTTATCCGTCCCACTGGGTTAAGAGAGTAAAAGGAAGTTCAAATTCAAATTCAAATTCAAAAAATTTTATTTCCAAGTTAAACTTAACAAGCTATTTTCGGAAAGTCAACAAAAATACTACCACCGGTTCAACCCTAGCCCGCCGAGAAGAACCGGCGTAAGAAACTCGGCCGGGGCCATCTTTTAGCAAAAAGATGGAAAATTGTTCTTTTTTTAAAAAGTGTATACATAGTATGTTAACAATGTAAAAACTTAATCTATATATATTACAACAAAAGACAGAGTACATAAAGTACATTGAGGTAGCCTTGCATATGGCCATCTTATTCCCAAGGTGTGCAATCGTCAATAAAATCATTGACCTTATAATAAGCTTTGGAACACAGACGTTCTTTAACTACAATTTTAAATTTATTGATAGGGAGGCTCTGAACGTTATTTGGGATTATATTGTACAGGCGTATACATTGACCTTTAAATGATTTACTAACTTTACTCAGTCTGAACACCGGTATATCTAGCTTGTGCTTATTTCTAGTGTTCCTATTGTGAGTGTCGCTTTTCATTTTAAAATTAATTAGATTCTTTTTAACGTACAACACATTGTCTAAAATGTATTGAGAAGCAACGGTAAGAATACCAATTTGTTTAAACTTCTCTCTTAGAGATTCAAAAGAGGACATTTTGTAAATTGAACGTATGGCCCGCTTCTGCAGCACAAATATTGTGTTAATGTCGGCGGCATTTCCCCATAAGAGGATGCCGTAAGACATCCTACTATGAAAATAACTAAAATATACTAATCGCGCCGTGTCTTCGTCAGAAATTTCTCTAATTTTTCTAACCGCATATGCTGCAGAACTGAGCCTACTTGCAAGATTGGCAATGTGAGGACCCCACTGTAATTTACTATCTAGTGTTATACCCAGGAACACAGTGGAATCCTCTAGTTTCATTTTCTCATCATTTAATAGTATATTGGTTTGTAATTGCTTAACATTGGGCAAAGTAAATTTTAAACATTTAGTTTTTTTAGAATTTAATAATAAGTTATTAACATTAAACCAATGTACTATTTTTGAGAGAGCACTATTTACCTCGTCATAATTTGACTGTTGTCGCTTCACATTAAAAATTAGTGAAGTGTCATCGGCAAATAATACTATCTCATGTTTATCTTTAACTAGATAAGGTAAGTCATTAATATAGATGAGAAAAAGAAATGGGCCTAAAATGGATCCCTGTGGGACACCTAACTCTATTTTAGTCCCAGTGGACCGTTTACTATTTACCTCCACCCTTTGAATCCTATTTGTAAGATAAGAACTCAAAAGGTTTAGGGCTGAGTCCCTTATGCCATAGTGCTTTAATTTCCTGATCAATGTAGCATGCTCAACACAATCAAAGGCCTTGGAAAGGTCGCAAAACACACCTAACGCATCCTGCGATCTCTCCCAAGCTTCAAAAATATTACAAAGCAGACCTATACCAGCGTCCGTTGTGGATCGACCCTTAGTAAAACCATATTGATTATTATGTAATAGATTGTTTATATTAAAATATACTAATAACTGATTTAAAATTAATTTTTCAAATATTTTACTAAAAGTCGGCAAAATCGATATAGGTCTGTAATTTGTCGGATCAGATTTATTCCCAGCTTTAAATAAGGGTATAACCTTGCTATGCTTCATTAAGTCAGGAAAAACACCACTCTTTGTACAATCATTGAAAATCATTGCTAAATGAGGAGCTACGATGTCAATTATTGATTTCATAATTTTTGTAGACATGCCCCAGAGATCAGCAGTATTTTTGATATTTAACATCTTAAATGTATTAACAATTTCTCTGGAATCAATTTCTTTGAACTTAAAATTGACATCACATTCCTTTACATTATCTTTAAGTATTTTTTCAGCAGCTGCAGGAGACGAATCTAGACTTTTTGTAGTTGAGACCGGAATGTCAGCAAAAAACTTTTCGAATACCGTCGCAACTTCTAGATCAGTAGTTATTTTTTTATTTTCAAAACTAAGTTCATAGTTTGTGTTACGACAGGTGACGTTTCCAGTCTCACCAGCTATTATCTTCCATGTAGTTTTAATCTTATTTTTAGAATTTTGTATTTTATTTCTAATATGAAGAGCCTTTGCAGCTTTACAAACTTTTTTGAAAATTTTAGAGTAATTTTTAACATATATTTTAAAAGTTTCACTGTTATTTATACATTTTTCACTGTATAATTCATATAGTCTTTGTCTGCTTATTTTAATTCCTGCAGTTGCCCACTCAATAAAGTTACCTTTTTTGTTGCTATTTCTAACCGATTTAGGAGTAAATACTGAATTAAATTGCTTTCTTATTATCTTAAACAATTTACTAAAAGCTTCATCTGACCTATTTGACCCATCTAATAATTTAATATTTGAACTTAAATTACTCCTAAATTTCTCAATACGTTTAGTATTCACAGGAATAAACACTTGATTTTCCTTTAGGTTAGTGTCACAATATATATTAAAAGAAGCTAACTGTCCGTAGTGATCAGAGCTGAGTTTATTAATTATATCTTTTTTACTTGGAATAAGATTAGTAAATATATTATCAATACAAGTAGCAGTTGTATCACATACTCTTGTTGGTTCTTTAAATAAATTAAATAGGTTATACGATCTAAACAATGATGTGAATCTAACCGTAGTGGAGTTTAGGTCTAACAAATTAATATTAAAGTCACCACATATAATAACGTTTTTGTTAGATGCACATATTTTTGACAATAATTGTTCCATAATTTGTTCAAATGATTCGTATAACCCAGATGGAGGCCTGTATACGCACACAATAATAAGATGACTCAATTCTATGCAGGCCACTTCAATTACTCGTTCAGTTGAGAGACTCACAATATCTTTACGTTCCTTACATTTTAAGGTTTTTTTAATTAATATTAAAGAGCCGCCTCTAATAGAATTCTCTCTACTGAACGAGCTAACTACCTGGTGATCATTGAAATTGAAAATGAGTTCATGATTTCTGAACCAGTGTTCAGATATGCAAATAATATCAATATTAAATTCCTTTAAGAATAACTCAATTTCAAGTTCTTTACCTACCATTCCTTGTAAATTTTGATGCACCAGATTAATCAATTTACATTTATTATTATTTGAAACTTTAAATTTTTTTAAGTCATTGGTAGGATTTTGTACACTTAAACTTAACCTATTTCTGCAAGAGACGTCCTCCATTGTCTTATTATCTAATTTAAATAAGTATTTGGAACATATTCCAATTCGTTAATACTACAACTAGTATTCTGAAGAGAGAGTGTCTTTGTGTATTGCGCACACACTTGGGCATTATAAAATTACTCCTGCGTAGCTGGCCTGGTTTCAATGAAATCGGCTACTGACACCGAAATCGGTGAGGGGAGTTATTAATCGGACAGACCGTTCATCCATATAATTATTTTTCTGACCGACTTACTGTATGACGTGTACGTTGCACTATTGCATTATGTAAGTTCTGTTTTTTACTGACTTAAGTGGGTTTACTTTGAAATATAATATCTAATACCAACTATCGTGTCTATTACTATGCGGGCTAAGTATAGTATGCGGATGTGCTGGAAAAGCAGTGAATATAAACGCCAAGCAAAGTTTAAAGTACATTTAAATTTTAATTGTATTTTCCAAGTTACATTAAAAGCCAAAGCTTCAGTCGCGTAACCTCGTACGCAGTAAACACTTAGTTCATTTGCTATGATTAAAAACGGACCCAGTGCGAGATGGTCTCGCGCAAGGCATAGATTAGAATAATATCAATGGGTAACATACAGTGTGTAAAAGAACACTCACTATAACTTTGAGATAAGATTATACTACCTTTCCACATTTTGGAAATATTTTTTTAAAGTTTTTTTGTCAAAAAGTAACATTTTTTTTTACTTTTTACCATTTCTTTTCTTTTCATTTTGTCGCAAAAATAACGACAAAGCAATTATTATTTTTTTAATTTTGTAAAAATTATAAAAAAATAAATTTCTAGAATGAGAAAAGGTAGTATGTATAATCAATAATATCCTAAAGTTATAGTGACTGTTATTTATACACCCGTTATACATTATACAAGATGTAAAATAAATGAGTGATAATATTTTAGGGTGTGAATGTGCCTCCTATGTAGAGTATACTGTGAAGTATCTCTTTCAGCGCTGGTACTTTAGACATTAAACTCTATATATACGGGAACCATACACACCTTAAAGGATTATCACGAATTAATATTATAGCCTGTAGCACGAAGATAATAATAAACCTGCATAAATTATAAGCACGAAGGGTTCCGAACAAAATGCAAAAATCACGTTTGTTGTATGGTAGACTATTTTATTTTATTTTTGTTTTAGTATTTGCTGTAGCGGCAACAGGAATACATAAGTAAGTGTGAAAATTTCAACTATCTGACTATCGCGGTTAGTGAGATAAAGCCTGGTGAGTGGCGACAGACGGACAGACGAGTCTTAGTAATTAGCATAGACCGATTACATGTATAATTGGTCCATGGTAATAGCATGGTAATAAGTTCCCGTTTTTTATCTTCTGGGTACGGATCCTTAAAAACTGAATCCTTGGTATATTGGTATGGTCAGTATGGTACCTAAGTATCCATCATATCTAGAAATCTAGAATACACAATATACATAATATACCAATAACTACTTAATGACACCTTTATTAATATTACATTTTATTAAGTTCTATTGATAATGGAGAAAAGAGCAGAATATTGAATTGTTATGGCTGCCTGCTGTGCTCCTGGCCCACATACATGTAGGTAGTTTCGGAGTGAACTGGAAATAAGAATAATTTTTGTCGTTTTAAAATCTTATTACCCAATATTATGAGTAAAATGTGTATGTTTTACCTTTTACCCCAACAGTTTACCCAAATCGGAAATCTTAACAAAATTAATAATACCTAGTTTGATAAGTATAAATTAAAGTAGTCGTTACAATAACATAATATGTATACTTTCAGATAAATCTGCACAGCCGAAATAGCTCAGTTGGGAGAGCGTTAGACTGAAGATCTAAAGGTCCCTGGTTCGATCCCTGGTTTCGGCAGTTATTTTGTTTCGATTTGTTTTATTTTTATTATGTGTATGATATTTTATTTATTTATTTATTAGATATACAAATATTAATTTCGGAAGAAGAATAATATTACGTATATTTTATAGTAGCTAGTAGGTAATTAATATTAGGTACACCAATGTAGAGCTACAAGAGTCGAATGACAGACGCATCATAATAATTGAAAATATACCACTAGTAAATTATTATAAATATATACCTATAATAATAAAAATTCTAATATGAAAAATATAAACATATTTTTCTATATTTTCAGATTTAAACTAAGCGGGCGCGGCGGTTTGTATTCAAACTTTTTAGAACCTGAAGGTTGACTAGCTTGATTTTTGACAGCAGTGTTTCGTATACGAATTTTTGACAGTTGGTGCACAAGTGTCAAAACGCCATATTTTCTAACAGAGAATTTATTTTCCAAAGAAGCTTGCAAATATCAAATAATCCACTTGCTACCTGCTACCAGTTTATGAATCTAGCATAAAAACTAATCGGAAACATTAGCATTGCGGTGTTTCTAAGAAGAGGATTGGATTTGTCTTCGATTTCACGTGATTTTATAGCGAGGTAAACAACTTTCGAAATAATAAACGACTCATTCCTTGGTGATAAGAAGCATGTGTTTTGTATATAAACTTCAGTAATAAAACAACTCATACTATCTTTAAACAAATCTATAATCGTCTTTACATGTAATGTTATCTTCGTGCAAAAGGTTCGTTTGATGTTAATATTGGACATTATTTATCATTGAGGGTAAATCTTAATAGTGTAATGACAAAATTTTAATGTTGTTGCTCAGTTAGGTACTTACTTAGACCCACTTAGACAGTTATTTGATAAAGTACTAGTAAATAATAGTATGGTATTTTGCAGTGCACAGCAATGGGTGATTCAGTAGAACAGAATGATCCACCAAAAGATGTAAGTTAACCAAATTATATAATTAGTAGGTATCTATTATAATGAATATTTTGAAAATAACAGTTTTAATAATAAAATTGTCAAATAGTTAAATTGAGTTTCAAAATATAAGTATTTTATGTAGGTAGATTTGTATTGTGTATATCTAGTAATGGAAAAATGCCCCTTTTAGCCAAAAGAATTGGAAAAGCTAGAAGAAGCAAAACTCAAAGCTAAGTTTCCAAATGCTATGCTTGGCCGAGGTCCTGGCGGCCACTCAGCTTTTTTGCAGAAGAGGTTAGCCAAAGGAGTAAGTAATAAATATTACCTAAAAAGGCTTTAAGATATATGTTATACAGACAAGTAGCTGTGTGATATGAAATCTTATCATTTTAAGTTTCAATTCTTTATTTGTTTCTTTTTATTATTACAGCAAAAATTCTTTGACTCTGGTGACTATCAAATGGCAAAACAGAGACCAGGAAATCTTGCAGCGTCTTTCAAAGCCCCTGCAGCACCAGCCAAACTGCCGACAGGAGATGCAATCCCAACACCAGAAACAGTGCCTTTACGGAAAACATCTATCATTCAACCCAAGTACCAGCCATCTAGCCAAACATCCTAGCCTAGACGAACATCCCAGCCTAGCCATTGCATGTGGGCAACCTGCCATAAGGCCACATAAACCTGTATATTGTGGATCTGAGCTTTTGGGTTTTCCAGCTCCACTTATTATTTTCTGAGTAACGCTAAATAAGGCTCACATTAAGCCATTTTTTAATTTGCTTAAAGAGCACAGCTCATTAGCTTGTTTTTAGTTTGTATTTCACTAATTTACTATTTGTCATATCATTTCAAGTCTGCAGGGACTTTACTAAATGTGTTGGAATTATAAATTTTGTAAGAATAGGTGTTAAAATGTGAATAATATTAGGTAAAATAATGTTAGAAATGTGATTGAGCCTTGTGGTAGTACACTTAGGTTCCTTAAATGTGTATTTCTATTTTTAATATTTTTAAAATTTAATATCATCCACAACAGTAATTGTTGTAGATGAATGAAAGTAATAGAGTAAATCACTAGTGTATGATGTACTATTCTGTGCTATTTATATCATGTTACAATCATCCAATTTTATAATCTCCGTGTCTACATAGGTACTGTATTTAACATAAATATTATATATTTAATTAGGATGATGACTTGTATCATTTATATCATCTAAAGTAAAATTATAAAAAATACTAATAAATTATTTATTTTCAAATATATAAATGACTTTTGGAGTTTAAAATAATAATTTATCTTTTCCTTGTTTCATTCAGGCATTATTTTAATATTAGATATCAGTCATCATCTCGATTAAAATGGAGTGATTAAAATTACTTCACAAAAGAAAACTGGTTAAGTCCATATTTTATTTGCTCCATTGGAAATAAAAGCAAAATAATGTGACCAAATTTGTACTAAGACCTTCTGTTGCCTGCATGTCTTTTTTATTTCTTATTTACAAATATGACAGCAAATTAACCTTTTTCCCTTTTTGATCAATTTGTCAGTTGAGCAACATTTGAGCTATGCAGTACCGCTGCTCAATGTACCTGTTTCACTAAATTGAATGTCTCTTGATGTTGATGCTTATCGGACTAAAATGTATGCTTTTAATTGTTGCTTGAAGGCAAGGATTGGTTGGGCTCTTTCGAAATAAAACGCAGTATGTTTTTATAATCCTCTTCGAAAGTTGTTACAAAATTTAAGTGAGTGGTTTGTAATAAGGTTACATGTGATGTTTAGATTTAGGTATTGCCCAACGTGTGGATACAAACCACGAGTTACTGTCAAGAAGTGAGAACAGGGAATGTGGAGTTAGCATTATTTAATTAAAAATAAATACTTATAAAATTGGTTCTTTTTATTTTTAAAGCTCCTGTGATATTTATTGTCTATCAATATGCATGATGACTATATAGTTATTAAACATAGTGTTTATTTTTAATGCAAGACTATTATGTAATCTATTCATTAAAAAATAAAACTCCAAAATACTAAGTCAGCCAAAAATTTTGTTACTAAGTAGCTGTGGTTAAAAATATAATTATTTTAAATTGATACAGAAATGTATTTATTTGATTTCTAATTGATACAGAAATATTGATTTGTTTTTAATAAAAAAAAACAAGATCAGTCATCATGCCTATTAAAACCTGTGTTACCAATTTTTTTTGTAACATTCTAGACAATTTTTGTGCAATTTCTAGCCTAGATTAAAACTTAATAATAGAACAAAACAATACATAAGGCTTTTACATTCATTAGAGCATACAAGAAGATAATCATAATCGTTAATTTTATTAATTCTAATAATTACATAACTATATATACAATGTAACAATATTAGACAGCAAGTTTAATGGCACTTGGTTATTTAAAGGGAATTTAACCATTAGTTAACAGACGAAATACGAGATGCCCTGGCTAAATTCTCTTATTCAGATCTCCTCTTGTATATTTGGCTTTGGTTATATGTGACTGCTCTCTGTAAAGAAAAAAAAAAGAGTATAATATAATGGTGCGGATATATATTACAAGACCTTAAACAAAAATGTTTTTTATCATAATGTAAAAATAGCCGAATCGGTTCAGCCGTTCTCGAGTCTCTCTCGAAATATTTGTGGAAATCCAGCGAAGGTTTAAACGGTGAGAAAAGAAATAAGTTCCGCGATGTAATTAAATTTCATCACAAACTGATTGTATGCTCTACGAAGTGGGCACAGGTCAGCTAGTACAGATATATAAATGAGCTTATGGAATAAAATATAACCTGGATTCCAGTGAACATAGTCTGGTGTGGCGGCGGCCTGGTACTCCTGCACCAAGTCGTCCACCACGCTGCGCGACTCGTCGAACTCCTCCAATGACTCTTTGAACATCGGCTCCTTGCGGAACACCTCCAAGAATGCCTCTCGTTTCCGCAGTTTGTCGTACTGTTGAAGACATCTGTCGAATAGCTGAAAAAGACAATCAATATATATTAGGAGATCCATGCTATGAATGGGCTAGCTTGATCAGTTAATCTGTGAGGCCATGGTTAACAATAATCGTATTCGGAATCCTTAACAAAGGTTACCATGAAATAAATATACATAATATAAATTTATTTCAAAGAAGAATATAACAAGCATTATCTATTCTTTCACCCAAACTACTTGCATGTCCTATAGGGAAGTTAAGGGATTCAAGCATATATCAAACAGTGCTTCTCATTAAGGTTGTTTAGCCTTTAGTATAGTTAGGCTAACCGCTACTTTGTTTTTAACCGACTTACAATAAAA
The DNA here is from genome assembly GCA_905187575.2 of Celastrina argiolus. Lineage (NCBI taxonomy): Eukaryota > Metazoa > Arthropoda > Insecta > Lepidoptera > Lycaenidae > Celastrina > Celastrina argiolus. The sequence goes on from LR994585.1 coordinate 19,245,441, forward strand.
GGAGGAGGTTCTCAATTCGGCCTGTTTTTAAATTCTGCTGCTGCCGATTGATTTTTTATCGCAAAGTGTACTTTGTGGCATTGGTCTCAAAGAGGGTTCATATCAAAAGAACAAAGCACTAGAGCTATAAATATAGAAATCATTTTTTATGTTTTAGTGCAAATGAAACGTCCAGCGTTTACACTAGAATATCAACGAGCAGATGCGAGGGAACGCAGACAGAACATCGAAAGAATTTCTTAAGTCTATTTACACTAAAAGAATGGAATCGAGTGGGTACAGACTGAGCATTCGCTCGCTTGATGTACCTATACCCATCCACGTATCTTAAATCTTAATACATAAAAATCAATGCCACTTTTCGTTGTAGGTTTATAACTCAACAACGCCGAGACCGATATGGCTAATTATTTTTTTGTTGTTTGTTATGGTACAGGAGAAGATTTGTATGAAAAAAAAATGTCAAAGCAAATAAGGTCACAGGGTTTGAACCTGGACTCGATCTTTCCCGTCGTTGCTAGTCTATATGATACGGTCGTGAAACAACGTTGTTTACAAATAGAAAATAAAAATTATGAAATGCTATAAATACCGCATTTATATAGGCTTAAACAATTTATATGCTTAACGAAGTGAGCACGGGTCAGCTAGTAGCATATATATTACAACTCACCGACGAGATATTGGTGTGATTGGCGAGCAGCAGGCCGGAGACCTTGTGCTCCTTCAGCACGTAGGGCGAGCGCCGCGACAGCGCCACCTGTATGGAGGCCGGGCCCCACGGGATGAACGACGCCAGCCGCCGCTCGCGGATGCGCTGCAGGGACTTGTGCACTTGCGACGGGTCCACCTCGCCCTGCGGGAATACGTTGTATTTAAATGCTTATGTTAGAGCGAGAGTTTAGACGGACAATAACGGGCAGTCGACACGCGTATACGCTCAGCTTTCAACGAGATTCGAATGAATTTCTATATACAGTCAGCGCCATAAGCGCGCGATGTTACTATCGTGTATGTTACTTGCTAAATTTCTTCAATCACATCAAGCAAACCTCTAGGTCACCGGAAAGTACCCTACAGTCGCCTATACATATTGGCCGAGTGTTGCCGAGCGGCGGCAAACGCCAACGTGTAATTTAGTCTATTTGCCGAGCCTTGTATTTAGTCTATTTGCCGAGCCTTGTATTTAGTCTATTTGCCTAGCCTTGTATTTAGTCTATTTGCCGAGCCTTGTATTTAGTCTATTTGCCGAGCCTTGTATTTAGTCTATTTGCCGAGCCTTGTCATTGCTCGGCATCGCTCGCCTAGCTGGCCGAGTGAAGCCGAGCGCCAACGTATGGACGGCTCATTTGCCGTCACAAGCGTTGGCTCGCCGTCGCTCGCGACCACTCGCCTCACTTCATCCAAAGTCGGTTTTTGTGCACAAATCAAAGGCGCTCGGCCAATAGCTTTCACACATTTTTAACATGCGTTGGTGAAATCGGGACTAAGTATGCGTTTTTATGACAACAACGGCCGTATCGTTTAAGTTACAGCTTCAGTCCACGAGTTCCAGTAATAAAGAGTATTTAAAAGAGTATTGAACTTTTGACAGACAGAAAGACCCATGGGCAAGAACAGTGATATAATATCTCTTCAGAGAGAAGCTCCAGCCTGATATAGTTATACGAACCCCACTTCACTAACTGTGACAATGCTACTTATATAATAAAAAAAGTACTTATTTTTAAAGGCATTAAGGGCTCGTTCAAACACGGCGGATACCGTGCGGATCTGATGCGCAAGCAAGCGAAAGTGTTCAGACATACGCGGTGACGCGCGATCATCACGAGGTAGGGTATCAGCCTCTCAGTTTAATAATGGAAGTCGAAGAGGCAATATGTGTGTATTTACTACTCCGCAAAAAAAACAAAACGGCAATATTGGGTTTTTTGGGCCAATTTTACATGATCGGCTCACTCGAACTCCGCCGTCCATTGTCATAACGATACTTACGATTGCGATACGCGCGGATTCCACGAAGCAACTGAACACGCGTAGGGAATTTCGTAGAATTTGAACCGCGCGGCAAACGTGCGTATTTACTTCCTTGCGGGTCGAGTTGCGGTAGTAGCGTTTAGTGTGAACGTTCTAGTACTATGCTAATAAAATAAGAATCGCGCGGTTTGCATCTGCGCGGTTCCGCTGTGTCTGAACTAGCGCTAAGACTATGTTACCTGTATAATGTTCAGTATAGATATGTAGCAGTGCTGGTTGGCGCGGTCGGGGCTGAGCGACACCATCATGTTCTTGGGCTGCAACAGTCTCTGCATCACGTCCAGCACTGTGGTCTTCCTTATCTTTGGCGCCTGAAATAAATAATAAGTTTCAAATCAGATTTCAGTACCGGTGGTCAGTTTCGTGAAACCATGGGCCTTACTCTCCAAACTGAATCGATTTTGATTCAGATTCGATCGTGAAGCGTACTCCCGAATAAATTTACATTTGTTAATTTTTATTCTCAGTCGATTGATATGGTCGGGAGTACAAAAAGTTACCTAACAATTTTCTTACTAACCAGTAGTTTCAAAGTAGGTAATCCACCAAATAAAATACCAAAAGTCGTTGAGATCGAACTGATTCGATTCTAGATTGTGTCGGGAGTAAGCCTGCAGGCTAGCTACGCAGGAATCATATTTATAGTGCCGAAGTGTGCAATATATAAGAACCCTGTTTTGACACAACAGGCGAGAGAACAGGCGCAAGACCTACTTTTTTTTAAATATTTTTTAAATAAATAAAATAAATAAACGTTTATTTGCAGCTATAACCACTAATTACATACTATTTAAAATTGTATGACACAATTAAAAAATAAAAATAAAACACAAAAATACTAAAACAACAATAAAGAAAATATCTCGGTATTGCTGGCACACCTAGTATGTCCAGCACCGGTCTTCCGCTTGACCCATTATGTGATTTTTATACATAGTGCGCTTGAGTGTCTAAAGCGGTCGCGGCGTGGCGGCGATCGTTTGTTCAATTGCGTCAAAGCATCCCAGCACTATACTCGGAATTTTAATTAGATTCCACATTTGACATTAGCTACTGTCATTTTGTAAAATAATGATACCACATTTATTAGTGTAGTGATAAACACAAAAATCGATAAACAATCGCGATTTATGTTAGTAATCATAATAATGGTGTGCCAATTAAAGACTAAATTACTGATTTTTATTTAAATAAATACATTATTATTCATAAAAAAAAATGGGTGCGTGTACTTATGTACGCGCGTGAGAAGTTATACTTCTTTAGCATCATTAAAAAATAGTTTTTTATATATATATATATAATTATATATATAATATATATCTATATATAATTTTTTCGAGACTTAATGAGCGGTTAAGCAGACGACTTCATACTGTTAATTTTGTGTCACAGGTGCGCGCGCATCTAAAAATTTCACTCTCATCATTTTTTCATAACGCGCCTAAAGAAGTATAACTTCAATAATTATTTATTAATTGGTAATCACTGCTTTATTGTAATGGTCTAAATGCGTATCCCATGTGGTTAAAGAAGAGGAAAAAAAAAGAGTAGGTTAGATAATATGTTAATTGACAACATCAGACACATCTATACAAATAAGGGCCGATTTTTCAATCGTCAGATAACTTTTATTAAAGTTATGAGGATTAGCATAGGCTACTTTTCATCATCATCATCGTCATCAAACTAATGATCTCCGAATCGACTGGACCGACTGTTTTTGACCGGAGCATTCACCGGCTTAGCTTTAAATGTTAGTAGGTGTAATCTATACATCTACATTAATAATATTATAAAGAGGAATGATTTGTATTTTTGTATGTAACGACTTAACTCAAAAAGTACTGGACCGATTTTAATCAAATTCTTTTTTCATTAGAAAGCTACATTATCACTTAGTAACATAGGCTATATAAAAATCAATGTTGCTGTTCATTAGTCTCGCTAAAACTCGAGATCAGCTGACTCGGCTATTTTTGGTCTTGAAATATTCGTTCGTCCCGCGAAGGTTTACACGGTTTCCATGCTCAACGAAGTGGGCACGGGTCAGCTAGACTATAATATATATAAAAGAAAGTCGTGTTAGGTACCTACACTATTTATAACTAAAGAACGCGAACGTTAGTTTGTTTTAAGTCATAAACTATTTTTATGCTCAACGAAGTGGGCACGGGTCAGCTAGTTTATAACAGACAGAACATGTTACAGAAATTGACAGCGATAGCGATGACGGCGACAATTTATAAAATAAAATATTACCAAAATACATATATTTGTTTTATTTCTCTTTTTTTAGGTATACTACTATAAACGAGAGGAATCGATGCCGAAATATTCCATTTTTGTATCGAATAATTTCGCACGTCACTATTTAGTACTTGTCATAACGTTGCAACACTGAATGTGTCAAATCTGGAATCGAATTAAAATTCCGAATATAGAGCTCGCGCCAGGGGGGGTCCACTTCGAACAAACGCTACGTTCCTACCTACAGTCTTAATATGTATGTACTTTTCGTCGAACATTCCTCATTCGCCTTTTTTTATTTTTTTTAAGTTCGTTCATGATGAACTGGCTAAGGTCGTAGACCATACTGCCAAGTCATTAGTTTCTAAAATTCTATTCCGTGTATTATTATTTTTTTCTTAAGTTTTTATTCCAGTATTATTATACGTCTTCAGTTTTTTCTGTCTCATTTGTTTCTATTCCGTAGTTATTTATTTTTTTTCCTTAGTTTTTCTTCTAGTTAAATGTCTTCAGTTTTTTTTTGTCTTATTTGTTTCTATTCCGTAATAAAAATGTTTTTGTGTGAAGTTAATACAAAACGCTCACGCGTTCTACACTCTAAACACACATACCGAATATATAGTACTAGTGGTCCGTACCGGCTTTGCACGAGTGGATATATTTTGTTTCTTAAAACTTTGGCATTTGTTTTATTATCAAGAGCTTTAGGGAAAGAAGTATAAGGGCACTTTTTTAGGGCACTTTTTTAGGACACACATTTACTAATAAATCATATAAAGTAAAAAGTAAAAAAGTATAGATATAAATAATTTGTATTTTTAGATGAGAGTATAAATAGAATTAAAAAGGCAATAAGAAAAAATGTCGCAGCAGATTATAGAGTAAACAATCGAATAAAAGACCTAACACCAAACAATAAAAAAACATTAATTTCTTTACACCAGCAACATCTTATTTTTTATTGCAGTTGTCTTGACTGTATACTTCTCAATTCTAAAGCGTCATATTTTCTCAAATATATTATATTTTATTACACTAATTAAATATTGCATGTGTAATGACATTAATGTTTTTTTTTATTGTTTGGGGTTAGGTTGATTACCATCTTATTTTTTATTACTTGTGTTGTCTTGACTGTGTATTAATTAGGTACTCAATTATATAGCGTTTATTTATCACATTGCCTCAAATATATCATATTTTGAGGCAATGTGATATTGAGCGTCTAAAGATATTCTTATTAATACATTTACGTAAATAAAAAGTAAAACATAGTTAAAAATTCCGATGCATGCAACTCATACGTGACACAGCTTAAAGATCTTGCTAAATTATAATTTAATTAATTACTTATATAAAAGGCAATGAGGTCGACCGTAAGAAAATATAAACATTTAAGAACATAACAAACGTATTTTATAAAATAAAGAATATAGAAATATATGACTTTATTCAATTAACAAAACACAATAAGATTTTTAAAAAATAACCTAATAAATAAAAACAATTGTAGGTTAATTAAAGTATGTAGTAGTTATTAATTATTTAAAGTGATAAACATTCTTAAGAAAGCGTTTTATTAGATTGATCTTTAAAACAATTAAAGCTGTCGTTAAAGATATCCTCGGATAAAGCAGCTACTATTGTATTAAATAAATATCTTTGTCATAGGTAAAGTCCATTCCGTGAAAAAAGTCTCGCGACAATAATAATTGGGACTTAAACATAAGTAAATAAATATTATTATATTGAAGGTCAGTATTTTAGGATTTGTAGGAATAACCCGTAATGTCGGTGAATACTGAATACTAGCTTTTACCTAGGTATTCTCTCTTAGATTATTTAATCTAAGTATTCTCTTAAAATATTTAACATGCCGTCGCGCGATTAAAGCGCCGCGTCTAGAGGACTCCTTTCCGAGGAATCCTGGATTAGTTATGGAAGCTTGTAACTGTAACTTTTAAAATGTTAAGTACAATAATAATCATTCATATGCTGTAAGCGTACATCGAAGCAAATTCCGTTCTAATTATTTTTTTGCACATTCAACACTTGCAGATTGTTAAAATAATAATTAAAAGAAGTAGAAGAATAAAAAATATATTTTGAGAAAAAAATGGCTGCCGGCTGCAAAAAAACTGATTTTAATTAATTTATTAACTTCTAAAACAAGTAATAGTAAGTGTAAGATTTAAGCATTTAAGGCGCACCAAAATATATTAAGTAAGTATAATAACGTGTATTACGAATACACGTTTTACATCACATAACCTCGTAAAAATGTTCATAAACAATTAAACATACTAAATCGGCGATATAATTCCAAAGTTTGTATTTATATAAAAAAGTAATAAACAAATAATAATAACAAACAAAAATTCGTCTATAATATTACAATAATATGTCACGAGGTGTTATTGTATGTACCTATTAAAAGAACGTTTTATAACATTTGCAACTACGCAATTAAAATATTATACTTATAGATGTTTGATCATACTTCAGTCTCTGGTATTTAATCTAATTATTAACATTTTCTTTTAGGTTGTACATCGTTTTCCAAATCCAAGAAAATTCAAAAATATTTTGGAAGCTTGGTTGAAATTTGTCCAAATTCATAGCTGCTGTTAATAACTATGTTAAGTGCAGGATATAAGAAAGGTGAGTAAACCAATCAAAACCAACTACTTATTTTTAAGGAGTCCACAGATGTAATCTACAAAGTGTACTGTACATCAACTTATTAATTATGTATAAAGTATCACACACATACAATGGGTAATGCAATTCTTCTAATTTACCTTTCCTCTGATTTACCTTGTTATACCTATTTCTTATTGAATATTTTCATATTTTATCTGATACAAAGCTGTAAACACATTTTATCTGTTATGTGTGTCTTCTGACAATTTGTTTAATATTCATGGATACATAACACCATTAGAATGGAATACTATTAAAATATAATATATAGATAATACTAGCTGACCCGTACCCACTTTGTTGAGGATATTTTCTCACTATGTAAATCATTCCTGGACTTCCATGAATATTTCAAGACCAAAAATAGCCAAATTGGTTAAGCAATTCTCAAATCTTGGCAAGACTAAAGAACAGCAATTCATTTTTATATATATAGATAATATTATTGTAAATTTTTTTGATTTATTATTAGTACCTCTAACTTTTTTATTAATATTTTTCAGCTTCAAGAGGAACAGTGTGGATACTTCTTAATGGTATTTGTGAAGAAACCTAATAGGTTTAAATCGAAGGTCAACACAAGCTGGGCTGGTCATTAATGGTTTTTGAAACAAGGTAAGCACACTATTTATTTAAGAAAATGGTTTAATCTGTAAAATACTCAGTTTGAAATAAACTTCTCCAAAATGTTTGGACCAATTTTAACAATATTAAGTAATTATTTAAAATTCAATATTAGTAAAATATAACAATCATTGCAATATGTTTGCATAAAACAAACGGAGACCTAATTTGGCATTAGTTGCCAAAATAAATGTGAACTCATTAAAAAATCATTTTCTTATTGAGTTAACATTATTCTATAATAATAATTATTATTATATCTTTGAATACTTCACACCACACATAATATATGTTACAGGTATCAGACAATGGAAATATATTTAATACTTTTTACCATACAGACGTATAAAAATTTACAACTCTTTCAGCGTTGCTATTTTCAGTGACCTCTATACGAGTAGTAGACAATTGTCACAACTCACAAATTTATTTTAGATATTGTATAATCTGCATACTACCTAGTTTAAGTATAGTAGCCATGTGTGGATTATTTACTTTATTATAACATCTATTTTAAACTACCTAAGTAATGTAAAAAGTGTAAGACAAAATAATAAGTCTCAATATAAACTTATTCAAAGAGGTGTACCACAGGGAAGCATACTGGGTCCATTTCTTTTCTTAGCCAATATTAATGACATAACTATGGCTACTGTGTGTCTTATTTGATGATTACACTACAATACTGATCAAATGTGAAAATTATAATACTTATGAAAGAGAAATAAATTAAGCCTTAAAAGACATTATTAATTGGTTGATTCCTAACTATACAGTGTGTAAAAAGAGCAGTCACTATAACTTTTAGATACGATTATACTACCTTTCCTCGTTTCGGAAATGTATTTTTAAATTTTTTTTTTTAATAAACTAAAAAAAAATTTTTCTTTTTACCATTTGTTATTTTTTGTCGCAAAAATAATAGTAAATTTTTTTTTTTACATTTTGTGAAAAAAAAGAAAAAATTACACTGGGTGTAAAGTAAATTAGTGATAATACTTTAGGGTGTGTATGTGCCTCTTATATAGAGTTTACTGTGGAAGTATCAGCGGTGAAAGACTTACTTTTGAGTTTCAGGTTTATACGAGAAATGACCCAACATAAATTTGCCCATACAATAATAATAAAAAAAAGTATCTTGTTCAGTCCTGGTACTTTCACAGTATACTCTACATACGGGACCCATACACACCCTAAAGTATTATCACTCATTTATTTTACACCTTGTATACAGGACAACCTCTTTATTATAATATTTAAAAATATACATTTTGTTGACACAGTATTAAACAGGGTGTAAAAAGAACAGTCACTATAACTTTGAGATACGATTATACTTCCTTTCCTCAATTTGGAAATGTATTTTTTTACACAGTATCATCACTACATAGTATAAAACAAAGTCGCTTTTTCTGTCCCTATATCCCTATGTGCGCTTAAATCTTACATAATATTACATAATATTACCTTTTCTAACATTTAAATTTTTAAATTTTCAGTGTTCAAAAACGAAGAAGTCACGACTTGTGAGTTCTGAATAAACAGTGAACATAATATTGAAAATATTAGTATGAAGGTGAGCAAAATAATAAAATTTCTTTTGAAAATAGTTTAATTCGTAAAAAACGGTTTGACCATTTTGATTGGTCAAAACCAATCTAAACAGTATTTAATTATTATTAAATGCAATATTAGTTGAAAATATTAATTGTAACATTATTCATGAATAATCAAATGACACATAATATTATCTTTTGTAACATGTAATTTTAAAATTTTCAGTGTCAAGAAGTAAATTTTTTGAAGTCACTTTTTTTTCTAATTTATTGAACCATTTAACCATTAACATTATTTCAAAATCATAATTTGGTGCACAAGTTTTATATGTACTTTTGCCGAAATATAATATTGCATCATGATCAATTAAAAAAAATACATTTCTGATTTTTATATTTTTCAGCATCAAGAGGTATATGTTTGCTTAAAACAAACATACCTTATTGTTTGCATTATTTGCTAATACATGTTAACTAAAAAATAAATTATACATAATATTACCTTTTCTAACATTAAATTTTTTAAATTTTCAGTGTCCAAAAACGAAGAAGAAGTCACGACTTGTGAGTTCTGAATAAACAGTGAACATAATATTGAAAATATTAGTATGAAGGTAAGCAAAATTAATAAAATTTCTTTTGAAAATAGTTTAATTCGTAAAAAACGGTTTGTCCATTTTGATTGGTCAAAACCAATCTAAACAGTATTTAACTATTATTATTATTAAATGCAATATTAGTTGAAAATATTAATTGTAACATTATTCATGTATAATCAATAATAATTGTTGCCTGCAATTTGTTTGTGTAACATAAACGGGGATCTAATTTTGACATTATTTGCTAAATTACAATTCCACACAAAAAATGACACATAATATTATCTTTTGTAACATGTAATTTTAAAATTTTCAGTGTCAAGAAGTAAATTTTTTGAAGCCACATTTTTTTTCTAATTTGTTGAACCATTTAACCATTAACATTATTTAAAAATCATAATTTGGTGCAGAAGTTTTATATGTACTTTTGCCGAAATATATTATTGCATCGTGATCAATTAAAAAAAATACATTTCTGATTTTTATATTTTTCAGCATCAAGAGGTATATGTTTGCTTAAAACAAACATACCTTATTGTTTGCATTATTTGCTAATACATGTTAACTTAAAAAAAAATTACATAATATTACATTGTTTGTATTATTTGCTAATATACATGTTACATAATAATATTACCTTTTCTAACATTTAATTTTTTTAATTTTCAGTGTCCAAGAAATCACGACTTGTGAGTTCTGAATAAACAGTAAACATAATATTGAAAATATTAGTATGAAGGTGAGCAAAATAATAAATTTCTTTTAAAAATAGCTTAATTCGTAAAAAACGGTTTGACCATTTTGATTGGTCATAACCAATCTAAATAGTATTTAATTATTATTATTATTAAATGCAATATTACTTTAAAATATTAATTGCAACATTATTCATGTATAATAAATAATAATTGTTGCCTGCAATTTGTTTGTGTAACATTAACGGGGATCTAATTTTGACATTATTTGCTAAATTATAATTTCAGTGAGTTCTGTATGAACAGTGAACAAAATATTGAAAATAAAATAAAAAGGTAATCAGAACATTTTCATCAGAACATTTGATCAGAAATTTTTCATTTATTGACAAAAGTAACTGGTGTGTAACTAGTAACTGTGTATTGTGATGCCCTGGAATGTCTTGTGACAGCGATGCAGTAGCAATTTTGAACTCTTAAACCTTGCCATAAGAAACTAACAGAGGGAATGCAGGCACTTACTTTACATTACTCTAAAGAGAAATAAATATATGTAATACTAGCTTTTGCCCGCATCACGCACGCGCATACAATGTGCGCGATGATCGGTTAAGTAGATTTGGCTTGAAAGCGTTACAAACAAACAGACATTCATATGTCAAGTGTTGTAATGTGATCAGCTGTAGTAGACTAGTACGCTTTAGCAACAAACGCCGTGACTCCCCAGTCAAATTAATAATATTAATAAGCTATTAGCTAACCATACTGGCCTATCCAAAGCATATATACTCTGTTAGTAACGACGACATTATCTAACTTTCTAAACGATATATATTTTAGTACACACCTAAAATATAAAATGCATTATTATTGTTATAAGTACCTATTAGAATAATGTATATTTTTATTATTATTATATATTTTGTCTTATATAATATAGTTACATTTATAATAAAATATAATATAATACTTGTACTCTCCCTGCATCACAAAGTTAATAATAAATGCCCAGTATGTAATAATATATTGTTTAAGTATTTAACAAACCTCGTATAATTAATTTATATTATCATCACAAAACCATAAAGTTTATCAATAGTTTGTATACTAAACAAATTATTTTTATTTTTTCAGTATTATGTATTCAATGTGTCAATCAATGCTGAGCACTAAGACAAGCGTAAAGAAGCCTAACTAAAAAGAAATGACTGATGAATACGAACCCCGTTGCCGCCCCTAGAAAGTGATGTCGCGGCGCGCAACATGCACTGCAATTAGACTGGCAAAATTAAATGATTAATATTATAATATTAATCTTATCTATGCGGATAATAATATAGTATTCGAAATTATTATCCTTCTGCAATTAAGTTACGAATTGGCGACGTGCTTATTTAATTCTTGTCTTCAATATAATAATATACCTATGAGTATAAAGAATATTTACCACGAGATATATACTATAGTATGTCCGAGATAAATTTAACCTGATCGTAAACAAACCCGTCTATGACACAACCAAAAACTAGTAAGTGATGCCAATTGGCCAATATTATTACAATGATTTTTGTTTTCTATGAATCCAATAGACTATAGGCTTGTATTCTGCAATCGTTAGTGTCAAAATGGCGTATTTTTCAGTGAAAGATTTTCATTTGATGCTTAAACTTATTAAAATTGTTTTAAAATGTATTGGAGAAGAAAGTGTAATCCTTTAATATACCTGTCAAAGTGTTGATAAGTGTGCACAATAAGTGAATATGTGAATATTTTGGTGTTTTTTGTTTGTTTACGTTCAGGTTAAATTTATCAGAGACGAACTATATATTATATTCTTTATACTCGCCAACGAAAATATAAATGTGAAATGAGAGCCAAGTTCAAAGACAAAAAAAAATGTAAAATCTAAATACATAAATACATAAAACTATGTAGCAACTTAAACTATAATATCTTCTTAGAACTTAGAATAATAATATTATATTGCCCAAGCCAAAGTCTGAATTGGCTTAGTTTTCATTACAATTATTTGCAAAGCAAAATTATTAAATCGTACATGAAAACTAGGCAGGTCTGACCGTAGGCTTCTATAATATGATATTGTTCTAAGTTACAAGAAAGCATTATAGTTGATTTTTTAAATATTTTTTTAATAATGCTAATGTTAGTGATTGAACTGGATTCGAAGTGTAATAATGTTAAATGTATAGAATATGTCATTATCCTGGTAATGTCTTCAATTTATTTTAGTAATATTATGTATTTTAATCCTCTGCCTATGTACTTATACTCTTATCAAAACGGAATTTCTTTAAACTCGTGTCTTTCATATATTACGATAATATATTATATCATTTCCCAGGATCTAAATTGCATAGTTATAAAAATAACAACTGTTTCAATTTTTAAGTATAATGTTAAGGCGAGGAGTAACCGCAACTAGCGCCACTCTTTTAAAATAAATTTTACAATGACACAACGATCTAATTAAAAAAAGTAATCGGTTCAAACTTTAAGTAAGTAGTTAAACTAATTTATTGGCATTTAATTACAGCTCTAAATCCTATACTGTATTTACTCTCGTAAGTAATAACTTAAACGGCCGTTTTAGTTATTACTTACGAGATATAATACATAATATTAGTTTAACTACTATATATTACTATAATAAATTAGTTTAGCTATTTACTTAAAGTTTGAACCGATTACTTTTTTTAATAAGACCTTTGTGTCATTGTAAAATTCATTTTAAAAAGAGTGGCGCTAGTTGCGGTTACTCCTCGCCTTAATGAGGTGTGTCGAATATTATAAACATAATTTGATTTCACATAGTACCACACATAGTAACCATCTAATGTTTTCATATTATTATAGTGATAATACTCTAAAGTTATGGGAAATCGAAAATAACACTTTGTATTTAAGTAATAATTTGTGATAATTATATAAGAAATGATATCTGGCAAGATTTATGTAATAACGATGTATCGTTCATTTATAAATAACTTCCTGGTCATGTTATATTTCTTATTCCTCAGAATATTTTTTGTGTAGTGTGTTATACGAATTTGGCATTTATTTGATGATTTTAGTATGTTCATGAAATAAAGAAAGTTAATGATTAAACCATAACATAAAAAAATGAAATTAACTACAAAACTTTAAAAAAAAGCTAATAATAATTAATATTTTAATATTTAATGTTTGTTTAACGTATGGTCATTTGTAATATCACGTAATTTACTCATAACACAAAATGTGTATCTTAAGACATTTCATAGTAGGTACTATTATGTTTTGATGATGTATTTTGTTAAAATTGCCTGAAAAACTAAATTTAAAATTATTTAATAATGTAAGAATTTACAGTTGTAATCTCAGTTAAGATCCAATTGTACTAAACGTTAACGAAAAGTTTATATCCACCAATTTAATGGGTTTGCAGTATTTTTTCTCCTACGGTAAATAAGTGATGTTTTAATTATTGTAGCATTATAATACCGTATCTCTGTCGTTTATGTTTGTATTAAATTGGATCCGAACAGAGTATGCAATTAAAATGTATCAGTAGGTATAAAGAGTTCCTATATAAAAATAAAATATTTTACATTTTTGGTTATGTTTTGTTTTATTATGTTGGATTTTTATGTTTCAAAGACTTTGTAAGAATTGTTTATTTGTTAATGAAACTTAACAAATAAACACTTCTCTAAAAACTAAGGTCTTTGAAACATAAAAATCTAACAGACTAATTCCGCAGCAAATTGAAGTAATTTATTAATATCTATTTATATATATATATAGAATTTAGTACCACTTCCTCAAAACATGGTGGCGCTAGATCAAACGTTCAATGTTGAACCGTCAAACAAGCGGAAGTGGCGTATCTACCTCTATTAAAATAATTACTCTAATCTATGGCTCGCGCCGTCGCTGAGTGCAAGTCGTCGCACATAACGGATCGAGATTTTTAAAGAAAGTTAATAATGTTATTTACATAGTAAATAAAGAAAAATGTTATTTATGTATATTGTCATTGCTTACGTTATATTGAATCGTTAGTTTAAATATGTGCCATGTGAAAATTTACACCCAGTATGTGAAAAGCAGTAGTCACTACTGTGGTACTCAGACCACGGAGGCGCAACACTGCCTCCGTGGTCTAGTGGTTCTGAGCTTCGCTCTCGATCCGGAGGTCGTGGGTTCGAATCCCGCGTTGTTACAACAAAAATGTTGTTTTCAAGTTTCAAAATGATCCATGCGTCGGATGGGCATGTAAAAAGTCGGTCCTGCGCCAGTTTTCTCGCCAGTCATGTCGGTTATCCGTCCCACTGGGTTATGAGAGTAAAAGGAAGAGAGTGTCTTTGTGTATTGCGCACACACTTGGGCACTATAAAATAACTCCTGCGTAGCTGGCCTGGTTTCAATGAAATCGGCTACCGACACCGAAATCGGTGAGGGGAGCTATTATTATTATACTCACAGTGTTGAGCTCATGGTCAGCCGTAAGCGGCGTGTAGCCCGTCATGAGGAAGTGCAGCCGCGGCGTGGGGATCAGCGGGGCCACCAGGCTGATGAGGTCGTTGTTCATGTAAGACGGGTATCTGTACAGTAGGTACATATTGTTACATACATTGGCTATTCACGAAGTGCATGCCATTAGAGAGAGAAAAATGTTACATAAAGCTATGCCATTATTAATTAGGCTTAAAACAATGTAATGTCAAATATGATATTTGACGCCTAAGAAAGACATGTTTTATTAGTCCTCTCAGCGAGGTTATAAGTGTAGGACCTATGAACCTAGTTATAAAACTTATTGTATAGTATTAAATAATAAATATAATAATACATCAACCAAAGTGTATTATTGAACCTTTCACACGTTGGGACTGACAAATATTGTATAGAAGACATGCGCCTTTAGCTTTAGCTCACAACAATTTAGGATGTTTGGTTGCCATTTTTTGATATAGTATTTTTTTATATACAAGATTTAAAGTTCACAAATAACCAGTGGTAGCTTATCATGTAGGACAATTCTAAAAGTATCAGTTTTTAACCAATTTTGGAAAATTCAATTATTAACGAGTTAATTAGCGTTAAATCGATTTTCCAGATACACACGCTCTTTCAAATACTCCTATTTAAGGTCTTTTATTTTAACTTTTATTGCATCCATAAACTTAAAACGACAAACCTAACCTACCTATTTAACTAACTTAGTAATATAAAACAATTTCTTTTTATGTATTTTTCCTACAATCTAATATGACTATTATCCCTATCAAATAACACACATATCTACTACATAGATAGTTCAATAGGTTTATGAAAGTACCAATCATACCTAAGTGTGGCAGTGCTTGCACTCATTATAGTTGACACCAGCGTGTTGATCTGTGCAAATGAAGGGTTTTGTATGTGGAGGCGATCGCTGGCAATGCGGTTCAGAGCAGTATTGTCCAACACCATTACGCAGTCCGCACTCTCTGTTAGACGCTTCAGTGTAAGCAGAGAGTTGTAAGGCTGCACAACTACATCACTAAAAATAATTGATGACATGAATAAATGAAGTTAACATATTAAGTACATTGATTCTAGAGACATATCTTTAGATCAATGTACTTAAAACTTTCTTAAGTTGAAATTCATCCAATTATTTCCATTGGGGACAGATTCCTTCAGGTTCCTTTTCATAATAATGTTATTTTTGTCTGTGTATGTGAAAGAGTATTTTAAGAAGAACATACCTGATTTCATCCAGATTTGGGAAGACACTGTATGTTTGCACCAGTTTCTTGGGGAACCTGTCTGACAGATGCTCCAGAATGTATGAGCCCATGCCTGACCCTGTGCCACCGGCTATTGAGTGACACAGCACAAAACCCTGCAATCATTTTATTATTAAAAATCACAAAAATAAAACATAACAAAAATATAATCATAAAACAAATGTAACAATAAATAATCTGTAGTATACACTAGTAATTTTATATTGCCCATTTGTCAAAATATGTAAGGCTGGTTTACCTTCAGATATACAGTTGACTCTCATTAATTCAAACCTACGATAATTCAAATATCTCTATAATTCAAAGTTATACCAAGTTCTCTACAAATTCTCTTTATATTTCGAACTTAATCAATAATACATTTTTGTGGATTGTTGGTAATTCAAATGAAAAAATCATTGCTAACAAATAATAAAACAATGTGTTAATTCAAACTCATTGACGTCCAACATTTCAAAGTTTCAAAATTGCAGAAAGAAAGAGGCGGATAGATTGTAAGTACATTTTGTGACAAGTTCAAACATAGTTTCAAAATGTACATTTGATACAAATCAACATACACAAATCTTTGTTTCAGTTATTATTACTTTTGTTCGTATACAGATTAAAAGTTTTTGTTAGTTATGAGCCAAATTAATATTTGACTTATGCTAAAAAGAAGAAGGTAATCAAAAAAGTATAGGAAAGTGAGAAGAATAGTTATGTTGAAAAAGTTTAAGTTTTCTCTGAGTATATATGTCGCAGTCATCTAATTAAATCAGCTATTTCATTGAATGACTAGCGCTTTCATTGAATCCTGTTTTTACCAACAAATTTTAGAATCCGAGACTAGGACAGCCATTTAATATTTTAGTTTTAAACTTCGAAATTTCCGAATGTGAACTATTATAACGTATATTAAAGTAAATTAATCAAAAAATATATCAACACATTGCTATCTGTACGAGCTGTTTGACGCCATTATATAACCGCCTAGTGATTCAATTAAATAACCAGATTCAATAAGATGACTGCGACATATATATAGCAGTTAATAAATTATAATTGATGAACGCTTAATAAATATATTTTTTTTCTCACACAAATTTTGAACTACCTATTTGATTTCAAACACTTGATAATTCGTAAAATTTTAAGAGTCCCTTGACTTATATCAAGAGTAGTAGCCTTAGCCTTGGTGGGTATTTGTATAAAGGTCTTTAAAAGATAATCATTTAAACTATGTATATGCATAGGAAGGAACACCACAAGTTATGCATTTAACCCCTTCAAATTTATAATATTTTTAATTTTTCAATCTTCTGTGCCAATTTAAGACTTTATTATTATTCTTATACTATGTTGAAAATGGTAGTTTACTATGAAGTACTTTCAAATTAAAACAAAAAATAAAAACCTGAAAATATCAGAGAGATATTCTCAGGGTTTTGATTATAGGGAATTGGTAATATAAAAAATTTGTACCTCCAAATTGTCACTGCCATCAGCTTCCCTATTGATAATATCAAACACCTCCTCATTTAACTTTTCACCCTGTGCATATCCTGAAGCCCAATTGTTACCCGCCCCTCCTCCGTGTTTTGATAAGTAGACATTCTCTGGATTGTATAACTGAAAACAGTAATTTTATAGTCTCAGCGGAGTACTCATATGACAATAAACATATAGATGAAAAAGTGTACATATATCACAATAAATTCCTATTTATACTCCATATCAACCTTATTCTTAAAAATTACTTACTTTAAAAATTGCGTGAGTCAAACAAACATGTAGGTGACTTAGTACAACCTAGATATTATGTGTAACAAGAGTAATGAGATCTCATACTTTTGCGTAAGGCGAGTTCATGATAGTGTGGATGACCCGAGGCTCGAGGTCCAGTAGCACAGCTCTCGGTATGTAATGGTCATCGTCAGCCTGGTAGAAGAACACATCCTTACGATCGGAGCCGGCCGAAGCGAACTCCTCCAATATTCCCTCGGGCGATATACCGTGCTCTATACAAAGTTGTTTCCAAAACTCAAAGCCAACTGGAACGAAATAAGTGCGTTTATAACGTAACATCACCATAAAAAAACCGTTTAAAAATATTTATAAATAATAAATATTCACTTTGATTTCCACATTGACCGAGTTGGAGTGTTATCATTTCACTTGGCATTTTGAAAGATTTCTTATTTCCTTATAATTAATTAAAAACACGGAAAATTAGAATAATTATTTTTTATTTGAAATCTAAAACTTGGAAAATAGTTTGTTTGATTTTAAATTCGTTTCGACAAATTTGACAGTTCGTTCACACAGATTTTCATAAGTTCTTCCTCTTCTAAATTTTTTTTTTATCTATATATTATTTAACGAGGCTTATGATGCACTAGGCATCTATGCCAGCCTCATAGTTTTATTCAAAATAAAATTATAAACTAGTATAATGTATTCAAGTGCGCTCCTTTACCGATAAAATATAAAATTTAATTAATAAACGGGCATCCCTAGATAGTGGCGACGCCAAAATAATATTAATTTGTTCCCCAAACAAATTTTCCGGGATCATCCGGCTTCTGAGGTCACGATTCCGACCACACTCCACCAACAAGTGCATTAGGTCTTCTGTAACACCGCAGTGATCACAGGTAGGCGACCCCTTTCTCCCAATCATATAATTTAACTTGTTGAGTGGAACATGTCCCGATCGTAACCTCATAGCTGCAACTAAATTAATTCTGGGAATATTAGCATCCTGGAACCATGGGCTTAGCCCTAACTCACTATTCAGAGTCCTGTACCAGATACCCTTGGACGTTGAGCGATCGTTAAAATACCTTCTCCACCTATCGATACAAATTCGTTTAGCTATTTGGAAAATCTCTGTGTAGTATGGTTGTAAATGAGCAGACATATCCCGGCCATCACAGATTGCCTCCTTGGCCAGTCGATCTGCAATCTCGTTGCCTCCCACGCCGATATGGGACGGGATCCATTGCAGTCTAACGCGAGCTGCCTCATCAAAATCATACAAAATTTTAAGAATATCATATGCAATGGGGACACCTCTTGCCCCCGAGACGCAACTAGTAAGGTGTTGGAGTGCGGACATTGAGTCTGTTAAAACGACTACTTTGTCAAATCCGTTAACTTGTGCATATTGAAGTGTTTCAAATATTGCAAACAGCTCAGCCCGCACGATAGAAACGCTTACCCCGAGTTTTAATTTGAAAGATATATTTCTTTGCACATCAATGAACGCAGCACCAACACCCCCATAACTACTGGATCCATCGGTGTACAACCTGTGGTAACCGGGATATGTCACATCCAAATCCTTTACAGTGAGAGATCTCAACACTGAACTATCAAAATTACGCTTAGCATCGGTTACCCCGTCGATTCGAAGTCTTACAATATTTTTAATATTAATATAAGATAACCATACTTCCAAATGGAACATCTCCAGGCTAGAACTTGTATACAGAGGTTTATCTTTAAAAATGTTGTGAATTTCGATCAAAATAGGCGTATTCTTATTCCTCCAGAAATTCCTGAATTGTGTCAAACATTCCACTTTCTTGTTATTTTCATTAGACAATGAAGCAGCCTTCAACCAATATTTACATCCGAGCCAAAATCGACGAATGTGTAAAGGTGGAACACTCAGTTCACTCTCTATCACATGAATTGGAGTACTCCGTATGAAGCCACTACAGATTCTCAATGCTTTGTTTTGTATAATGTTTATTTAAATGTGTCTTTACTGAATTCCCATATAAAAAGCTACCATAATCAATACGACTTCTGACAAGAGAAATGTACAATCGTCGCAAATGCTTTGGATGAACACCCCATGAACTTCCTTCTAATACTTTCAAAACATTGAGAAGTCTGTAACACTTATCCGTTGTCTTATTCATATGAGCACTCCATTTCAGTGAGGAATCAAGCCACATTCCTAGATATTTAACAATTTTTAAATTTTGGAGTACACAATCATTCATATTAATAGTTACATTTAGGTCTTTCCTGGTTTTCTTAAATATACAAACATTGCTTTTGTCTTCAGATAAACTTAGGCCAATTTCACCCAATACATTTGTTAAAACTAAAATCTCTTCATTAAATATTCTATTTGCTACATCAAAATTCCTATAATCTAAAGTCATATACATAACAAAATCATCAGCGTATTGTGATACATTTAGGTTGACAATAGCATTGCTGATATTCATTGTTACAATATTAAATAAAAACGGTGACATTGGGTCCCCCTGGGCTAATCCTCTGCAGGTATGTCTACTAATGTATTAATTTCCAATTAACATAGTGCAATTTCTATTTGAGAGAAAGTTCCATAACTAAATACAAATCTTATGACTAATACCTATTCTGCTTAAGGATATTAAAAGGGCAGCAACATTAACATTATTGTAAGCATTAGTGATATCCACAAAACATGCTATTGTTGCTTTGTTATTAGCAAACCTGTCTGATCTATTTTTCTAGCTCTTTAGAAATTAGCGACAACTTCAATGGAGAATGTTACTGGGTAGATATGCGAAATTGGTTGTAACTTTGTCACAGTAAAGCCTATATGAATATAAATACACTACTTTTTGTTTCATGCCAAAATATCAATTAGTTTAGATTTTAAAAACTCGATAATTTAAAATTGTCGCGCGTTGGCGCAGTGTTAGTGTGACGTCACAGGTCGTACAGCTCCTGCCGCCCGCGCGCGCCGTATATACGTCCGGAGACATAGCTAAACGCTTCGCAGTAAATTGTAGCTTTATTTCCTTTCTTATTTTATTTCAACATGTATGAATGATATGAAAAAGGGCAATCAGATAATTTACCCAAAATAGGTGGACTAACGGTAGCCATCTATTGTGCAAAAAATAGTGATTTTGTTAGTAAGTAAGCATATTTTTTGCCACATACAACAACTATTTCGAAAATAGTATGCGATATGATAACATAACTCATATAATCTCTACTACTATTAATCTCTACTAGGTACCCAATATAATCTCACAGCCGCAGTGCAACCCCTACTTCCCAAAGCATTTTATCTATTTAAGGCGAGGAATAACCGCAACTAGCGCCATAGTTGCGTTTATTCCTCGCCTTAAATAATAAATTTACTAATTCTTTTTAAAATAAATTTTACAATGACACAAAGATCTTATTAAAAAGAGTAATCGGTTCAAACTTTAAGTAAATAGTTAAACTAATATTATATAATATATCTCGTAAGTAATAACTAAAACGGTTTTAACTATTTACTTAAAGTTTGAACCGATTACTTTTTTTAATAAGATCTTTGTGTCATTGTAAAATTTATTTTAAAAAGAGTGGCGCTAGTTGCGGTTATTCCTCGCCTTAAATATATATCTATATAATAATAATATTATGTTGTTTAATCACCCGCATCTTATATCTGGGGGCACAGGAGTGCCCCCGTCAAGACGAGCCAAGCGAAGCGCAAGGGCACTACCTACCTTTTCTCGAAAGGTTTCGTCGTTTTTTTGAGCTCTCATAACTTTGCTTTGGATGGTGCTACATAGTTGAAAATTTCAACATATAATGACACCAGTAAAAACATGAAACATACAAAGTTTGAATATTGTAGCTATTATACTTTAAATTTTATCAATGTCTAAAAACCCCCGATTTCGTCACTGACTCATTTATAGATCATCAAAATTCATAAAATACTTCCTGACGTCCTAGTAAGCTGATATTATTTATGTAAGCTGTTAATGCTACAAAACCAACAAAAAAATTATTAAAATATAAATGCCGCCCTTTTGAATCCAATATGGTGGACGGTACAAAATGGATGTTTAATATGATTATTATAAGGATATGATCTTTAATACATAAAAGAAATATTATATTATACAATATTATACAAGTACATAAAAAAATAAGACCTACTTTTTGTAGGACCGATAATCGGTCAGATTTTTGCTCCATATTATTTTGTATCCGACTTTATTACTAATATATTATTTGAGTGCGTTGCACTACTGCAATCAGTATGCTCTATTTTATTCCGATTATTAATCGGTGACCGACTTTTTGTAAATGAAATATATAAATATATATCTATTAGAAAATTAGTTTTTATCCACTTATTTAAAACTAGCTGTGCCGCGACTTCGTACGCGTGGAAAAGTGATTTAGGGCACTTTAGTATTTTTAAATATATTTTTAGTTTATTGGCGCAACCGCTGAGAACTTTCGCTAATAGGTACTTCCCAGTGCATCCCAGTGTTGATCCCGATCCAGCAAGACACGTACCCGGCAAGCCTCTTGGTATGCAGGGTATAATAATAATATATTACTATCCTTTCGGAGCTCGGCAAAAGAAGTAGGCCTTCGAACAATATGTAGAAGTCAGCAAAGGTATTCGAAGTTAGGATAATATTATTCGAATGCACCGTATAGACCCAGACAATTTTTCACGTTAATTTAGTAAAGTATTTAACTTCGATGTCCGTCTGTCTGTCTGGGTGTCAAAACTTTAACACGTGTAGGTATCAAGCTAAAAATCATATTAAAAACTCAGCTCTACTGTCCCTTCTGGCTGTGAAAAGAAACAGGCATCTTGGCCACATCTACCCAAAGATTCAGCCGTTTATATCGCAAATTTTCGCAATTTTCGACACGCCAAAGGGAACCAAAACCTAAAGGGTACTTCCCGGGAATAGAAATTT
The DNA here is from genome assembly GCA_905187575.2 of Celastrina argiolus. Classification (NCBI taxonomy): domain Eukaryota; kingdom Metazoa; phylum Arthropoda; class Insecta; order Lepidoptera; family Lycaenidae; genus Celastrina; species Celastrina argiolus. The sequence continues at coordinate 19,268,416 of LR994585.1, forward strand.
GATATGAAGCAACATCTTAATGCACTATTAAAATGTTGCTTCATATCAAATTTAAACGACATAGGATAAATTGCGAAACCATAAAAATATTTTCAATTTTTTCAACTTATTACCGTTTTTGTCATTAATGTTTTGAAGTATTATTAAATTTAAACTTATATTGCAATTACTAAGGTCTTTAAAACGGAACTCTCGGTTAGACATGGGCGCAGCGGCACGCCCCGCCGAGGATCCAGCAGGCTTACTCTCGACACAACTGAGAATCGAATCAGTTCGATCTTAACGGTTTTTGGTGTTTTATTTGGTAGATTACTTTGAAATTAATTAGGTTAAAGAAAACCGTTAGAACGTAACTTTTTGTACACCAGACCATATCAATCGACAGAGAATAAAAATAAACAAACGTTAATTTCTTCGGGAGTATGCGGCACGATCGACTCTGAATTAAAATCGAATCAGTTTGGAGAGTTAGGCCCCAGCTCGGCGCGCCGCGCCGATCGGCTTTAGTAGCGTTTTTTATAACCTACCCTAAGATTAAAAATAATAATAATATAAATAAATGAAATTTTGTTTTAAACAAAATATAAAATAAAAAAAGAATAAATTTGAATGCTTGAAGCAGCGCGGTTCCCGCCGCGCTTCATACAAACGTCCAGTATTTTTTTTATTGTCATATATCTTCAAATCAAAGCGACATCTATATAAATTCATACTACCGGTACTGCCTGTTAGCACATTTTAATAGTATTTTTTACCCAGCAGTGGGGTGGAGTTCCTTTGGTTGACCTTCGCCAAAATTCCTACCTACCAGCATCTGATACCTACACTACACCCCGACTCGGATGTAAGACGTCACGCATCAGCCTGTATCGCGCGGCGCCGCGGCCCGCGATGCGGCGCGGCGGTCGAATCACGGCGAAACGATTTTAATTTTGCTATATTATCTCCTAAACTATTAATTATACTTGCTAGGTATAAAGGGCAAATATAGTCTTCATGAAATTCTTAAGCCAACTAACGTATTAAAAATGATGAGGATTAATACCGTGATGGTATAAATAGTTTACCAAAAACCGCTTAACTGCCCGTTTTTTTAGATTATCGCGAAAGGCTTTCTTTTAATAATACAGTTAATTAAGTTGATTTATACAATAAATGATAATTTATTTCAATTTGTGAAGCAAGTTCAAAAATACAATTTTTATATTATTATGACACTGTGGAAACACTCTTCTCAGAAAAAAAAATCTGTTAGGTACTTATTTCAAGTTCTAATCTACTTTAGTGCCACATTCTATTGCTTCGCGTCACTGTGTAAGCGATCCCCCCGCGCCCCCCGCATGAACCGTTCGTCCGCAGCCCGCGCGCGCGAAATTCCTCCGACTTGCTTCCAATTTATCGTCACTGCTCGGCTCCTATGTATCGTAGCGTTATGTTATATAGCCTATAACCTGCCCAGGAATATGGGCTACAATCGTACCAAGTTTGGTTAAAATCCCTTCAGTAGTTTTTGTTCCTATCGCGCACATACAGACAGACAGACAGACAGACAGACAAAAATTTTACTAATTGCATTTTTGGCATCAGTATCGATCGCCAATCATCCTCCAATATGTATTTTGAAAAAATATTCAATGTACAGAATTGACCTCTCTACAGTTTTATTATAAGGTTCCTATCGCGCACATACAGACAGACAGACAGACAGACAGACAGACAAAAATTTTACTAATTGCATTTTTGGCATCAGTATCGATCGCCAATCATCCTCCAATATGTATTTTGAAAAAATATTCAATGTACAGAATTGACCTCTCTACAGTTTTATTATAAGTATAGATTTACTGTATTATTTTAATAAGTATCAACATGCTTTATTAAAAGCAATCTCTCTCGTATATATAAGTAATTCTCAAATGTTTTTTTTTAATCTTTATTATTTTAAGGGATTTTTGTACAAAATTGACGATGTCAATCCCATCGTACCTTAAACTAATTACACTAAACGAATAATAATAAAACTATAAATTAAAATTAAAAGAGTAAAGCATTCTAGCTGCCGCTGAATTAGGTTCAGCTAGAATGCTTTGAAATTTTTCGATTGACGGGCCTTGATGAGACGGCGACACCGGACCGCATAAAAGCGGCTGTAGGTGCGGAGGGGGGTTGCGCGGTGGAACAGGTGTGGGTCGGAGAAATACACTTCGGTCCACGTGGCTCCGGCTTCGCCCGGATGTCATGCCCGGTGTACCCAGCCAAAAGGCTAATTGGCTTGGGTGCGATCCGGGTCGGGTGGAGCAAGGTACAGCTCCATCACGAAGGTGCCCGTCCCATGCACTGTTATAGGTGCCTGGGAAGGGGGCACTTGGCAGGTCTGTGCCAGTGCTCCAAAGACCGCAGCGGCCTGTGCTATCGCTGCGGTCAGCTTGGCCACAAGGCGGCCGGGTGTGAAATGTTGGTACCGCGCTGTGCAGTTTGCATAGACGCGGGCATGAAAGCCGACCACGTCATGGGTGGCCGTTCGTGCAACCCCCCATCTGTTCGGGGGAAAAGTTTCTCCTCTCCGAGATCAACGGGGAGGGGACTGGAGGCGCCTGATGCCGAGATGACCGTGTAATGCCTGCACACCTCGGTATCCTACAGGGCAATCTCAACCACTGCGCCGCGGCTCAGGATCTCTTCCTGCAGTCCATGGCCGAGTGGTTGATAGATGTGGCGATCGTTGCAGAGCCCTACTATGTCCCTTCCCTACCGCACTGGGCTGGGGACGACGCGGGTTCCGTGGCTATTGTAGTGAGGCCAGGTGCTGGCCCTCCCCTCATACCAAGGATGAAGGGGCCTGCATACGTTATTGCTGCCCGGGGAGAGTACATCGTAATAGGGGTGTACTTCTCCCCGAACCGCAACCTAGCCGCCCTAGAACAATTCCTCGATGTTCTAGGGCCGCTGATAAGAAGGCTAGCCCCACTTCCCGTGATAGTGGCAGGGGACTTCAACGCCAAGTCCTCAGCGTGGGGTTCCACTGTCACGGACCCGAAGGGGAGGGAAGTGGAGGAGTGGGCTGTAGCCTCAGGGCTGTCCTTGCTCAATACCGGGACAGCCCTCACCTGTGTGCGGCGGACGGGCGGACGGGCGTCGCGCGCAGAGTGCAGGGGTGGAGGGTGGTAACGGAGGTGGAGACACTTTCAGACCGCAGCAGGAAGCGCCGTCCCCAGGACGAGGACAGAGACGGCCGTCTGTACAGGGTCTACGTGGCAAAACGCGGGATCCTACAGCTGGCTACCAGTCGGGCCAAAGAACGAGCGTGGTTGGAGCTGGTGGAGGGTCTGGATAATGACCCGTGGGGTCGACCGTACAAAAGGGCGCGAGACAAACTTCGCGCCCAGTCGGCCCCACTGACGGAGAAGCTCCAGCCAGAACTGCTGGGCGATATCGTCCGGGAGTTGTTCCCGGACCCCCCAGCAGATTTCGCTCCGCCGCAGATGGCCCGACGGACGTCAGACTCGATGGAGGAGGGTGTTCCGCCACCCGTCACCGACTTAGAAATGGAGGCGGTTCTTTCCCGCCTCCGTAGCAAGAGGAGGGCGCCAGGTCCGGACGGGGTGCACGGGAGAGTCCTATCAATCGCTCTCGTGCATCTCGAGGATAGTCTCCGGCAACTGTTCAACCGCTGCCTTCAAAGCGGACAGTTCCCGGAGGCATGGAAGGAGGGTCGGCTCGTCCTACTACCAAAGGGCGGGCGAGCACCGGACTGTGCGTCGGCGGTGCGACCGAGCGTGTTGTTGAACGAGGTGGGCAAGGCGTTTGAACGCGTCATAGCCTCCCGCCTCGTTCATCACTTGGAGGAAGGCCCGGGGCCCGGACTGTGTGATGCACAGTTTCGGGCGGGTCGGTCGACCATCGACGCGCTGAGGCGCCTCAAGTCGGTGACGAGTCAGGCGGAACGCGGGAAGGAGGTGGTGGTGACGGTGTCGCTGGACATCGCCAATGCCTTCAATAGCCTCCCCCACAGCGTAAAACGCGAGGCACTGTTGTTCTTCGAAATGCCTCCGTTAGGCTGTTAGACGCGTACCTCTCCGATAGGGAGATCGTGTTCGAGGATCGGTCGGGGTCCTTAGTGCGGCGGCGAGTCGAGTGCGGTGTCCCCCAGGGTTCGGTGCTGGGTCCGAACCCATGGGACGTCGGCTACGACTATTATTTTTATATTTTTTTTGCATCTACCCTCAAATTGTTTTTTTTGCATCTACCCTCAAATTTGTTTTTTTTTAATCTACTTTTGCATATACCCTCACACTAGATCTTTTGCTTCTACTCTGAAAACTTGATCTTTTGCATTTTGTATCTTTCACCCCCTTGGGGATTGAATTTTGATCCGTCGCTGTAACTCGCCACTTCCGGTTAGAGCGCCGACGCTTACCACTGATACATAAGCCCTTAATTAATTATCATCATCAATTGACTTCGATGTTGGTGAACGATTACGTTGAAGCCAGACGCAGGTGTAATTTTTATAGTGCCCAAGTGTGTGCGCAATGCACAAACACGCTCTCTTTTCCTTTTACTCTCGTAATCTTACTCCCGACACAATCGAGAATCGAATGAGTTCGATCTCACCAGCTTTTGGTATTTTATTTTGTAGATTACTTTGAAACTAATCAGGATAAAGAAAATCGTTAGATCGTAACTTTTTGTACCTACTCTCGGCCATCGACTCAGAATTAAATTTTTCAAATAAATGTTTCGTCCATATTTCTTTATTTGTTATATTATTATATCATATAAATGATAAAATATACATTATTTTATTGCTGGAGTGAAACTTCTTATTTGGATATCCTAGGATGCCACTAGTATAAATTCAACACTAATAAACATTCAACAACAACAACAAGTTGATGTTTTGCCAAGCTATTCTGAAATTTTGGGTAAATATACACACACCGGCATATTTAGCGGAACACAAAAAAAAGGTCCATAATTTGAAAAATATGGTTTAATTTTAACCCGTAAAAATGTTACACTAACGTTGAGGAGGGTCATTGTGACCCTGTACAATTTTACCTCGTATTAAAAAGAAACACTTATTTATTTGAAAATTCTTTTATTTATTTAAAAAAATGTCTTCACTAGATAGACTTTGGCAAAGAAACAATCAATAAAATCAACTTAAACTATGTGTATTTCACATAGTTTAAGTTGATTTTATTGATTGTTTCACATCTTCTTAAACACTTCTAATTAAGTGAAAAAAACATAACTCTCTTATAAATCTTCTTTTTTTATCATAATAAAACCTTTCTTTTATTAAAAATCTACTTAAATCTAGTCTACAATAAGAGATCTTTGAATTAGACATAACAAAAATATAGGAACTTGTTTTCTTTAGTCTTTTTTGTTGAGGGTTTCACTGCAATTTTTGCAATAAGAAATCAAGTGTTCAGGGCATATAAACTTGAGACATGTGTTACATGTGTGACTTGTCTTCCTATCCTTTTTGTAGGGACAATCTTGGCATCTTCTTCGAACACCGATGAGCTTTCTAGGAGGTTCTTCAGAAGTTTCTCCAGTGAATTCCTTCATTCTTTTCCGCATTTCACGAGGCAGATTCGATGAATCTTTTCGACAAGAAATGTGCTCATTTACTAGTGCTATGCCCAAATTCTTCAAAAAACGGCGACGTTTTATATTTGATCCATTGTTGGTATTTCGTATAATACCAGCATTTACTCCAGCCATATTGAGCATGGCATAAAAAATTGTTAACGGCCATTTCTTCGAATTACTTTCCCACAGTAAAAAGAACCTTGTACCCGTTCATCTGATGAAATGTCACTTTCCGATTCAATCATATCCGGAGGATTAAATTGGCAGCGTAACCGTTCTAATGGAATGTCATCTTCGCTATCACTCGCTTCTTGTTCGGTATCACTTCCTTCACTACACACACTAACATGGTCTTCGCTTTCACAATCAGATGCACTAAGCTCATTTTCATCGCTATCTTAAGATTCTTCAAGTATTGATAGGATTCGACGGCGCTCCCTCTCCTCCAAGTCCATTTTATATATTTATCTAAAAAAAGAAAGCGTTATTAGGCGAAAAAACGTAATAAATTGAAAACAATTTACGGCACAAAGACGTAACGTCGCCGTTGAGCTGGGTCATAATTACCCGGTCGCGACTTCACACACGTGTAACTCCTTGCGCAGGCGCCGGCCGACTGAAGAGACGCGCACGACGGAGGGGGGTGATCCTTAATGGCAGCTACTGAGACACACGGCAAAGCACGGCAATAATTTCGAAAAATATTGCAGAAATAAAACGTGCAGGGTCATGTTGACCCTGCCTCAATGACGCCGGGTTAAAATCTACTTACTATACTTTTTTTGTAATTTAAAGTTTCATTTGTTTTATTTAAAACTAGCTGTGCCCGCGACTTCGTACGCGTGGAAAAGTGATTAAGGGCACTTTAGTATTTTTAAATATATTTTTAGTTTATTGGCGCAACCGCTGACAACTTTCGCTAATTTAATAGTTACTTCCCATTGAATCCCAGTGTTGATCCCTATCCAGCAAGTCACGTACCCGGCAAGCCTCTTGGTATGCAGGGTATAATAATAATATAGTACCATCCTTTCGGGGCTCGGTAAAGTAGGTCTTCGAACAATATGTAGAAGTCAACAAAGGTATTCGAAGTCAGGATTCGAATGCAACGTATAGACCTAGCCAATTTTTCACGTTAATTTAGTAAAAAACTTCGATGTCCGTCTGTCTGTCTGTCTGGGTGTCAAAACTTTAATACGTGTAGGTATCAAGCTAAAAATCATATTAAATACTCAGGATCTTCTGTCCCTTCTGGCTCTACCTAAAGATTCAGCCGATTATGTCGCTAATTTTCGTAATTTTCAACACTCCAAAGGGAACTAAAACCTAAAGGTTACTTCCCGGGAACTCAGAATTTTTAAATTTGATATGAAGCAACGTCTTAATAGTGCCGACATAGGATAAATTGCGAAACCATAAAAATATCTTTAATTTTTTTGAACTTACTACCGTTTTTGTCATTAATGTTTATTGCAATTACATACTAAGGACGTATTTAAAACGAAACTCTCGGTTAGATATGGGCGCAGTGGCACGCCCCGCCGAGGATCCAGCAGGCTTACTCTCGACACATCCGAGAATCGAATCAATTCGATCTCAACGGTTTTTGGTGTTTTATTTGTTAGATTACTTTGGAACTAATTAGGATAAAGAAAACCGTTAGAAATAAACAAACGTAAATTTATTCGGGAGTATGCGGCACGATCGAATCTGAATCAAAATCGAATCAGTTTAGAGAGTTAGGCCGATCGGTTTTAGTAGCATTTTTTTACTAACCTACCGTAAGTATAATAATAATAATATAAATAAATGAAATTTAGTTTTAAAGAAAATATAAAATAAAAAGAAATTAAATTTGAATGGTTGATGCAGCGCGGTTCCCGCCGCGCTTCATACAAACGTCCAGCAATTTTTTTTAATTGTCATAAATTGTTTGTTATTTATGAACCGATTGAGATGAATTAATAAATATTAAGTCAAGATTACTACATTATAATATGATTGAACCACATCTAAATCGGATAAGCCGTTTCTGAGATTAGCGTGCACAAATGCACCGACAAACAGACAAAAATTCAAAAAATTATTGTTTTGGGTACTATTGCATACTTAAATAAAAGTCTCCTATAACACAGGCACAGATAGCACAGTTAGCGGCTGTGCGTGGTTAAATTCAAACACCGGTACTGCTTGTTAGCACATTTTAATAGTATTTTTTACCCAGCAGTGGGGTGGAGCTCCTTTGGTTGACCTTCGCCAAAGTTCCTACCAGCATCTGATACCTATACCTGGCGCCCGGTCGAATCACGGCGAAACGATTTTAATTTTGCTATACCTATTTCCTAAACTATTCATTATATTTGCATGGTATAAAGGGCAAATATAGTCTTCATGGAATGCTTAAGCCAACTAACGTATTAAAATGATAAGGATTAATACAGTGATGGTATAAATAGCTTTCCAAAAACCGCTTAATTGCCCGTTTTTTTAGTTTATCGCGAAAGGCATTCTTTTAATAATACAGTTAGGTAATTAAGTTGATTTTATACTGTAAGGTGACAGAAGCTGCCATCCCGATGACAATGACGTTTGACGTGCTGGTCTACACCATCTTAACCTCCCTCCATACATTCGAATGACCCCCTCTAATGCATAGGACTGGAGAAGGGCTTTCGTCAGTACTATAAAAAGGCGATCAACCCTTTATCTGGTCTCTTTCCTTTCGTTCGGGACGGTCGCAGTGTAGACGGTAACGGTTGCATCACTGGTAACGTTTATTTTTAGAATTATTGTTTAAATTAATTGTTTAATTTAATAGAATCATAAAATGTGCTAGTTTTGAGTTTCATTCAATAAATGTTAAATTGTGTAAAATTGTGTGTTTTATTATATCAGCAGTGGGATCGCCTAGCCCAATTTTTCTTGAAACTAGCACATTGAGTGATTGTTGATTAGATTGCGCGATATATTGTGATTTGTGTTGTAAAAGATGGGTAAACGAAATCGGTCGCGAAGTCGTTCAAATTCTAATTATGGCGGTAGTTCTAAACGTCGTCGCCGAAGTCCGTCTGTTCGAGATTTGAAATCTAATAATAATTTTAAACAAAAAAAAAACCGACTTCAAAAGGTGAACTAAAAAGCAAAAAATAAATTTACTTCGCACAAAGTAATACTTATTTTCACTTAAAGAAATAAATTTATTCTATAATTTTGAAGTCGGTGCCAAGTCCAGCGTTCTTTCATAATTTTAGTATATAGTAATAGTTACATTGATAGTTGTATATTGTTTTCTGATTCTTTTTTCTGTGACTGCCTACATATATTTAGTAATTTGATGTTACAGTAAGGTTGTTGAAGTACTTACTTGGCACCGACTTCAAAATTATAGAATAAATTTATTTCTTTAAGTGAAAATAAGTATTACTTTGTGCGAAGTAAATTTATTTTTTGCTTTTTAGTTCACCTTTTGAAGTCGGTTTTTTTTTTGTTTAAAATTATTTTATTTTAAGATTTTTAGTTAAACAACGCTGAAATCTTCAAACGTGTATCTCTAAGGACTCAGAAGTTCTGTTTACTACTTTAGGTCCAGGATATGGTGCAAAATCTTACTATTTGGTAATATATGCTTGGGATACTTCAGAAAAAATCAAAATCGATATATGTTTCCATATAAATTTTGAGGAGTTCCCTCGATTCCTCACGGATCTCATCATCAGGTCACCACTTTGGTAAACACTGGTACAACACTGTTATTGACGTAGTGACGTATGCTTGCATTTCTTCAAACAACGCTGCAATCTTCAAACGTGTATCTCTAAGGACTCAAAAGTTCTGTTCAGTACTTTAGGTCGAGGATATGGTGCAAAATGTTACTATTTGGTAACATATGCTTGGGCCACTTCAGAAAACATCAAAATCGATATATGTTTCCATATAAATTTTGAGGAGTTCCCTCGATTCCTCACGGATCCCATCATCAGGTCACCACTTTGGTAAACACTGGTACAACACTGTAATTGACGTAGTGGCGTATGCTTGCATTTCTTTAAACAACGCTGCAATTTTCAAACGTGTATCTCTAAGGACTCAAAAGTTCTGTTCAGTACTTTAGGTCCAGGATATGGTGCAAAATCTTACTATTTGGTAACATATGCTTGGGCCACTTCAGAAAACATCAAAATCGATATATGTTTCCATATAAATTTTGAGGAGTTCCCTCGATTCCTCACGGATCCCATCATCAGGTCACCACTTTGGTAACCACTGGTACAACACTGTAATTGACGTAGTGGCATATGCTTGCATTCCTTTAAACAACGCTGCAATCTTCAAACGTGTATCTCTAAGGACTCAGAAGTTCTGTTCAGTACTTTAGGTCCAGGATGTGTTGCAAAATCTTACTATTTGGTAACATATGCTTGGGCTACTTCAGAAAACTTCAAAATCGATATATGTTTCCATATAAATTTTGAGGAGTTCCCTCGATTCCTCACGGATCCCATCATCAGGTCACCACTTTGGTGACAATGGGACCAAACGGGAAGCACCACCTTTCAAACAAAAAAAAAATCATCCAAATCGGTTCACCCAGGCGAAAGTTCTGAGGTAACAAACATAAAAAAAAAAAAAAAAAAAAAAAAACATACAGACGAATTGAGAACCTCCTCCTTTTTTTGGAAGTCGGTTAAAAATATATCCGATTTGCATGAGTCATTACAAACCATAATATTACGTTTAAATGCGTTGGAAGATAGGTCTTCGGTAACTAGTGTATCAAATGTAGAAGTACCCTCGTTAACTAATATTTCGGCTACCGTACCAACAGAAAATAACATTTCAATGCAGGTACCGTCGATAGATGACAGTTCGATTGCTACGACTTCATTATATCATTCTACCGACAAAATCGTAGAAGCTATCCAATCGCTGAAATCAAACAATTCGTCTAACTTTTACGTGTCTAATTTTGATCCTAACATCCATGATGTTGATATTTGGTTTGCAGAGGTAGACAAAGCACAAATTATTAATAAATGGAATGATACGGAATGTTTATCACGGGTAGGTCATTGTTTAAAAGGGGACGCAAAATCATGGTTAGACGATTGGGTTACGACGGATCGGTCATGGAGTAGTTTTAAGAAAGATTTTAAATCTTTGTGTGTAAAAAACATAGATGTAGCTAACATACTGTATGACGTCATGAATAAAAATTCGGATTGTTACAATACTTATGCGGAGTATGCTCGTCGATCGTTGTTGCGCTTGCGAATCGTAAAAGGGCTGAGTGATGAATTGACAAGTGCTATAGTTGTACGGGGCATAAAAGACCCTCATGTTAAAGCGGCAGCAACAAATGAGAAACTTAAACCGAGTGAATTAGTTAATTATTTGTCAACTTTTATTAAACCGGGAACTGAGATTAAACAGAGTAAATGTTATCAACGGGACCACGTATTAAGAAAAGATTTAAAACCTACTCACACGAGCCGTTTTAGTATTAATTTGCCTATTAAATGCTTTCTATGTGGGCAGATTGGTCATAAACAAAATAGCTGTACGAACAAGCAAAAACAATCGGCCAGTAGTAGCGAGGTAAAACCTAATATTAAAATCACTTGTGCATATTGTAAAAAACTTGGTCATCACATTAATGATTGCTTTTTAAAACAACGCTCGGACAAAAATAAAAAAAAGGTTAGTTTTTGTTCTTTGCCAGAAATAAATAATAAAAAAGATATAATTGTCGGAATAATTCAAGGAATGCCTATAGACATCCTCATCGATACTGGTGCTTTAGACGTTTCTTTAATCGCGGACTCTGTAATAAAACATTTGTCGTGTAATTTAAAACCAATTTACAGGGAATTAAAAGGTGTTGGACATTCTATTGTTCGGGTGTTTTCCTTTGTTACTCTTACCGTTGAATTGGAAGAGATTTCATTAGAAATCGATTTATTAGTTGTGCCAAGTAAGAGTATGAATGCACCTGTTATTATAGGGACCGACGTATTAAATCGTGAGGGTTTAACGTATATACGTAAAAACGGTAGTCAACGTTTAACACAAAGTTACGTAACTGCGAACGTCTCGGCCGTAAAACCGGATATGCATGCTATCAAAACATCACTGACCGAGAGCTATTATAAACGATTGTTACAAATTTTAGATAACTTTTCAAAATTTATGATAACTGGAACGGCTACATCGACTGTGACAACTGGGAGCATGCACATCCGATTAAACAGTGATGCTCCCGTTTATTATAGGCCGTACAAATTGTCCTTTAATGAAAAATTAAAGGTTCGCGAAATAATTAATGATCTTTTGTCAAAACAAATTATTCGCGAATCCGAATCCGCATACGCTAGTCCTATACTTCTAATAAAGAAAAGAGACGGGTCTGATCGTATGTGCGTAGATTTTCGTGCCCTAAACAAGATAACTGTTAAAGATAGGTACCCGTTGCCATTGATTGACGATCATATAGATAGGTTAGGTAAAGGCACTTATTTTACTACCCTCGATATGGCATCTGGGTTTCACCAGATTTGTCTTGATGATGAGTCAATACCTCTTACTGGATTTGTAACGCCTGAAGGGCATTATGAATATTTAAAAATGCCCTTTGGACTTGCAAATGCCCCAGTCGTTTTTCAACGAATAATTACTAATACTTTGCGTAAATTTATCAATGAGGGATCCGTCTTGGTATATATAGATGACGTTTTATTAGTTAATGATACCGTTGAAGACGGCTTACGGACTTTACATGACGTACTTTGCACTTTGACTTCTGCTGGTTTCTCGCTTAATATGAAAAAATGTTCGTTTTTGTGTAATGAAATAGAATATTTAGGTCGTATTATTAAAAACGGACATGTACGTCCCTCAGAATCTAAAATAACAGCATTGATTAATTCTCCTGTACCAGAGAATACACGTCAAGTTAGACAGTTTTTAGGATTATCTGGATATTTTCGAAAGTACATTAAAAATTATGCTATTAAAACTACTTGTATTGCTCACTTAACAAAAAAAGATTAATTTTAAATGGGGAGAAGAACAAGAATTGGCGCGTAAAGAAATAATTAAATGCTTAACTAGTGAGCCGATTCTTGCGATTTTTAACCCAGATTTGCCAACTGAAGTACATACTGATGCCAGCAGTCACGGCTACGGTGCTGTATTACTACAGATTGGTAGTGATAGTCGGAGATCTGTTGTAGCTTATTATAGTCAAGTAACACATGGAGCAGAAGTACGATATCATTCGTACGAGTTAGAAACTTTAGCTGTCGTAAAAGCATTACGTCATTTTCGGCACTATTTAATAGGTATAGAGTTTAAAGTAATTACAGATTGTAATTCATTGAAATCTACACAAAATAAAAAAGACATACTTCCTCGCGTGGCTAGATGGTGGGTCTATTTACAAGATTTTAATTTTACAATCATTTATCGAAAGGGCGTTTTGTTACCCCATGCTGATTATTTGAGTCGCAATCCAATAATACGTCATGTAAATAACATTGATAAACCTCGAAACTGGGCACAAATAGCTCAAACGGGTGACGAGGAAACTGAAAAATTAATTCGTCAGTTAGAGGAGGGGCAGTTAGATAGTAACCAATATGTAAAAAATAAAGACATCCTTTTCTATCGATATTCACCAGTTGGTGAACAGGCTCGATTACTATGTTTTGTACCAAAAGGCTATCGGCTTAGTCTATTAAGAATATTCCACGATGAAAATTGTCATGTAGGAACAGATAAGACTACCGAATTGATACTTAAACATTTTTGGTTTCCCGGTTTGCGCGCTTTTGTCAAAAAATACACAAGTCATTGTTTGGTATGCTTAGCAAACAAAAGAGCTCCTAGATCTTCTTTGCAACCGATTACTTCCTGGACTAAGCCAGACACGGTTTTTAATACAATTCACGTTGACGTTTTGGGCCCCTTGCCAGAATCCAAGGGTTATAAGCACATCCTAATCGTAATTGATGCTTTCTCTAAATATTGTTTAATGTACGCACTTCGTAAACAAGATCATGACGAACTTATACGATCATTTCAAAATGTCATCTCCTTATTTGGTACTCCTAAGCTCATAGTAACTGATAGGGGTCGAATGTTTGAGTCAATGCATTTTGTAAAATGGGTTAATAGCTTAGGTAGTGCTATCCATTACATTACCCCAGAAATGCATCAATCCAATGGACAAGTGGAAAGATACGTGCGAACCCTTCTCAACATGTTACGAATAGAAACTAATTACAAAAAGAGTAAGTGGTCCGATGAGTTGTGGCGGTTACAACTAGTTTTGAATATTACAAAACAAAAAACAACTCGAGTATCGCCACTAAATCTATTGATAGGAGTTGAAGGTACGACCCCGGTAATTAATGCTTTAGTCCGTGACGTAGCCGTGGACTCGTCTAACTGTACTAGCCAATCTTTACGAGAACTTGATCGGCAAAGGACAACCGAGCGGCTTAAAGAAAATCAGAAAAAACAAGACGATTACGTAAACAAAGGCCGTCATACAGCCCGCGAATTTTCAAGAAACGATCTTGTTTTTGTTATTAAGTATTCACAATCTAAGGGGAAGCTTGATCCAGGAATGCGGGGTCCCTATAAGGTTAACAAAGTTTTACAGAATGACCGTTACGAGTTGAAGCTGCTGGCTGGATCGTATGGCAAGGTGACCTACTGTGCTGCCCAGTACATGGTACCTTGGAAAGGCGAGTGGACCCCTGAGGAGTGTGCCGCTTTCTTTACTTGTGAGTAACAATGTTCAGCATTTGCTGAACCTTAGCACTTTATGTCTAGTCTAGTAGACCTTTTGTTATGTCTAATCTTTTGTACTTTGCTAGACCTTGTTTTATATCTGGTACGAAAATACTAGATCTTACTGTTTAAGACTATGTCAAGCCTAATAAGCTTCATAGTTTTGTTTTATATCTGGTACGAAAATACTAGATCTTACTGTTTAAGACTATGTCAAGCCTAATAAGTTTTGCTTTATATCTGGTATGAAAATACTTGATCTTGTTGTTTGTTAATGACTGTCTGTTTTTAATCAGAAATGCTTATAAACAGGCTTTCGTTTTTGTTTATTCCTGGGGGGATCACTATTTCCTTACCTTATCCAGAAAACCCTTTAAATTCCCCACAGACAAAATTTTTGATACGAGACTAAGCTTAGTTTTTGTATTTTCCAGGTGAGCACGAGTCGGGATGTTCCGATGAGCAGATTGACCCCAGCCCCGATCCAGTACCAGACGGTTCCTTTGGAGAATTGGACCAAGCTGGACCTGCCGAGGACGCCAGGGAGTCAGGAGAGGCCGTGTAAGGTGACAGAAGCTGCCATCCCGATGACAATGACGTTTGACGTGCTGGTCTACACCATCTTAACCTCCCTCCATACATTCGAATGACCCCCTCTAATGCATAGGACTGGAGAAGGGCTTTCGTCAGTACTATAAAAAGGCGATCAACCCTTTATCTGGTCTCTTTCCTTTCGTTCGGGACGGTCGCAGTGTAGGCGGTAACGGTTGCATCACTGGTAACGTTTATTTTTAGAATTATTGTTTAAATTAATTGTTTAATTTAATAGAATCATAAAATGTGCTAGTTTTGAGTTTCATTCAATAAATGTTAAATTGTGTAAAATTGTGTGTTTAATTATAATACAATAAATGATAATTTATTTCAATTTGTGAAGTAAGTTCAAAAATACAATTTTTATATTATTATGACACTGACACTTGTCTTCCCAGAAAACAGCTGTGTAAGCGATCCCCCCGCGCCCCCCTCACGAACCGTTCGACCGCAGGCCGCGCGCGCGAAATTCATCCGACTTGCTTCAAATTTATCGTCACTGCTCGGCTCCTATGTATCGTAGCGTTATGTTATATAGCCTATAACCTGCCCAGGAATATGGGCTACAATCGTACCAAGTTTGGTTAAAATCCCTTCAGTAGTTTTTGTTCCCATCGCGCACATACATACAGACAGACAGACAGACAGACAGACAGACAGACAGACAGACAGACAGACAGACAGACAGACAGACAGACAGACAGACAAAAATTTTACTAATTACATTTTTGGCATCAGTATCGATCGCCAATCATCCTCCAATATGTATTTTGAAAAAATATTCAATGTACAGAATTGACCTCTCTACAGTTTTATTATAAGTATAGAAGATGAGATCATATTAAGAACAGATTTTGCGAGTAAAGGGTATTTGTGAAAAAAGGTACATTTTTGAACTTTTCATTGTAACCGGGAAAAGTGAAAATTAATATTAAAATAACAATTAATTAAATTAGAAAAATGGTGATTAATATCGCGTATTTCCTCCACGTGCTCTTATTAAAGTTTCTACACGTCTAGGCATACTGAGAATTATGTTATCGATGGTATCCTGGGATAGTCTCTGCCATTCCCCAACTACGGCGATTCGCAGCTCATCCACGTTGGCAGGAACTGGAATTCTGGACTTAACTTTTCTTTTCAGCAAGTCCCAAACGTGCTCTATTGGGTTCATATCTGGTGATCTCGCCGGCCACTCCATAACAGTTATATTCATATCATTAAGATAAGCTTGGGTTACCCGAGCGGTATGCGGCCGAGCATTATCCTGCATAAAAACAAAATTGTCACCAATATATGTGGCAAACGGTACGACATTTTCTTCTAAAACTTCTCTGATATAGCGATCTGCAGTCAGACTCCCTCTGTCAATCACTACCAAGTCTGTGCGAGCTCCCAAACAAATGCCCGCCCAAACCATTATTGATCCACCACCGAATGCAACTGTAGTTTCAAAATTTGTCTGAATGTATCGTTCTCCTTTGCGTCTGTATATTCTTTGCCTGCCGTCAATTTGATTTAAGAGAATTCTGCACTCATCACTAAACAATACCTTACTCCATTGGTCCGCGTTCCAAAGTCGATGTTCCTGAGCAAAAGTTAATCTGTTTCTACGATGATTTACCTCAAGCCTTGGAGCCTTGGCGGGCACAAATGAACCCAAACCAGCTTCTTCGAACCTTCTTTGTGCCGTACGCTCACTTACGGTTACACCCCGCACCGCTTCTAACTCATGTCGGGCTTGGACGGCCGTCAAACGAGGGTTTCTACGTACAAGAAGCCGAATGAAACGATCATCCCTATTCGAAGTGCGTCTTTTTCTGCCTTGTCCTGATCTTCTCACATAAGTACCGGTCTCCCTGAACCGTTGGATACTGCGATGGATCGTTGAAACTGGTCGACGAAGATCTCTGGATATCACTCTGTATGTTTGACCATTTCTTCGCATTTCGAGTGCCCTAGCAATCTCCGTTGGGGCTAAGTCAGGCATTATTCAGTCCTCAACTCCAAAAAGATACGCGATTAAAAAAAAACTAACAAAAAACAATTTCAATGAAATTTTAAATCAAACTCAAAAGGAAGAAATGTTCGAAGTTCGCTCCAAATAAGGTGTATTTGAATAAAATTTAAACAATTGCATAAAATGTGATGTTCAGTTGTTTTCTTAATTTGAAATTATTTATTTTTAAATTAAATGACGTATAAAACCAGCCAGCAACCTTACATGATACTGAAATCAAACCTTTTTTTTATGTTCCGCTAAATATGCCGGTGTGTGTAGGTTAAAAAGTTTTATTTCGTTTAAAGAATACTTTAATGAACGGTCAAACTATAAAGGAATTTGGTATAAAACCATACGTCGTATTACTGCAAAAACCGCTAATGTGCAAAAATCCCATTTTGAGAAAACTTGATTTAAATGTTTATGAATATTTTTTTGTATAAAGTCGCAGACTTGTGTGTACTTATTATATAGCATACAAAGCTTCAATAATTGTTGTTTATGACTATTTAATTAAACATACAAAATGTTTTATAAATCATCGATAATAATGTGATCAAAAATATGATATCGCGTAATTCATGTCACTTAACTGGTTTTTGCAGTAAAATTGCATTCTCGTATATATCATTAAGTAAAGTATCTACTGCTGTATTTTTACTTTATTTAGATTTATTTTATATACAAATTAACTGAAACCTCAAAATATATAAAAAGAAATCTTAAGTTTTTTAGATATGACGCTCCTTTTGAAAACATAATCGGTTTTATCTGTACGAAATACAAAAGAAACCTGATAAGTGTAGCTTAATTTTTTTTTTGTTCTTTATAATAGTTATAATTTTATAAAGTATATACACGGCATTGATTTTGTGATTTTTTTTTTATAGAAACAAATGTTAATTATTAAAATTAGTACGTTTATTATCAGAAACATTTTATAACATGTTATCAAACATACCAAAACCAGTTTATATAGAGATAAAAAATGACATTATGGATAGTAATTTCTTCTGACTATTCCTATTCATCACTAGGTTCCGATTCGGATAGTGCCGCATCTGGAACTCGATCAATAATATCATTTTCTGCTCTCAGACACTAAAACCATCCGTGATATTCTTCAGGAATTATCCCTTTTTCACACATAATGATCAAATCCTTTTTTTTGCTGTTGAAATTGGCATTGGTTTGTTATAAAGCTTTTCTAAATTAGGGAAACTAAATCCACTCTCAGGGGTTGGAGGGGGTTCCACGGATTTAGAGTTCGAAATGCCGCGTCTCTTAAAGGTTCTTGTACTATATCTACCAGTAGATTGCGGGGTGACCTTACGGGATGTTTGAATATCTTTAACATCGAAGTTTAAATAGTGTTCTGAAACATCGTAATTAAAAAATACTCTGTTTTCGCCTTTCATAAATTTCATTTTCTTTATCTTGAGCCAATTTATTCTGTTACCATTACAGTCTATTGTTTTGTTTTTTATAATAGTTTGGGATAGTTGTTTTAAGTTGTAAAATTCATGGTATTTAAATTCTTTCACATGGTATGGACCTTTCTTAACATTCTTTTTGCCAACTTTGTATACACCTTTGGACCTTGCGGAACCACCACCGTTAAGTACCGCCGAAGTAAGAAATTAGACATTACCTGCGCTATCGCTCGTGAATCGTGGCTTGCCCTTATCACAGGCTTTGTAACTGTCTCACTTTATCGTTTCCGTAAAAAAAGGAATGGATGTGCACTCCACACAAATCGCACTAGCGCTCGAGCGCAAATCAGTTCGTTACCCAGCGTTCCAAGCGATATTTGTGTTTTCCGTGCTTCCGAATTCTTTTTTCTTATACTACGTTGACTTGGCTTTTTTTTTGGACTCTGATTTGCTTCTTGACTTGACTGTGTATGATAATCTTAACGACGAATTAGCGCTCTTTCGGACACCGATTTGCCTAGTGAATACGCTGACATGCACCTGATTTATGGAGAAACGAGGTCCGTTTCAAATCGAGGCAAAGTTTCATACAATGCACGATTGGCATCAAGATTGTATTCGCAATGATATCCAAATCGTCATCCAATGACACATGAAGTGATTTTAAGAGTTGTCAACGCTTATCGAAAGGGCAGGCTACCCGGAGCAATGGTCAAGCAGGAAGACCTCGAACTGTGGACGATAATGTAGTGTTAGAAGAAGTACGAGTGGAGCCAGGGACCTCTCTGCGAATAGTAGAGTTGAGATTGTCATACACAGTCAAGTCAAGAAGCAAATCAGAGTCCAAAAAAAAGCCAAGTCAACGTAGTATATGAAAAAAGATTTCGGAAGCACAGAAAACACAGGTATCGCTTGGAACGCTGGGTAACGAACTGATTTGCGCTCGAGCGCTAGTGCGATTTGTGTGGAGTGCACATCCATCCCTTTTTTTACGGAAACGATAAAGTGAGACAGTTACAAAGCCTGTGATAAGGGCAAGCCACGATGCACGAGCGATAGCGCAAGTAATATCTAATTTCTTACTTCGGCGGTACTTAACGGTGGTGGTTTGGGGCATCAGTAAAGTGACAAAAATGCTTCAGGTTCTTGTAGTAAGATAAATGTATTATACTATTTCTAAATCTGCATAATAGTTTTTTTCATTTCTACTAAATTTTTTTCACCACTACTTAAAGTTCAAACTTCTGTTTTTTCTGACAACTGAAATCAAGATTAATGAAGTTTTTTTTCACAAATTCACTTATTTACTAACCAAATAACACTAAGGACTACTAGAATAACTATTCCTGATTTTAATACCGTCAAAAACTATTATTAAGATGGTGCCAATCCGGTGCAGTAAGAAAAAAAGTTAAAGAAAAGGGAAAATTCTCGATTTTTATTATTTCGGCAATAATTCGAAAACCGTGCAACTTTTACTGTAGTCATATTAGGCTGATTAGGTTCCTCTTGAGTTGGCCAATCTCTGTTGTCACTGTGGCGTGGTAATTTTGGGACAGCCTGTATACCAAATGATATAATAGTAAATTGTATCATTTAGCATTCCATGTCTCAATTAGTTACGACTAATACTGTGACGACAGTAAAAAAAATATAAAAAAGCGCAAATAATCTTAATTTATTTTGATACATAATTTTTTACAAAGTAATTATATAGTAAAAGTGAGCTATTTTTGATTAACTTCCATTCCCAGGAATTTAAATCAACCACCTGTCTGAGATAATTTCAATCTTAAATCTCAAAGCCGTTGCAGGTTCAAAAATAAATTAATATAGAATAGAATAGAATAGAATAGTCATTTTGTTTAATTATTCCAAATATCTAACATAAATGAACAATAAATTCTAATTTATCAAAAATAAACTCCTTCACATCAAACGCAAATCAAGGCGCGTGAGTCGCGACAGAATGAAGTTAGGCACAGAATGATCAGCGTGAAGCTCGAACGCGCACTTAGACGATTTTAGCTGTATAAAGTTTCTCTTCTATAGAAATAAGTTACAGGTAAAAACAATAAAGTTATTATGTAATTTATTGGATGTACTAATGGTAGTGTGATTAACACGAATACGGTCTGGAAAAAAGTTTTAAAGATGATTGACAGTTTTTATCTGGATAAAAATCAAATAGTTAAGGAACTATGACATATTGAAAATACCAGGTATTGGGGCATAGGAAGTTATTTTCAGAACAAAATTTGTTATTATTAACTAAAATGTCAATGCAAAAAAATGTTATGTACCAATGAGTGGTTTTTCATGGAGATAAATCATAAATCAAAAAATAATCATCGATATTTCAGTTTTTTCTTGTGTATTGTATGAAAAATTGAGCACTAAGTAACTATACACAAAATCTATCTTTGTAATGGATACTACTAGAGAAAAATGGGTTTTACTAGTTTGTAAAGCATAAAAAACTAATTCTAAAACTGTTATAAAAACAATTTCAAGAAAATGTCACATTAGTGGTTTTTGCAGTAATACGACGCATACAATGTGAGCCTCTGCGGGTCCCATGGTTCTCGGCTTACAAATTAAATAGACATCAAATAGTTAATGCATGTAGACTGCGTTCCGGACACATTCCTTTTCTAATAAGAAAGGTAGACTCCCCTAACTGCGAACAATGTGGTATAAGGGATGATATTTACCACAGATTGATTGAATGCACCCGTAACGCGGATCTAAGAGAACAATCTATACATATAATAAATCTGTAGAGGGGTCATGTCTGTACATTAAGAATATTTAAGTGAAAATTAAAAAAAGGGGGTCTATAAAAGCCACAGAACCTAAAAATAACATTTTTGAAAAAAATGTCTGTCTGTCTGTCTGTCTGTCTGTCTGTCTGTCTGTCTGTCTGTCTGTCTGTCTGTCTGTCTGTCCATATGGGAATGTTTGTCGTCGCATCACGCTAAAACCACTGTATGGAATGAAATGAAATTTAGCAGGCAGGTAGCAGGTAACGACCTGAAGAGCATTATTGGAAACTATTATCCCGAAAAACGAAAGGGTTCCCGTGGGATCTTCAAAAAATTGTAGCTACCTATTTGACGGTATTTCAGCCAAACTACTCAACGTATTTAAATGAAATTTAGCAGGCAGGTAGCTTATGATCTGAAGAGCATTATTGGAAATTGTTATCCCGAAAAACGAAAGGGTTCCCGTAGGATCTTCAAAAAATTGTAGCTACCTATTTGACGGTATTTCAGCCATACTACTCAACGTATTTTAATTAAATTTGGCAGGCAGGTAGCTTATAATCTGAAGAGCATTATTGGAAATTGTTATCCCGAAAAACGAAAGGGTTCCCGTGGGATCTTCAAAAATTGTAGCTACCTATTTGACGGTATTTCAGCCATACTACTCAACGTATTTTAATTAAATTTGGCAGGCAGGTAGCTTATAATCTGAAGAGCATTATTGGAAATTGTTATCCCGAAAAACGAAAGGGTTCCCGTGGGATCTTCAAAAAATTGTAGCTACCTATTTGACGATATTTCAGCCAAACTACTCAACGTATTTAAATGAAATTTGGCAGACAGGTAGCTTATGTTATCTGAAAAGCATTATTGGAAATTTTTATCCCGAAAAACGAAAGGGTTCCCGTGGGATCTTCAAAAAATTTTAGCAACCTATTTGAAAGTATTTCAGCCAAACTACTCAACGTATTTAAATGAAATTTGGCAGGCAGGTAGCTTATGATCTGAAAAGCATAACTGGAAATTATTATCCCGAAAACCGAAAGGGTTCCCGTGGGATCTTCAAAAAATTGTAGCTACCTATTTGACGGTATTTCAGACAAAATACTCAACGTATTTAAATGAAATTTGGCAGACAGGTAGCTTATGATCTGAAAATCATTACTAGAAAATTGTTATCCCGAAAAACGAAAAGGTTCCCGTGGGATCTTCAAAAAATTGTAGCTACATATTTGACGGTATTTTAGCCAAACTACTCAACGTATTTAAATGAAACTTGGCACAAAGGTAGATTGTAACATGAAATAACCAACATAATATTTTTAACCGACTTACAAAAAAGGAGAAGGTTTCTCAATTTCAGTAAATATATGTTTGTTTTTTTCTTTCTTCACGGATATCTTCATCGTTTCTGAAACGATTTTAAATTTTTTTTATGTTGTGTAGGGTATAATTTAAATTTGATCCCATTGTCACCAAATGGTGACTTGATGATGGGATCCGTGAGGAATCGAAGGAAATCCTCAAAATTTATGTGGAATAATATATTGATTTTGATTTTTTCTGAAGTACTCTAAGCATATGTTAGTACCAAACAGTAAGGTTTTGCACCATATCCTGGATCTATAATATCAAAAAATTTCGCGTTTCAGTACACTATATATATATATATATATATATAGACTGAGTAGGGATAATTCTCGAATATATATATATATATATTGAAAAATTTCGGTAGACTTTTTCTCTTTCTACAATTTTTTTTTTATCTAATCGTTTTTGTTTTTTATTTTCCGTCCTTAAAATATAATCGTCGTCTGATCATTCGAGATTATCCCTACTCAGTCTATACCCATCACTAAAAATCTGAAAATTAAATAATTTTAAACAAAAAAAAAACGACTTCAAAAGGTAAACTAAAAGGAACAATTAAATTTACTTCGCACAAAGTAATACTTATTTTCCAGTACAAGTGAAAATATATTATATTACTTTGTGCGAATTAATTTATTATTATACTTAGGTTTTGCAAATACGATTAATAAAGTAGGTATAGGCGTAGGATAGTTTGTTTTCAAGATATGAATGAGATGTCATAGGTACATTTAAATTAGAAAAGTTATGTCAATATAAGTAAGATTTATGTTTTTCATGATATTTTTATTTATTAGTTTTTATGCTAGGTACGGTTTGGGTTTTTTCTTTCTTTTGGACTTATTTTGTCGTCTAAAGGAAGTAAGTACTTTAACCGTAAAGTCTCAAAGTAGGCTACATGTTTGTTAGCGTAGGTAATTAATAAATAAAAAACCTGGCAAGTCCGAGTTGGAATTGCGCACCGGAGTAGACTTTTAAAAAATTTGGCGCTCGGTGCCAGCAGCGCAGCGTCGGTGTGAAAACGATCATCGTCTGCAGTCGCTGCGGCGTAAAGTCCATACAAATCTCAGTACAGAGATCTTCGTCGCGTATATGAGCGTACTATCAAGTAGTCCCGTTCGCATAAAAGAAAATAAAATTATACTTACATACAGACGAATTGAGAACTTCCTCCTTTTTTTGAAGTCGGTTAATAATACACAGTCATTTTTCGAGCTGGTAGTAGGAATTGTTAGCCATTATTTGACAGTAAACTATTATTATTACTCCATCGGCCTACTTCTTTTGCCTATGCACGTCTAATACCGTGTATAAAGAAGCATTACTATAAATTAGTGATTTTAAATATCCAAACGACAGTGTTCATAAACTAAAAATGTATTTGAACTGCTGCCCTAAATCACTTTTCCACGCGTACGAAGTCGCGGGCACAGCTAGTTAATTAATAAATTTCAGTTGCATGGAAGTAATTTAGGTATATTTCAAAACATTCTTTTTTTTTTTTTTTGATATCGCAAGGGAAATGCATTACGCATCCCCCCGGGAGGGTCCCCGAGGGGTATGTGGGACTCCCGGCTCGCTACGGCCGGCTTACCCACTAAAACCACTTGCGGATTGCCATCAGCCGTTATGTTGGGTGGAGTGCCTGGATCTGTCTAAACACAGGCCACTCCTCCCTCGACCGGCCGGTTCACCTCTATAGGGACCGGACTTCCATCAAATTAAGAGAGCGCTCCGGCAAACTGAAGCGCTCTCCTCGGCGCCGAGACTGACAATGCCGGGGAGGTTACCCAACCCTCTACCCGGAGCCCCGTAGGCCGTACTAGACGTGAGATGGGAGGACCGCAAAACGACGCCTGTCCTGCGCCGGCGAAGCGGAAGAGAGAGAGGATCAGTCTCTCTGTCCCGCTCCGAGGCCTCCTTCTGCGACATGACGAATTCGCAAAAGGAGACCACCGCCTGCCAGGCCTCATCACTCTCGAGCATGCAGCGAACCACACTCGAGAGCGAGAGGTCCCGCCCAATCACTGCCACGAGATCGTGGCGCTGCACGGCCCATCGATCGCACACCTCTAAGGTGTGCGGGGCCGTGTCCTGTATGAATTCGGTCCTGCCGGTCCATTCGTATCGTCGAATTCATGGCCCTCCTACGTAACTGGAGTGCTGTGCTCTGGTTCCTTTGCATACTCCATGCTGCGTTGATAGACTGAGAGAGCTTTTTTGTATTTTTGGTGCAGTTTTTTGTATGTTTGTAAGCGTTGTTTACCATTGTTAATTTAATATTATTATACGTAATAAATATATTTTTGAATATTTTTTTTTTACTTATCCCAATCCAAATGCTTGAAATGTAAAATGTCTGTGTGTGTCTGTGTTGTTACACCATTAAATATTACTTGCGCTGTACGATTTCCATACACCACCAGTACAGTAAAATGGGATGATAAGAATGACTGATGATTATATACTTTATATACCTAATAGTTTAAAAAAAATAGTATTATGGAAATAGAAAGTAATAAAAAATTATATATTTAGACAGTAGATAAGTGCAATAAGAGGAATTTTACATAAAGGCGGTCTTACTGCATACAGCATATGACTTTACTTTTTATTCATACCCAAATACTCACTGTCTCAACATTCTTAATTTTGTCAAATAAATTTTACACGTAACGTTGTTTTGAATAAATAGCATTACGTTTATTACAAACGCTAAATATACTGTGGTTTTTTAGTTTCTTTTATGTAGTTAAATAGTGGTTTAGTACATTAGATTCCTCTAGAACATTGAACGGCATCACAATGTTACATTTTAGCAATAGTAGTACCGAGGTATAGATACCTAAGAATATAAGATGCTAATTCTTAGATTAGATGCTTATTGACTTAAGTTTTTTAAATTTTTAAAAATTTTGTTTCGGGCGGAAGCAATGTATTCTTATTCATATTAGAAAACTTCCTCAAGAAGAAGTCTTGAATCACCTTGTTGGGGCAAACTAAAATTCCTTGAGTTTAATAGACATAGGCGGAGATAAAGAGGAAAGTAATTTATACCAGTGGTAGATGGTATAAACATAATATCTTTTTCTTCGTCCCTTGAATAAAGACATGAAATTAGCTCAAGCTAGCAGACATGCAACTTGTGACCAACTTCGTACAGAGGTGTTCGCCCGAAATGGTGACAAGCCTAAAAAAATAAAGTAACGGACAGCTAGACTTCCCTTTCATTCCCATTAGCATGTGTCGTATAGTGAGACAAGAAGAGAAATATGCCTCTGCTCTTGCTTATTATCTATGCTTTAGTTATTAATCTGAGAGCTACATAAACAAAGCCAAACAAACATGGTGGAGTAGGGATGCTCACTTTTCCCTATCTAATTGATAATATCGATAGACGAGAGAATCGTAGATAAAGTGCGACAAGGCTTTAAATTAACGGGGGGGGGGGGGGGGGGGGGCTGCTGGTTAAGTAAAACTGACAAAAATGGCGTTTTTGTATGATGTCAGCAAGGGAATGCCCTTTTCGCCACGTTCATTTGAAACATTGTCGAGCTTTAGTCATAACTGATAAATAAGAGTAATACATTATAGGGCTTGAGTTGGTTAGGTCATAGGTACATACATCCGTTTATATATATTTTTCCTATAGAGTAATAACTAATAATAATCTTTGCATACATCCATTGGGATATGATTAAATGACCTTTGTTCGGTCAAAAATAAGCTAAAATTAATATTTTTGTCAATCAAAGTTTCCGAACGCATACATTCCCTTTCCAATCATAAAGTCCATTCCTTGCGGGTCGTCGTTCGTCGTTTCAGCCTTTAACTGTCCACTGCTGGACATAGGCCTCTCCAATACATTTCCAGTGCGACCGGTCCATTGCCACCTGCATCCAACGTGACCCGGCAGTTTTCACCAGGTCGTCGGTCCATCTGGTAGGTGGCCGTCCCACACTGCGCTTGCCAGTACGTGGCCTCCACTCTAGGATCTTTTTGCCCCATCGACCGTCCAATCTTCGTGCTATGTGGCCGGCCCATTGCCACTTCAGCTGACTGATCCTACGGGCAATGTCAGCAACCTTAGTTCTTCTACGGATCTCCTCATTTCGGATTCGATCACGTAGAGAAATACCGAGCATTGCCCTCTCCATAGCACGCTGAGCGACATTGAGCCTTTTGAAAAGATCCTTCGTGAAGCACCACGTCTCAGAACCGTAAGTCATCACTGGTAACACACATTGGTTGTATACCTTTGTCTTAAGGCACTGAGGTATTTTGGACGAGAAGACGTTGCGTAATTTACCGAACGCTGCCCAGCCGAGCTGGATCCGTCTACTGACCTCTCTCTTAAAGTTGGACCTACCTAATCGGACAGCCTGCCCTAGGTATATATATTCGTCAACAACTTCAAGAGTAGAGCTCCCAACAGTTAGTGTGGTGGGTGCAACATGGACATTGTGCATGATCTTTGTTTTGTCCATGTTCATTTTAAGACCCACTTGTTGAGAAACTCTATTGAGGCCACCGAGCATGCGCCCCAAATCTTCCAGCGATTCTGCCATGACTACTATGTCGTCGGCAAATCGAAGGTGAGTGATGTATTCGCCATTGATGTTGATGCCAAGTCCTTGCCATTCCAGGAGCTTGAAGGAATCCTCCAGAGCAGCGGTAAACAGTTTCGGGGATATGATATCCCCCTGTCTTACTCCTCACTTTAAAGGGATATCCTTCGTGCAGTGCTCCTGTACTCGGACTGACATGGTGGCGTTATTATACAAACACTTCAACACTTCGATATACCGAAAGTCAATACGGCAACGCTGGAGAGATCTAAGGACCGCCCATATTTCGACGGAATCAAAGGCTTTCTCATAGTCCACAAACGCCAAGC
The DNA here is from genome assembly GCA_905187575.2 of Celastrina argiolus. Lineage (NCBI taxonomy): Eukaryota > Metazoa > Arthropoda > Insecta > Lepidoptera > Lycaenidae > Celastrina > Celastrina argiolus. The sequence continues at coordinate 19,295,878 of LR994585.1, forward strand.
ATAATGGCCGATTATACTCTTCGGTCTTCTGTATAATCTGCCGCAGCGTATGTATGTCTATGGTATGGTCTATGGTACTATAGCCTTTTCGGAAACCGGCTTGTTCGGTAGGCTGAAAGTCATCCAGCCTGCGTTCGAGACGCATCGTAATAACTCTCGAAAACAGCTTGTAGACATGGCTCAGCAGTGTTATGGGCCTATAGTTCTTCAGTAAGGTTTTGTCGCCTTTTTTGAAGAACAGGACCACAACACCCCTGTTCCATGCCTCTGGCGTTTTCCCATCGAGTAAGGAGGAATTGAAGAGTTTCTGAAGGACTTTTAGTACCGGCGTGCCGCCCGCTTTCAGAAGCTCTGTAGTGATTCCATCCTCGCCCGGAGCCTTGTTGTTCTTAAGCTGTTTGAGAGCTACCCTAATCTCGTACATGCTGATGTCCGGGATGTCTTCGGTATAGTGTCGTGTTAGCCTGGCTCTTGGGTCTGCAGCTAAACTAGCAGGTTCAGCTGAGACCGAGGTATACAGCTGTCCATAGAACCTTTCTATCTCCCGTAGTACCTCGGGCGTATTTGACGTTACGCGTCCATCTTCGGTCTTCAGCTTTGTCAACTGGCTTTGCCCAATAGATACGTCTCTTGCAAACACTTTGGAGCCTTGGTTTCGCTCTATTGTCTCTTTAATACGCTGGGTATTAAAAGAACGGATATCGTGTCGCAAGGACTTCGTAATCTGTCTATTGAGCTGCCTATATGACTCAGCGTCACTCGAAGTTTGGAGCGTCATTGAACGTCGTCTAGCCATGAGGTTCCGGGTTTGGTCGGATAGTTTCTGAGGTCTATTTGTACGGTGGGTCTTGAAAAAATTTGGACCCCACCGTATGGACAGTTTCTACCAGCCTGCTATTTATATCGTCCACTGATGCGCAGCTGTCTAGCCATTGGAAGCGATTTGACAGTTCAAGTTGAAAGCTCTCGGGGTTTTGGATATGGACATTCGACGGTCGGAGCGTAGACTTCATCAGACGCGATCTCTCAAGTTTGACGTTGATATTCAACATGCCTCTGACGATTCGGTGATCACTTCCGGTCTTAACCATGTTGATCACAGAGACATCGTTGAATATCTGCCGTTTGGTGCTCATAATGAAGTCAATCTCGTTTCTAAGTACACCGTCGGGACTCAACCAGGTCCATTTTGTGTGTTAAAAACAAAATGGAGGTGAATAAGTTAAAGTGTTCAAATTGCAATATAATTATTAGTGAGATTCTGGCATTTATCCAGAATAAGCACGATGTGATGGATACGGAATCCATTCTCCGTGTTTGTGTATCAGCATTCTCGGAGCAAGAGGTCCAAGAAGCTAAGAAACTTCTTTTCGAATCGGTTACGACCTCTCAACGGCTTAAGTCGAGACGAAAGGATGGAAAGAAAAATCGTGATCTGGAAGATATTATTTCTCTTATTAAGGAGATAGACCCGGAACGTATACCTATTTTTGTGGCTCGTGATCTACAAAAGTTGCCGCCTGTATCGTTTGATCATGTAGATGTAACAAAGTTATTAAAAGACATTGTGCTTTTACGAAGTGAAATTGAGAAGATTAAGTGTGAATATGTGTGTGTAAATCAACTCCAAGAGATACGAAACGAGATAACTAACTTAAAGATTACACAGATATCGGATTCACCTAAATATGTAAATACGAAAAAAAGAGGTGAAAGAAAAAGTGCAGTCGGTTTATCTCATTTATCGAATACCAAAGAGAATATAATCACTACGTTTTATCGAATACCGACATTTTGGAATTAAATACGAATAATTGTCAGTGCAAGAGTACAAGTTGCAACGGCTGCAAAGTAAACAAGTCGGATGAGTTGTCTTGCTCTGGCGCAAGCAATATGGCGGATACCTCAGACTCTGTCCTGCTCACACCTGTGGAGAGTGCACAGCAATGCACTGAAAATTCAAGTATGGCGGATATTGTTAAGAACGGTGCGAGTTTACTTTTGCAAAATAAACGGAAGAATGGAGATTGGACAGTTGTACAAAGAAGGAAATATAAAAATAGGTTCGAAACTCAGAAGGGAAAAGCAGTGAGCCAGCCGGGGTCTAACTTTAAGGCAGCGGAAATAAAAATCCCCTTATTTTTGTCAAATGTAAACAAAAGCACATCAGAAGATGACATTCGTGAATACATTATGGAAAATACGCAGGAGATTGTTAGTCCTGAGAAAATTACAATGAAAAGGGAGAGGCTGTACAATTCTTTCAAAATATATGTGTCAAAAAATAAAATTGATAAATTTTTAAATGACAACTTGTGGCCCGATGGAATTACATTTAGAAAGTTTATTTACTTCAGACAAAAGGGTACACCAGAGGTGCCAGAAAAACGTGTATCGGGTATAAATATACAAAACATAAATGGCTAATACTACATTAATATCTTTTAATTGTAAAAACCTAAAGAAAGGAATTGAATGTGTGAGAAAGTTGTGTAAACAAAAGGACGTATTGGCTCTGCAGGAAACTTGGCTACATTCTCATGATTTATGCTCGCTCGGTGACATAGATGAAGACTTCAGTTACACAGCGAAATCATCCATGGACCCAACAGTTGGCATACATCGGGGTAGACCTTTTGGTGGCGTTGCACTCATGTGGCGTAAAAGTGCTTTTCCGTGTGTTTCGACCGTGAAGTGCTCAAGTGATCGCTTAGTAGCAATTAAAGCAACATTAAGTGAAAACCGTGAGGTTTTGTTCTTTAGTGTGTATATGCCGACTGACTGTCAGGCAAATCTCCCTGAATTTAGTCAAATTTTAGGAGAGATTTGCGCTGGGTAAAATTTTAGTATAAATCCCCCTAAATTGGGGGGTGGCGGGAGGGGGAGGGGGAGGGGGGGGAGGGGGAGAACACCCTCCTACCACACCCACCTTTAGGACACTACTAGTTTGGAAGATATTTATGGTTGAAGTTTTGAGGTTATGTCTGTGTTTCCGGGATATTTCCAAGAGTAAAACAGGGGAGAAAGGTGGAGACGGCGGTCAGGGGATATCCCCCCTACCCTCCCCTCTACTCAGCAACCACTAGTTAAGAAAATATTTACAGTTGTAGTTTAGAGGTTAGATAAAACAGACAAGTTTTACGTGGAGTCGGGAGTTGATAGATTTGTTTTTGGGACAATGTCGGTCTGTCACGTCTCCGGCGCTGCGGGAAATGCAGCCCCTTCGCCCATGCGTAAAGAATGACAGAAACCAGGACTCGCCGTGGCGGCGGAGACTGGTCGCCGAAGGCGACCAGAAAGCCGGAGCTGCCTAAGGCGAGTCGGGAGTTGATAGATTTGTTTTTGGGACAATGTCGGTCTGTCACGTCTCCGGCGCTGCGGGAAATGCAGCCCCTTCGCCCATGCGTAACGAATGACAGAAACCAACACTCGCCTTAGGCAGCTCCGGCTTTCTGGTCGCCTTCGGCGACCAGCCTCCGCCGCCACGGCGAGTCCTGGTTTCTGCATTTCGTTACGGCGGGCGGGGGCTGCTCTCCCTCCGCGCCTCCGCGCTTAAATATACACTCTAGGGGTTGACAGACAAGTACTACGTGGAGTCGGAGTTGATAGATTTGTTTTTGGGTCAATGTCGGTCTGTCACGTCTCCGGCGCTGCGGGAAATGCAGCCCCTTCGCCCATGCGTAACGAATGACAGAAACCAACACTCGCCTTAGGCAGCTCCGGCTTTCTGGTCGCCTTCGGCGACCAGCCTCCGCCGCCACGGCGAGTCCTGGTTTTTGCATTTCGTTACGGCGGGCGGGGGCTGCTCTCCCTCCGCGCCTCCGCGCTTAAATATACACTCTAGGGGTTGACAGACAAGTACTACGTGGAGTCGGGGTTGGTAGATTCGTTTCTGAGATATAGTTTTATTAAGGACATTTTCATTATTAGATTATTTTTTGTCAATTTTGATGTAAACCAAAGCTCTATTGAGATATTTAACATATGACCATAGTGATTATATTCTCTTTGCATAAGACATTGGAAAACAAAACGTCAATATCTGTCAAAATGGCGGAATATACGTAAGAATTTTTCGGAATTGAATTATTTTTTACTCGAAAAGTACATATTTCCTAAACTTGAAAAGTAGCGCATTAGCTTTCTAATTAAAAGATCTTTTAACCATAAAATTTTCATAAGCCTAAGTGTGGGGGTAATACACTAAACATTAGCATTCAGGATAACAATGCGGAACAGGTATTTATCTTAGGAGATCTGAATGCTCACCCTTCAGCCTTGTTTGGTAGTGAACTATTGAACTTTTGTTTTGACAATGAGTGGGTTTGTGCGGATATTTTAAAGTTAGGCATCGCATCAAATACACATACATTTTTGAGTGATGCAAATGGTTGTAAAAGCTGGCTCGATCATTGTCTGGTGACTAAGTCAGCATGGCAATTAGTGGTAAGTGCCAAGGTCCATTATAATGTGTACTGGTCTCATCACCTGCCACTAGAGATAACATGTAATTTAAGTGTAATACAATCTAATTTAGAAATAATTAATAATTCACTATGTAAAAATGTTATGTGGAAAAATAGGGAAGCTGAAGAAATTGATAAATATTATGATTTATGTAATAATGGCTTAAAGTTGTTAAATTTTCCTAGTGAGCTTAGTGGCTGTGCGGATAGGAGGTGTAGTAACTTGGAACATAGACAAGTTCTTGAAAAAGTCTATAGTGACATTGTTTATGTTCTAAGTAAAGCATCCATAGAAAGTTGTCAAAGGGCAGCAAAGCCAGTAAAATTTAAAATTGTACATGGCTGGAATAAACATGTTAAGGAAGCACACAAACAGGCTAGAGCTGACTTTCAATATTATGTTCAGAATGCAAAGCCCAACAGTGGCCCTATCTTTCAAAAAATGTGTGAAAGTAGAAAAGTGTTTAAATCTTGTTTAAAATATTGTATTAATAATCAAGAACAAATTAAAATGGATATTCTTGCCTCACAGCATGCAGCAAAAAAGTTTAGTAAGTTTTGGAAAGGAACTAAAAAATTGAATAGTAAAATTAGGCTCCCTGGTAGTGTTGATGGGATAAGTAACCCTAGGGAAATAGCTAACATTTTCAGAGAAAATTTTGTGGTTCAACCTGACTTGCCGTCGGTGTGCGGTGTTGAGTTTAGGAGTGATCAGGAGCTTGTCAAGTTATCAGCTAAAGATTTATGTAAAGTTATAAAGAATATGAAACGAGGTAAGTCACCTGGTCATGACGGGCTCAGCATCGAGCACTTGCAGCATGCGGGGCCACACCTCTGTAGAGTATTAGGTATGTTGTTTACTCTTTGTCTGCGTCATTCTTATCTGCCAAAGGATCTTATAAAAACTATTGTGGTACCTATTGTGAAAAACTCTACAGGAGACACATCGGATAAGCAAAATTATAGACCAATTTCTTTAGCTACTGTCATGGCTAAGGTTCTGGATGCATTACTGGGTAAGCAGTTGGATGGAGTCACTGCTTTGTTACAGGATACACAATTTGGCTTTAGGTCGGGGGTTTCTACAGAGAGTGCTATATTAGCTTTAAAACATACTGTTAATTATTATGTTACAAGGAAAACTCCGATCTATGCATGCTTCCTCGATTTGTCCAGGGCCTTTGATATGGTTTCCTATGACAGGCTATGGGCCAAGTTAAGTGAGTCAGGTGTGTCTCCTGATATAATCACTACATTTTCATATTGGTACAGTAACCAAAAAAATGTTGTGAGGTGGGGAAATTCATATTCTGAAGAGTATAGTTTGAAATGTGGAGTAAGACAGGGTGGGTTAACTTCTCCTCGTCTTTTCAACATCTATGTCAACGACCTCATCCAGCAGCTTAGCACCACACATGTCGGATGTTTTATAGATGATGTATGTGTAAATAATTTAAGTTATGCTGATGACATGGTGCTACTAAGTCCATCGATAGGTGGACTTAGAACGCTGCTTAAGACCTGTGAGTATTATGCTGTGTCACATGGATTAAAGTACAATGTAAAAAAGAGTGAATTCATGTTATTTAAATCTAACAAAAAAGGACCATCCACAATACCACCACTCACTCTTAATGCAGAGACTTTAAACCGTGTCACACAGTTTAAATATTTAGGACATGTAGTCACTGAAAATATGTGTGATGATTTGGATATTGAGAGGGAGCGTAGGGTGTTGTCAGTGCGTGGTAATATGTTGGCACATAGGTTTGCTCGATGTACAGCTGAGGTGAAGATCACACTTTTCAAAGCATTTTGCCAATCATTCTACACGAGTAGCTTGTGGGCCAACTTTACTAAGGTGTCTTACAATACCCTCCGCATTCAATACAACAATATCTTCAGGGCTCTGTTCCGGCTTCCACGGTACTGTAGTGCATCGGGTATGTTTGCTGATGCCAGCGTGGATGACTTTTACGCAGTAATGCGAAAAAAGGTTGCCTCGCTGGTGTATAGGGTAAGACAGAGCTCGAACAGAGTCCTGAAGATGGTGGGTGACCGATTAGATTCAGCGCTGGTGGGCAGGTTCATCAAACTACATGTGATGAAGGTACGGTGAACCTGTCTACTAGAGCTAATAATCTTTTATTTAATTTTTCTGTATCTCATTAACTAACCAAAATAATCTTTAAGTAAATAATTGTTAATACTAACACTATGGATCTATGGTCTGAAAATAAATGATTTTTTTTTTTTTTTTTTTTTTATTTATTTATTTATTTATTTCCTCTGCGGCGGCTTTTGGAAGAAAGAATTCATCATGAAGAGTCCTTCTTTCTCCATAAAGTCCGCCAGCATCTGTCCTCTGGGATTCCTCTGCCCAAATCCAAATGGCCCCACTTTCAGCTCATCATCGCTTCTGCAGCCCAGCCTCGCATTGAAATCTCCCATAACAACTGTGAAGTGTGTTTTAGGGCTACGTATGGCCCTACTGACGTCCTCATACGTAGCTTCTACTTCATCGTCTGGATGTGTTGACGATGGGGCGTATACCTGTACAATCTTCAACGAATATCGTTTTGAGATTCTCAGTACAAGGTATGCAACCCTATTTGACACACTCTCGATGGACACAATGTTGTTGATGAGAGATTTGTGGACGATAAACCCAACACCACCTTGCGACTTCTGTTCTCCCTCCCGGTAGTTAGAACAAGTGGCCGGACTGTAAGGTTATCGTATCCTCGCCCTCTCTTCGGATCTCCGATAAACCAATAATGTCCCAGTGGAACTTGTTCATCTCCTCTTCCAGCTCTACGAGCTTCTCGTCTAACCTCAAAGTGCGCACGTTGTGTGTTACCAGGGCCAGTTGTCGTTTAGAAGGGGGGTGGTAGCCGGATCTCTTCCGGGGATTCTTAGCACCCCCCGCCCCGCCGTTACCGTGGCCGCTACCGTAGCCAGGAATAGCGGGGCCGCCGGGGACTAGGGGCCTGGTTTTCTGGTGCGTAATCATTTGAAGGAGAATTAGCCTACTGGTACCACGCTGGCTAGACGGGTTGGTACAGGGTTTTGTTTCGAGTTTTCCTTCTCTCACATTAGCTGTTGATGTGTGTGTGTTTCCTTTTAGTCGCCTCTTACGACTCCCCTAGGATAGTATCGGGGGTGGTGATAATTGTATTCTAATGCCGTCACCACACGGCCTTGCGGGTAGTATGAAGAAAAATGTCAATACCAAGAAACGTCAAGTGGACACACCCAATCTATCTCTTGGCTTCGCCCCGTTCATGGTGATACAGCAGAGTCCGTGGCTCTCAAGTTCGGGTCGTCTAGTCTGAAGTCAGCCGGTTTGCAGTACCCAATCTATTAGCGGTATTGTGCGAACATTTACATACTTGTGAAAATCAGACAATCAACTAAGTTTATGTGCGTAAATATAGTGACGAAGTGCAGTGGTATCCTGAAAGGTGGCTAAAGATCCAGTCGCCGGGTGTGAGCAAATTAGCGCAAAGAACCAGCGCGAATATCGAGGTATGCCCGCATCCTTACACCTGCGTTTCCCTATACTTTTATGCAACAACCTTTACTCATTATATAGAATCGGACGACATCGACTCGGACGAATCGGAATCGGACAATCAGGTGATCAGTCTGCATTGTCCTGACCAAACTTGAAAACAACATTTTTTGTTGTTCCAACGCAGGAATCGAACCCACGACCTCCGGGTCGAGAGCGAAGCTCTGAACCACTAGACCACGAAGGCGATTTTTTAATATAAATATCATCTAAATATTTATACTTATATTATAAATTCGAAAGTGAATGTCTGTCTGTTACCTCTTCACGCTCAACCGCTGAACTGATTTGGCTGAAATTTGGCATGGACATACCTCGAGTCCCGGAAAAGAACATAGGATACTTTTTATCCCGGAAAATGTACGGTTCCCAAGCGACAAACTTTTTGTGTATATCATCTAGTAATATAATATATATATACTTATGGTGCTTAATTCTACTACTGTCGTAGACACGAGATAATAATTAGGTACTGACAACAATATTACAGGTCATTTTTATAAGAGCTGATCATTTAAATAGATAAATAATCGGTCGCCTCCAGTGCTGGATCCGACTCCGTTTATTAAAAAGGAACAGACTATTGGAAGGTATATTATATTGAAATAACTATGAGGCAGAGTAGTCCCAATTTCACCAACGCCTTTTAGTGTTAACAGCTTGTTAAAATACCATGCCTTCTCATTCATTATAAGAATTACGAGAGGAACAACATGATATTTAACGAAGGGTTATATAATTAACATTGCTTGGTGAAACACGCCCTAAGACTATCGTTAAACAAAAAACCAATATATATTTAAAATAATTTATTAATAAAATTATGCGATTTAGAATGTTCTTCAATGTTTTCTATTAGGAACGGTATTTTATCGAACCAAAATAAAAATCGAATTTATTAAATTAAAATCAATTTTTACTCCAAACGAATCATAAAAAATCTTTTTATCTCCAATGGTGTTTCGCACTAGTTTTAACGCATGACAAGGGTCTATAAACGCATATATTTTATGATCCTCAAAATAAAAAAAGTTTTATTCCTTTCCTTATGATTACATCCCATGTAATGGAACATGGAAAAATTCGATGAAGGTCCATCACATGTCACACTTACAACATCAACGTAGGAGTCCAAAACATTTGTGTTAACATGAAATTGGCAGACCAGCCTTTTGTTTACCATTTAAACTAGTTATTAGAAAAATATCCTACAGGCAGTTTCCATTTTCCGTTAACACAGTTAAGTAAAAACACTAAACTTTGGCTTGCCACTTCAACACTGTCCTTATCGACACCAGACCCAATTTGATTGTGAATCCAAACCTGTGATTTTCTGATGGACAATTCATCTCTTATAACAGCTCAGATGACAGGTCTTTTACTTGCCTTAACCTTGGCTTCAAGGGTCGAAAAAGCTTCCTGATAAAGTCCCGGTGCAGCATCAAGATTTTAGTACCACTTACTAACGGTACGTGGATGCGGAAGGCAGGACTCATATGTTTTTCGAACGAAATCATAAGCCTTTGGGGAATAAGAATGAAGAGTCAGTGCAAATTTTCTGATTTCTTCCGAGTACTGTTTCGGCAAAGGTAACCTTTTACATTTTGAAATCTGCCTCTGTAGAATATCTTTTGACCCAGCACATTGCCGTAATGATATGGATGTCTCTATATTTATTAAATTTTTCTCCTTCAATTCAGTGATAATGTTTTTAAAAGTGTAAAGTTTCAACCTTTGTTGACGGACCAGTTTACTTAGACATTTAATTTTCTTTTTCTGCATCTCCACTTTTTCTTCTAATTTTTTCAATTTTTGGAGTGCTGAAACCTGAAATATAATTTATTAATAAAATAACTATTGATTTTAAACAACGACATGGAATAACAGAACACTAATGAAGTTAAATAATAAACACTCATGAAGTTTCCTTTTTTATCAATGTTCCAAACATTACATTACAAACCAAATGTTCAACAATCCAATGATTCCTCTTAACAGTATTAGTGTAGTTATCAAACCAAAATCATTTTATGTAGGTTCTCTTTTTCAAGTACGTAGGTATGTATAATGTATAATATACAGCCCTTACCAATGCAAGATCCTTTGCTTCTCGTGGATGTGAATAATTCGAGCCTGATGGTTGATCAATTGTGTTCGCTCTGTCAATTGATGCAAATTGGTATGGATTGTTTGCCTGAAAGGGAAAAATAGTATAAGATTGGATATAGTTCCATGTTAAAACATTATATACAAGAAAAAATATTTACTAATTAATTTTTGTTAAATTAAATTAATTTTTGTGCGACTAGCCACTTTCTTTAAAAAGATAATGTTTCATTTATTTTATTAACTGATCAAATTATTTAGTTTCTGTTCATCATGAAGACTTTTCTATTCTTTTTAGATTTCATCAAATATGATTTTGCCAAAGTTCTTTATTAATAAATTGCTTACCTTTGCGAATATTGTTGGGACGGAATCATCTCTTAGTCTAACTATGTTGAGAGTTTTATTGAATGCACTCTCTTCAAAGTGCAATGAGCACACATGAATATATTTAGTTCCAAGTCGGATATTTTCCGAGCCAATGTTTTCTAACCATTTTCTTTGCTGGAACTCATTTCTTGGTAAACTAAAACAACAAAAAATATTATAAATAACATTGTACCTAATTTATCGATAGCATTCCATGTTCGAAGATGGACAACTATTATATGTATATTATACTTATTGAGAATATTGCGGACTATAAACTTCACAACTGAGCTAACTCAAAGTAATAGATTTTAAAACACTTTAAAACAAATAAACTAAACAATTTAAATAAATGTTAGCTACTTACCGGTGAAAGGTAAGATTCGGCCTTTTTTTGCTTTTGCTTATGCCACAACTTACCACAGAGCACTTCATGGTACTTAATATAATAAATTCAGAATGATTTACGTTTCTGCACAGTGATTAAATAGAAAATCACACGAAAACAGTAAAAATCTCACAATGACAACGTTTGACATGTAAACGCATAGATTAGAGTAATTATTTTAATTGTAAACGAAGCGGTAGAGAAAAATGGTGTCGTCTTCTTCTTCTTTAAAATGGCCTCCCTTAAGGAATAGCCATTATAAAAAAAGCCAGAATAGCCAGTTGTATCAGTGATGCGTGTACCTATACCTCAGAACAAAGTCAAGTCAAGTCAAATTTTTTTATTCAGAATAAATTTTACAAAAATGTTTTCTGAACGTCGTTTCTATATGATGCCTACCACCGGTTCGGGAACTAGCCCAGCGAGAAGAACCGGCGTAAGAAACTTATGGAACAAAGAATCTTATGGAACTGTACTAATAGTTCATTTTCACACGGCAATAATAATAGGCTGCATGTCTCTTTCTTACAACAAGAGTTTTAAGTAAGAAGTAAGTATCTACACTCTTTTTCTTAACGCCCCCTTCATTAGCTTTGATATACATACCTATATTCTTCTATATTGTGAGATTTTTATGGTTTTCGTGTGATTTTCGATTTAATTACTGCGCAAAACTGTAAAATAATTCTGAATTACATAATTATAATAGTTAACACGAAGTACTCTGTAATAAGTTGTGGGCGTTGTGGCCTATGCAAAATCACCGGGAAGTAGCTAACATTTATTTAAATTGTTGTCTATTGTTTAGTTTATTTGATATATAGTGTTAAAAATCAATTTCTTTGAGTTAGCTCAGTTGTGAGGTATAAAATCCGCAATATTCTTAAAAAGAAAGAAAGTGAGCATCCCTAATCCACCATGTTTGTCGGCAGTTTTGTTTATTTAGGTGTGCAGGCAAAGTACATGCATATGCCTATGGAACCTATGGAACCATAGGATAATGGTTCTTAACAGTACTAAAGAAACGCGAATATGAACGAAAAAAAACGTTATTTTCGTTTTCTATTAGGAACCCACACGTATGTATATAAAAACTAGTAATAACCGGTTTTTTTGGTGCGTGAGTCCCCGAAATCCATGTGTGGCATAGATGAAGATAAACTTCATCTATGATGTGTGGCCTTAACCTTCGTTTACACGAAGTCAGGGGGGACCCCCCCTGAACTGAGGCCCGTTAAAAAAAAAAATCTCAAACCCAACCTCAAAGACTTCAAGTGAAATCAAATGGACTGGCCCTAGCCGTAAAATAATACGAGCCAGAAACCATTAACTGGAACAGTACCAAAATGGCGCATTGACATACGCCCTGTGTTTTTTTCGTTCAGATTAGCGTTCCATTAGCACTATAAAGCAACATTATGATCGTTTTGAACTGTTTTGACTAGTGTTCCACACGCAGCTGTCAGCTGTCAAAAACTGTTCAAAACCAAAACGCTCAGAATGATCACGCCATTGTGCTTATTTTTACCCATCTTGTTTTTGACGTTTACTTAGATTTCACTGATTTTACTGATCTTGATTTTATTTTTAAGTTATGGATCGAGCAAATTTCTTCTAGATTCTTTTATAATGTAGTTATTATTGTTAAAATTGTTAAAATATAAATAGAATTTATGAGATAAAAAGGAATTAATGTTAAATTTTGACATCTGTCAGTCGTTCCACTAGCAGTAAAGTTTGCTACAAACTACAAACGATCAGATTGAAAATTTCATAATTTTCAATATTGTGCTAAAGAAACGACTGTGTGCGTTATGAATGATCTGAGCGTTCAGAGTAAAAGAAGCGCATAAAGGAACACACTGATGCAAAGTGCTTAGTTTTTATTGATTATTTTTCAAAATTAATGAATGCCCTGAATGTTAATGAAATCGCGCTGTTTTATAATATTAGTATAGTTAGGATGCTCAACCATATTTTAAGTAGCTCGCTGCACTATATTGTTGCTCTAACTAGCTTATTAATTTTATTATTCTACACAAAGTAGGTGTTACATAACAAAAAAAAATAATTGCAGACATAATATTTCCATTACAAGCAAGCAAAATACAACTAAAGTTCGTCCCTGATAAATTTAACCTGAAGGGAAACAAACCGAAAACATAAAAATTTTCCCTTATCCACTTTTGGAGGTCTTGTTGTTGTAGAGGAGTAGAATAATAATACTCAACACAGTGTAGAACAGTGAATATTTTATTTACAAAAAGTGCTCTTTTTATACAAAAATTTCAGCTTAATTATTAATACATAAATCGATGATTGTAAAAAGGTGAATTATGATTCGTTGATAGATTGAAAAGGTGAATCGTAATTGGCTGCGCGGTAGCGTATATCGCTGTCGCGCTATATGACGTATTTTTATATCTCCGTCCTGCTCACCGCGGAACGCGCGGGTCGCGAGGGGCGCGCGAATAAAAAGCGCGGCGCTCGCGTGCCTTGTTCACGACGGAGTTAAATTCTCTCGCGGAGAGGGTCAAGTCGGAACTCGCCCTCATCAATACGGAGAGGTGGAACCGACTGATTGATGAGGCAGCGGACGACTGGCCCTCCCTGTACAGACTGTGCAGGAGCCTCCAGAACGCCCCCACACCCGTAAGGCCCCTCCCTACTGCACGAGGACGGTAACTTACGCTACCGTGCCCAGGACCGTGCAGTTTTTGTTTTTGCCCGACAATGGAGCAGCAATTTGTCCCCTTCGCCTCCTCCGCCACCAACCACATCCGTGAGGTCGAGGACCGAGTGAGGCAGTTTAAAGAGAGAGCTCTCCCAGCCAAGGCCCCAGCTGTCATCACTCCGTCGTGTCAAACGGGTGCTGACACACCTCCCCATTAAAAAGGCCCCCGGAATGGACGCCTTCACAAATGCCCACTTGCGCCACCTGCCACACCTCTCTGTGGCAGCCGTCACCCGCCTCTTTAACGGCATAATCCGCTCCGGACACTTCCCTGACATATGGAAGGTTGGGACGGTCATTATGATCTCCAAGCCCAGGAAAGACGTGAGAAAGGCGGAAAGCTACCGCCCCATCACCCTCCTCCCAGCTATATCCAAGGTGTTTGAGAGGACCTTCTTGGCGCTCCTCACACCCCACCTGCCCCAAAGAGTAGAGCAATTTGGCTTTCGCCCCGAACTGGGATCGATCCAGCAGCTTATCTGTGTCATACACTTCGTCACGGCCTCCCTTAATAAAAAGGAGGCGTCGTGTGCTGTCTTCTTGGACATGGAGAAGGCCTTCGACCGCGTCTGGCACGAGGGCCTTATCTCCAAGCTCCTGGACCAAGAAGTCCCTCCCCACCTGGTGAAGGTCATCGCGTCCTTCCTCGAGAATCGTACATTTTCGGTCCGAGTGGAGAAACGCTTTCTCAGAGGCCCGCCCAATCCGAGCCGGGGTCCCCCAGGGCAGCTGTTTGTCCCCGAGTCTGTACAACTCCTACGCCGGGGACATACCATGCCACAGCCACACGACCTTGGCCCTGTACGCCGACGACACTGCGTACATGGCCACCTCATTGAACCGGTCCCACGCAGCTCTAAAGGTGCAACGTTCACTGGACTTGTTACCAGAGTGGCTGCAAAAGTGGCGCCTGTCGGCCGATCCGGCCAAAACACAGGCCATCATATTCCCCAGCCAAAAGGGCACACGGTGTCCACCCAAGCTGACCCTAGACGGGACCGAAATACAATGGTCCTGCCAGGCCAAATACTTAGGGGTCACGTTGGACGGCCAACTTAAGATGGCCCCACACGTGAAAAGCGCCATAGCGTCGGCGAACGTCGCCATGGCCAAACTCAGGCCACTCATGGCCTCCCCAGCTCTGCCCATTCCCACGAAAGTCTCTCTATACAAAACCTATGTCAGGTCACGGCTCACGTATGCGGCCCCGGCCTGGTACCAGCTCACGTCCCCACACCTCCTAATACAGCGAGTCCAAAATAAGGCCACCCGACTCGCAGCCGGGGCCCCAAGATACGTCCGGAACGATGTCATAGCCCGTGACCTAAAAATAGAAAGTATAGAGGACTTTACCAGCAGACTGGCTTCCAATCTGTTTAGCAGAGCGGACAGATCGAGGCTAGAGTGAGTCCCTTCAGGACCTAGCCCCCTGGCACGCCCGCCCGCCAGACAAAAGGTCTTACCCCAGGGGAAACATAAAACCCGCCAGCCAGAGCTACACTGGCACCCCAACTTAATATTATTATTTTTATTATTATTATTTTTATTCCAATTTATTTTAATTTATTGTTCTATGTCGCTAGGGTAGATAGGTCGATAGGTAGAGGTCGGTCGCTTGTCGCATGTATATTTTTACTTTTTTTTACATTCGCTTAACTGTCCAATGGCTGTACGATTTACCCTAGTAGGGTACTGATGATTATGTTTGGGCACAAATAAAATGTTTCTGCTCCAGTAGCGGAGTAAGCTAGATTTGTGTTGCGAACAAAATATTTCTGCGCGTCGACGCGACTGCCTGCACCGTTCGAAACAAAAGTAAACAACATTTTATCGCCCAGAATAAACACACAAAATGTTCGCGCATCGGAGTTCGCAACAGTTCAACACACTGGTGCAATCACAGAAGAGTAAAAGAGGTTAGAATGGCATTGTAGGCGGGGCAGACGCGCCGTACATATATATGATCAAATGATCATATGTCAGCCGAAACAAGTTTCATCGGTCAACAGTCACACTCTTACCAGCGTACGGAGCTCCATAAAAAGTCGTTAAAAATGCCGTGTTGCGCTGTTTTAACGTGTCGGAAAAGAAGCCAAGTGTGCCCGAGAAGTAATTTCTTATCACCAGTAAGTCCAAAAACTTTAAATTTTATGTGATATTGTAATTATTTATTTCCATAGCATTATGTAGTTCGTGATCGAAAACGATACATTCGTATTTAGGCGCAAAATTATCCATTGCTTGCAATACGTGGGTACCATTTTGTATAATGTGTTTGCGAGTGAGCAATGTATTGCATTCGCAGCGATTGTTCGCTCGCCGAATCAAAGCTTCAATTCTAGGTACTTCGTGCGTATCGATAGTGTTGTACCAAGATGTAAACATTGTCGATCTAAGAAAATGATATTATAATTTAAGCAACTCTCTTTAATGATAATTACCATCAATTATTGTTTATTTAATTTAGCTTTCTATTAAGAAATAAAAGATAATTTCATACGGACATTATTATAATTATATTGTTATATCTGTGATTAATGTATGTTTTTTTTGCCTAGTAAATAAATAAATAGATTATTAAGGGCCGATTTTTCCATCCTCAGATAAACAACCAGATAGCGTTTATTCGACGAATAGCAATATTTTTAAGTTTTTCAATACTCAGATAGTTGTTAACTGTCTAATAAGACACCTATTAAAGGAATAAAATTATCTGCTGCTTGAAGTGCCAGATAAGGCTTTATTTCCCCGATAAGTTCGTGTCTGCATTTATTTATATTTAACAGTTTCGTCAATTTCTTTGGGTATCAGAATCTAATAAAATGGATGTTTTTGAAGCAATGGACGACTTAGCAATCGAGGAGGTACCGGAATTCCTCAATTATTTACATCTTGTCTGGTAGAAAACCCCGACCAGCTAGTATTTTCAACAGTACCTTATGCCTAATAGTAGTAGTGATGATTGTAACTAGCACAAGGAATATTTTGAGTCACTGATAAGCTAGTTTCTTACAAATCACATTATACTAATAATATCTATGGACGGTGTGAACACCACTTCAATCTTGCCCTGTGCTAAGCATACAAAGAACTTTACAGAAAAGAAAGTTACAGGTACCAGACAACGGAAATATATTTAATACTTTTTATACGATACACATATTATTTTTATTAGATTATACACACATTAAAATTTAATACACATCAATGACCCAGGAACATTGGAAACTTTTGTTCCCTCGGTGGGATTTGAATGTCCAACCTCTCGGTTGAGCACCAATGCAGTCGACTATTACACTATGGAGGCAGCGTAGTGGTTGAGTGCATTGGTGCTCAAGTATTGACATTGAATAAGCTATTACTAACAAGTAACAAATATAAAACAACATATAATATAACTCTTTGTTATTTATTTAATTAATAGGATTTCTTATTTATAGAATTGATTATTATTGAATAAAGAAATCACAGCCATAAACTATGTGCGCTAAACTATTGAAATGTTACTCTTTAAACATTAAGGACAAACAAAAAACATATTATAAAGTTTCACATTTTTATTACAAATAAGATGATATTGTCAGTACTTAACACAGTAATTGTTTGCTGCATTTTGCTCTATTTATATATATTTTGTTCTTTCCTTATATCATAATTCTCAAGACTTAACATCTTTTATGCTCCTTTTCTAGAAAATAATGCCATTTTTACTATTTCCATTTGTAGCTTTGTCAGCTGTCCATCAACTATGAATCTGCAAAAAATTTATGATTAGATGTATCAGTAATTTCCGGTATAAAATGGCAAACCAAAAAGATATTAATCTTTAAATTTCAAGCAATGTTCCAACCTAATTCATGCATTAATACATGAATTTATTTTTGCATATTATGCATATTTTGTTTGCAATGAAGAAACCTTTATAATAGTTTCGGTTCAATTTTCTTTTTACATACATACATACATACATTCACGCCTCTTTCCCGTAGGGGTAGGCAGAGACCACTTCCTTCCACTTGCTACGATCCTTACACACTTGTTTCGCTTCGTCCACTTTCATTATTCTCTTCATACATGCTCTTCGGTTTAGGGTACTCTTGACCTGGCCTTTTTTCAAGACGTCCCTAATTTGGTCTTGAAACGTCCGCCTAGGTCTACCCCTTCCCACACTTCCATTCACACTCGCCTTATACACTTTTTTCGTCAATCGTTCGTCATTCATTCTCTCGACATGACCAAACCATCTCAGCATACCTTTCTCAATTTTTGTCACTACATCTTCTTTCAGACCACAACGTTTCCTTATCTCGCTATTTCTTATCCTGTCATTCAGTTTAACTCCTACCATACTTCTCAACGCTCTCATCTCAACTGCATTTATTCTGCTTTCATGTTTCTTCTGCCATACCCAACTTTCACTTCCGTACATGAGTGTCGGAACCAACACCCCCTCATGCACAGCCAAACGAGCCTTGTTAGACACCTTCCGACTGTTCATAAAGGAGTGCAAAGCTCCATTCACCATGTTTCCTGCATTCACTCGTCTTTCAATATCACTCTCACATTTTCCATCTCTTGTAAACTTTGAACCCAGATACACAAACTCATTCACCTGTTCAATTTGTTCATCTCCAATCACTATATTGCAGTCTGTCACTGCCTCATCTCTTTCAAACACCATCATTTTCGTCTTCTTTACATTTATCTTCATTCCCTTTCTAACAAAAGCTCCACTCATAACAGTTATCATCTCCTGCAACTCCTCTGCCGAAGACGCAAGTAATACTTGGTCATCAGCATAGAGAAAACATTTGACGAGTAACTCATTCAATCTCAACCCACTTTCATTCACTTTTAGATCTGTCACGCAATTGTTCATGAACAGATTAAACAGCCACGGTGACGCTACACATCCCTGTCTAACACCTTTTTCGATGTTGAACCATTCAGTGTATGCCCCGTTTATCCTTACACAAGCACTAGAATCCCTATACAGAGATTGTAATGCTCGTATGAGGATACTGCTCACACCGTTCACGGACAAAGCTGACCACAATTCATTCCTCACCACTCTATCATAGGCCTTTTCCAGATCTACGAAAGCGCAATAGACCTTCTTGTTTTTAGCCAAACACTTTTCGGCTATGCACCGCAAGGAAAAGACCTGATCCGTACATCCCATTCCCTTTCTAAATCCCGCTTGTGCATCCCATACTTTTTCGTCTGTTACATTCACAACCCTTTCAATCAACACTTTCGCATACACTTTACTAACGACGCTGAGAAGGCTTATACCGCGGTAATTTATGCAGTCTTGCCGTGACCCTTTTCCCTTATACAATGGCACAATTACGGCTTTGCACCAGTCTCCCGGTACTTGCCCATTTCTCCAGCACAAATTGAAAAGGCGGTACAGCTGGCTAGCCACTATTCCCTGCCCGGCCCTCAGCATCTCAACGGTTATCCTGTCATACCCTGCAGCCTTACCTAAACTCATACTTTTCAACGCTTTCACTATTTCATCCATGCTTATCTCACTTTCATCAACACTTATAATAGTTTCCATGGAAGGTGCCGGATGTTGTACCTGCACTTCCTCTCTTTCAAACAAACTTTCAAAATACTCTTTCCATCTCTTTAACACACATTCTTCTCCTTTTATAATGTTCCCATCTTGACTCCTCACTGTACTTAGCTCCGAGGTAGATGTTTTTCCTCTGGCTGTTTTTATGGATTTCCAGAAAAACTTTATGTTTGACTGAAAATCTTCAGTGAGTCTCCTATCAAAATCATCCTTTCGCTCTTCTTTCTTTCTAGACACAACTTCTTTCGCTGCTGATTTCAATCTTTTATACTTCGTTCTTGCTTCCTTTATCTCGTCAACCGTTGCCTTTTGAACTTTTTGGTTAGCTTTTGTTGCTAACCAATCCAACCACGCTTTCTTCTTTTCTTGCACCGCCCTTTGTACATCTTTGTCCATCCACACATTATAGTTCTTTCTTCCTTTCCTTCTTTTAGCTACCCCGCACACATCAATAGCAACATTCACGACCCCTTTTTTAAATGTCTCCCACAAATCTTCAATCACACCTATCTCTTCTATGCCTCTAAATCTTTCTTTCAGTTTCTCTACATACTCGTCGTTCTTTTCTTTTTCTTGTAGATTTTCCACTTTTACTCTATCTAACACACTCGTAGTCTGAGCCCCTCGGTGTCGCCACCGTTTAAAGAGGCCACGCATTCGGGCTATGACCAGGAAGTGGTCTGAGTCGAGCCCTACACCACGGTATGCCCGAGTGTCTAGCACTTTCTTCCTCAGTCTTTCATCCACAATAACAAAATCAATCATACTTCTAGACTTCCCCTCATCTCTTGTATATAAATGGATCTTTTTGTGGTCAAACATTGTGTTGGCCACGCACAGATTCCATTGCAAGCATACTTCAAGCAGGCTTCTCCCATTGTCATTCACTCTATCGTCCCCAAACGTACCCAGAACTCCTTCATACCCATCACGCTTTACTCCAACCCACCCATTAAAGTCCCCTAACATCACGATCCGTTCATTTTCTCCGCATTTATTCAATACCTCTCTCATGTTATCCCAAAAATCCTCTCTCTCTTGTTGGGCTTTTAATGACCCACCTCCGCCCAGATCCGTCGGTGCATAGACACCAAGGATAAATAAGCGAGTGAGTCCGACTTTTAACCTAACCCAGATTAGTCTTGGGCTTACACATTCATGGTCCATCACACATTCAACTATTCGAGACGAAAGAATCACACCGACTCCCTGACAGCCTCGGCCAGTTTGGGGGACTCCCGACCAGTATGCCGTGTAGGGACCATGAACCGTGGTGTCACATCCTTTCCGCTTAGTTTCATTCACGCACAAAATATCTATGCATCGTTCATCCATCATCTGGCAAACTTCATCTACCTTACCATCCATTCCTCCTCTTACATTTAACGTAGCGAAGCGGCTCTCCATGGGCCACTTTTCGCCCCCGCGAGAAACGAGACGTGATGGGTGGCGAACCACATCGCCGCCATTTTGGTTGATTAACTTATTTTTTAAATCCTCCATTGCGTTCCCACGAATAGCGAGGGAAAGGTTTGTCCACCCCAGCAGAGCCCCGCATGCCAGGGTAAGGCTGGCCTAATTCTGGGTCGCCCGGTCCCAGGGCAGTGTGGCACGCTAACGACTAAAGCTTGCCCCTAGCCATGCATCCATCCGCGCGGCAGACGTTGGATTGGCGGAGAGGGTAGGAATAGGGAGAGGGAAGGATAGGTGGTGTGAGAAGGAAGATTGGTCAGTTAGAGTAGGAAATATGGAAATGTAGGATATTACCTTAATAAAAATTAAAAACTTTTTAATTTTCTTTTTCTCCTTTTAAAAGTAAGCGGTTTTGATTAGCAATATGTTAGATAGTAAAATAATAAATACCTTTGGCAATAATTTTCTATACAAGAAAATTACTATTTTGTAGTTTGATATTTTGTCACGAGTTCTATTACAACTAACAAGTTCGGAGTTGGTAAAGTTGCAGAACGTCCTCGCATCCCTAAAACCTTATTATTTACATCGCATAGATGTAAATAATAAGGGTTTTATAATTTTCTTTTGGGTTTTGGGTTTTATAAAATTATAAAACCCTTATTATTTACATCTATGTTACACAACAAAAATACATAATAATTATTTGTAAGCTTGAATTTTCGAAAGACAATATTGACAACTGACAAGTGACAACTGAAAAAGTTATACCTACCGAACATTTGTTGCTGTTCTTTTCTAACATAGATGAAGAATACATAGATTTGCTACAATACGTCAATAAAGTGTGTGAACGAGATCACAACATACAAAAACTTTAAGGAAGGAAAAGGAAGGCGACAATATTGCCTGTCTTTGTCAGAGTTCCTGTTTTTGTTTGTTGGGCACAACTGCTATGTGCCCAACAAATCAGTTGACAGTTCGGTCACAGCTCGTATCTTCCAGGATTTTTAGTGAATAATAGTGATCTAAGTGGTGAAAATAAAAAGAAATTTAAGTGATACATAATACTAACCCTGCTTTACATGGATATATGTTAAATAATCGGCTGTAAAAGCCGTACTGAGCAAAAAACACGAAATATTTCCTTTCATGCGTAAGTACAATTTTTAGTAACAAATACACCTTGCTTTGATAAAATATCGACAGGTTGTGTTCCGTAGCACACTAATAAGCTATTAATAGGTTATTGTGAATAGAAATAATGAATTAAAATGTTATTTAAAATTACAATAATAAATGTATTATCCAACCAATGTATGTGACAAGGTTAAATTGTCATCCTCGAAACAAATGTCAGGCAGTCCGCCATTTTAAACTACTTTTTGACTTAGTAATGTTAAAGATTTTATGGGGATACCAGCTAAGGTACTCATAATTTACCCTAAAAGTGGGGTCTTTTATAACCGACTTTCAAAAATAGAGGAGGTTTCTCGATTCGACCGTATATATATTATATTTTTAATTTTATTATTAAATCTTAAGCTGTGCAATAGTGAAACTGTTGTTACAGATTTCCAAAGGACTATTCAATCCGCCAATTATGACATATTTAAACCCGTTATCTATTCCTACGCGTCATGTCATCGAGCAGGTTAGTTACTTTTATGGTATTTATTTACGTACTCTAAAAGTGATTATTATAATGTTATAAACATATTATATTCAGAGTCTTGTGTAGAGCCTACTGAAATTTACTTACATAAGTTCACTAAAAGTACTATTTTTTTACTGTAAAATAACGATGGAAATGGAAATCTTGACTACATTTAACGAACGCCTCTACTACTCCTATTTTATATATTATTGCTTTGTTTTAGGAAAGCCGAAGAAATATTTATTGGAAGACGTATAGTGAATATAAGTCGTAAAAGTCACTCCAAAAATTTCCATTCATGAACTCTTGAACTGCGGTGAATAGTCGAATGTGATTATATCTATAAATTGTAGTTGGTATAAGAAATAAATTAAAAATTTAAATGTCCCCGGAAATGCTGGTAAGGGATCCACACTATATACAGGCATGAAAAGGAAAATACCAAATGCTTAAACGAGGAGGAAGAAATTAGTGCATCTACTTCCAATAGCAAACGGTATGAATACAGTTACAGAAATAATCATTTTGAATAACGACCCATAAATGTTGTAATATACCAATAATTAAAAAAAAATGCAAATAATAAAATCATTTAAATAATGACTATATGCACAGATTACCTTTAAACACCTTATTTTTTATTTTATATACTTTTTTACATAATATATATACTTTATTAGTGATTTTACATTAATTTAAATATTTTTATATTTGTTAAAATACACGACCGGTTTCGATGAAGTCATCGTCGGTGTAGGTATATATTATAATAAAGTGAAAAAAAGTGCAAGTACATAGTTTGTGTTTTATTACTACATAAAAAGAATGTCCGCCAAGAAATTATAGTACATTCGATAACATAAATAGAGTACCGACATACATAAATGATATGTTTTGGGCATATAAAGTAGCAGCCAATGCTACTTTTTATGCGCAAATGGGAACCGTTGGTACATTTACACGTCATAAACGTAACATATTATTTCCTGCTTTATCCGTTCCAAATTTCATAATTTAATGGAAACAAATATATAGATGAACAAACTTTCTCTCTTTAATAAATTTGTATTTTACTGTTCTGTACTAATCTTTGTTAGTCCCGAGTAGTAAGATTCCTGAATAAATTGGGTATATTTAAATGGGGTTGGCAACACAGATATTGTATATACTTTTCGTTTGTCCCTGTCGGCTGTGGCAATGTGTCAAATCTATAGGATACTTTATCTAAGTTTTCTAACATATTGAATGCAATAACTGTGCATCTCACTTGCACACAAATAGTGTGAAGTTGTCTGGTTAAATACCACTAATAGCTATTCTGTAGCTATAAGACGATTGAAAAATCTAAAATATTTATTGGCTTGACAACTAGGCAAATAATTTTATTTGTCAGGCTACTATTTGACGATTTACCTGAGTATTGAAAAATCGGCACTAAGAACAATACATTAGTCGTACGGTACCCTGTCACCCCTCAAAAATTTAACCGAACTATTGCAAAAAATGTGACAATAATTTTATCGATATCAATTATCGACCTTCGGTCGCCCTAACGTGTATGAGAAAAGTGCACGTGTGTAAGTGTACATCTAATGCATTGTTTACGTTAGTGTGACAACCAATTACAAATTAGCGATCTAAGTGCGTGAGGTTTATTTGTGTGCGTAACGCTCGTACGTATTGGGTTACTTCCATGTAGTGGAATTAAGAGTGGGAGACAAACGGCGACACGCGTTCTGATACAAATTCGAAACTATTTCCATTCTAACCTCTTTATCTGTTCTGTGGGTGCAATAGCATTTGAAGCAAGATTGTGATGCGAACAAAATGTTCGTGTGCGTTGACGCGACTCCACTACCGCGAACAAAAGTATACTACATTCTATAAATGTTCGCGCACAATTTGCTATTATTGCGTTAGCGACCAACGAGCGTAAACGACGATGAAGCATCTACCCACCCTGAGTACCTACCATCCAAGTGACTTCTTCTTCTTCTTCTTCTTCAAAAATGGCCCCTTAGTGTGTCGCCAATGTCAGAGTATGTTGGCAAAGACTCTGCTTTATGAGTAGGTTTTATGAAAAAACAAGAGTACGGTAAACTTATGAAAGATTGTTAAAGGTTCTGTATTCTGGAACAAACACAAACATTTAGGGTTAGTACCACATATCTTACAGTTTTATTTTGTTAGTGAGAATATATGTGTATAAAATTTCAATAAAAGGAGTATTTACAAAAAACAAAACAGATTTAAAATTGGTAGGGCGAGGAATTATAGGGGGGAGAGAATCATATAGAGAGGATTGATTTTTTGGACAGGAAAAGAAAATATGGTCCAGGGTACCATCATCAAGGCCACATTCACAGAGAGAGTTATCCCTTACCCTGATTTTAGCCAAGAAAATAGGCGAACAACAATGTCCCAGTCTCATTCTGCAAATTGTTGAGCACACTGCTTTACCTGCTTGTTTAAATTTAAAAAACCAGGGTTTAACCAGAATACTATTTTGGATATCAAAATAGTGTTTGCCCTTATGTTCACTAGTTTTGGACCACTCATTTTGCCACTTTACATTCAAACGGTTTCTGGCCATGGGAATTAAATCCTGAGAATACACCATATACTGACTACTTTCGCCTGATGTTATGGCGTCCTTAGCATAACCATCAACACCTTCATTTCAGGTAATCCCACTATGACCTGGTATCCAAGCAAGGACTACCTGAACACCGTCTGTGTCGCACTTAAGAAGAAGCTGTCTTATTTTCAAGATCAAGGGAAGTTTACATCTGGAGCGGAACTGGTTGGACTTTATAGCCTCCAGAGCACTTCTGGAATCAGAAAGTATTATGGATTTGTTAAGATGATGAGACTCTACAAATATCAGTGCTTCTAAAATAGCTAGAGTTTCCCCTGTAAATACTGAGGAATGTGGAGGTAATTTAAAATTTAGTATGACATTGACTTTCGGAATCCATATGGCCACTCCAACACAGCTGCTCTCCAAAAGTTTAGATGCATCTGTAAAAATAAGCAGCCAATCCATATAGTGTTGATTGATTATATGCTGAAATTGTGTGTTAGCTAACAAAGAACCCTTCTCTATTGGAAAATTTAGAAGCACTTTTGGAGGGAAGGTAAGTGCATTATAGGAAGTGGAAAAAAGGGGATTGAGTCTACACTGGAAAATGGGACAAGGAAGATGGATAAGTGTATGGTAGCTAATTAACAAACAAGGAAGTTCCTTGTTTCGCCAGTAGCTTGAAGAGCTAACCAACTGTGATAAGATGTATAGTTTTTCTATGAGTGGATGGGAGGAATATTGGAATAATTTAAACACAAATCTATCTGACAGATACTGTCTCCTGATGTTAAGTGGTGGATCCCCACATTCAACCTGGAGAGCATTAATTAAGTGAGGATCTCATGGCCCCAATAATGATTCTCATACATTTAGCCTGTAATTTGTCCAAGGTCTTTAATGGGAGTTTATTACAGGGTTCTAGGATATAGGAACCATAATCCATGTGGCTTCGAACCAACGAATTATACAGCAGCTTTTGCGTGTAAGGATGTGATCCCCACCAAACACCTGAGAGCGACCGGAGAATATTTATATTTTTCTCGCATTTTTGCGCTACATAATTAATATGGTGGACACCTGTTAGTCTACAATCCAAATACACTCCCAAGAATTTCACCTTATCTTTTACCGGGAAAACCTGTTCGTTTGAATGAACGCCGATGTAAGGTATAATTTTGGATCGAGTGAACACGACAACAGAACTTTTGGTGGTGGAAATGGACAAACCATGTCTATCCATCCAGTCATTGAGATAACCAATGGCAGAGTTAAGGCGGGCGGAACATTCCGCTATATCATTCGAGGCAATGTACATGGTTAGATCATCCGCGTACTGAATGACTTCACAGAAACTATTGACAGATAGATCGAGATCAGATGTATAAATGTTGTAGAGGAGAGGACTAAGAACATTGCCCTGTGGAAGGCCTTTATATATAGTTCTAGGTCAAAGGTATGAATTTTGAGAGGAAATGACAAGGGAACGGGAAGAAAGGGAATTACAGATATAGTTAGCCATCTTCGGCGGAACACTCAGCTGTTGCAGTTTTTGCCTGAGCACCGGAAGAGACACATTATCGTACGCAGATGATATATCCAGGAACATTGCCACCACGTGTTCCATTTTCGAAAAAGCAATGCGAATATCGGTTACTAGCATACTTACGCTGTCCATAGTGCTAAAGCCTTTTCGAAAACCAAACTGTGTTTTGGATAACACACCTCGACTCTCCATTAGCCACTCTAATCTATTTTTGATTAAATGTTCTAGAATTTTTCCCAATGTGGCCGAAAGGGCTATAGGTCTATAGCTAGACTGATCGTTCCAAGGTTTACCCGGTTTAAGACTCGGCAAAACAATTTACGAACGCCATTCCTCCGGAAGAACTCCTGCCTGGAAAATGCCATTTAAAATATTTAGACATAGATGTTGTGTGTCAGGTCCGCTGTTGACCACAAACGAGTATGGAATTCCATCTGCACCAGGAGCGGTATCCTTCAATGAACTTAAGACCAGACGAAATTCCTCCAGAGAAAATGGGGAGTCTAAAACATCTGAAGGGGATCCCAATGATGAGATGACGCGAGATTCGTCAAAGGAAGGGACCGTCGGAGGAGCCAACCTTCGCGAAAATACGCTGATCCACTCAGTAGGATCATTGGACGGACGGTAATCACTTGACGATATCGAACCTCTAAATTTCCTAATGTTTTTCCAAACGACTGAAGGCTTAGATGAGGGTGAAAGTCTTAGGCAAAATTCCCGCCAGCCGTTTCGCTTTTTTTCTGAGAATAATTTAGATACCTCTGCAGCAATTTTTTTATAATTCATAAAATTAACCATGGTCATAGACCTTGCATAATGTTTTTCAGCATCCTTACGACGCTTACAAGCTGAAATACACTCGCTGTCCCACCAAGGGGGTGATAATTTATGATCTCCCATATGTTTAAGTGGGATTGACTTATCTGCAGCTTGCAAAAGGATCCGTTTTAAATTTTGATATTGAATGTGGGGATCATTTGTGTTTAAATTGGAAATGTGGTTGACTTCGGAATCAGTAGATATCGCAAATTCAGCCCAATTTGCTTTTTCAATTTTATGTCTTAGTCTTGGAGGATTACGCGTAACATTCTGACATGTTGCATATGTAACATTTATAAGGATGGGGAAATGATCACTGCCATAGGAGTTGGGAAGGACAGACCATGAACATAAAGAAGAAATAGCAGGTGAGCACAACGAGAGATCTACCACACTCCCAGGGTTCTGCAAAGGCGAAACCCTGCAAGTAGGAGATCCATCATTAAGCACTACCAGGTTATTATCATCTAAAATGTCCATGAATAGAGGTGAATTGGAGTCGTTAAAATAGGAGCCCCAGGATGTGTGGTGAGTATTAAAATCACCTAAAACAACCCGAGGAAGAGAAATAGAGGAAATTATATATGACAGTTCAGAAAGAATAGTTGGATTGGGAGTAGGGACATAAACAGATATATATACAGTATTTACAACACGGACTGCCACAATATTATACAAATTACTATGTACAGGAAGAGAAAATATTGAATATGTACAACGGCTGGAGACCAAAATGGCCACTCCAGCCTTACCATCCACTCTGTCATCCCGGAGACATGAGTAACCTGTGACACGAAAACGTGAGCCAGGCTTCAACCAGGTCTCCTGGATGGCAATAATTGATGGTCTATAAATATTAATTAAACCACAAATATCATGCTTCTTGTTCCTTATGCTACGACAGTTCCACTGGATCATTGAGAACTGATCCATTATTAAGTACAGTGTTTAAAAGCTGAGTTAAGTTTGCACGAGTTTTGTTCGGTAGTCCGGAGTCACTAAACCGGGAGACTAATTGTATGAGGGTGTTAATCAGGGAATCAATAAAATTGTCATTAGGGGAAATGTTAGAATCTGTGGAAAGACCGCTCCCATTTGGAGATTGAGAAGCGGGTTCTGCGATAATATTACTGTGTGCCTGGTGATCGTAGCCAGGAGACACAGGGGTAATTGGACGGCGGGGAGTAAAAACGGTTTTTCTATAAGAGGTGGTAGGGGATTTTGGTTGGGATCTGGTATTAGAAGTGATAATTGCAGAGGGTGAAGTCCTGGCCAAGTCAGCAAAAGAACGTCTCACATGCGGAAAACGAGCCGAAGCTTCCATATATGAGATTCTCTCCTGCGACATAATGAGTTTGATTTCTTTCTGGCGTGCATGTTCTGGACAGGATGAATTATTTGCTGAATGTGATCCTGAACAAAATAAGCATGTAGGATTAGAGACCTCGCAAGCCTCGCCCTCATGCGACTGACCACACTTGTAGCATCTAGGTTGTGACCTACATTGAGTTTTGACATGGCCGAATCTACAACATTTATTACATTGTATAGTTGGTAATAAGTATGTCTCAACTGGTAGAGATGTATAAAAGCAGTATACTCGGGGTGGGAGTTTCTGACCTGAGAATGTCAGAACAACTGATCGGGTAGGACTCCATACAGGCTGTCTCTGGTCATTGAATGTCTTCCGGCTGAATCTCCGGGCTTTAACAACTGTGCCATAACCAGGAGGTACTGAAATATTTGTTACGAGTTCTTCCATGGACCAATCTACCGGTATATCCCGCACTGTACCCATACGGGATATGCTATACGATGGAATCGTACTAACATACCCAGCACTAGTAACTACTGACAAGTTTAGGAATTCATTAGCATGGACTGCAGTATCGAACTCTATAGAAATCCGGTTACGACCGATTCTTTTAACCCGGCGTCATTGAGGCAGGGTCAATATGACCCTGCACGTTTTATTTCTGCAATATTTTTCGAAATTATTGCCGTGCTTTGCCGTGTGTCTCAGTAGCTGCCATTAAGGATCACCCCCCTCCGTCGTGCGCGTCTCTTCAGTCGGCCGGCGCCTGCGTAAGGAGCTACACGTGTGTGAAGTCGCGACCGGGTAATTATGACCCAGCTCAACGGCGACGTTACGTCTGTGTGCCGTAAATTGTTTTCAATTTATTACGTTTTTTCACCTAATTACGCTTTCTTTTTTTAGATAAATATATAAAATGGACTTGGAGGAGAGGGAGCGCCGTCGAATCCTATCAATACTTAAAGAATCTTCAGATAGCGATGAAAATGAGCTTAGTGCATCTGATTGTGAAAGCGAAGACCATGTTAGTGTGTGTAGTGAAGGAAGTGATACCGAACAAGAAGCGAGTGATAGCGAAGATGACATTCCATTAGAACGGTTACGCTGCCAATTTAATCCTCCGGATATGATTGAATCGGAAAGTGACATTTCATCAGATAAACAGGTACAAGGTTCTTTTTATTGTGGGAAAGTAATTCGAAGAAATGGCCGTTAACAATTTTTTATGCTATGCTCAATATGGCTGGAGTAAATGCTGGTATTATACGAAATACCAACAATGGATCAAATATAAAACGTCGTCGTTTTTTGAAGAATATGGGCATAGCACTAGTAAATGAGCACATTTCTTGTCGAAAAGATTCATCGAATCTGCCTCGTGAAATGCGGAAAAGAATGAAGGAATTCACTGGAGAAACTTCTGAAGAACCTCCTAGAAAGCTCATCGGTGTTCGAAGAAGATGCCAAGATTGTCCCTACAAAAAGTATAGGAAGACAAGTCACACATGTAACACATGTCTCAAGTTTATATGCCCTGAACACTTGATTTCTTATTGCAAAAATTGCAGTGAAACCCTCAACAAAAAAGACTAAAGAAAACAAGTTCCTATATTTTTGTTATGTCTTATTCAAAGATCTCTTATTGTAGACTAGATTAAAGTAGATTTTTAATAAAAGAAAGGTTTTATTATGATAAAAAAAAGAAGATTTATAAGAGAGTTATGTTTTTTTCACTTAATTAGAAGTGTTTAAGAAGATGTGAAATACACATAGTTTAAGTTGATTTTATTGATTGTTTCTTTGCCAAAGTCTATCTAGTGAAGACATTTTTTAAAATAAATAAAAGAATTTTTAAATAAATAAGTGTTTCTTTTTAATAGGAGGTAAAATTGTGCAGGGTCACAATGACCCTCCTCAACGTTAGTGTAACATTTTTCCGCCACAATGACGCCGGGTTAATACCGTCCATTTTTATATTTTTAATGTTCTTCTTAAATAAAAACTGACCAAATTACATAGGTCTTAATGTAGATCCATTATCAGTTTCCGTTTTAGACACATGGACCAGGAACGGCGCAGCATCATCCGTACCGTAAACCTTCTTACTCTCGAAATCAGGACAAACATAATTAAGTTGTATGGAAGGATTGGAATGGGCATTATCGGTTATACGTTTATTAGCGGATGTATCTGTGCTATGAGGGTTAGCTCGCTTTCTTGAACCTACAATGTCGCATTCCATTCCTTCCGTTTGGCGTACCTGAGCATCAGGTCCCCCACCCCCCGGGTCAGGCAGCTCGGCGTCCATGCCGTTTAACAAACAAACAAAACTACTTAAAACTACACTTACACTAGGACGTTCACAATGATTTACACCCGAAACCAATAATAGAAACTTCAACAGTTGTAATAAACCAAAAGAATCACGAAAAACACACTAATAAAGAAAAATGTGAAAAACGCTTGTTTAGGCACTCGACCAAAAAAGCCTCCAAGTGACTTAAAAATGCCACTTTAAAAGAAAAATATATGTCAATTTGACAGATCTAAAATGTTAATTGGACTGTCAAAAAAGTTTTAAAAAACTTTAGCTAGGTACCTATGTAATAAATTATTTTTTGTTACTCGTTTTATATCATTAAATTAAGGTATTTTATTCGTGTAAATTGTAAAAAATCTATCTAAAAGTTTCCCAAATGGATAATGTTATGGCATAATCCTTTGTCCTTCATACAACTCTTGAATTGCTCAATGCATTTTGCAGCCTACGGACGGTCGAAGAATTTCAATGATTAAAGGCGTGTGGTGTGTTAATGTCGCAATAGTTCATGTAATGTTCTCACGATATTAAATAATTCTTATTAATTTATATAGTTCACGTAATATAAATACTAGTATTACAAAAATCTTATACAATGGAATAATATAAGCTTTGAGTGTTCTGTTTACAAATAAATTGATTTATTTATGTTAATAAGGTATAAATTTAAAAGTTTTTTTATATACTAATTCACAATGCCGCGGAAATTGTTGAAATTTCTCATAGTGTTTGACAACACCTCTCTCCTTTACTTTCCTGGCCAATTCCTATCAGGAAAAGTGTTGATGGAGCTACAGGACGATACACCAGTTCTAGGTATGTAATCCATTTGTTTGATTTGTATTAGTAGTATTGAGTATTACTACTACAAACTATCACTAGCTTAATACAATGCATCCAGTGTACAATACTCCTTAAATAGTTTAAAATATTTTATGCCAAATTGAATTGTGTGTGGGTTGATAAGGTCAAATTTCCTTTCCAAGTAAGCCTAGATGGTGTTTATAGTAAGCCACAATATATTATTCCAATGTAACCTTAACCTCTAATCTTACTAGATTCATCAAGACCACTGTCTTGAACACCAAGTCTACAGTATATTATATACTTTTTTATTTATGTAATTTTACAACATTGAAATTGAATATATATATATATATATACAATGTTAGGTTGGTGATATAAATATTTAGCTAGTGCTTAAAAATATGTATTAAGTGAATTAAATCTGTAAACACTTAAATTTTGAGAGCACTTAACTATTGTTTTATTCTTAATAATTAATTTTGAATTAAAGACAAAGGCCATGACGAATAGCATAAAGCACCCAATAGTAGTTGACAGAGAGCACATAGAGTATGTGGATTCATATTGTATCTCGGGCAACTGGTCTCTTTCTCTGACCAGTCAGATCAGGAAATTGAATGACGGGTGACCAGTTCTTGGAATAGATACTGGTCATTGAAAGAGATTTTCAAAGGTAAAAATTACTCTATGGCAGCAAAACGGAAAGTCTTCAACATCTGCATCCTACCAATATTAACCTATGGGTGCCAAACTTGGGCCCTAACCCAAAAACAGCAACAAAAAATTGTAATGTGCCAGAGAAGTATGGAAAGGAGCATGCTTGGATATTCAAGAAGAGATAGGAAGAGAGCAGTTGACATAAGAGAAACAACAAAGCTGGATGATGCTATCATCAAGAGTAAAAAACTAAAATGGAGCTGGACAGGCCACATACTAAGAGACAAAGCAGAGAGGTGGACAGGGTTAACAACTGTGTGGATACCTAGAGACAGTATAAAAAGAAAAAGAGGTAGACCACGGAGAAGAAGGACAGACGACTTTAGGAGAGTGGCTGGACAACTCTGGCAAAGACTAACCCAGGAAAGGAAGGAGTGGAAGGAGCTAGGGGAGACCTATGTGTCATCAGGACACGCTGATACTAAAAAGCCAGTGGAAGAAATATTGTAATAATGTTAAATTTAATGTATTTAGCTAATAGGTTAATAAATAAATAAATAAATAAATAAATAATTTTGAATTGATTATTTACTAGATGTTTCCCGCTACTTTGTATGCACAAAATGATATCTCGTGATAACTGTACATTTTGCTGTGTATCCAGCATATAAACTACTGCCATACCAAATTTCATCAAAATCGGTTTTATAGTTTTTGCGTGAAAGAAACATACACATACACTCACTCACAAACTTTCATCTTGCGATACAGCCTGGTGACAGGCACACAACATATTCTTTGTAATAGGGTTTGGGTTTGGTTTGAGTACAAATTGTTATTAAACATATTTTAAATACTTTTCCCAAAATGTGATTGACAATATGTATAATACCTGGGTTTGCTTGCCAATTTGAAACTTTGAATGTATTTTATAAAATTGCACTCATATTATAGGCAATTTCTGTAATGGCCGGGATTATGTATAATGTCTTATTTATTACTTGGCCTGGAACATGATATACAGCAGTAGAACATAACAACTTTACTTTATGGTGTACTTATTACTGCTTTGTGTAAAAACAAATGTTTGTTTACAGGTCTCCATTTTCATGTGATTGGAGAGGGGGTGGTTAGAGTTGGTTCAGGTCGTCATGAGAGACTGTTTGACAAGGAGAACTATATTGACTTCAGAATGCGGTTGCTGGGTGAACCAGGTAATTTGAAAAATATGGCATAATTTTTGTGTCAATGTTGGAGAATGATATTACCAGAAGAGTGTGCCAACCATTGGGCATAAATAGTTGTTTGAATTGATTACTCCATAAGTGAATTGTATTTATATGTACAAGACCTAATTCATTCAATGTAGTTATAGCAAGTACATAATTTAATAATATTAATTATTCTTATAACAGGACATGGGGCATCAGTTTTATCCCCCGGCATCCACAGTTTCCCCTTCAAGCTTGGTCTGCCTCTGGGCTTGCCATCCACATTCCTCGGCACCCATGGCTGGGTACAATATTACTGTAAAGCAGCACTCAGAGAACCCAACGGATTGACTCACAAGAACCAACAAGTGTTTATTGTCATGAATCCCATTGACCTAAACTTGGAGCCACCAGTGTTGAGCGTGAGTATTACTGTGGCTATATAGCAGTATCAAAGCTTGATTCTTCTTCAGAAGGAAGCCCAAAACTGTTTAATAGGTAGTCATTCAGGTAAGGGCATTGAAAAGGCAATGGCAAGTGAAACCAATAAGAATGAAGTTAAAGGAATGCTTTGCTTTTGCTATACACCATACTGCTTATTATCCAATTGGCCTGTTCCTACTGATTAGATAAGGTAGAACTTGACACAAACAGTATAAACTGTCATGTCACTCCGCATCATAAAGTTTTTTCTAACATCATGCCCATTCATCCATATTATTTGTAGTGTCACGGTAATCAAAAGATGGGCAATCACAAATTTTTAAAAATATGTACATGTGGTTGTACATATTTACATAGGTACTGTTAAAGTTGTATAACTAAAATTAAATAAGTACATAATATTAACATTTAGAGATGTACAAGTGTGTAAAACTATTTAAAGATAATATTTAGTTGTTTAATTTAAGTTATAATATCTGCAACTTTTAATTAGACGTGTATTTTTCATAGAATAATAAATTTTACGCACTTTTAATGAAAAATTTAAAAAATATTTCCGATTAACTACAAGTTAGGTATTCTTGGAATGTCAATACAAAAAGCTACCACCGGTTATAAAGAAGTAGTGACCACAAACCAAGATTCCATTACAATTTACCATACAATTTTTAATAATAAATCATTTATTTCCATTCCATTTCGTTTTTACACTCGCATTAAATTTTCTGTATTTATTTTATTTCCGATCCATCCTCCTGCAAATTTGCGACCTATGACGTTTTTATTTCCGTGTAATTACACATTACAATTACATCTAACCTAATTTTATCTTGGTCGCCATATCTACGAATCATTGGAAATTTCACTCAGTAAAATTAACAATGACCTTTATAAGATTATCGTTATATTAAAAGACTTACACCATTACGAGAAATCTTTTTTTTTCTTATGATAAAATGGTATATGATAGTTTTTCCATTTGTATTCTCTACCCCTCAACAGCAAGAGTACTCGCTGAGCGTGGAGCACGCGCTGGGCGTGGGCTGCGTGGGCGGCGGAGCGGTGTCGTGCACCGTGAGCGTGGACCGCGGCGCGTACGTGCCCGGCCAGAGCGTCGTGCTGTCCGCACACATACTCAACAACTCGCGCACGGCCATCAAATGCACAAGGGCGTCGCTCACAGAGGTAACTTCTTTAGCATTCATTCGTTCATTGTAAGTCGCTGACTGAACAGAGTGGACAGCGTTAATAGTAACTAAAAGTGCAGGAGTATGTGAAATAACCGAACTTCTTTTTAGCAATTATAGCAATCATTATTCTTAATATCATATACAAAGTTGCAACTCTAGCGTCATTGTGGCCAGTTTTGAAACTGCAGTTTAAGTACTTTCGTCAGACACTTAAGATTTCTACCTTATCGCTAGTCTCAATGGATAAATTTTCAGTTTCCGAGAGTAAAATTTAAATAAATCATCGCAGACTATCCAATACGTGTCGGGCGGGCGCGTGGCGGCGCGCGAGGTGCGGTCGCTGTCGGCGCGCGCGCGGGGCCGGATCCGCGCAGGCGGCGAGGACCGCTGGGAGCGCGAGCTGCTATACGTCCCGCCGCTGCCGCCCACCAACCTGCGCGGCTGCCACCTCATCTCCGTGCAGTACGACGTGCTGGTGAGTGCAAGCGAGAACTTGGAGTGAGTAAGATAGCTAGCAGTCGGATGCGAGGTGCGGTCGCTATCGGCGCGCTGGTGAGTGCAAGCGAGAGCTTGGAGTGAGTAAGATAGCTAGCTGAACATGAAGGGCGCGCGCGGAGCCGATTCAGCTATCGGCGCGCGTGATTTAACTGGCATTTGAACAGCCCATAAACTGTTGACCAATAACCGCGCGGTAAGAATCCTAGTCAAACGGCTAGGTTAGGTCAGCTAGCCGGTAAATAACTTGTTGTTAACCCCTTGTTTCAAATTGTATGTCTCTCGGTTTTATATTTTATTTCTTATTTAATATCCAGTTTTTAACACTTTCCAGTTTATAATCGAGCCGAAAAGTCTGGAGAAGCCGGTCAAGCTACAGCTTCCCATCTTATTGGGGACGTACCCGTTCGGGGACGCCCCAGACGAGGCGCCCACACACTACCCCAGCACGCTGCCCATCTTCAGACCATGGTTACATGAGAAGCAAAACCAGTGAGCGAAAAAGAACAGTGACTCAAATAAAAAAAAGCTAAAAAAAACAAAGGACCCTGTCACGCACAAACGGTTATACACGTCAGTACTACAGTCGCAAAGCACTTTACAGTGTAAAAGGACTTTAACAGCTTGACCAGTGAATTAATATAAAAAACTGTAGTTGCAATATGTGTGAGGTAATTTTTATGTAATGTTACATATTATAATTTTATAGTAATGCTTTATTAATTACCCATATAATTATAATAATATAACTAGTAAGTAAGTTGGCGCCATTCCACGATGTGAAGATATGTTTAAAATTCGTAGAGTATAAAAATTATAATATTGTGATATTATCGTTGTGAATAAGTAAATATATAGGTGCTATTTTACATAAAACAATTTTTGAGAAATTTAATGGTATTATGATCACAATTTTACTGTACATATACTAAGAAGATTTTAACACATTAATAAAATTTTTGCCAGTGCCATTTATCATTATTTTTATATTTTTTCAAATCAAAATGTATGTACAATCTATTGAAAAGTGCACACAGAATTTTCTGAAAAGTTATTATGTTGAAGTATATTGAAAATCTTGTATGGTGCAAAAAATATTATGTGATGCAATATAAACATAAAACAGAATTATAGGCTAAAAGGTTTAGACTACAAGCCAACCTAAATGTAAGGCAAGTACAGTAAATACTGAATAATCTCTTATTAAACTAAGGTGAAAGGTAAGTATAGAACTAACCTGTGATATACACTCCGTCCATTATTTAGATTTAAGTCATATTATTTTAGATGGTATATTTTAATCACAATAAAACGAATATATAACATTTCGTATTTTATTTCAAAGTTCATACATTATTTTGTGTTCTAAAAATTTTCGAGAATTGTCTTCCTACTAGTAGTATGAATTATTACACATGAAAAGTTAAAAATGAAATTTACAAATGGGATGTTCACTGCTCGTTTGATATACAAAACAACTTTTACTCTTTCAGATTATTTGATGCAATAATAAAAAATCTACATATAAAATGTTACAAAAAAAAGTAAGCTAGTCTCAAATAATTCCGTAATTCCATCGTGGGAAAGGTAGGATAACCCCGGTAGAATCCTTTGGAAAATTGCAACTTTCATATGATTGTCATCTCGTGAAAGCGTTGAGAATCCCTGGTCGACGCCATTGTGAAAATGTTGAGCATAGCTGACCTACGCCATCTTGGTTACGAGCGCGCGGTGCAGCGCCGCCAGCTGTGACGTCCACTTGTCGAGCGCGTTGAACCGCACCGCACCGTCCGCGCCTCTCGTCAGCTCTAGTACTGAGTTCACCTGGTCGATACGCCCGTTGATCGTGCTGGCGAAAAAAAAAAATTTGCTTAATGCCAAAAGAAAAGGTTACCCCCCAACCAGAAATATAAAAAAAAGTCTTATTATTGCGAAGAAATTAAAAAATCTGAATTGAATTCAGAAAAGGACTAAATTAATCCCAGCTTTAGGGGACTGTTCATAGTTTTGCTACAATAAAAAATTACTCTTATAGTACTCGTAGTGGAGTTTTACTAATAGGTCAGGTTTTATATCTGAAGCACTGATAATAAAAATAAAAAGACTCACTTGTCTAAAATACATGTGACTAGAAGATTTTCCACCTCTTTTTCGTCTATATTCAATTCCTTAGATATGAATGGTATATGGATTCTGGTGTATGGACCAATGAGCTTTATAAGTACTTGAGTCCGTATATTTCTCAACAGGTCCTCTATGTGTTCTCTGATGAAGGGATCGTCCATAATATTGTTCCTATTGTGTTTTAATATTGCTTCGAAATCGTTAATATCGTTATTCTGGTAAGCCATCACAAGATTAGTCATGGCTAGAATTTCTGGATCATTTTTATAAGGTTTAGCTTCTTGGGAATCAAATGGATTGATTCCTGATCTCATAAGCCTGAAAAAAGCAGTAAAAAAAACTTAATAAATAATTAATATTTCAATTCCATCCTTGGTTGCTATAGCATCATGTCCATGTCTTAGTTATCTAAAAACTTGTGTTTTGGGACCAGATAATGGAAATATGTTTAACACTTTATAATTACTTAAGATGTTTAGTATACAATCTGCACATTTTAAATATTTAACCCAGGAACACTGAAAACTTTTTATTCGGCGGGATTCGAACCCGCGCACTAACCACTCACCAGTCCAAAGCCTCTTTAGAAACTTTATATGGCCTATAGCTTGTTAATACTAATTACAAAATTATAAAAAAAATTGAGAAATGTGAGATAAATGGGCACGACAGACCGTCCGTGACGCACTTTTTAGTCTGTGAAAATGGAACCAACGAAATCAAATGCAGTTACGCATACAAAATGCGAGTTTCTTACGCCGGTTCTTCTCGGCGGGCTAGAGTTGAACCGGTGGTAGCTTGTTTTTTTTTGTTGACTTTCCGAAAATAGCTTGCTATTTATATTATGTATATTAAGTTTCATTTGGAAACAAAACGTTTTTTATTTTATTTTATTTAAAGCTATGTAGACGTTTTGTGCATCATAAACTCAAACTCGATCACACAAAACCGTCTGCACTGCCTCTAAAAATTACTTACATATTGGCCAGTACTAAATATTTCAGACATGTTGTTCTCCTAGGGCTTCCGGACTCGTCGTAATTCTTGAAGGCTTCAAAGAAGTCGGTGTGCGCCTTCTCAAACTCCCCCTCACGCAGGTGCATCTTACCCCCACATTCTGAAATGGTACACATTTTGCTGTCAGATTTTTTTTTTTATATCGTAATTTCAACTATATGTAATAATATCCCGGTGGACACGCCTCCACCAACGCATTTCATAAGAGGTAGTTGCCTGTTGCTGCCATGCTTGGCAGGCGGTTTGCAAGTGCAGTTTTAATATGAGGGGAGAAGCTAAACTAGGAGTTCATGCCTATACTACTTTAAATAAAAAAAATCTGGCACAATAAAATAAACCTAAATGATAAATATATAATATTTTTTCTATTTTGAAATGGATTATGATAGTTAATATATATTTTAATTATGAAATATGATTAATTACCGAATCCCTAATATTATAAATGTCTGTGTGCTTATCACACTACTTAACCAATCATTATAAAACATAGTACAAATAATCTTGGGAGGTAATAGACGTAACATAGAATACTTTTTAACAGACGCGGGCAAAGACGCTGGCAAAATCTAGTAATATTTAACTGATTTGATCATCATTAGGTTCAGTACAATAAGTAACCAACAGCTGATTTTTCAATCGTCAGATAACTTTTATCTGAGAAATAAATGTGTGACTTTAACATTTGTTTCATATAAAATCCATCAGTCTTTATTCTTCAGGTAAAATTGATATACACCAAAAGTAAAAGAAGAAAGTTATTTAACGATTGAAAAATCAGCTCTAAGTATAATTTTATTATATATTTTATAAATATAATTTGTAATACCTCGAATAACACCCATGATAAGGGGATGAGGTAT
Organism: Celastrina argiolus; assembly: GCA_905187575.2. Classification (NCBI taxonomy): domain Eukaryota; kingdom Metazoa; phylum Arthropoda; class Insecta; order Lepidoptera; family Lycaenidae; genus Celastrina; species Celastrina argiolus. The sequence continues at coordinate 19,335,561 of LR994585.1, forward strand.
AGCCGACTTAATGTGCAGGGACTGTTCGTAAAGGGCCTTTAACTTCTTGTTGTTTTTCTGTGCTGTGTACATTTGAATCTCCAGGGCATAAATCTCGAGTAACTGAGTTCCTTTCTTCAAGTCATCCTCACCGTCATCAGTCTGTAATAAAATGGCAAGCTGTTGTGATAAATGAAATAAAAATATTTAAGTACATATCAAAGTATGGGAGGTCAATAATAAAGTGCCATTATAATAATAATTTGTATAATTCTAAGTTGTAACTTGAAATATTATATTTTGTTGATGCAAATTGCACAACTGCAAGTATTTTGTAATTATTGTTTATTGCACAGATTATATAAGTTTTTGGCAAATAGTATATATAATTTTAAAAAAAGTTTACCTGGCAACTCTGATGTAGTTGTTTTAAGATCTTGGCCAATTTATTAAAGTCCCCTCGGTCATAGTACAGCTTGCCAAGCTTTGTATTTGTTTTAAACCAAAGTCGGTCATTTTTTGCATCTTTTAACGCTTCTAGGGTTGTCTCATAAAAATCTTGAAGTAATTCCATCTAAAATAAAATATTTTTGGTATTATCATATAAAAAAAAAGTTAGAAAACATTGTTCCTTACACATTTATCCAACCTAAATTTGTAATAAACATAATATAGACTTATTGATACTTACATTTCTTGAAGTAGATATGTAATCAAGAATTGAATTAATAGATTTCTCCGAGTGGTTTCTAGTGACAGCACTTTTTATGTAAGTGAGTAATTGTTTATATCGCACCATCATCTCAGTAAAGTTACTCTGAAACAAATAGTGTTAAATTCAAAATGTATTGAACACAGAATAAAATAATATTCAGAAATTTTTAACCATCATATCCATTAGGATTAAGCAAAGACCACCAACCCCAGACGCAGACAAAGAAACCAAAATTATCACCAACATCTATGTTGGTCTACATTAAAATTTATTTTACAAAATATTACCAATTTAAAATTAATTTTTATCATTTGCTTGAGAGCTTTAAAACCCCATTCTCCTTTATCGCCTCCTTCCAGCTCAAGAACTTTTTGGAAGCTGTGCAACGCGGCGGTAGGCTCATCCTCTTTCAGTGCTTTACTGTTGTAGTACTGGTTCTCGAGATCTACATCCGGTTCCGAATTACTGTCTTCAGAATACTCCTGCAATTGTGTTTATTGTTATAATTCTGATATAAAACACGTAAATTTGGACATAGGTTGTTTACATTTTTTTGTCTTACCAAACCGTAATCTTCCTCCTCTTCGCACATGTAATCATCGTCGTTTTCAGACATAATCCTTTATTTTTTTGATAAACCACTAAGTATTATAATAGGGAAATGTGTATTATAGTTTAATTTATTTATTTTATTTACGCCCGTGAACAACCAAATTGTAAAATTGGCAAACGCCAAACTGTCAACTAATTGTCAAAGTCATTTGACTTATGTTTTTTTATACAATCAATTTAACTTATTTTCGTCACACGAAGCACGCATAATTTGCCAAAGACGATGGCGTAATACTGTCAATGGTTTCATTTTTTCATTGGTTTACTCGCTGACCAATAGAATGAACCCAATGTTAATTAATGTTTTGGCGGTAAGATCGTTAAAGAAATAAATGGTAAATGAAGGCGAAATTACTATTCAATAGGCGTTATATACTAAAAAAATTAAATTTACTTAGTATGGACAGATATTTATTCGGAAATTATGTATATTTACTTGGAATTAGCAGTCTACAATATCACCCGCCTTTTTTGTTCTATTATTTGATTGGATAAAGTTTTAATGTTTACAATGTACAAAAGTGTATTCCAAAACCAAAACGATGTGCGTTATATCCACATAAATAATAAATAAAATAATATAAATTTTACTTATAAATACATAGAAATATTTATAAAATTGATTCAAAATTATTTTTAATATTAGTGAAAACAAGTTGTCAAAGAAGATCAAAGTTTTCCAAAAAAAATTAAATTATAATCATATACCGGAGTCTAAATGAGGTTTCGGAATACAACTTCTTTTCCCGCCGTTTCGGGTATTTAAAAAAGAATTAATCATTTTCTTGTGAATTGTGTTTTGTGAATCGTGACGATAATACGTTGAGTATATTTAGGCATTTTCTAAGAAACGTTTTTTAGTATTTAATTCCTAGAAGTGTTATATTAATCATTATCAATCATGTCTGCAGTAAACAATAAGGAAAATCTTCCTAATGGCATTAATAACATGCACTTGAAGGTTAGTGACTCTAAAGTTTAATTAACACCTTGTGGTTTCTAAATTCTAATAGCCAATTCATGATATTCTATTTGATTTTATAACATATCTTTTGACTACTTTCAGTCTCCCGTCAAAAACGTTCTTAGCATTAGAGAAGAAAATGTTCCAAACGACAAAATGGACGTTGAAAAAACTGAGGAATTCGATCCTCAACTGGAACCCCTTCTGAGGGATAACCCCCGTCGCTTCGTTGTGTTCCCGATCAAATACCCGGACATTTGGGAAATGTACAAAAAGGCAGAAGCTTCGTTTTGGACAGTCGAAGAAGTTGATTTATCAAAGGTACCTACTTCTTATCTTTGACCTAAGTGCATTGACCTATATATTTTATTTAATAAACATACTTAGATTATTATTTGTTCTAATAATATTGTATTCATGAATATTAAATTCAACAGTATCATGTGATACTTATGATATAGGTACTATGTTTTAGTAACACAAGATATTTCTTTTTCTAATATAGGATTTTTCTGACTGGGAAAGTCTCAAAGATTGTGAGAGGCATTTCATCAAACATGTTTTAGCCTTCTTTGCTGCATCTGATGGTATAGTCAATGAAAATCTTGTAGAGAGATTCTCTCAAGAAGTGCAGGTCACTGAAGCAAGATTTTTCTATGGATTTCAAATAGCCATAGAAAATGTTCACTCAGAAATGTATTCCTTACTCATTGACACATACATCAGAGACCCTAAGGAAAGGTAAGTTGAGCATACTGTTTCTATATCTTTGTTCAAGTTATTGCATAACATTTTATAACTTTGCATAAATTTTCTGTATGAGAATTGCATGAAATGGATAAATATTTGAATTTTCCTGTTACAGGGATTTCTTATTTAATGCCATTGAAACACTTCCCTGTGTGAAGAAGAAGGCAGATTGGGCATTACAGTGGATAGCTAGCAAGACTGCTACATTTGGAGAACGCATTGTTGCATTTGCAGCAGTTGAGGGCATATTCTTCTCAGGCAGTTTTGCATCAATATTCTGGCTTAAGAAGAGAGGCTTGATGCCTGGACTGACTTTCAGTAATGAATTGATTTCTAGAGATGAGGTAGATATTTTAAAATTACTCTAAAAATTATTTTCTTTAGGTTAATTATTAATCGGATCTAACACATTTCCTATGCTTATCAATAGGATCTGAATAAAATGTGCAATTTACGTAATATTTCAGGGTCTTCACACTGACTTTGCATGTCTCATGTTCAAACACCTAGTACAGAAGCCCAGTAAGGATCATGTACTGAGGATTATCAAAGATGCAGTGGTTATTGAGCAGGAGTTCCTCACTGATGCACTTCCTGTGCGACTACTTGGCATGAACTGTGAGCTTATGTCTCAATATATTGAGTTTGTAGCAGACAGACTTCTAGTGGAACTTATTGGGGAAAAGGTATGTACAGCCAATTACAGGACCAGAAGCATCATAATGTATCAAAGCCTTTGACAGCCTGATTATACAGCCATTATAATGTTAAGTTTTACATGTATACTATGTCTTGAGGTTAATGATTTTAATTTCATTCCAGTACTACAACACAAAGAATCCATTCGACTTCATGAACCTGATATCATTGGAAGGAAAAACCAATTTCTTTGAGAAGAAAGTTGGAGAATACCAAAGATTGGGAGTTATGGCAGACCCTATTGACAATGTTTTTACATTAGATGCTGAGTTTTAGATGTTAATTAAATTTTAAGTTGTCCAGTATTAGAAATTTTTTGTAAAAATACACAAACCTGCAATTTTTGGATTAATGTGGGAATTGCACAGTTATGCACATAGAGATAATGAAGTAATTAGGTCTTCAAATATCAATAAAATTAGAATCTTACATTTTTTACTGCAAATGATAGCATTTAAATGAAGTTCTCCAAGGCGATTGGTAACATTGGTAAATATCACATAGTGCCAAAGCTGGTCCTTATCGTTCCTATCATGAGAATCTGTTACTTAATTTAGATAGGCAGTATCCCAGTGACATACAGTTGACCTGAAAATATCAGTGAATGATTTTAAATATTTTTACTTATTAAGACAACAAGTTAGTTTTTACTTGTTTATGTAATATTAAGATTATTTATTAAGTTAAATATTATCAACAAAAGTTACACTTTCTGTAAAGTGTGATGAATTCTCTAAATAATAAGATTTTCCATTTGTGATATAAAGTTAATATAATAAAGTATATATTGTAAGTAGTTTGGTCTTTTATTTTTGCTTTGTAGCTTTGTAAATGGCATCTGCTTACAGTCATGTGATAGGTGGAGGGAGATATTCTGATCATGAGTAGAGAGTGCAGCACCAATTACCATTTGATTTTCCATAATAATTATCATCATGGTCTAACATAATAAAACAAGTTTAAGGCTGCGTATCCACCTGAGCTGTGCTGTACTGTGTAGGAATGTGTTTTTCAGAACCAATAGAGTCGCTTGTCAAGAGCCGCGCTGACCGATGCGTGACAAATGAAGCGATTCTATTGGTAGGTACCTAAAAACACATTCCTCGCTACACAGCACAGCACAGCTCTGATGGATACGCAGCCTAATCCACCTGAGATGTGCTGTACTGTGTAGGAATGTGTTTTTCAGAACCAATAGAGTCGCTTGTCAAGAGCCGCGCTGACCGATGCGTGACAAATGAAGCGATTCTATTGGTAGGTACCTAAAAACACATTCCTCGCTACACAGCACAGCACAGCTCTGGTGGATACGCAGCCTAATAATCGGCTAAGTGCGATATGGATTCGCGGACCGAGGGTTCCGTACATACTAGGTGAGTATTATATTGATTGAAAGTTGTAGACCGCTTTTTCGGAAATTGGGCATTTTACCGCACACTACACTAGCATGTACATAAGAGACATTTGTATCTTTGTTAAAAATTATCCCAGTTATTTTAAAAGAAATGGTGTTATACATACAGACATCCCTTCGATATCCAAATAACATATGTATACCAAAATGTAATAGCAGTACATATATGAAGAGCCCTTACTATATGGCTGTTAAACTTTATAATAAACTACCTGCCGAATTTAAAAATAATTTAACTATATCATATTTTAAAAGAAATATTAATAAGTGGCTATTAGAGAAAAGTTTCTATGACATTAAGGATTATTTGCAAGACTAAAACAAATCATTATTTTGTTATTTAACATATTTTATGACTAGCTTAGTTACCTTCAATAGTATTTAAAAAAAAAAAAAAAGTATTCATACATTTGCATACTATTAAATTAGTTGAATGTTTTTTGGCCATTAAAATATAATTTCCATCTTACATGTATAAACATTCTGGCAAATAAATGATTATGATGAAGTAGTGTTGACAAAATTTTTTTTTAATGTAACGAGGTATAGATATGAACATTTAAAATAAATTTTAATTTAATACCTCCTAAGCGTATACGGCAGGAGGAAAAAGGCAGTACATATAGGTATGTACTGCCTTTTTCCTCCTGCCGTATACGCTTAGGAGGTATTAAATTAAAATTTATTTTAAATGTGACTTTCGACATTTAAATTTTTTAAGACTTAGGAGTCTTAAAAAATTTAAATGTCGAAAGTCGACGACGGCACAACAAGGTGGTATATCTTTTGATTCCGTCTGATTTTTTTTAGATTGCAGCTCTAAGGGACAGAAAACGAGTATTACTGAGAAAAATGGTCTTGACAGACATGCGGAACCCTAAAAACCCACTAAGATGTGTTATTTATTTAAATACATAGCTTGGTGGGTTAAACCCCATATTCTCTATGACTAATGAGACTACGCAATAAACGCAATATTATGTTTAATGTCTGAATTAATAAAAAAATGCACATAATTAAAGAACATTTATTCACAAGGTTATCTTATAAATTACCAGCTTATCTAAATTTTGTGACTCAAAATAACTTAGCTGAATAAAAAACGTGTTTTAATCGATTGTTATATTCTATTCTTATTTAATGATTTTTTTTATTGCTTGCGCGCCTTGTCGCTGGCTAGGCGGCGCAACAGCCGATGGCCGGAGAGGAAGGTGAGCGCGGCGAGCGGCAGCAGCAGGCGCAGCGTGCTGAACATGTCCAGCTGCACCCACAACAGCCCGTACAGACCCAGGGATGCTGAAAAGCAAATTGTTAGGTTAGGTTTTCAAAAGAAAAAAAAAAACAAATTGTAAATATAAAAGGTATACACTATTTGCTTCATAAATGCAAAAGTTATGCATCAATGTGCAATATTGACAGTTCCGCATTGCGGGTTCCACGTTGCGGATTCCGCGCTAGGTGTAAGTCAATTTCGTCGCATGTCAAACTATTTATACGCTCAACGAAAGTGGACACGGGTTAGGTAGTAGATTATAAAATCAGTGTTCTAATTTTTTTTTGTTTTTTTGAGTATAAAATCTTATACTTAACAATTGACATATTTTTCATATAGACTCTTATAAAGAAAGCAACTTGCTATTAATCACTTTTTTATAACTAGGAGTGGCTGTTTGTGTTGCATTTAGTTGCTAGTATAAAAAAAAAGGAGTTCTTCCAACATCAGTAATGTAACGTACCTGCTAGAGCGAGATGGAAGAGCGGCGCGGCGAGATGCGCGGGCGCGGCGCGGAAGTTGGCGCCGAGGCCGACCCACATGATCAGCAGCAGCAGCAGCGGCGCCGCGCACGCCAGCGCGAACACGTCGGACACCGCGCGCGGCGGACGCGCCTCGGGCTCGCGGAACTGGTGCACGATCACCGGCAGAGGACTGCGGCTAGTGGACTCTGCTGTTGAGTGTAGGGAGTTTTAATTAGCGCTGAACCATAAATTACATTGAAAAGTTTTTGAAACGGTATACTTGGTATGAAAACACTAATATTTATTACTGACGACACCATTAACGTGTCGATGACAAACACTGATGACGCTCAAGCCGATCGTAACGTAACGTTACAATGAGTCATCCTTTTTCGTCCGTGCAGCTTTTATCGATTAACTACACGTCATCACGTTAAAACACAGAGTTCACAATGTCACTTTTAGGGAATAGACTTAAATTGTCAAATTGAGATAATTTCATCCTCTACTGTTTCAAACCAATTGTTATATTACTTACCGGACGTGACGGCCGGCGGGGTGGGCAGGTTGAGGTGCACGCTGCCGAGCGGCCAGGCGAGCGGCGCGGCGGCGGCGCCGTCCGCCACCAGCAGCGTCACCGTGAACGCGCCCGACGCCGCGCCGCGCAGGTGCGACGACAGACCGCCCACGTTCTGTGTGACACGACTGTTTTAATAACCTGACCAAAAAGCTGGCCATGTTGCAAAAAAATTACGAAACTAAATTGGTATGTCCAATCATCGAACTTGACTAAATCAAATTTCGTAGTTGTGCATAAAAATAAAGTTAGCAGGAACAAATAAAAAAACATGACAGCTCCCATATGCAATTGATATTTTCATTCAATCCTCATTCGAAAAGCATTACGAGTACGTAGATGTCAATAGTAAACTTTCAGAACCCTCCTGTGGTCTAGTGGTTCTCCCGTGTCGGTGATCCATCCCACTGGGCTACGAGAGTGAAGGAAGAGAGAGTGCTTCTGTTTATGGCTCACACACTTGGGCACTACAAAATAACTCCTGCGTAGCTGGCCTGGTTCCAATGAAATCGGCCACCGACACCGAAATCGGTGCGGGAGACATTATTGTTAAGCCCTCAGAGCAAGCTTTTTATTAACCATAGATTATATACTATATTCTACAGTCGGCAATGTCAAAATAGCGTATTTTTACTGTGAATATTTTTCATTTGATGTTTAATTAAGTTATTCAATGTTTAATAGTTATAAAATGTATTGGATAATGAAGTATGATGTTTTAATATACCTGTGAAAGTGTTGATGAGTGTGCACAATACATGAATAAGTGAAAATTTCGATGTTTTCGGTTTGTTTACATTTAGGTTACATTTATCAGGGTCGAACTTATACAATGTACAGTCGGCTGCACTAACATGGATACATCTACAAATTTGCAAAAATATGTCTACGTTAGTTTTTCAAAAATATCGTCACCTTATTGCATTCAAAGCGATGTAACCAGCAAAGTGTTTCAAAATTATGAATACATTATTTCCATAATGAAGTAAACAGCAGTATTTCAGTGAATAGTATGCACACTTAAATTCATAATTATGAATACGCGACAAATTTCAATAATATGTAAACATTGTTTACTTCATTACAATGTAAACATTAATTGTATCAATAATATGGATACACTTATAAAATTTTAGCATTTTTCACTTTTCTGCAAATATGTTTTAAATGCCACAAAAATGTACTCGTGGTAGGTTCCAATAAGATGTATACATTCATTTTTTCTTTTTCTTTTCGCACAGCCGTAACTACAAATGGTAGAAACATGAAATTTGGACTACTGAATTCGTAAAAAATCCCTTTTTGCACCTCCGACAAAAACAGAGGGATTTTTCGAGTCTGTTTGTATGTCTGTCATCGTAGCTCCCAAACGGATGAACCGATTTTGATGTAGTTTTTTTGTTTGAAAGCTGACGTGGTCATGTTAAAACACTAAAGCTATGATTCAACAAAATAAATTTGCTTACTGCTGAACAATTCGAGTATTACTTAAAAAATAATTTTACTTTTATGACTAGAAAAAACACAAAAAGAAAAGAATGATGAAGTTTATTACAGTCAATCAGGCATTTTACCTAAACATATATTTCAGAAACTATTTTTGTTAGGTTTTTACTTCTACCCTCAAACTATATCTATGATTTTTTAATATTATATTAATTTTGTTTATCATACAAAATGTTAGCTTGCTTGTCTGCAAACTACATAAACTTACACTATGATATAAGTTTGACGTTTATTTATGTATGTTCGTCTGTTTGCTTGTGGCATCGTAACTACTAAATAGATGGACCGATTTTGATATACTTTTTTTATTTTTATTCAAAGCTGACGAGATCGCAATAATTCGTCATCAGTTCATTCACTGTTTGACTATTCAGGGGCTAGTTAAAAAAATAATATTGCTTTACTGACCAAAAAAAAACAAGAAAAGACAAGAATTATCCAATTTATTGCAATCGATCAGAAATTTTACGCGAACATAATATTATATTTCAGAGACTGTTTTTATCAGGTTTTTACTTCTACCCTCAAACTATACATAATATGATGATAACGAAACCAGAAATATTTAGTCACGAGTTTGTCCAAGAGAGTTAATTTACAGTCATCGTTCGCACTTCGCAATATTCATTATTCAGTAATTATTATTTTTTTGGTTTGTTTTTTGTTTTTAAGTTTAGGTAATCCAAATGGAGTCATTTAAAACTACAATTTTTATTATTTTAAAATATGGGATGTTTTTCATGTTCGATGTTTGCCCGTGTTAGTTTATATTATTTATATTTACAATATTACTAATATAGAACGATATTAACATTGTTTAGTTTTGATCATATTATAGTTTGAGGGTAGACTATAAAAACCGATGAAAGTATCTTTGAAATATATACGTTCGCGTGAATCGCAGTTATACCTATTACACTAAAGAATATAATCAATATTCTAATGTATGTGTGATTTTTAAATAACCGTCAATAATAATACCCGTCAATATATCACCTCTATTATTTATAGAATTCATTATTGTATATATTGCAATGTAATGAAATTTTGACCAGCCTTTTCTGAAACACAAAATTAACGTTTACATTATAATGAAATAAACAATGGTTACATGCTACTGAAATTTGTCGCGTATTCATAATTATGAATTTAAGTGTGTATACTATTCACTGAAATACTGCTGTTTACTTCATTATAAAAATAATGTATTTATAATTTTGAAACACTTTGCTGGTTACATCGCTTTGAATGCAATAAGGTGACGATATTTTTGAAAATTAAACGTAGACATATTTTTGCAAATTTGTAGATGTATCCATGTTAGTGCAGCCGACTGTACATGTCAAATCAATATTCGCATTAAATTTGTTCCTCTACTCACCAGCTCCACTTTATACGCCTTGTTGTTATCGGGCTCGGCCACGAAGATGGCCTCCTGCGCGTCGTCGGCCGGCGCCACGCGCACGAACGCCTGCTGCACCACCACAGCCTTGTTCGACTTGTCGCGGACGGTGAACTTCAGCGATACCCTGTACAGTGTATACTTATTATTAACACGTTACATAAAAAAAAGTAAAAACAGACAGTATGTGCGCGATCGTTACATCAAAATCAGCCTATGTAAGGGAGCATTTCACGTCAAGCGGACAAGAGAAAAAAAACGCCAGGTCTTGGATTTTGTTCATAATTGGATCAATTGCACTTTCATAAGACCTGAATAAATGTATGTACTTATTTTTCTTTTTTTATGCCTAGTTACAAATTTATGCGGCCTTCAGAGTCATCAAAATTTGAAAAGCTGATTTTTCGAAAGCTGTTAATGAAGGTAATAAGGTGGAATAAACAATAAGTAAATAGTGTTTGTTTGAGTATTTTATTTTCTAGAAAATAAATAGAAATTAGAAAATATTTTTTTTTTTCGTACAGTAAACCTGAAGTTAAACTTCGATTTTATTCAATTGGGCAATTTTTTATTTTTTATTTTAACCTTTAAATATGCCCTGTGGTGTGAAAATATTATGTAAAAAGTATGAGAATGGTTACTCGAACAGTTTACAAGATACACGCACTAAAGTAATATGTGGGTGGAAGAAGTACCTAGTACCTACTACAGATTATTGTTAGTGCGTCGTAGTGCAATTATTAGCCCCATATATTATATATTTTCTTCACGTCATGACACAACATTAAAAACATGAAGTGTACAATTTGCCGATATAATTTTTGCTAAAGCTGCGAATTCACTAGTCGGACACGCCCGCAGGCAAGCCTACAGGTATGCTGACAAGCTTCGCTGCTATTAGGGCAGATTGCCCCATGCAAGTCCGCGAGATCTCAATATAGTAGCGAAGCCCGTCGGACTTACTTGTAGGCTTGTCTGCGGGCATGTCAGGAATATAAAAAAATTAATATTCGCTAACCGTATTGTTACATGCTTTTAATACTCAAACCTACTAAGACTATCTATACTATACTATAATATTATAAAGCGGAAGAGTTTGTTTGTTTGTTTGTTTAAACGCGCTAATCTCAGGAGCTACTGCTCCGATTTGAAAAATTCTTTTTTTGTTGGATAGTCCATTTATAGAGGAAGGCTTTAGGCTATGAAACATTATGCTGTGACCAATAGGAGCGAAGCGCCAGTGAGAAATGTTGCAAAAACGGAGAAAATTATTCACATTTGAGGACTTTCGTTGCGTGCGCTGCTAACAAAAATAATTTTTCAAATCGGACCAGTAGTTCCAGAGAATAGCGCTTTTTATACAAACAAACAATTCACATTTGGGGACTTTCGTTGCATGCACTGCATTAACGGTTTAAGTCAATCAAACACCCGGGCACAGCTAGTAAATAATATAAGGGTAGATGTACACTTACTTCTGTAGGTGATCAGCTTGCAGTTTCTCCGTGAGCTTGTTAGGATACACCACATTAGTTATCTTGGGGCTGGTCGTACCATCCACATCACCAATACCGACCTCTACATTGGCCACTTGGATCTCTCCCAGCACAGCAATATTGAAGTTGGCCGATTTTGTTCCTGCGCTTAACGAGATCTTGTAGAGACCATATTGCGCCTTAATCTTGCTCAGATTCAGTACAAATGTGCCTGGTTCGTTGGCCTTTGGAGTCAGCGGCTGCTTGGAGAGCACCACCACATCATCAGCCAATCTGGTGCCAGATTGGGCGACCACTTCCTCTGGCTTCAGGTTAGGGATAGGCTTGCCGATAAGGTTGGTGACAGAGAATTCAATTGCGTCAGATTCCGCTGTGATGTATTTCTTGCCTTTGATAACAATGCTGATTGGGGAGGGCTGAAAAGAGAGATTTTATAATATTATACAGCTTTGGATATAGTGGACGCCCCAAAGGCTTCCAATTAAGCAAGGTGTTATGCTTGGTTAGGCTATTATTAGGCTAGGCTAAAGCCCATTGTAGTAGTTTTTCAGATGTTGTATAATATATTATATAGCGCCGAACTTAGAAAACATGGATAGCGCGATGTAGGATTGTGATGTGTGAAAATATTAGTTGATCTCTTAGGTATATTAAAGATTAACTTTTTTCAACACCTACTAAACTAATTGACTTAGTAACATATACTTTATTTGTAATTTCAAATTCGGAAATACAGACCCTCTTAGGGCGCACGTCGCTCGAGCACGCGCGTGAACACGTAGCAGTCCCCGTCGCGGGGCCCGTCGCGGAGACCCGACTTACGCAGTGTCTCCAGTTTAATTATACAGTTTGCATGTACAGTCGTATCGATGGAGAACTTAATATGTTATTACCTAGCAAAACGACGACTAGTACAAAAGAAAGACAACCAGTGAGCCCTTTCGTTGAATCTAGGTTGTTATGCGGGGAATTTGTTGTAAAGTTTAGCAAATTAAGGGATACTGAAAATTTATTTAATAAGTATTTTAAAGTTTCGGTTCAAGTCTACGACGAACTATTTTTAAAACTGGAACCGTATTTGAAAGTCAACAATCTCAAACACGATGGTCGACTTCATTGAAGACACAAGCAGACAAGAGCCATCTAAAATCCATATTGCTTCTCGGCCATCGGCCATAAATATATTGAGGTAACTTCTTCAACTTAGGTGGCCGATGACGGTATTTTATGGCATGTTGAATATGGCGTTTGTCAAATCCTATATTACAGACTGTCACATTAAGCATAAATAAACAAAAAAAATCAATGAGCCCTAAATAATTCGTGAAAAAATTAAGTATAGATCTGACGGCGCCTTGGATCCAAAAACTTTTTTCAAAGAGACTAATAAGGTATTATTAGAAATTGATTTAATTTTATAAAAACATTGAATACTAGTTGGTTTTTTTTAAGTTTTTATAACTATGGGAAAATTTGTTAGAGGTTTGATTTTTTTCTATGGTCCAAATAATGTACTGTAATTGTACTAATAAAGAGTATAGTAATATAAAATGTATTTTGTTTATAAATTAAAACTATATTTTAATAACTAATGCAAATAAATTTTGGTCAGAACCAGAAAAAATAGGAATATACTGAAGTTTTATTTTTAGACGTCATTGTTACGTATGATTGGGCTTTATAGCAAGTTAAATATGATTGGGCTTCTAGGGTTAATTCATTCGCCTGGTTCCAAATGACAGGGTGAGAATGTACTTCTATAATTACTCTTTCGATACTCTTTCAGTATCGAAAGTCATTTTGTGAGCGCGTGCGCGGTGCGGTCCGTAACGCGTGTTCCTGTCGGTGCGCCCCGCGCCTGCCCCCACAACGGGGACCGTCGCGGGGAGACGGGCTCCGTTGCGCGGGCGCGGGGCCCGCCTCTCCGTGACGGTCTCCCGCGCGGCTTTCCGCGACGGGTCACTTTTGTATGAAGCCGCGCGGGTGCCCGCTTAACTCAGTTTATGCCCTTAACGTCGCGATTAATACTGACAACAGGCAAGTGCTGATTTGCCTTTCCGTATCAGGGGAGAATGTATCAATGGCGAAGGCTGGTCGTTCTTCAGAGAAGCCTTAGGCGTTAATATAATAGGTGGAATCTAACAGGCTTTATTATTATTTTTTTTATATTATATAATAGGCGGAAATTTGGATAAGGACCTACAAAAAGTAAGAGACCTTATAGGAATAAAGTAGACCACTAAAACAAATGATACCTGTTCCTCAGCCAATAGCAGCGCAGCCTCCAGCAACAGCGCGGCGCCGCGCGGCGTTGTCACCGAACGGCGCGACAGCAGGTACTCGCTGAACTTGTACCGCTGCTCCTCTGTCAGTGGAGATACCTTCTTCTGGCTCTTGTATGTTCTGCAGGTTTAGTAGTGGATGATAATAACCGGTACTAATGAAAATTGCAATTAATTTTATTTTATACCTGATGGAGGGTTATGTTTTTCGAGAGTTTGTATAATAGTTTGGCAAGCTCTACAGCTTAGGTCAATGGACTTTATATGTGTGTAAATACATATTTAGTATTTACTGTGAGAGTGACACTGGGTCATATCAAAAAACATTAGTTAAACATTATATTACACAAATAAAATTTTGTTTTGATAGTAATTCATTTAAATTTTTTTGTTTGATTGATGATGATAAAGCTGGCATAAAAAGCCTGTATAAAATAATAGAAAAAATATATATTTAATAGCTGTGATTCTTTCCCTAAATTTATAACAACAAAAATATACCTGATAATAGTGCTGAGTAATAGAGATGTAGCAGGAAGTCCTCCTTCAAAGTGCAGGGCTCTTGAATCACTCTCGTCGGCTGCCAGCAAAGCCCCCTCTGCATGGGAAACTGTCCATGCTCCACATCCCATGTGCTCGCAGAGACCAAACACATAGCCATAGCTAAAATACAATTAAAACAATAACTACAGTAGAACGCCGATTATCCGAACGCCGATTAACCGAATCGCCAATTATCCGAATCGGTCCTAAGCTTAATATAAAAAATTAAAACCAAGTAATTTTTGTTTTGTATTGTTGTAACCAGTTGAAACACGCTCGAGTCCAGATATATTTCAACTGTTATGGTTGAAAGCTAGATGCAAGTTTATATATAAAGTTTATTCTATGTGTGACAGTTCATTTTTTTTTATTACCAGTCTATGTCCGATTATCCGAATTTTCGATTATCCAAATCGACCCCGGTCCCAATTAATTCGGATAATCGGCGTTCTACTGTAATACTTTTCCAAAATAAGTTATGTTCAATAGAATATTATAAACAATTTTTCTTTCATATTGAATGGATAACTATAATATTGCAGTCTTTGTCTAATTAGAAATGTCACTTATGTAAGTATATATTTTAATGTATATGTACTGTATATACATAGAGTCTGTATGTAATTGTTATATAAAGTTTATGAACTGTTCTTGTGAATTATCAAAGCTTTTGTAGTTTGACACTACATATACGACATCTGAAAACCACTGTGGGTATTGTTAACGGAGTACAACACCCACTTGGTCTCATCTGCCTCACTCACACACTAAGTTATGGAACTAATACATACTTTGCTGGCGAATCATCCTTTTTCAACAGCTGAATTAGATTTTTCAGTGCATCTTCTTTGTCATACACAGTACCCTTGCCAAGAGCTTTCATAGAATAAACGGCATGATACAATTCTGGTATAGTAGCATCTGCTTTATCCAAAACTTGGGTTGCGGCTCCAAGCACATCGGGTTTAAGTGAGTTTTGACAGCCCGTAAGTGCAGCAGCATTAGTGAGGTAAAATACTTGTTCAATATTCTTCAGATCATATTTGACATTTTTCATGTCCTAAAAAACAACCAGATGTTATTTAAATTATAAAATCACTCATAATTTGTGGATAGAAAATAGGTTTGAATTCAGAATAAATATAAGATTTTTCTAATAAATACATTACCTCACAGACATCAGGGATTTTGGCATTTAGCTGTTTTAATCCTTTTACAGAGTAGTATATTGAGCTAATATCTTTGTTTTTTAATCCATCTTCTAGAATAGTTTGCAAGCGCTTTGTATCTACTGTTCCTTGTAATATTGCATTACTTGCAACTATACATAAAACTACTAGGACGGCTAACTCTGTAATGAATAGGAAATTAGCATCAGAAAAAGACAAGCTGCAATTCTATTGTTTGTAATGTAAATGATATAAAATAGGTTCGTCAGACTGTGGTAGATATTTATGGTTGTAGTAGACAATTAATACAATAAAACAAGGGTAAATAATATAACCTCTCAAAAGTTTTATGTACCCGGCCACCGGCATCGCAAAAATGGATAACTGACGTGGCCTTAACACGATAATGTTTTATCGAAAAAAAATCAATATACAAGTTTATGAAGCAATACTTCTGATTTAATTTGGTTTATGGTATGTTAGAGACATTGGAAAACAATTAAATGTGTCGACCACAGTGTTAAAATGCTTTGTTTTATGGAAATAAAATATCGTAACAGGGAACGAAATGAACACAACAATACCTCGTAAATACATTTTCACAACTGTGAAAACATAAATAACTTAAATTAGGATTTAACTTTATAGATAAACCTTAGATTTCTCTTTAATTATTTCATATATCAAGCTTAAAATGCCGGTTTATTCTATCCAAATTTATCAAAAAATCACAACATGACAGCCATTCTCTTTTGACAGAAATAGTCGACGTAGACTTGAATGTTACCATATAAAAAAATACTAAACTATTGACTTATAAATGAGATGCCGTAAAGAGCCTTTTAACTCTGATTAAGGAAACTAAGTTAGTTTCCTTATTCCTATCAGCCTATTAAGCATCGAACGGACGGTCTAGCAGGGTCTAGGTGATCACAGACTTACTGTGTAGCTGATCACGCTCTGCGCAGACACAAATATATTTATTTTTTACTTAGATTTAAATTTAAAGAACTTTACATAAGTTTTACTTATGTAGCCAGTTTGAAGGATTTGTAAAATATATTTTACTTTTTTGACGCGTTTAATAAACCTGTATCAAATGGCTTAAACTTTAATGGATACCATTAAAGTTTATGCACCTAAACTATAAACATTTGGCTATCTCAAGAGTGCTTATTGCCCAATAAGGGTTAGAAAGAGCATAATATGGATAGCATTATTCAATAGCTTTATGCAAAGTAAAAAAAACATTCTGTCATGTTCTGTCATTCCAAATCTGATTTATCTTTAATCTTTTTGATTTTTATCGCACTTGGCACAATAAATTAAAGTAAAATAGTTTAAAACTAATTTAATATTTAATTAAAGACATAAAATGGCTGGTGCGGTCGCTAAAATACCAGTATTAATAAATAGTAAGTACAACATTTATTGTTTTCGTAGGTACCCTTGTGCAGTTATGTAATTTGATAAATTACTGTCAATAGGTTAGTTCTTACCAAAAAACAATTCGTAATCGTAAATCGCAATCGCAGTTAAACCACTCCGATATTAACTATTATATCAAATAACACGACAAGCTTTCGAAATAAAACAAGTATCATTTCAATGATAATACATATAAACACCTAAATAATAAGTACTGAAGTTTATTTTGCCCAAAACGTTCAGTTGTAATTTTATTTAGAGGCACATATTGTTAACAAAAGCATATGTTTCATTTCAGCTGCGATTGCCGATTTTAGGCCCAAATTTGGCATCTTCATGAAATATGCAAGAGTTGAACTAGCCCCACCCAAGGTCAGCGAAATCCCACAGATCAAAGCCGGTATCGCCAAGTTATTGTCAAGTGCCAAGTCGGGAGCATGGAAGCAGCAGACCGTTAAGCAGGCTACACTGAACACACTGGTTGGCGCTGAAGTACTTTTCTGGTTCTACATTGGAGAATGTATTGGAAAACGTCACTTTGTCGGTTATGATGTCTAAGAAATAAGTCTCAAGTGTAGTAATGTGCAGTGAATAAATTATTAAATCATTTAAATCAGCTTGTTGTTTTCTTTCTTCTCCTTTATTTTGTTTACAATAATTTTTGCCAATTTCTAGATTATATTCATTAAGATCTCTTGCGTCTTATTAAATTTGTGAAAGTTTTGTTAGGAACTTATTAGTCCTTGAATAGTTTAATTTACAAAGAATAGTAAATATGGTTTTAGGAAATACATATTAAACAAGAATTTTCCATATACACTTAATAAAATAGAGTATAAATGTCCAAGGGTGTTAGTAACAACACTGAAGGTTTTTTAACAACTATAATTTTCTAAAAGTATTTTACAATGGTGCACACATTTCCATAAACCTGTATGGGTTACATGCGCTGGCAAACTTCAGTTCAGTTTCCGTCTCTGGTGGTCCTCTCAGCCACAACCTGTCTCTGTAGTAGGAGGCGCATGATAGATATTCCTTCTCTGTATACCTTTCTACTTTCACAGGCACAAATGGGTCCAAGTGTTCAAAGCCCTGAAACAAAGTATAGTAAACATAGTTATGTAGAACCATACTTGATAATTATATTTATGGATGTTTTACAACAAATTAAGGCCCTTGGTATTAAAAAAGTTATTATATAAAAGATATTACTATTTTATAGATCTTTTATATAATAACTTTACAAGTTATTTTAAAAAAGATATTATATTATTATTAAGTACAGTTGCAGCTACTAATGGAAATATTATATATTTTAATACCTGCTTAATATACCAAGATTTTTATGAAATTATGCACATCCATTTAGAAATAGTTCAACTTAAAAGTTAATTTCAATACAATATAGAAGTGGGTTTTAATACAATTTAGGACAAACCTTTTTATAAAGTAAGTATTTAGGTAAGTGGCTTTCCTGATGATCATCAGGTACTGCAAGTTGGTCTGCAGAAATTATAATTACACCATTATTCTGAAAGAAATTAAATGTTATTGGCAACTTAAATAACCAAATTTGATATAAAAAAACATATCTTTGCTTATGGTTTAATACATCTTAGAAGAAGAATAAAAATAAAAGGATATTACACACCCAATCATTCTTAGATATTTCCATAAAAGGTTTGGTTAGTGTTACTTCCTCTGGTGTGACTTTCTTCTTGGTGGGAGTTCTTAGCCGGGTCATTGGATAGAAGAAACTGTTGAAACCATCTATTGCTACAAATGTTTTGCACCTGAAACAAAAATAAAATACTCTATACTAGAAGTCTCCTAAATAAAATACTTGGTTCTTTACTTAAAAAAAAAAAAATTAAAAACTGCAGAGATAACAGTGTCTCTAATAGTACCATTACACAATTTCCTATGTTTAATTGTAATAGGAATTTAAAGAAACTTTTGTAGGTACCACCATCAGCTTATAAAGAGTTATTTAAGTTATTTTGTTATTCTACTTACAATTTATTATTTGATAAAATCTTAATTTCATCCATGAGTACATTGATGATGTCGCAGGCGTATTTGACTCGGGTGATTCCAAGCTCCACAAGCTCTGCTAGAGGTGCACCTTCTGAGCTCTTCTCTCGTGAACTCCACTCATAATCTTTGGATATCCTTAGCTGTAGAACAAATTGATGCGTTTACTGTGATTATTTTTATCATAAATGGCCTGCCATTACAATTTAGTTGATGATAGGAGTATATTTATATAATAGTAACTAAATCTGTGTACAATAGTACAAAGGCCTCCTCCGATCTCATCCATTACTCTCTTTCTTTTAAATTATTCTTGTGAGTTAAAACCACAAAATAATATAATTCTTCATCCTTCTATTAAATGAAATAATTTATACTACTATTATTACTCATAGCCGACTTTATAAATTTATTTAAAGGTTACTTACATCACTACTTTTCAGAACAGTTAGATTCTGCATTTTAAAATGTAATAACCAGGCGGCTGCATCCAGAGGAAGATCAACAAAACCCTCGTGAGTTGTTGAGTTCGACATTTCCTTGTGACGTGGGACTCGACGTAACCATTCAGATACTAAAAATGTTTACACAAAATTATTTTATAACATGTAAAGAAGAAAAGTCTACTATAGAATGTAAAGTTTATGCATATTAAATTTTAAATCCAATCATATTTTTGACACAATCTACTATAGACTAAATTTAAAAAATATTTTAGAGCAATCGAGAAATTTATTACCCCAAGGAACATGCACAATCAGAAACCCTTCACAGTGAGCATAATGTAGCAGATGTGCCATTGTCAGTGACTTTCCGGCTCCTTTCTCTCCATCTGTTTTGTGCTTAAGGAATTATCATTATTTACAGAAAAAAAAACATACAGCGGTACATATTTTTAAATAATATTTTTTTTTTTATACTTTATCTTATATTCAAATATGTTAGCCATCTATTATCAAAGCAAGTCATTAACGTGATAGTAATAATAAATCAAAGAGAAATATTGGTCAACATCTTAAACACAATTTTTTAAAGGATACATAAAACATATCTTATTGCTGGTTTATCAAAATCTGTAGCTTTAATACAATCCATAATATCTAATGCCGGTTGCCTAACCATCAATGCGGTTTCTGTAAATGTTTTAGTTTGTTTTGTATAACTTTTAGGCAAGCCTCCATGTCCAAATAGTTGTTTGCATAAATCCTTATCTAAGGTGTAGAAGAGGCCTATTTGTTTTTCATTATGTTGTTTCTGAAATTAAATAACAGATTTTATAGCAATTTTGATGGTGTATAGCATTAAATATGTTTAAAATGATAATTAAAATAGTAATATCTTTAGCTCACTTACGGGAGAAGATTCTATTGTCCGAAACGTAACAGCTTGAGAATACCATCTACATGATAATCTTAAATTGCGAAGTAACATTTTATAAAACGAAAAGTTATTATTAAGCAATTTATTATCGATTATTAGTGATAAAGTTTGGTAGTCACAACCAAAGAGAATTTAATCACTACGTTTGTCACAACATAACCTCAAATATTTTGAACTTCTTCTTCTTCGTACTTTTAATTAACAGCTGTTTTTTTTTCTGTAATAGGAAAACAAATAAAACAATGCCAAACAGCCATTGTTTGTATAAGGTTTGTCTAAAAATGAAAAATTATAATATGACTTATAATACGACAGTCAAAAATGTTATATAAAACTTCTATTAAACATCCATCAAAAATTATACTGGCTGTATGGTTTTTAATGGATGTTTAATAAAATTTTATGTGGATGGATGTTAAATAAAAAAGCTGAACTTTAGCTTTCCTTCCATGTACCATAGATAATACAGTATATCCATGTACGTACGTATTCCAGCCACCGTTTATTCTTACTCCTGTTTCAGCGTCTTACAATTTTTGGCTTAGTCTTACTCTTTTTGACTAAGATGTCTTAGACTTTTTCAGCTGAGCTATCAACACTATTTTAAGGGCTGCTAAAGCAGTGTTAAAATAGTTTTTATATAATTAAAAAAGTGTGTTTAAGGCAATAAATTGAAATAATTAAGTTATCTTACTTTATTTATAAGAAAAAATGTCGAAATGCAGTCGATTTTTTTTTAAGTTCCTCCTGTCACTACATCATACACTTATTGCCAAGCTGTAGCATGTTTTGTATTAGGTTTTCTGTTGCTGTCTTCTTTTTTTGAAAATGCTTGCAGGCCGTTCACCACTACCTTCATTCTTCATTTCAGGTTCAACTTTCTCACTAATATCTTTAATCACAATAGTCCTGTTTGCAGATTCTTCCAGTTTTATTGTTTCATTTAAAACATTTACTTCATTCTTAATATCGTTTTTAAGTTCTACTGATTCATATTTTGACTTCCTTAGTATTGATTTAGTTTTATTTACAAATAAGCTTGAAAATGCAGAATATACATCACTTGGTTTTGTTATACCTTTGTTACTATCATATGGCTCAATCTCTGGTTCCTGATCAGAATGCTTGAAACTTAGCTCAATAGTCCCACTGTCATCTTCATGGAAAGTAACAGAATGCTTGTTTCCAGCGTCCATATAAACATCATTTTCGTTATTGTCTTCTGCATTACTGTCCTCCTCTAGTATATTATCTAGCCTAAAAAACAAATAACATTATTCAATATTATAAGAACAACTTTATTACTTGATTATGAAGATTATATAATTAAAATTACCTTTCGATTTCATCTTCTAATTCTTCAAGTTGTTCTATTTCATCCAATCTAGATAGTAAATCATCCTCTGTTGTAGTTTTAATTTTATCCCTATTTTTCAGTTCAGTTAATTTTGTTTCTAATATTTTTTGTCTATCAATTACTTGTTGAAGTAAATCTATTTTTGATGTCTGTTGGGAGGTGTCCCGAGGAATTGTAGCTACTTCCTTTCTATGTTCGTCATCTATTTCCTCATTTATGACAAATGAATCATATTTTTCTTCTGTATTATCTGTGCCAGCTGATTCGAATTTTGAAAGTTCATTATCCAATTCTTCCTGTAATTCAAGTTCTTCTAGTCTTCTAAATAATTCATCATCATCAACATTATTGTGGTTGTTAGTTTCTATTTTGGATTTACTTTGGTGGTATTGTCTAACTCTTTCTCTATGAGCCTTTTTCCACTCCTTGTCTTCTTCTTCTGTGCAGTGCTCTATAATTTCTTGACCAACATCTCCTACTTGCTTGTTAAATGATAACTGACTTTCCAGATATTCTCTCTCTTTGTAATAGACTTCAAGTTTAGATTTTGCATCTGTAATAAATTATTTTTAATGAAATAAAAATGCATAATTTATTTATTACATGAAGAATCAGCAAACAAAGAGATATGTATTTAAAATTATACCTTTTATTCTATGCTGTCGCAATACATCTGCTTGCTTAATGGAGCATTTAGCAAAGTAGTCAGCCCCCAAAGCAACAGTCACTTCATTAGTATGTTTCAAGTTACCCCGAAATAATATCCTGTTTCCTATAGGTACCAAAACAGGGACTGTAAGTTTTTCTGAGTAGACAGTTAAGTCTAAAGAATTTAAATTTTGCAGGTAGACTTCCCAAAACTTTAGATTCTTGTCATTTTCAGCTATAGTCTGCAAGTTATATGTTAATTTGTAAAAAAATCTATTTAAAATACATAAATAAAATTTCCTAAACACAACATAAACATAACCTTACCTTTTGATAAATATCCTGAAGTACATTCATTTTTAAAAAATATAATCTGACAATTACACATAAAATAAATCAAGTGTCCTGGTACTATAATAATATAGTAAAATATTAGTTTATTAGATAACTTAAATACCTATTTTAACAAAATTATGAAACCCGCAACGCAATCAGCTGTTTTTTTTTACATTACAGATTGACTTTGACAGAAATGCATTGTAGACAACTTAAACATTCTACTCTCCGTAAGAAGTAAGACTTGATTAAGACAAAAATACGATATTTCAACGACATTAAAATTATTTATTTTTAAAATAATTTGCAATGTCAGTCTACAGAAAATAATAAATACTAATAATTTTATTTCATTTACCAAATTATTAGACACAATATGTATAAGTAAGCAACACCCTTTGCACATAAATATTGTTTAAAAAAGTGTTTCTTTGCCAAGTTGGCAAACATTTGTGTTCAAATGACTGTCAATGTCAAATACATATGTGTTGTGTTGTGTCGCGAAAATCAATATTGATTATTGATCGATTTTTAAAATAACAACAGATTCAAGTTTCTGTAAAAATCTTTCAATACAATAGGCCAACAAATGTAAAACACGATTAAATCGTTACAATGACGGGGTCTGAAAGGAAATCAATATTGCATGAACTGTATGTCTTTTCAGAATGGAAACCAGAACCTGAGTATATGGTTTGTATTATGGGCTTTAAAAAATTTTTACGTAATATTAGGTTTAAATTTTTTGTGAATGTGAAGTAAATTTATTTGTAATTTTTCAGCAAAAACCAGATAATATATTACCGGATAATATATCAGGCTTATGGAGATGGTTAAGGTTCTTTGGACCTAAGAAAAACCTTATTGACTGTGTTACTGCGTAAGTTTATTTTGATGCCCCAATAAGATTGAAATAAAAATAAGTTAAAATAATAATACAAAGATTATATTATAAGAATATTATAAAGATTAAACATTTGCTACATTTAGTAAGTAGTTGTTGTACATGACAAATAAACTCCTTATAGCTTCAAAGAAAGACAACAGAAATGGAAAATTGCCTTAGGCGATGAGGGCAAAGTGATTGCAGTACTAACTGACAACATCCTGGAGATCAGAACAAAGCGATCTGAATATGCCACAATAGCAGCTAGAACTACAGGTACAAATACTTATAAAACATAATTAAAATGTAATTGAATTGATGCTGCGAATAAGACACTATTTGATTCATAAAAAGAAACTTCAAACCTAAACAATATATTATGCCTTTCAAACTATTGTTCTACAGACATTAAATATGTCTACCACATTATGCAATAGACCACTAAAAATTAAAAAAAATAATAATATTCAAACCTTGAATTTTAGTTAGTCGTGATGGATACTCACAGTGGAGGAAGATAGTATGGAGTCCAGACTGCTCTTTTCTCGTCTTAGCCTATGGAAATGGGGTTGTTAGTTTTTTTGACCTCACTGCATCTAATCTTTACAACATCCCCGCTGTAAGTATCAGGTTGAGTTTGTATAATGTAATTTATCTTTTATCATAGTTTTTTTTAAATCTTTTTTCACTAATGCATGTTAAATAAAGAATTTTCGTAAATTTTTAGTAAAGTTTTTCATAAATAAAGTTACATATCTATGATAGTGTACACAATAGATTTATGTGCCAGTGCTCATCTAGTTCTTTGAGATTTTATCAATTATTTAATAATGTATTTCTAAATATTTTACTTTTAAAATTTATAATACAAAATTAGAATTTAATATTTGACTGGAATGTAACATGTTATTAAAGGGTAGCTAAATACATAGTATAATAATTTATTTTAGGACTGCACTAAACCTGGTGGTCTAGAATGTACAGACAACACTCATGCAGTTGCAGACATTATATTCATGCCCTTAAGAGTCAAGGATACTAAATGGTAAGCTATAATTATAGCTGTAACTGCTTGTCTGTCACACAATACTGCTTGAGTAGACCAACCATTACTTCACAATTTGATTTCATTCAGTACTGGAAAAATGCAATTCAGTACCTGGAATTACATGAATATTTTTACTTCTTTTGTAAATTACATAAGTAGAAAATCCAATATTAATTTAATTTTAACTTTTTTCTATAAACAAAATATATGTTTGTGTTTATTTGTATGTTTGTTCAGCATTGTGCAAAAATAATAATCCACTAATACTGCTAGGAACTGGGAGGTGCTCGTCATAACGCACGACGGGCGGCTGCGCGGGTACCTGGTGTCGGCGACGGACTACACGCTGCACCACACGTTCCGCTTCCCGGGGGGCGTGGCCGCCGCCGCGTACGTGCGTCCGCACGACACGCTCTACGTCGCCGGCGTGCCCCGCGCGCCCTACATGGTGTGTGTAGTAGAGTGTAGGTGCTAGGGGCTACGGCTGGTGGCAGCGCGGCTACCTGGTGTCGGCGACGGACTACACGCTGCACCACACGTTCCGCTTCCCGGGGGGCGTGGCCGCCGCCGCGTACGTGCGTCCGCACGACACGCTCTACGTCGCCGGCGTGCCGCGCGCGCCCTACATGGTGTGTGTAGTAGAGTGTAGGTGCTAGGGGCTACGGCTGGTGGCAGCGCGGCTACCTGGTGGCGGCGACGGACTACACGCTGCACCACACGTTCCGCTTCCCGGGGCGCGTGGCCGCCGCCGCGTACGTGCGCCCGCACGACACGCTCTACGTCGCCGGCGTGCCCCGCGCGCCCTACATGGTGTGTGTAGTAGAGTGTAGGTGCTAGGGGCTACGGCTGGTGGCAGCGCGGCTACCTGGTGTCGGCGACGGACTACACGCTGCACCACACGTTCCGCTTCCCGGGGGGCGTGGCCGCCGCCGCGTACGTGCGTCCGCACGACACGCTCTACGTCGCCGGCGTGCCGCGCGCGCCCTACATGGTGTGTGTAGTAGAGTGTAGGTGCTAGGGGCTACGGCTGGTGGCAGCGCGGCTACCTGGTGTCGGCGACGGACTACACGCTGCACCACACGTTCCGCTTCCCGGGGGGCGTGGCCGCCGCCGCGTAAGTGCGTCCGCACGACACGCTCTACGTCGCCGGCGTGCCGCGCGCGCCCTACATGGTGTGTGTAGTAGAGTGTAGGTGCTAGGGGCTACGGCTGGTGGCAGCGCGGCTACCTGGTGTCGGCGACGGACTACACGCTGCACCACACGTTCCGCTTCCCGGGGGGCGTGGCCGCCGCCGCGTAAGTGCGTCCGCACGACACGCTCTACGTCGCCGGCGTGCCGCGCGCGCCCTACATGGTGTGTGTAGTAGAGTGTAGGTGCTAGGGGCTACGGCTGGTGGCAGCGCGGCTACCTGGTGTCGGCGACGGACTACACGCTGCACCACACGTTCCGCTTCCCGGGGGGCGTGGCCGACGCCGCGTACGTGCGTCCGCACGACACGCTCTACGTCGCCGACGTGCCGCGCGCGCCCTACATGGTGTGTGTAGTAGAGTGTAGGTGCTACTATGGCTGGTGGCAGAGCGGCTACCTGGTGTCGGCGACGGACTACACGCTGCACCACACGTTCCGCTTCCCGGGGGGCGTGGCCGCCGCCGCGTACGTGCGTCCGCACGACACGCTCTACGTCGCCGGCGTGCGGCGCGCGCCCTACATGGTGTGTGTAGTAGAGTGTAGGTGCTAGGGGCTACGGCTGGTGGCAGCGCGGCTACCTGGTGTCGGCGACGGACTACACGCTGCACCACACGTTCCGCTTCCCAGGGGGCGTGGCCGCCGCCGCGTACGTGCGTCCGCACGACACGCTCTACGTCGCCGGCGTGCCGCGCGCGCCCTACATGGTGTGTGTAGTAGAGTGTAGGTGCTACTACGGCTGGTGGCAGCGCGGCTACCTGGTATCGGCGACGGACTACACGCTGCACCACACGTTCCGCTTCCCGGGGGGCGTGGCCGCCGCCGCGTACGTGCGTCCGCACGACACGCTCTACGTCGCCGGCGTGCCGCGCGCGCCCTACATGGTGTGTGTAGTAGAGTGTAGGTGCTAGGGGCTACGGCTGGTGGCAGCGCGGCTACCTGGTGTCGGCGACGGACTACACGCTGCACCACACGTTCCGCTTCCCGGGGGGCGTGGCCGCCGCCGCGTACGTGCACCCGCACGACACGCTCTACGTCGCCGGCGTGCCGCGCGCGCCCTACATGGTGTGTGTTACACTGTAGATACTAGGGGCTACGGCTGGTGGCAGCGCGGGTACCTGGTGTCGGCAACGGACTATGCACGCTCCACGTTCCGCTTCTCATGGGCCATGGTCACGGTGGCGTAGGTACTCAAAAATGAGGACATGAAAATTAAAATGAAAATTTCAACTATGTACTATCTGTGTGAGCTGTTTGCCGCCATATTTGTTTTGGTGACTACTAGGGCCACTGCGGTGATGAACTAAATTTCAATCACCTGACTGATTTTATGTCCGATCTGTTTAAAGGGGTATGTTCTAGTCCGCTAACTAGTTGGACGTTTTTTCATTATCATCAATCCACTACTTCTTCTATCTTTAATAAGGAATGTAACCCGTAGGATGCGACATCTCCACTCGCCGCGGGACTGACAGCGTGGCGGGTTCTCAACGACGAGCCATTCTACCAGCTGTCCGTAGTCTCGTCCGAACTCGAGGCTAAGCTAGCCGGGGATTCCCTGCAGCTGTACCTGCCGTATGTCTTCAACAAGAGTTTGGTAAGTGTCAGATTAAACTTTTAGGTATACACGTTCATTGTGTGTTGTTTGTTGTTTTACGTAAAAAAGTTGGTTTTGTAGTAAAAGTTGTGTAGTAATGTTATAAAGTTTTCAGTAGTGATAATAATTGACATAACCGGACCTTGCCGCGTTGTGAAAATTATCTGAACTAAATTTTGATGTCATCTCAAATTTTCAAGATTTAACCAATCACATTCCGCAACCTTTACTTAGCGTTGCTGCAGTAATAACCGTAAAGTGCCGTCATTGCAGAATTTTTATAAATAAGTGACTACAAACTATTTCGCAGTTTGTCAATTCTTATTATGAGTAAAGAAAAAAAGTATAATAATTGTATTAATGCGGAACATTCCAGAACTTCATAGTCCGCATGGTGGCGTCCCCGGACCGCAACAAGCTGGCGTGCGTGCACTGCGACGGCGGCGTGTCGCTGTGGACGCTGCCCGGGCTGCGCGCGCGCGTGCACCGGCTGCGCGACCAGCCCGCGCACGACGCGCGCAACCCGCTCGCCGCCGACAGCGGCCCCGACGTGTATCTGCCCGCCGATATTAATTGGTGGAGTGACGAGGTATTCCAGTGTTTCCACACTTTTAACCCGAATGTGCCAAGAGGTTTATGTTTTTGGAGAGTATATATGTTTGTATGTATGTACACTGAACGGTTTGATGGATTTTAGCTTCAGAGGTGTCGTTAGATTCGCGTTTACTGTAAGAGTCTGTTGTAATTCTTTTTTGTGAGAGTATTATTTATTTATTGCTTTAAAAGTGATCGTTGTTACATGTATCCCCTCATTTAGCGTCATTAATGTATATTACAAAATCAATCATTGTACTCAAGGACTACTATTTTGTGTACTTTAAACTGTTAAGTAAAATCTTTCCACATGATCGTTGCAGGAGGTAATAGTGTCGCGGTTCAGCGGCGCGGTGACCATCTGCGGCGCGGACGACATGGTCAACATACTCGGCAAGAAGCCCGAGTTCTTCCAGGGCACGCCGCAGGTGACAGCATTACCGTTAGCTCTTTAGAAACACTGCTTTCAATCTTGTAATACAATTGCGAAAAAAACGTCACGGTTTTACAAATAGAGCGACAAGATAATTTAGTTTATTTAATAACTACGTTTTCCAGCGATCTTCGTATATTATCGCACAGACCACAGAGGTATACCTAAAATACACTATGATACACTAAAACCTTCCTCGAGAACCACTCAATCCATTTGCGAATAAACAATGAAGATCGGTTTAGTCTTCAAGATTATCGCAACACATAGACAGACAGGCGCGGTAGAGGATTTTTTTTATAATAATCCTAAGACTTTATATCCTTATACTTATTTTTAGGATAAGGATATAAAATATCCAAACTTTAATAATAATTGTTATAAAAATAATTAAAAATATTACATAACGTTATCTAACACGACCCTATGGTTGTAAAGTATAATAAATAAGTAAAAGTTGTAAATCCAGAAGTTAGTACGCACTGTTTACGTAATTGCGTGCATGCCCGCAGGTGACGTGCGCACACGGCGGCGCGTTCATGGCGCTGGAGTGCGAGTCGAGCGTGCTGCCCGCGCGCCGCAGAACTGATGACTCGGTAAGTACTTCTATTTAAAAAAGAATCTATATATAACTGAGCATTTAGCCAATTTGCCACCAACATAACGTCTAAAATGTATTTTTTGCTTTCGAACTTGGCATCTTGAAAATAAAGTGTCATAAGTTAAAAATAAACTTCAAAGGCTCTACAGTAGATACAATATGGAAGTTTTAGAGAATAAGACTATAAAATTATTACATCGATGTAATATTAAAAAAAAGTTTAACATTATTACATATTATGCGATTAGTTATAAAAATTGTGTAAATAAATAAATAGAAGCTGTATATTTTCATGATAGGATATCGGACGTCTGTTGAAAACCTAAATTGTTATGTAGAGTTTTATAATTTGCCTACTTCTTCATATTTTTATCTTAGATGGAGGTAGTGAAAGCGGAAGCGGAGACCGGGGACACCATGGTGGACGTTGCTAAGGAATTGTTCAAAGCAGTCCTGTTCGCAATAACAGACATGGAGAGTTTCCAGCCCAAACCAAAACGGATCACAGTAGTGGCTCGCGTCTACCGTCTGCTAGGTGTTAAAAGTACTACACCAACTGAACTATTCTCTAGGAAGGTAAGAAAATCTACCAACTAATAGTAATCGGTAGTGACAGTAAATGAATTACCATATGTATGACAATTGTTGTCTAGTTACATAATTTTTTTGATGTTGATTATTATTTATCATATACATAGCGAGGTGAACCAGAACAAGAACTATGCTCCGTTCCTCCTGCACTTACGCATTATGTTTTGCAACCATTTTGCAGATCGAGAAGGCAGTACGCGGTGGCGTCATATATCATCATCTCTGTCGCACTTACAGTATTCAGTACAGCACTTACTCGCGTCGTACGTGACAACGCTGTTTAGCGCTATCTTTATTGCACCTAAATTATTAAGTATACAGCGATCTCACACGCAATATCTTGTATAGCGCTGTCTCTGTCTCACCTACAGTACTCAGTATACAGCTGTCTTGCAAATCGAAGACGGGCAGTACGCGGTGGCGTCACGTAGCATCATCTCTTTCACACACAAAATTATAACTTGTAATATTAATAATTATAACATAGACCATGATGCACCATGTTATAACCTCCAATTATTTCATCTGACAGCTTTTTAAATGTGACAGTGACAACATACACGTCAAATTATTTAATATTGTATAACTAATATTGCATGTGTACCTATCATCTAATCTTATATTATTTCCATGTCCATATGGGCAGAAATTGTGAGACAAAATGACAAAATATTAAAAATATGTAACAACTATGTAACCAATTTCTTGGAATAAATGAATAAATGAAATGAAATGACACTTACAGTATTCAGTACAGTACTTACTCGCGTTGTACGAGACAACACTATATTGCGTTATCTTTGTCGCACCTAAAGTACTCAGTACACAGCTGTCTCGCAGATCGAGAGCGGGCAGTACGCGGCGGCGCTGGCGCTGGCGGCGGCGTGCGGGCTGGACCCGGACCCGGTGTACCAGCAGCAGTGGCGCCGCACGCCCGTCTCTACGGACGCCATACACAATTATTTGGTAAGTTTTGCCTTATTGTCTACTTTTGCTGAAGTAATAGACGCAAAAAAATATACTCCTATCGACGTTACAGCGCACATACACTATGTTAATCCTAACACATTTGCGTTGGTTACTTTATAATGTTTTAGTTCGTTCCGATTCATCTTAGTATGGGCGGCTGTAATGCTTCTAATTTAAATACTTTTTTTCCGCATAATGCAAAAATCAGGGATGTTAGAGAGCTCCGTAACCGTAACCGAAACTATCGGATATCCGATATTAAAAAATATCCGTTACCGTAATCGAATCCGAAATAAAAGTTTTGCTACTGTACAAAGCTAATCAAAATTTAATATCCGTAACCGTAATTATCCGAAACAAACGAATAATCCGAAATAATTTCATATCCGTATTCGAAATTTCATATCCATTTCATCCCTGGAAAAAATTAAATGTCACTTTATTTTGTTTAAATATAGAGTACTAGCGACCCGCCCCGGCTTCGCACGGGTGCAATGCTGATACTAAATTAAATACACTACAGAAAAACTATGAACGTTGTATATAAAAACATAGCGGCCCGCTCCTACTTTGCACGGGCATAAAATATATATGCCTATATAAATATATACCCTAGACAGGGGTTCTCATCTATACATAATATAATAAATCTGTAGAGGGGTCATGTCTGTACATTAAGAATATTTAAGTGAAAATTAAAAAAAGGGGGTCTATATAAGCCACAGAACCTAAAAATAGCATTTTTGAAAAAAATGTCTGTCTGTCTGTCTGTCTGTCTGTCTGTTCCCGTGGGATCTTCAAAAAATTTTAGCTACCTATTTGACGGTACTTCAGCCAAACTACTCAACGTATTTAAATGAAATTTGGCAGGCAGGTAGCTTATGATCTGAAGAGCATTATTGGAAATTGTTATCCCGAAAAACGAAAGGGTTCCCGTAGGATCTTCAAAAAATTGTAGCTACCTATTTGACGGTATTTCAGCCAAACTACTCAACGTATTTAAATGAAATTTGGCAGGCAGGTAGCTTATAATCTGAAGAGCATTATTGGAAATTGTTATACCGAAAAAGACAGGGTTCCCGTGGGATCTTCAAAAAATTGTAGCTACCTATTTGACGGTATTTCAGCCAAACTACTCAACGTATTTAAATGAAATTCGGCAGGCAGGTAGCTTATGACCTGAAGAGCATTATTGGAAATTGTTATCCCGAAAAACGTAAGGGTTCCCGTGGGATCTTCAAAAAATTGTAGCTACCTATTTGACGGTATTTCAGCCAAACTACTCAACTTATTTAAATGAAATTTGGCAGGCAGGTAGCTTATGACCTAAAAAGCATTATTGGAAATTATTATCCCGAAAAACGAAAGGGTTCCCGTGGGATCTTCAAAAAATTGTAGGTACCTATTTGACGGTGTTTCAGCCAAACTACTCAACGTATTTAAATGAAATTTGGCAGGCAGGTAGCTTATGACCTGAAGAGCATTATTGGAAATTATTATCCCGAAAAACGAAAGGGTTCCCGTGGGATCTTCAAAAAATTGTAGGTACCTATTTGACGGTGTTTCAGCCAAACTACTCAACGTATTTAAATGAAATTCGGCAGGCAGGTAGCTTATAATCTGAAGAGCATTATTGGAAATTGTTATCCCGAAAAACGAAAGGGTTCCCGTAGGATCTTCAAAAAATTGTAGCTACCTATTTGACGGTATTTCAGCCAAACTACTCAACATATTTAAATGAAATTTGGCAGACAGGTAGCTTATGATCTGAAGAGCATTACTGGAAATTATTATCCCGAAAAACGAAAGGGTTCCCGTGGGATCTTCAAAAAATTGTAGCTACCTGTTTGACGGTATTTTAGCCAAACTACTCAACATATTTAAATGAAACTTGGCACAAAGGTAGATTGTAACATGAAATAACCAACATAATACTTTTAACCGACTTCCAAAAAAGGAGGAGGTTTCTCAATTGGTAAATATATGTTTTTTTTTATGTTTCTTCGCGGATATCTTCATCGTTCATGAAACAATTTTTTTTTTTTGTGTTGTGTAGGGTATAATTTAAATTTGGTCCCATTGTCACCGATCCGTGAGGAATCGAGGGAAATCCTCAAAATTTATATGGAATAATATATCGATTTTGATTTTGTCTGAAGTAGTCTAAGCATATGTTACCAAACAGTAAGGTTTTGCACTATATCCTGGATCTAAAAGTACTGAACAGAACTTCTGAGTCCTTAGAGATACATGTTTGAAGATTTCAGCGTTGTTTAAAGAAATGCAAGCATATGCCACTACGTCAATTACAGTAGAACTTGGTCTCATAGTTATCAAAGTGGAGACCTGATGATGGCGTCGTGAGGAATCGAGGGAACACCTTGAAATTTATAGGGACACTCATAGTAATTTTGTATTTGTTTCGAGTAACATAAGCATATCCGACTAAAAACATTATTTTGAGTCTTTGAAGATATACGTTTGGAAATTTCGACATCGCTTATACTGCAAGCATATTATTTCCATCGCTATAGATATAGTGATATCAATTATAATATGATGAAATAGGCTATATTATAGAACTCATAATATTGAGTTTGGCTGGTACCGACTTTAATATTCTGAAAATTTTTATCTCATTTAATAGTCAATCTACTTTATATTATAATATATATCAACTTTTCTTCTTATATATATATGTATATATTTATTAAAAAATATAAACTAAACTATATTATATACGACTTCAAAAGGTAAACTAAAAGGAACAATTAAATTTACTTTGCACAAAGTAATACTTATTTACACTTAGATAAATAAATTTATTCTATTCGAAAACCTTACTACAATATCAAAGTATGAACAACAACTAACCATCAAAGTAAAGTTATTATACTATAATATTATGTACCCAAAGTACTGGCTTACAAACTAATATTAAATGAAAACAAATTAAGAAAGAACGCTGAACTTGGCACCGACTTGAAAATCTATCTATACATATAATAAATCTGTAGTGGGGTCATGTCTGTACATTAAGAATATTTAAGTGAAAATTAAAAAAAGGGGGTCTATATAAGCCACAGAACCTAAAAATAGCATTTTTGAAAAAAATGTCTGTCTGTCTGTCTGTCTGTCTGTCTGTCTGTCTGTCTGTCTGTCCATATGGGAATGTTTGTCGTCGCATCACGCTAAAACCACTGTATGGAATGAAATGAAATTTGGCAGGCAGGTAGCTTACGACCTGAAGAGCATTATTGGAAATTATTATTCCGAAAAACGAAAGGGTTCCCGTGGGATCTTCAAAAAATTGTAGCTACATATTTGACGGTATTTCAGCCAAACTACTCAACGTATTTAAATGAAATTTGGCAGGCAGGTAGCTTATGATCTGAAGAGCATTATTGGAAATTGTTATCCCGAAAAACGAAAGGGTTCCCGTAGGATCTTCAAAAAATTGTAGCTACCTATTTGACGGTATTTCAGCCATACTACTCAACGTATTTAAATGCAATTTGGCAGGCAGGTAGCTTATAATCTGAAGAGCATTATTGGAAATTGTTATACCGAAAAACGACAGGGTTCCCGTGGGATCTTCAAAAAATTGTAGCTACCTATTTGACGGTATTTCAGCCAAACTACTCAACGTATTTAAATGAAATTCGGCAGGCAGGTAGCTTATAATCTGAAGAGCATTATTGGAAATTGTTATCCCGAAAAACGAAAGGGTTCCCGTAGGATCTTCAAAAAATTGTAGCTACCTATTTGACGGTATTTCAGCCATACTACTCAACGTATTTAAATGCAATTTGGCAGGCAGGTAGCTTATAATCTGAAGAGCATTATTGGAAATTGTTATACCGAAAAACGACAGGGTTCCCGTGGGATCTTCAAAAAATTGTAGCTACCTATTTGACGGTATTTCAGCCAAACTACTCAACGTATTTAAATGAAATTCGGCAGGCAGGTAGCTTATAATCTGAAGAGCATTATTGGAAATTGTTATCCCGAAAAACGAAAGGGTTCCCGTGGGATCTTCAAAAAATTGTAGCTACCTATTTGACGGTATTTCAGCCAAACTACTCAACGTTTTTAAATGAAATTTGGCAGGCAGGTAGCTTATGACCTGAAGAGCATTATTGGAAATTGTTATCCCGAAAAACGAAAGGGTTCCCGTGGGATCTTCAAAAAATTGTAGCTACATATTTGACCTTATTTTAGCCAAACTACTCAACGTATTTAAATGAAACTTGGCACAAAGGTAGATTGTAACATGAAATAACCAACATAATATTTTTAACTGACTTACAAAAAAGGAGGAGGTTTCTCAATTCGTAAATATATGTTTGTTTTTTTTTTTGTTTCTTCGCGGATATCTTCATCGTTTCTGAAACGATTTTAATTTTTTTTAATGTTGTGTAGGGTATAATTTAAATTTGATCCCATTGTCACCAAATGGTGACCTGATGATGAGATCCGTGAGGAATCGAAGGAAATCCTCAAAATTTATGTGAATTGATTTTGATTTTTTCTGAAGTAGTCTAAGCATATATTACCAAACAGTTAGGTTTTGCACCATATCCTGGATCTATAATATCAAAAAATTTCACGTTTCAGTAAGCTATATATATATATATGTATATGTGTTGAAAAATTTCGCGCTGCTCTGGCTTACGCCGGAGCAGCGGTAGACTTTTTCTCTTTCTACTATTTTTTTTTATCTAATCGTTTTTGTTTTTCATTTTCCGTCCTCAAATAATCGTCGTCTGATCATTCGAGAATTATCCCTACTCAGTCTATACCCATCACTAAAAATCTGAAAATTAAATAATTTTAAACAAAAAAAAAACGACTTCAAAAGGTAAACTAAAAGGAACAATTAAATTTACTTCGCACAAAGTAATACTTGTTTTCCAGTACAAGTGAAAATAATTATTACTTTGTGCGAAGTAATTTATTATTATACTTAAGTTTTGCAAATACGATTAATAAAGTATAGGCGTAGGATAGTTTTTTTTCAAGATATGAATGAGATGTCATAGGTACATTTAAATTAGAAAAGTTATGTCAATATAAGTAAGATTTTATGTTTTTCATGATATTTTTATTTATTAGTTTTTATGCTAGGTACGGCTTGGGTTTTTTCTTTCTTTTGGACTTTTGTTATTTTGTCGTCTAAAGCAAGTTAGTACTTTAACATTAAAGTCCCAAAGTAGGCTACATGTTTGTTAGCGTAGGTAATTAATAAATAAAAAACCGGGCAAGTCCGAGTTGGAATTGCGCACCGAGAGTAGACTTTTAAAAAATTTGGCGCTCGGCGCCAACAGCGCAGCGTCGGTGTGAAAACGATCATCGTCTGCAGTCGCTGCGGCGTAAAGTCCATACAAATCTCAGTACAGAGATCTTCGTCGCGTATATGAGTGTACTATCAAGTAGTCCCGTTCGCATAAAAGAAAAAAAATATTATACATACAGACGAATTGAGAACCTCCTCCTTTTTTTGAAGTCGGTTAATAATACACGGTCATTTTTCGAGCTGGTAGTAATAGGAATCGTTAGCATTTTCATAGAAAAAAACGGCCATTATTTGACAATAAATTATTATCATTACTCCATCGGCCTACTTCTTTTGCTTATGCACGTCTAATACCGTGTATAAAGAAGCATTAACTACTATAAATTATTGATTTTAAATATCCAAACGACAATATTCATAAACTAAAAATGTATTTGAACTGCTGCCCTAAATCACTTTTCCACGCGTACGAAGTCGCGGGCACAGCTAGTTAGTATAATAATATAATTATTTAAATTTAAATTAACTAACATTAAAAAAATGAATAAAATATTATGTAAAATGTTGCAATAAAAATGTAAGTATTAAAATGTATGTAAAAAATAAATAAAAATGTAATGATAATAAAAATTCATACTAACTAAATACAAGGTGTAAATAAAAAACTAATCCGTATAATCTAATTATAAATTAAGTAAATTCTAATAATAACATAATTGTATTTAGGTATATAAATTTAATAGAAATGTTAATAAGGATATTATAATATTATAAAAGTAAACAGATATTATGTAAAAGAAATGTAATGAGGAAAATAAAAGGCTTATTTATTTATTTATTTATATAAATATATATGCTCAATGAAAACATGATTAAAATCGATCCAGTATTTTTGATTCATTCATTACTGCCCTTGGCCTGCACGCATTAAATTTGGAGTAAAACAATTCCTCTTTCCCTATACTTACTATGAAGATTTCCTGCTATCTTTAGAATATCTAAATTCATACAATTCGCGCTATTTATAGGCATGCCTCCGCGCACTGCCCCGTCCGGCCGGTACCGCCCGCCGCAAACGCAAATTTTAAATTTGTTATATCTCCGAAAATATTTGTGTAATTTACATGCTGTAAGGAACCATATTGATCTATATTAATTGCACACTGTATTTAAGGTACTTAATTCGATAAGGATTAATGCCGTATTGCTTAAAATAGCTTCGTAAATAAGCCATTGTTTCACGTAAAAAGTAAACAATAAAAATGGTTAATGTGGGTTATCCCTAAAAGATAATAAACATATACCATCGCGGACTTTTTTGTAGACCTTTTTATGGTGTACAATACTGTAGTACATTAAGAGCGCGCAATCAAATTTCATCAAGTCGAAATCGCCGCGAGAGCCGATATCGACTCACACAGACGCAAAACAACACGCATGTGTGGGTTAACGCTAGGTCGACCGCAGGTAGCGCGCGCGAGTAACATTGATAGTTTGATCCTAATGAATTTTAATATTACCTACAATTTCAATACTTCTATAAAATTAAATGGTATTTAAGTTATAAAATACAAATTATACATACTCGACATGCTAGTAATCGCCCGCGGCTCAGTCCGCGTTACTGTCAAACCATCGGGAACAACTTTCGCGATGATTGTGTGAAAAGAGTTTCATGGTGGTTGGTTCAGTAGATGAGACGTAAAGAAAGTAACAAACAAACACACGAACAAACAAACAAACTTTCACATTTATAATTTAGGATAAGTAAGTAATGAAAATGAAAAATTCAACAACCTAATTTTTATAAAAATATACCAAGTTATTTATTTTTCATCTTTGATGTCCAGAAATGTTTGTCCCTAAATATTTTACTGACCCACTTCCGACTACCCACTAAAATGTACTAATACTAATTTTTAGTGGGTAGTCGGGATGGACATGCTTTTTTCAGTGACAAAAATGTTGTCACTGAAAATTTGTTTCCTGTCACAACTATTAGGTAGCCAGGCACAAACAGGTAAGCTATACTAGCATTTTGCAACCGTCTGATTATTGAATGAAAATGAAATAAAATTAAAGATTATTTGGATAAAATGTACATTATGGTCGCTTGAGTTGGCGGCTGCAATTTTTATGGCGAATAGAGCTATATGTAAGGAGTCACTAACCAAAATTTAAACTTGCGGAAACTCGTAGTTTTTTAGTTATGGAAAAAATAAAATTCGTATTTTTGTATGAATATTCGACTACTTTTGACGTAATTCTGCCCGATTATCTAGTTAAGAAAAATAGGCGATTGAACTAGAATAAAAATGGCTAGGTTAGGTTATGTGAGACATATAAGATTACACACGAGCCGAGCGAAGCGTGCCGCGGCAGCGGCCGGCGAGTGCCAGAAGCGAATTCTGCCCGATTCACTCTAGTTACAGTAAATAGGTGATTGAACTAGAATAAAAATGGCTAGGTTAGGTTAGGTGAGACATTTAAGATTGCGCACGAGCCGAGCAAAGCGTGCCGCGGTAGCGGCCGGCGAGTGCCAGAAGCGAATTCTGCCCGATTCACTCTAGTTACAGTAAATAGGTGATTTAACTAGAATAAAAATTGCTAGGTTAGGTGAGACATTTAAGATTGCGCACGAGCCAAGCGAAGCGTGCCGTGGTAGCGGCCGGCGAGTGCCAGAAGCGAATTCTGCCCGATTCACTCTAGTTACAGTAAATAGGTGATTGAACTAGAATAAAAATTGCTAGGTTAGGTGAGACATTTAAGATTGCGCACGAGCCGAGCGAAGCGTGCCGCGGTAGCGGCCGGCGAGTGCCAGAAGCGAATTCTGCCCGATTCACTCTAGTTACAGTAAATAGGTGATTGAACTAGAACTGGTATATTATTTGACTAGTAGTTATGGCATGACTTTAAAGGCATTTGGCGCTATATAAAAAAAAACTGTCAAAATTACGTCAAAAGTAGTCGAATATTCATACAAATCTACGAATTTTATTTTTTCAAAAACTAAAAACCTAGGAGTTTCCGCAACTTTTAATTTTGGTTAGTGACTCCTTACATATAGCTCTATTCGCCATAAAATTTGCAGCCGCCAACACGACCGACCGTAATGTACATTTTTTCCTAATCCTATACATTTAAATGACATTACAACGTTAATTATGCAGTTAGTCTAGATAATTCTACAGAAATATTTTTTTTAGGTTTTTCCCTTATTTATACACTAAACACTACTTGTATTCCAAATTTGAAGCTTCTATGTCTGCTAGAAGTGCCTAATACTTTTGATGATCGGTCAGTGAGTGATTGAGTCAGTGACAAAACTAAGGAGTTTGACAAGTTATAATTATGTAACTTCTGTTTCAAATTGAATTACATTTGAAATATACTGTGTTTGTACAATGCTTACCTAGTAACTAAAAATGCAGGCTTCTTTTAATCCACAACAAAGTTATAGGTAGTTGAAAATGGCCTAAACTGCTACGAGAAATTGATGGTACGGCCGTGCTCAAGTTGACAGAAGCACTGCCGTGCCCCCAGATACTCGGTTATATTGATGACAGTTACATTAAAGCAGACATACACACAGGGGCTGATGATGATTAGTATAATTTTTAAATATATGAACCACACCAACTTTCAACTATTAAAACCGCATCAAAATTTGTCAATCATTTAGGAACTGCGATATAACAAACAGACATACAGGGGCTGATGATGATTAGTATTATTTTTAAATATATAAACCACATCAGCTTTCAACTAAAGAAATTGACATAAAATTTTTTTGATTAATTTAGGGGCTGTGATATTACAGTCAGACATACAGGGGCTGATGATGATTAGTATAATTTTTAAATATGTATATACACCACATCAGCTTTCAACTAAAGAAATTGACTTCAAAATCTTTTGATTAATTTAGGGGCTGTGATATTACAGACAGACACACAGGGGCTGATGATCATTAGTATAATTTTAAAATATACAAACCACATCAGCTCTCAACAAAAGAAATTGACATCAAAATCTTTTGATTAATTTAGGGGCTGTGATATTACAGACAGACACACAGGGGCTGATGATCATTAGTATAATTTTAAAATATACAAACCACATCAGCTTTCAACTAAAGAAATTGACTTCAAAATCTTTTGATTAATTTAGGGGCTGTGATATTACAGACAGACACACAGGGGCTGATGATCATTAGTATAATTTTAAAATATACAAACCACATCAGCTCTCAACAAAAGAAATTGACATCAAAATCTTTTGATTAATTTAGGGGCTGTGATATTACAGACAGACATACAGGGGCTGATGATGATTAGTATAATTTTTAAATATACAAACCACAAATATTATGAACTTTGTAATCGACATTATATTATAATCTCTGTAAATTTCCCCCATTTCTCATAAAAATATTAATGCTCGTCAAAGCGTCAATTCTGTTTAGTCGCACTATAAGTCCATGAGCGGACCAGGTCGGTGAACCTTTATACGTTGACAGTCCAGGGCAGAGCGACACAACCTCCCCTCACGAATTCTCAGCGGGTACTAAATACTAAATAGATCGCGATTTACACGACGCGTGCGCTTGGTTGAAAACAAGTAATTTTTAAAAAATTGAATAATGGGATAAACATCGTTTTTTAATTAAAAAAAAAATAGTCTCAACTTACCAATAGCATACTTAACAGCACTGAAAAACGTAAATTATGTCATTTTTAAAAGATTTTTTATGCAGTTAACAATACATATATTTTTAATTTTTTATCAATATTTCATTTAAGGACTTTATAATCTCTTTTATAAAAATAGAAATTAAACTATATTAACACGATTTAATTGTTATTTTCTTTATCAAAGTGAGCTAAAATCGGCATTTTTGCGATTCGGCGTTCCGAAATCTTTAAATTTACTCAAATGTACTACTTAAAACTTTAATTTTATAAAAGTACTAGCTGTGCCCGCGACTTCGTACGCGTGGAAAAGTGATTTAGGGCACTTTAGTATTTTTAAATATATTTTTAGTTTATTGGCGCAACCGCTGAGAACTTTCGCTAATAGGTACTTCCCAGTGCATCCCAGTGTTGATCCCGATCCAGCAAGACACGTACCCGGCAAGCCTCTTGGTATGCAGGGTATAATAATAATATATTACTATCCTTTCGGAGCTCGGCAAAAGAAGTAGGCCTTCGAACAATATGTAGAAGTCAGCAAAGGTATTCGAAGTTAGGATAATATTATTCGAATGCACCGTATAGACCCAGACAATTTTTCACGTTAATTTAGTAAAGTATTTAACTTCGATGTCCGTCTGTCTGTCTGGGTGTCAAAACTTTAACACGTGTAGGTATCAAGCTAAAAATCATATTAAAAACTCAGCTCTACTGTCCCTTCTGGCTGTGAAAAGAAACAGGCATCTTGGCCACATCTACCCAAAGATTCAGCCGTTTATATCGCTAATTTTCGCAATTTTCGACACGCCAAAGGGAACCAAAACCTAAAGGGTACTTCCCGGGAATAGAAATTTGATATGAAGCAACATCTTAATGCACTATTAAAATGTTGCTTCATATCAAATTTAAACGACATAGGATAAATTGCGAAACCATAAAAATATTTTCAATTTTTTCAACTTATTACCGTTTTTGTCATTAATGTTTTGAAGTATTATTAAATTTAAACTTATATTGCAATTACTAAGGTCTTTAAAACGGAACTCTCGGTTAGACATGGGCGCAGCGGCACGCCCCGCCGAGGACCCAGCAGGCTTACTCTCGACACAACTGAGAATCGAATCAGTTCGATCTTAACGGTTTTTGGTGTTTTATTTGGTAGATTACTTTGAAATTAATTAGGTTAAAGAAAACCGTTAGAACGTAACTTTTTGTACACCAGACCATATCAATCGACAGAGAATAAAAATAAACAAACGTCAATTTCTTCGGGAGTATGCGGCACGATCGACTCTGAATTAAAATCGAATCAGTTTGGAGAGTTAGGCCCCAGCTCGGCGCGCCGCGCCGATCGGCTTTAGTAGCGTTTTTTTATAACCTACCCTAAGATTAAAAATAATAATAATATAAATAAATGAAATTTTGTTTTAAACAAAATATAAAATAAAAAAAGAATAAATTTGAATGCTTGAAGCAGCGCGGTTCCCGCCGCGCTTCATACAAACGTCCAGTATTTTTTTTATTGTCATATATCTTCAAATCAAAGCGACATCTATATAAATTCATACTACCGGTACTGCCTGTTAGCACATTTTAATAGTATTTTTTACCCAGCAGTGGGGTGGAGTTCCTTTGGTTGACCTTCGCCAAAATTCCTACCTACCAGCATCTGATACCTACACTACACCCCGACTCGGATGTAAGACGTCACGCATCAGCCTGTATCGCGCGGCACCGCGGCCCGCGATGCGGCGCGGCGGTCAAATCACGGCGAAACGATTTTAATTTTGCTATATTATCTCCTAAACTATTAATTATACTTGCTAGGTATAAAGGGCAAATATAGTCTTCATGAAATTCTTAAGCCAACTAACGTATTAAAAATGATGAGGATTAATACCGTGATGGTATAAATAGTTTACCAAAAACCGCTTAACTGCCCGTTTTTTTAGATTATCGCGAAAGGCTTTCTTTTAATAATACAGTTAATTAAGTTGATTTATACAATAAATGATAATTTATTTCAATTTGTGAAGCAAGTTCAAAAATACAATTTTTATATTATTATGACACTGTGGAAACACTCTTCTCAGAAAAAAAAATCTGTTAGGTACTTATTTCAAGTTCT
The DNA here is from genome assembly GCA_905187575.2 of Celastrina argiolus. Lineage (NCBI taxonomy): Eukaryota > Metazoa > Arthropoda > Insecta > Lepidoptera > Lycaenidae > Celastrina > Celastrina argiolus. The sequence goes on from LR994585.1 coordinate 19,378,608, forward strand.
AATCTACTTTAGTGCCACATTCTATTGCTTCGCGTCACTGTGTAAGCGATCCCCCCGCGCCCCCCGCATGAACCGTTCGTCCGCAGCCCGCGCGCGCGAAATTCCTCCGACTTGCTTCCAATTTATCGTCACTGCTCGGCTCCTATGTATCGTAGCGTTATGTTATATAGCCTATAACCTGCCCAGGAATATGGGCTACAATCGTACCAAGTTTGGTTAAAATCCCTTCAGTAGTTTTTGTTCCTATCGCGCACATACAGACAGACAGACAGACAGACAGACAGACAGACAAAAATTTTACTAATTGCATTTTTGGCATCAGTATCGATCGCCAATCATCCTCCAATATGTATTTTGAAAAAATATTCAATGTACAGAATTGACCTCTCTACAGTTTTATTATAAGTATAGATGTCCAAAATAAAGAGTTTATCTTTATATATTTCTAATTGTTTTATTTAATTTAGTTATTTTATGCGTGTGAGGGGCAGTCAAAAACACCGAAAAACTGAAACTTCGTCGTAAATTGAATGCACGCTCTTAATTTGATCTAACTCGTAGGGTTTAGGCAGCGTTTTTGCTAAAATAGGTTAATTTACGACATCACGTTAAAAACCTCTAAAATTAGCAATGTTGCCTTAGTATATTATGCATGTATTATACATATAAACCTTCGTCTTGAATCACTCTATCTATTGGAAAAAACCGCATCAAAATCCGTTGCGTAGTTTTAAAGATTTAAGCGCACATAGGGATATAGGGACAGAAAAGGCGACTTTGTTTTATACTATGTAGTGATTATTCAGGACAAAAAAGGCCCGATATATATAATCAAAATCTTGTATAATGTGAACAGAGCAAGGTGAGCAAGAAGATCTGGGCGGTGCACCAGTGCGTGGACCGGCTGCCGGAGAGCCTGCCCGCCGCCACCGAGCTGCTGCACTTCGGCCTGGACCTCACCAACCAGAACATTCTGGACGGTCAGTACCATTGAGCATAGAGTGTAGACAATTTTTTTTAGACATCAAAATAATCAGGTTTTATGCCGAAAAGTTTGTCATGAATGAAGACAAGGCGATATACGCAAAATACTGATTTCGAGAAAATTTAGGTCAAAATGTCACTTAAACATTTTAAAATATTTCGTAACGTATCGAGTACATTAATCTAAAGATCCGTCTTTAGAATAAATGTATTTAATACGTTACAACATACCATAAAAATATAAATGGCAGTTTAAAGTAAATTTTCTGGGTAGAAAATTTTTGCGACATATTATACCTTCATCCACTCATATATTATAATGTATGCTGTAGTTACGTACGAATACTGAAACGCTATTCAAATTAAGTAGCACTTAATCGACAATTTGCTGTGTCATTCTGCCAAGCAGAGAGTGATTATGAATGCCTCAAATTTTAAATAGTCTTTCAGTAATAATACTTAATAATTTATTTATTTATTTTAATTTGTATAAAATAAAGTAAATGATTGAACGCCTCTTCAATAATTCGGATATTACACTACACAATGAGAAACACGTATAACATAAATTATTATTATATCTCTTGATTGTCATATAGAAATCAACAAAGACCTTCCGGAAGACGAGTGGAAGAGTTTCGACGACATAAGCTTGGAGGATCTCAACGCCTACACCAGCGAGCTGCTGCGCTGCCGACACGTCATGCTGTTCTACCGGGAGCGCCTTCGACTGTATGAGGTCAGTTACCATAAACAATAGATTAGCATAGACAAAATATTACCAAAGACAATTTACCAAGAAAAATCACCCTAAACAATTTTTTATACGTTGATTTCTTAGGATGCCGTTCTGTAGCGAGAAAATCAATACAATGATGAATGTACTTTGGGTGGATCTGGAATATAATCAATATTGTATTAAGATGATTCCTAACGTTATGAAATTATATTTCTTTATTGCACACCATCATAGACAATAATAATAACATTGAAATTGCACCTGAATAGAGTGCTAATGCAAGCTGAAACAAATTAGTACCGTTATCTTAGGTAATCAGAACTACATTCCTACTCAAACACTTAGCTATTTTTTATAAAACATTTTATTGCTAGGCCATACTGCGATGTGAGAAATCGACATACGTAAAAGACGAATACGATCGTCTGAGAAGCAACAGCATACTGCACAGCGCCATGGAAATAGCCAAAGAGGGTAGAGTAGAGGCCCTCACCTGTCTATGGCCGTACCTCAAGACTTTATCTATGAAACTATCGGTGCTAGACCACTTACCGGAGACCCTCAATCCTCTGGAGTATCAACATCTGCTGCCAACCAAGGAACCCCAGGCTTGGTTTGAGAAGAAGTCGCCTATAAGGATCAAGCCATCCGAACACGAGAACGATTGGTGTAAAAAGGAAATTTTCAGGTATGTAAATAACTTGAGAGGTGTCAAGAGACACCCGGATGGAACAAAGTTTTATTATTTATTATTTACAAAAAACCTAATACACTCAACAAAAATAATCGTCGCGACATCACACTGTTCAATGCGAAATAGAAATGAAAATATCTGGCTTGCTTTCTATAAGAGAGAGAGAGAGACAGACAGAGAAACATGCGACGCCGCACAGCTTACAATAGCTTACTATAGCAAAAAGTGTCTTGACAACTTTTCGTAAGAATTTTTTCCGTCTAGCCCCCTTTCACAACGCGCGATAAGGATCTTCGTTCCAATAACATTGTCGAAATGTATGTTCAATAAAAAACTTTTGAGTTCGTAACACACCTAAATTTTTTTCTGTATATCGTCGCTTTACTTTCACAACCTCGTATCTATAAAACTACGACTTTTCAGTAGAGTCAAAAAACTTAATAAATTTAGATTTTATCATCACATGGATTTAGTTTTAAATGAGGTTCAGTTATACTGTTTAAATGTTTAAATGAGGTACAGTATACATCCAAAATCCATGTGATAATAAAATCTAAAATGATTAAGTTCTTTGACTTTACTGAAAAGTTGTAGTTTTATAGAAACAAGGTTATGAAAGTAAAGCAACGATATATTATGGACTGAGATCCAACGGCACAGAAGCGGTAGCTAGTGTATGCACACGTTCATTGTACACACTAATACTATAAAATGATATCATTTTATCAGAAACAATACGAGGGTTGTCTGGCGGATCTCGGTTTATTTAAGTCCAATAATGAAAAGTTTGATTGAATTTATTGAATTTGATTGAAGACATGAGTAGATGAAGATATTATGCCGCAAAATTCAGATTACGAGAAAATTTAGTTAAAACTATCACTTAAACTTAAACATTTTAAAATATGTCGTAACGTAGTGTAGTTTTTAAGTATTTTAAGTATTATGTATGTTAGTCTTTAAGGTATTTATAATATGGGCCTATGCAGCCTAAAATAAATTGTATTTATTTATTTATCAAGTACATTAATCTAAAGATCCGTATTTAGAAAAAATGTACTTAATACGTTACGACATATCCGAAAATGTTTAAATGACAGTTTAAAGTAAACTTTCTGGGTATTTTGTTTAGCGGCATAACCTTTATCGATTCATGTCTTCAATTGATAAGAAAATGTGTTTTCTTTGCAAATATTAAATTTGTCAGGTCCATCTGGAGCTCGAACTGGTCGGAGGACGCCGCGGGGGAGGAGCCCGGGGAGGGGGAGGAGTGGGACGCGGCGGAGGCGGAGCGGTGGTACGCGCGGCGCGCCCGCGACGTCGAGGCGCGGTGCGGGCTCGCGTCGCACGCGCTCACGCTCGTCAGCGTCGCGGCCGCGCCCGAGGACGGCGAGGGGCCGCACGCCTCGCCTTCGTCTCTGGCTACGGTTAGTTGCATCTCGTTCAAAGAGGGGAATTTTTAATGTCCCAACCTGACTTTTGAATTATTATGGGTACCGATATTAAGTCAAAAGTCAGACTGCTGTTTTTGATTCTATACGACTCATATGACAACAATTAAAATTATCAGTTAATATACTGAAAATGAAAGATTTTATTTCCAAATAATACTTAACAAGTTTTTCTCGGAATGTCAATACAAAAAGCTACTTTACCGGTTCAAACCTAACCCGCAAGGGCCTATCTTTTAGCATAACGATGGAAAATTGTTCTAACTTGAAATCAATATTTTTTTAGTAATTTCAACCCAGTAATTAAATCCTTGACCTAGTCCAGAGCCAAGCTTTAAACCACTGGACCACAAATACTTTACACACACAAAAATAATAATGGTAGGGAGATGCAATTTGTCAGTCGTGTGGTGTACACAACATAAGGACCTGTGACCTGTCCCTGGAGTTTGTCAGGCGATATTAAACCTTTTGACTTTTTGAATAAAGTTAAAATCGCTCGCAGGTGCGGTTCCACCTGCGCACGCTGGACACGCTGCTGTACGACGTGGGCGTGGAGGGCGTGGCCCTCGCGCAGCTGGAGACGCTCTCGCACCTCGACACCTGCAAGTTTCTCATGCATATGGTGAGTAGTGAGTGAAAAGAAAGAAATAAAAAAAAATATTGTTGATTCATAACAAATGGAATGTTGATTTTGTGTGTAGGATGCTACTCACATTGGAGAAGCACCTCCAATGTGAGTAGCATCCTATCCCTTTATTGTGCAGTCAGTCCGCTACTGACAATCCTACACAAAGAATGCTAGTTGCTCCGCGAGCTTGTTACGATGATTTTGAAGTTTATTGATGTTACTTTAACTAATTAAATATAATATAAATATTGAATTATACTCGTGTTTCGTCCTCGAGATTAGTAGATATATTTTAAAAACACAATGTAGTATCGCATAAGTGATACCACTTCAGCACTATAGTTGAAAGCTGGCAACACAAAAAAAAAAGAAAATATTATCCCTACCTACCCCATCAGACTCAACTTCCACCAAGATCAGAAACCCGGCTTCATTCGCAATTTAGTGCTCAACCACTTCGCATCTCATTTGGTTTCGCGTTAATATTTTAAAAAATGTCTAAAAGGGAAAATTCTGATAATAATTTAGATTTTATAGTGAAAAAATTAAGAAAATTAGAAAAAGTAATAAAACGTGATCGCTATAATAAACGATCACGCAATATATCCTGCTCCAGCTCTAGTTCCTCAAGCTGCTCGAGTTCATCAATAGATTCGGACGAAAACGCAACCGAAGTTTTTAACGGTAAGTTTTTTAAAAAATAGTTTTGTTATAACCAATTCCTTGCATCAGAATAGTCATCTGGGCTATAGATGTAGTGGGTTAGCGGTTATTTACCTTGTTTACTAGTCACGGCACTGGTTTTTTATTTTATTTTTATACCTCTAACAACGTTTTTTTGCATCAGAATAGTCACATGGACTATATAGATGTAGAATTTTCTCTAAAACGTTTTCCCCTTACATTCCAGAAGTAGATGAGAATGTACAAAATGAAATTAATATTTCTCCTCCAATTGAGAACGTACTTCCGGAACAGTCGTGTCCGGAAACGTCCACAAGTTTGCTTCCCATAGCTGGAACATCTCTCAATGTCCTTCACGTAACCGAGAATAATAATCCCGAAGACGTAAGATCAAAAAACGAATTTGTCGAGATTTTGGGTGAAGATCCGACCGGAACCGTTACCTACGGACCGGAAATACATAAAGAGATAGCGTCCAGATTTACTCACCTCTGTGCATCCGGTTTGGACAAAGAAAACCGCAAAAATTTGATTGAAAAGCATATAGTACCAATCAATTGTATAAATATTGCAGCGCCACAACTTAATGCTGAAATTAAAGCAGCTATATCGGATTCGGTAGTTAAACGTGACAAGGCCATAGAATACCGACAAAAACAGTTGGCAGCAGCTATTTCGTCACTAGGATCTATAATATCTAATCAACTAGTCGATAAGGACAATAACAAATTAACGAGAGATTTAATGGACCTAGGTCGACTATTATGCGACATCCAACACACTCAATCGATAGCTAGGCGAAGTCTAGCTTTAAACTACGTCAAAAAAGAATTAAAAGACCATCTGTCTTCTACGAAGATAGATAGTTACCTTTTTGGCGAGAATTTAGCTGAAACGTTAAAAACTGCTAAAGCAGTTTCAAGATCGAGTTCCGACTTGAAGGCGGAACAACAAAAACATATTAAACCTGTGCCAGCAAATAAGAACAATTTAAACTGGAAGGCGAGGTCCTCGGCTCGCAGGCAGCCGACGAGCCAAACGCCACGCCAGCAGCCTGCCGCTCCGAGGGCTCCGCCCCCGAGACACGCTCCTCAAACTTACTCGCGGCACTCCAAACAGAGCCGTCGCCAATAAACGAGGTACGTTACGCGGGTAGACTTGCACTTTTCTATAAGCAATGGACTCTTATTACATCGGATATTTCCATATTGTCTTGGATAAAAGGCTATAAAATTAAATTTAAAAAACCCGTTCAGCAAAATAGTGTAACACATTTATACAAATCTTTAAATTCTGATACAATAGAATTGGAAAAAGCGATTGATAATTTATTATTAATTGGCGCTATTTCACGTAGTAAACCTTCTCAAGAACAATTTGTATCCCGTGTATTTTTAATACCTAAGCCAAATGGAAAGATGAGATTTATTCTAAATTTAAAAAAATTAAATACCTTTATAGATACCTGTCATTTTAAGTTGGAGGATATACGTACAGTTTTAAAACTTGTATCGAGAAATTGTTATTTAGCTACGATTGATTTAAAAGACGCCTATTTTATGATAAATATACATCCAGATTCACGAAAATATCTTAGATTTTGTGTTGGACAAAAATTATACGAATTTAATGCTTTACCATTTGGCTTGTGTACAGCCCCATATATATTTACTAAAATTATGAAACCGGTTGTAAAATTGTTACGTTCCAATGGTTTATTATCGTCTTTGTACCTAGACGATTTAATTTTAATTGGGGGTACATATCAAGAATGTGTCAAAAATGTAGACATTACTCAGAAGTTGCTAAGAAATTTAGGTTTTATTATAAATACAGAAAAAAGTGTGATACGGCCATCAAAGTCAGTAAAATACTTAGGTTATATTATAGATAGTAGTAAATGGACTTTAAGTTTACCGACAGAAAAAAGAGTACGTATTAAGTCTGAACTTATAAATTTTAAAAAATTAAATCGTTTTAAAATTAGAACACTAGCTAAACTGATAGGATTGTTAGTTTCTGCATGCCCGGCAATAGAATATGGTTGGTTGTATACAAAGGAACTGGAAAGGTGTAAGTACCTTAAACTATTAAATAATGACGATTACGATAAATATATGTCCTTGCCAAATTCAGTATTGCCGGACATTAATTGGTGGATTGATACTATCGATCACTCTTCTCATAAAATAAAAAATGACAAATATTGCTTAGAAATATTCTCTGACGCCTCAACAACGGGGTGGGGCGGATGCTGTAATAACCAAACGGCTAGTGGTCGATGGTCTAATAGTGAAATCGAGCTACATATTAATCATCTCGAACTTTTGGCTGCATATTACTGCCTTAAAATATTTTGCAAGGATTACAGCAACTGTCAGATTTTGATGCGTATTGATAACACTACGGCAGTCAGCTATGTAAACCGTATGGGTGGTATACAATATCCTCATCTCACTAGGGTCACTAAAGATATATGGCAATGGTGTGAAATTCGTAAAATAATGGTTTTCGCTTCTTATATAAAATCATCTGAAAATACTATAGCTGATAAAGAATCTAGACGAATCCATCCTGACGTGGAATGGGAGTTATCTGTGGATAGCTATAGAACTTTGATAAAAACCCTTTCATTCAACCCTAAAATTGATTTATTTGCCACTAGAATCAACAAAAAATGTGAAAAATTTGTTTCTTGGCATAGAGATCCAGAATCCTTTGCCATTGACGCTTTTACTTTAGATTGGTCCAATTTAAATCTTTACGCATTTCCTCCAGTGTCAATTGTTCTGAAAGTATTAAGAAAGATTGTTACAGACGAGGCAGAAGGGATTGTAGTTGTACCCGATTGGCCTACACAGCCCTGGTACCCCATGTTTACACAATTATTGACCTCAAAAATAGTAAAAATGGATTCTAATAACTTTATTATACCTGATTCCAGAAACATTCACAGCCACCTTACCCTGGTTGCAGGAGTTTTATCGGGCAGGCGATACTGCAGAGAGGTATCTCCCAATCTTCCATAGACATAATGATTGCTTCCCTGTCGGATAATACACTCAAACAATATGACGTCTGTTTTAAAAAATGGTATGCATTTTGTAACCTTAACTCTGTTAACATTTATCAACCATCTATTCCTATTGTATTAAAGTTTCTCACGGAAGTTTTTAATGACGGCGGACAATATGGAACTATTAATAGCTATAGATCAGCTTTGTCATTAATTATCCAAAACCTATCGGACGATGACAAGATTTCTAGATTCTGTAAAGGCGTCTATAGATTAAGACCACCATTGCCACGTTACAATTTTACATGGGACGTTAGTGTCGTGATTAATCATTTAGCTTTATGGTTCCCTAATGAAAATTTATCTATTAATCAAATATCAAGAAAGTGCGTCACATTACTAGCTCTTGTTACTGCACATAGAGTGCAAACTATTTCTAAAATAAAAATAGATGAAATTGTTATTTCTAATAATCAAATAATTATTAAAATAGATGATCTTATTAAGTCTTCTAGAATAGGTACAAAGCAACCGATTTTATACTTGCCATTTTTTGAAGAACGCCCTGAAATTTGTCCAGCTAATACCCTTAAAACTTATATTGAAATAACAAAAGATTTGCGTAGATCTAAAGAACTGTTCATCAGTACTCGTAAGCCTTACAAAAATGTATCAAGCCAAACAATTAGCCGTTGGATAAAATCAACCCTAAAAGATAGTGGAATTGACGTGTCCATCTTTTCATCCCATAGCACACGCCATGCTGCCACTTCAATGGCAAAAAAGTTGGGAATTAGCCTCGACACCATAAGGCAAACTGCGGGATGGAGCGGCAATTCCACTACCTTTGCTAAATACTATGATAGACCAATAGTAGACAATGATAATCTAGCTATTGCTAAAACTATATGTAGATTATAATTTATTATTATTAAATATGATTATAAGTAATTAATAATTTAAAGTGTATTAGGTATATAAATATCTATATAATATTATACTGAATAAACAGTTTGATTAGTTATACAGGTTTCATTTATAATTAGGTACATAATATGATAATATATACATGTAATACCAATTTACATACATATTACATATATTTGTTTAGTGTGATATTTCTTACTCTAAACATCTACATTGTGTTTTTAAAATATATCTACTAATCTCGAGGACGAAACACGAGTATAATTAATGATTAAACGAACTTACCTGTAAGTGAAGTTCTATCATAATTATACGAGGTGTTTCGTCCGAAGAGATTAGTAATTCCCGCCCACCCATTACAACCCTAATATGAGCTACAAGAAATATCACAATTTTGATGTATTTTTCTTTTTATCTCAACTAAATGAAGCCGGGTTTCTGATCTTGGTGGAAGTTGAGTCTGATGGGGTAGGTAGGGATAATATTTTCTTTTTTTTTGTGTTGCCAGCTTTCAACTATAGTGCTGAAGTGGTATCACTTATGCGATACTACATTGTGTTTTTAAAATATATCTACTAATCTCTTCGGACGAAACACCTCGTATAATTATGATAGAACTTCACTTACAGGTAAGTTCGTTTAATCATTAATCATAATCTTGCAGTCAACGGCCGATACGTTCGTGGCCGACCTCAAGCAGTTCGTCATTCCGTACCTCAAGCGAGTGGAGAAGCTGACGGGGCGCGAGGGCGTGTGCCTCACCGGCCTCGCTGATCTGCTAGAGAGCTATAGCCACGACGACCTGTCCTACATACTGCTGGTAGGCACGCACGTACACGTACACGCACACGCACACGCACATACACACGCAGATGTTAACACGCTCATCAAAAAATAATTCATTTATACAATTTTGTCCCATTTTTAAATACCTAGTATTATTTTACTAAATTGTCCTACCAACAACCAGGTTTCTGAAAGGCAAATCGATGCTCAAATTAACTTATCAGCGGTGAAATGTTTTGTCAACTGTAAATTAAGATGCATAAAAAATACCGATCGAAAGTTTTTCTTGTCGGCACTGTAGGTTTATTGTAAAAATCATATAATATGTTGCAAGTATTATTCCTGTTTGTTGCCAAAATAAAGAGAAAAAAAAAGTCTTTAAAAATATCTTTATCGTATTATGTGGTATGTCAGGTGCTACAGTCGCGGTCGTTCGAGTTGGAGCTGGCGACGCACCTCGAGCTGGCGGAGCGCTGCCTGCTGGCGTACAGCGGCACGGAACACCTGCACATGGCCTGCGACCTGCTGGCCACCATTCTACGGGAGACGTGAGTAGTCAATGTAAATTCCTGGTTACCTCATACATATTTTAAATACGAAACTTTTAAGTTCTATTAGTGTTAAAAAAAACTTTATGAGCGTTAATGTCTGGTTGTAGGTACATAAATTGTTTTGTGACAACACTATTTTACTTAAAATTTAAATATATTATATCTAGCAATATCCCGCGAAAAAATTATAACCACAACCTGCAAGCAGATGAGTGAGTGTACGCATAGGCATGCGTTTGATGCTCCTCCACACTGTTTATGCGTACACTCGCAAGCAAAAACGTGAAAACACCACCACCCCACACTAATGTTAACACGATCGTGCAAAGTCCCACCACCATGCAGGTTGCAAAACTCGACGCGCGTATCGCTCCGACCCCGGAGCATCCTCAGGATGTTGACTCTGCGAACAATGTTCGTTAAGTCTATTTTACTTGTAACAGGGACGGCAGCATATCAGCATCATCCCTGGTGCGCCGTGCGACAGCCTTAGAGCGTCTAGTGGCGGGGTGCGAGCGGGCGTCGCGACGCGGCGTGGCGGTCACGCCGCGCGACCTGCGCGACCTGGCCGCGGACACGCACCGAGCGCGTGCTCTGCTCGCTCGTCTGGCGCGCTCGCTCGCTGCGGATTGCACTGGGTGAGTGCTATTAATAACAACAGAAATATTCTTTCAATTGCACTATGTATGGACGGGTAGGTTGTCGATTAATGGACCGTGTCTACAGCCATATCTAAGAGTTTTTTTTAATCTAGTTGTAGATAGATTCAAACTGACAATTTACATATTATAAAACAAGACAGTCTGTCTATCTGTCTGTTCGCGGTACACTCAAATATTACTCCACCGATCTTCATGCTACTTTCGCTAATGGATAGAGATGTTCTCGAAAAAACGAATGTAAACAATTTATTGGAATAAATAAAGAAACAAAAGGTTTTAGTGTATTAATTAGGTGGATGGCGCTACGCGCACGGCAACGTTGCATGTATTTCGGTACAACTAGTTACTATTTATAACTACTACAATAATTTTACGTATACTATAAGAAAATAATGATGAAAACATTTGAAACCACATAGACTTTTTACGTCAGTTTATAAACGGTTGACACGGTTGAACAGTTCAGGTGTAGGCTGTGTGCGGCTGCTGCCTCTATTATAATCGGACGTATCGCGCTCGCTTGCACGCTCAGGTTATACAGAACGTGACAATAAGTGCGTTTTTGTGCTTGCAGACGACGTTTATCGATTTATAAGACGTGAAGCTAAAATCACGTGAAAAGCATTTAATATAAAAACGTCCCGTCTTACTCAGGGACCAAAAACCGACGCCAGATGACTGGGAAGAGCTACTGCAGGACATTTTGGAATTTCAAACGACGCTGTTCGTGGATGTGACAAAGGAGGAGTGCTATGAAGTGAGTTACATTAAACTTGTTACAAAATCAAATTCTAGTTCTATTGGTGTCGCAAATGCCATACAAATATAATGTTTCAAAGTATTACGAAGATTATTTATTTAGAAGTACACTTTGTCTAAACAATGTATAGACATTAACTGGAATCTCAGTAAAAGAGATTTAACTCTCTGCTTCCAAATTCGTTCCAATCACATTTCATTAAATAATTTTGCGTTTCTTATGGGTAAAAGAGACAACCCCAACTGTACTGTTTGTGACCTCGGCGAGGACCTGTATCACGTGCTTATGTGTGCGGAACGAACATTTAAGACGAAAATTGCTACAGCACACTGGATGTACCAATTTGTATTTTTTTGCACATAACATAGTCGAGTTATTCATTCGTTATATATAAGAGAAAATTAGATGTAAGCCACATGTAATTTTGTTGTTATTATAATGATTATTGAATAAGGCTGACATAATCTTATGATGAATACATAACCTTTAAATAAAGAATAAAAAAATTTATATTATTAACAACCAATAAACACGTCAGGCTTTACAGTCAATAATTCTTAACTCATAGATCTACGCGCTCGCTCTACTTACATCCGGCGACGCGGCCAGCATTCGACTCGCTGCGAACGTGCTGACGTGCGCGCCCGCGGGTCCCTCGCGTGCACCCCCAGCTCCGCGTGCACCCCCTGCTCCACGTGCACCCCCCGCGCGGGGTCCCCCTGCTCCCCGAGCTGCCCCCGCGCCCCCCGCGCCGGCGCACGTACTGCCGTACGCGCGCAGCACGGAGCTCGTTACTAATGCCGCGAAGGAATACTTCAACTCCGCTTCGTCTCTCACTGACCCGGCTTTGGAGCTTGCCAGGTATGTTTAACCGTCATCGTCAGTCCTCTACTGCTTATACAAAACTATATAGTGCAGTAGGAAGATGTGTATGAATAAGATGTGATAATACAATAGAATAAACCTAAATAATAAATTTAAAAAATGAAATCCCATGCTCGTTTTTTTAAATGAAGATATGAATGGATGAAGATCACCTTCACCCATTCATGTCTTCAGAATCAATGTACTTTATACGTTACTACAAATCCTAAAAATTGTAAATGTATTTAAACTAAATTTACCTTAATCGATTTATGTCTTCAATTATGCTATGGGTATCAGACAACGGATATACATTTAACAAATATTAAAATACTAGAAATAAACACTTGTAATAGTTGTTTGCTTAAAAATTATAAATCTAAAATTAAGGTAATGATACTTTTGTAGATGTTGCCTGCAGCTGATAGAGAGTGGGAACAATGAGATAGAACAAGAGATAGACCTGGTCGCCGCCCTGCCGATACTCAGCGCGTTCAATTTGACCATACTTCCCATTCAAGGTACTATTTAACAAACGATTTTATTTTTAGGATAAAAAGACGCTATTTATTTATTTTATAAAATGTTAATAATAATTTGTGTTCTATTTTTCAAACTTATGACGTCTACAACTCTTTTCCTTATTCCTTCAAAACGCAACGGAAGCGGTTTTCTAAGATGGGGATACCACGAAGCAGACGATTCGTTCGTTTAATTTAATTCGCTTAAACTTCAACCCCTCTTGGGCCCCTATTCAATATGTGACAAAACGCAATGCTCGCGTAATTTTCAGCTGAGATAACTTAAAATAAAAAAAGCCATCACGGACCAAATTAAAAGAAACGCAATATTGTTCCAGTCCGTCTTTGCGAGGACAAGCTGTCCCTGATCCGGGAGTGTCTGCGGCTGGACGCCGGCGCCTACCTCGCAGCGCATAAGCTGCTAAAGCTAGCCAAGCTACTGCGGATCGCGGGAGACGATGAGCAGACCAGGTAGTTATAACTTGTGAAGATGAGTGTCGGAGAATATACATGGTAGACCTTAACAAATAACGCACAGCGACTGACGGGTCGCGTACAATTCTACTCATTACATAAACATATATTACACACACATATACACCTTGGCCGAGTAGTTAGACCATTGATTAGAAAAAATGGCGCGTTTTTTTTAATGTAGCGTGTACCAATGAGACTTTTTCAGATAATTCGAATCAGATATTTCGTTGAGTTCAGTAATCCTGAGTAAAATAAAAAAAATGTATATTACTTTACATAACCAAGTCGTGCATTTATTCAGCAAAAATTTTAACCAGATTAATTTGCACTATTTCTAATTTCTGTTTCAGAGAAGGCGTGGTGTTAGAGCTCGTATGTGAGTATGCGCTAAATGCGGGAGCGGCGGGCGGCGCGGCGGCGGCGGCGGCCGGGAGGCGCCTGGCGGGGCTACGCCACGCGCCCGCCGCGGCGCTGCTCGCCCGCACGGCCGCGCACGCACCGACGCACGCACACGCAGACCGCGCCGCGCGTGCTCACTTGCTTGCAGCCGCGTTAACGTACGCGCCGCCACATATGCTGCAGGATATGCTTCGGGACAGGTCAGTAAAATATACATTATATGGATTTGGACAAGGATTTTTTGGGCAACTGAACAAGTAGTCGGCCAACGAAAAAATATATATAAACGTTGTAGGGGAAGACAAACTGAATATTTTTCACTATGGCAATAATTCTCCGATGAAAGTAAACATAGATCAAGCATCCGGAAGTTGTAAATTTCGTAGTTGACATAAAATATATATTTAAGAATTGTAACAGATGGTATTTTATAACTTTTAGATTGAAATTGGAGTTAGAAGATGTGCAACAAATGTCGGCAGCGGTCAAGGAGCACGCGCGTGTCACGACTCGCTGGCCGTCGACGGATGACGAATTCTCGGACGCCATTACTACGGTATGTTATTACGCCTCCGCGGTCTAGTGGTTTTAGGCTTAGCTCTCGACTTCGGAGATCGTGGGTTGAACCATAATAAAATTTATTTTCAAGTTTAGCTAGGTTGAGGCTGATTGTCTAACAAGAAAGATGATTCATGCGTCGGATGGGCATATAAAGAGTCAATTCTGTACCTGACATCCCGTCGTCGTGTCGTGTTTGTTATTATTATCCCACTGGGCAACGAGAGTAAAGAAACAGTGACAGCCAATGTGTGTTGCGCACACACATGGTCAATATAAAATAACTCTTACGTATCTGATCTGGTTTCGATGAAACTAGCCACCGTCACCTAAATCGGTATAGGTGGCGTTATTGTTATTATTATATTATAACATGCAATATTTATTGAAATTTGTTCTTATTTAAAAAAACTTTATTGATTTTAGCCTGTAATCGAGAAAAAGGATTTGGTGGCACCGCAGCGGGACAAAAAAGTTCCACTGTTGAACTACTTGCTAGATTCTATTCAGAACAAATTTACTGCGGGGTAAGCTTTATTTAGTATTTTGTACTTTTTGTTTATGTATGCCATTATTTTAAATTGTACTCTGTTGTTTTTTTAATGAACATAGTATACGTCTTATCATTTCTATCCGTGTCGCACGAGTTTTCTTAGCAAATTCTGGCACCACAGTTGCATTGACCGCTATTTTATTTTTTGTTTATATTTTACTAGCTGACCCTTGCCCACTTCGTTGAGCATAAAAACAGTTTATGATGAAATTCAACTAAAAAAAACAACCCCTAACTCGGGAACGCGTACCCGCAACGCGGGAACCCGGAACCCGCAACGCGGGAACCCGCAACCCGCAACGCGGGAACCCGGAACCCGCAACGCGGGAACCCGGAACCCGCAACGCGGGATACCGGAACCCGCAACGCGGGAACCCGGAACCCGCAACGTGGGAACCCGGAACCCGCAACGCGGGAACCCGGAACCCGCAACGCGGGAACGCGGAACCCGGAACGCGGGAACCCGGAACCCGCAACGCGGAACCCGCAGCATGGGAACCCGAAACCCGCAACGCGGGAACCCGGAACCCGCAACGCGGGAACCCAGAACCCGCAACGCGGGAACCAGGAACCCGCAACGCGGAAACCCGGAACCCGCAACGCGGGAACCCGGAACCCGCAACGCGGGAACCCGGAACCCGCAACGCGGGAACCCGGAACCCGCAACGCGGTAACCCGGAACCCGCAACGCGGGAACCCGGAACCCGCAACGCGGGAACGCGGAACCCGCAACGCGGAACCCGCAACGCGGAACCCGCAACGCGGAACCCGCAACGCGGAACCCGCAACGCGGAACCCGCAACCCGGAACCCGCAACGCGGAACCCGCAACACGGAACCCGCAACGCGGAACCCGCAACCCGGAACCCGGAACGCGGGAACCCGGAACCCGCAACGCGGAACCCGCAGCATGGGAACCCGAAACCCGCAACGCGGAACCCGGAACTTGCAACACGGGAACCCTGAACCCGCGACGCGGACCCGTATCCTATGTCCGTCTACTGGCTCTAAGTTACTTCCTCACCAATTTTCAACCATATCGATAAAGCCGTTCTTGAGTTATAAATAATTTAACTAACACGACTTACTTTAATACAAATAGCTGATGTATAGATGGAACTAACATAAGCTAACGCCCGGTGAATGCTCCCGTCACAGTCGGTCCAGCCGATTCGGTGATCATTAGTTAGATAACGATGATGATGATGAAAAGAAGCCTAAATTAATCCTTATAACTTTAGCTATCTACCAGTGAAAGTCTCGTTAAAATCGGTCCAGCCATTCCAGAGATTAGCCGGAGCAAAGAGACACGCTAACAGACAGACAGACATTTTTTTTAAATTCTATTTTCGTTTTCAGTAGCAAGAAAAAAAAGACAGAACAGACAGACGTTAACTTCGCACAAAGACAAATGACGACAAAAGACATAGTGGCGTCTTATCATGACGTTTTCGATTTTTTTTTAATTGTTCGTGAATTATGACCATGGATCTAACTCCTTCGATCTGATTTATAAATTAACATTTATAATTCTTATTACAACTTATAAGTTAAGTACTTTTTTTAAATAGGTATATTTATAGCTGTTAAAAGATTAATCGATTTTTTGAGTAAGTCTCTAGTGTTTAATAAGAAAAAGTGTTAACTGACGTAACATTATCACGACGTTTATTTCATTAAATCATAATTTGTATATTATATTTAAGATCGTTTATCAGTGAAAGCAAATCGTAAAAAAACTCATATTGGTTATGTTGACAATAAATATCTAATAATTATTAAATAAAGGTTAGTAAATTCTGCAGTTTTAACAAAAAGAAAATATTTATTTTATTATGTCGTCGTTACAACGTTACTTCGCTCATTTTTGATAAACTGTCAAATGTTACCTATTAAAATGACCCGACTATTTATTAGTTGTGGACAAATAGTTTAATGAATCCAAATAGTTTAAGTTTATGTTAATACGTTATTTATAGCATTTCATAATTTTTATTTTCCATTTGTAAACAATGTCGTTACCATGACACCCGTGTCATATAAACTGGCAACGACGTGAATCGATTGAGCCCAGGTTCAAACCCCGCGTGACCATCACGTATTTTGTTCTTTTTTCTAATTTTATGCTTATTTTTTTCAACATTTTCTTTCATAATAACCTTTTCGTGACAATAACGAACATACCGTAAAAAAAAATTGCGAAATTGGTCAAGCCGTTGTCGAAGCGCACACGACGTAAGAAATTTTGGAGGTCGTTTTTTTACACTTTGGGCTACATTTTTGGGGTTTTAGTAAGGAACCCTACTTTTTTTAAACATATAATATAGCCTATGTTCAGCGCTAGGAATGTAGCTTTCCAACGGTGAAAGAATTTTTCATATTGGTTCAGTGGTTTCAGAGCCTATTCCATTCAAACAAACAAACAAACAAACAAACAAACAAACAATCAAACGTTACCTCTTTATAATATTAGTATAGATTAACTTAACAACAGTGAAATTTGGGTTATATTGACGGGGAAGATTGGTGATCAATAAACGAAATCGAAAGAAGCAGGGTCCTTAGTCATTATGCCATCGCTATTATTTCATATCACTTACGAAGTTTGAAAATAGAAATGTTGACATAAGCGTAACTAAATGAAATAATATATAATTTAAATTAAATAATAGCGATGATATATTTACTATGATCCTAAGAGGTAATATGACAAAGTGTTTTTGTGTTTTCTGTAGAGAGAGCAAACCCGACCCGGAGCCGAGTACTACCGATGAGGTGTGCTGCCCGGAGTTCTACCGCGGCGTGTACGCCGTGCGCGCGGGCCCGCAGTACGCGTACGACCGCTTCGCCCCCGCGCCGCCCGCGCGCGCGCCGCACCATGCCTACTACGTGCACGACTGCCTGTACGGCGACGCCGCGCATCTCGAGTTGGACGGTAATGTTACGAGCCTATATTTTTCATCGCTCAGACAGGTGACCTGTCCCACACCCATTCTCAAATTTTTTTAAGACGTAGCGGATGACATCGCATTGTTTGTGTTATTTATAAAAATATATTTTAACCTCGTCTGCCTGGACACTCAAGTATCCGCTACAATATCATAATATTTCCGTACAGCACAGTTTTTCTATTGATTCTTGAAAAACACATTTCAATACAACTCGAAACTCATACTCGCACATTACTGGTGGAAACTTAGCCTAAAGCCTATAACAAAGGTAAAGTTGTGATGCATAATAGCTATGATTGGATGTTGTTCAGTGGTTCAGCGGTGCGCGGAGGAATCAGTGCACGCGGACACGCCGACGAGCGTGGCGTGGTCGCTGCGTGCGGCGCGGGAGGGCGCGGGCGGGGCGGCGCGCACGCCGGCCGCGCTCAGCGCCGCGCTCTACGCGGCGCTCATACACTGCAATGCGCCGGAGCTGCGTGACAACGTGTATCTCACCAAGCCGCTGCAGGTATATTTAAAGGGCTATTTTTTAAGTTCGTCAGTACCTAATATGATTTTTTTGCAATACATAATATAAAATGCAATATATGATTGACAGAGAAACTATATAATGTTGTTATTGTCGGTCAAGTGACCCTTTATAAAGTACTGTTTTTTATACAAGGCAATTGTTTAGATGGCGCATACGTCGCTCGCGGAGAACAACGCGTCCGAGTCGCAGATGGCGCTGATGCGCTCGTGGCTGCGGCGCTTGGCGGACGCGGGCGCGCTGCGGCGCGTGCGCGCGGCGGGCGTGGCCGTCAACGCGCCGCTCTTCGCCGCGGACCCCGACTACCGCGTGCAGGCTATACACAGCCTCGCCAGGTAAATACTTATACCCGCAAAAATGTAATACCGCGGCAACCGTACATTTTGAGGCAGTAAAACTTAACCACATTATTAAAAAAAGCTTCTAAAGCATTAGGTTTTATATTAAGATTATCCTCAGATTTCACGCAAATTAAAACAATTAAAATACTTTACTGTGCCTTCGTTCGCAGCCACTTAGAATACTGTTCTCCTGTATCGGAATCCTAGCTACGCAACGTACATTAATCGCATTGAGCATATTCAAAAAAAGTTTATAAAATATATCCAGTTCAAGTCCAGGACCTACTTACCCAACTATGTCGAAAGATGCAAAAAATTTCATATTCTACCGCTTGAAGAACGACGAAACATTGCCGATTTATCGCTCCTTTTCAAACTGTTTAATAGTTCAGTGGACTGTCCGGAACTAGTTAGTAAATTTGAAATTAAGGTACCCACCCGCGCCAGTTCACTCAGAAAATACCAACTCCTACACGTTCCGTTTGCATCTACCAACTACCGACAGAACGCTTACATCGTGCGAACTAGTAGAGCATACAATGCAGCGTCTCGAAGTACTGACATTGATTTGTTCAATACAAAAATAACAAACTTAAAAAAAATAAGCACACACTACTTCTTTAATGTTAATTGCTAATTAATTCATACAATTGGTATTTTTAATAATAATATTTCTTTACTAACAATGTATAGTTAATGATAAGTTCTCTTTAAGTTATTTCCCCTTACTTTCTGCTCGTCTGATCTATGTCTAGTGTACTGTTAAAAATTGTATTTATTCTGTTCTTTTTATTCGTGAAAACTTGTAATTGGCCATCGTTTTGTTTCTATGTTGTTAAACCTGTGCTAGCTGTAAGTTTTCCTTAAAAATAAAATAAAATAAATAAAAAGTAATTTACGTGTTATCCAGGGTGTAAACTACTACCATACTAAATATCATCAAAATCCGTTCAGTAGTTTTTGCGTGAAAGTGAAACAAACAAATACGAATAGTTTCGCATTTATAATTATATAATTTATAATAAATAGGATAGTACCATTTCTGATATGCAAGAAATATTTTAAAATTCATGACACACATAAAAAGCAGTAACAAAATATATTATTAAGAAATTAATATCATATTTAATATACATTGATATACAAAAAAATATTGGAAAACTATAAAGCTTATAAAGGTTAAAAACATTATTGGTATTTGGTAAAAATGTAACACAAGCAACAGCAATAAAACAATAAAAAAACGAACAAAAAGGTGGTCTTAACTCTTAATGCAGTACCTTTCAAAATGCCTACTTAATAAAATAATATATAATACACATAATTATTATCTTGGGATATAAAATAAATACTAAGTTGCTTTAATAAATAATAAAAAGTACATGCAAAAATATTTGCCGAAACCAGGGATCGAACCAGGGACCTTTAGATCTTCAGTCTAACGCTCCCCAACTGAGCTATTTCGGCTTGCAATACAAACTCGAAATTGTCCTTTAGTATAGACTGGTCAGACAAACCAGTGTATATTGCATATTTTTTTAGAAAAATTGTAATATTGCTAGTTTATATTATAGTATGCCTTTAACGTATTATCACAAGAAGGCCAATGAAAAGTTTTCAAAGATATAAAATGTACTTTAGTAAAAAATATAACTTGTTTTATACTTTATATGCTTATTTAATTCATAACACAAGTACAAAAATGATTATGTAACTAATGTATGAAGAATAAAATCTATCGATCTGTCCATAGGACGTGCAAGAAAGAGAACGTGGATATCTCCATCTCGCTCGCGCGCAAGTACTCGCTGGACCCGGTGGAGGCGTGGCTGCAGTACGCCACCGCGCTGCCCGACCTCACACACCTCGACCCGCACACCCTGCCTGACGACTGCCCGCCCGGCGCCGCAGACAGGTACACCTGACGCACGTGCAAGAGAGAACGAGTATATCTCCATTTCGCTCGCGCGCTAGAACTCGCTGGACCCGGTGGAGGCGTGGCTGTTCAACAAAGATAAAAATATTAAGTAGTTATAAAAAGGCTTTGCATTATTCGAGTAATTGCGTATTTCCACGCAAACCTGTTTGTAACATACAACGCTTAATGGGTTCTGTATACTTTTCGTATTACACGGGATCCTATTTCTATGACTTCGCTGTCTGTCTATCTGTCTACCTGTAACTAGGCTATATCTCAACAACAACGATAGCTGGACAGTTGAAAATTTCACATATATTGCCGCACATAACAATAAATACTAAAAACAAAATAAATTTAATATTCTGCGGCTAGTGCGCGATCCCGACTCGTACTTGGTTGGTTATTCACAACAAATGTTCATTCATAAAACTTACCTCACGTTTTAGAGTCGCCACCGCGCTCTGGCCCGCCGTGAGCGGCACGCAGCACGCGGCGCTCATCGCGCTGTTCGCGGCGCTGAAGCAGATCGACGACAAGCTGCAGTGGTACGGCCTCGCGCCCAGCGAACACATCAAGCTGCTCAAGAAGGCTAAGGCCGCCTCACAAGGTATATACACTTAAAAGTAAAATTCTCGTGTCGCTCAGCGTGTTATGAAAAGGGCTGTGATCAGTATCATCGGAATCTCTCAACGATAAAACAGAAATTATAAAAGCCGTAGCAGAACCGAAGTAACCGACATACGCCAGCGCATTAGTCGAAACGTTGGATGACCTTCCACCAATTAAAAAGACCTGGTTGAAAAAACGAAGAAGGTCACAGGGAGTCGGTAGATGCATGCCGCGAGCGACTGGAAAACTTTGAGGGAGGCTTTGTCCAGCAGTGGATGTCTCAGCTGACACTTGAAATCATTTGTGTATAGTTTAGATATTATGCTTGGTCTTGTAATCATCAGATCTGGACTACAAGCTGCTAGTCGAACGCGGCGGTGCGGAGGACGCCGAGGTGCGCGAGCACGCCGCCCGCATCATGCGGCCGGAGAGCGCGGCGCTGCTGGGCAAGCTGCTGCGCGCGCTGCCGCCGCCGCTGCGTCCGGCGCGCACGCACCAGCTGTACGCCGACTGGCTGCGACACTACTTGTTCAGCGTGAGTACCGCCGCCCGCGACCAGCATGAAGACTCATCCATGGATTGACTGCATCCTTCCAAATATTCTTTTTTTTCATTATTTTTTATGTTTATGAGGTGACAAAACAAAAAAGCTCTACGCGTCATTCTCTTCACACTATATTCGGCTTAGTATATGAACTGTGCGACACACTGTATACTTTCACACACTGTCGGCGCTCCTGTCCATGACTTGGCCACAAATTATATTCCTATCTTTAAAGGCTGCGGTGTCCGGCGGTAGCAAGAAGTGGATGCAACAGTACCGGCAGTGCGCGAGCTTCTTCAACAAGCTGCGACCCGCGGACCTGCTCACATTCCTCGAGGCCGCCTGCTTCTCGCCCGAGGCCCTTGCACGGTACCTATAATTATAAAATCACACATCTACAACATATTCAATATTAAAAATTAAAAAAAATCCCGACTTAGCGTGTAACATTCCTATCACACCTAACAAACGACCTGATGACCTTGAAGACCTGAACCGATTTCCACTAAACAGCTAAGAACACTCTCGACTGATATACCTTTCAAACAAAAAAAACGCATTAAAATCGGATCATCCGTTTGGGAGCTACGATGCGACGGATTAAAAATGAAATACATAGTAAGACCGAAGTTGGTAGTGGACGGAGGCGGTAGTAGTGTCGTACCTGCCATGAGGATAACAATGGGATGAAGTGATGAGTATGATGTATTTGCAGCGTGCCGTCCAACACCCGCAGCGTGATGCTGCTGCAGGCGGTGGACTACTGCCAGCAGGAGCACGAGGCCGATCTCAAGGTTAATAAGGGGTGAGTTAAAATACGTGTTTATTGCAATGAGGTTCATTTTGGTGTAACGAGATATTATATAGACGTGTAATTAGTTCCGAGTTTTATTTTACACTGACGTTATAGTGGAATGTATGCAGTATGCACATCTACGCATCGATAGCTAGTTATAGGTAACTTATGCCGTAATAAGTGTTTATTATTTGAAACATACAAAATGACGAATAATATAAGGTCCTTTCCCATTTGATGGATTCACTACGTTCTACCCAATTACCGGTATATAACGGTTTCTCCCGCATTAAATAGCTTTTTTTTGGACTTCATGACATGTCAATTGCTCGTAGGGAGCTGACATGGTCGGCGGCGGGACAGGAGCTGAGCCGCTGGGCGCGGTTCCTGGACAACTACCACAGCGACACCGTGCGCGCCCTCGTGGAGCACAGCGACGCGCCAGAACACGAGGCCTGGTCGTGAGTAGCCGCCATAGTTTATTGTGCGTTTGTCCGCTGTTGAAGCGTGCCAAAACCGTCCGATGCTCCTCGCCGCTTGGTGGGGCGTTCGCTTATTATGTTGTGTCTATATCTATGACCGGTTGCGACATATATAAAGAGTTATAATTTGTAGCCAGCTGGAGATGAGTCACGGGTGCGGCGAACAGTGCACGCGCGCGGCGGGTGCGCTCGTGCTGCGCGGGCTGCGCGCCGGCTCGCTCGCCTCGCTCGTGCGCTGTCTCCAGCTGCCGACGGACGCGCCCGCCGTGTTCGCGCACCTGCTGCACGACGCGCAGGATACAGAGTGAGTTGAACTGGAGCTCGCCGGAGATGAGTCACGGGTGCGGCGAACAGTGCACGCGCGCGGCGGGTGCGCTCGTGCTGCGCAGGCTGCGCGCCGGCTCGCTCGCCTCGCTCGTGCGCTGTCTCCAGCTGCCGACGGACGCGCCCGCCATGTTCGCGCACCTGCTGCAGGACGCGCAGGATACAGAGTGAGTTGAACTGGAGCTCACCAGAGATGAGTCACGGGTGCGGCGAACAGTGCACGCGCGCGGCGGGTGCGCTCGTGCTGCGCAGGCTGCGCGCCGGCTCGCTCGCCTCGCTCGTGCGCTGTCTCCAGCTGCCGACGGACGCGCCCGCCATGTTCGCGCACCTGCTGCAGGACGCGCAGGATACAGAGTGAGTTGAACTGGAGCTCACCAGAGATGAGTCACGGGTGCGGCGAACAGTGCACGCGCGCGGCGAGTGCATATATACATAGAAAAAGATTTACCCTTCCTTTTGGCTTTGCCGTAGACGGGTACAAAAGTGAAATACGAGTTGTGACACGATCGTCTGTTGTGGGTAAGTGAATACGACCAATTATAGTACGAGTAGGATACCGTTCCCAAAGTCTTTGGGAACGGTAAAATACCATAAAACAAACGTGTTTTTTGTGTTTTGTATAGCCAGTCCTAATCGCACTTGGCCAGTTTTTCACATTATTTTAACATCTCGAAATTGAATAATTAATCCTATTGAATGCTTTTGCCAATATGGCTTTTAAATATTTTTTATTTCTGCAGGGAAGTTCAAACGATTGTGACTCGCCTCACTCAGTACCACAAAGATGGCGTCCAATTTCCTGAGGAATTGCTCGAGGAGGCCATGGAGGTTGCCACGGCCCACGGTCTACCGCCGCACCGGCAGCTCGGTCTACTCGCCCTCAGCCAGAAGACCAGAGTAGACGGCGGCGACGACATCAAGGTGGCCCAGTCTACCCTCCAACTTTTCCAGACGGAGTGGCCTGATGATGAATATATCATGGGACTGACGAGTATGTTTATAGAGAATATTACTTACATATTTATATCGGTGATATAGACAATTCTATTCAACACCAATAACCTTTTCCTCAATTTGTATAACTTGCTGATATACGGGTGAACAATCGAAGTAGAAAAAAATACTTATACAGCTGCAAATAAGGTTTCTAAACCATAAATTTCCTGTTTATTTGATTGGTAACTAATTATAATTAAATTAAGTGGTGCTAAAGACACATGCCGCCCTTTTCGTTCTGTCGAGTAGTGACCATGACGGCCTGCGAATTGGAGGGCTCTTTACTTTATTTATTCAATTAAAATGCAACTCCGGGTCGAGAGCGAAGCTCTGAACCACTAGACCACGGAGGCGATATTACATTGCAATAAATGAATATAAACACGTAACGCAGCGGAGACGCTCAGCTCGGGCGAGGGGCGGGGCAGCGCGTACGAGCGCGCGCGTGACGTCAGCAACACGCCCGCTCGCCGCCTGGCGCTGGCGCACGCGGTACGCTGCTGGCCGCGGACTATGCTGTAAGTACATACTGAGATATAAAACGGTAATTTAAAAAAACGACTGTTTTTTCATTGTCCCTTGATTACACTAATATTAGAAAGGCAATTTGTATCTTTTTATTGTTTGTATTTGTTACTTCTTTATGCGTACATTTTGACCACATAGGTTACTTTTATCCGTAAAAAATACCTCAAAAAATACAATTATAACAATCATTATTTGAAAGGGTTACCTTGAAAAGTTTGACATTTTCTTTAGATTTTTGTCAGTAAAATGTTTTATTTTGAGTTTATGCAAGGATTTTTTTATTAATTTATTTATGGCCAATATTCTATTCTACAGTGGCGAGCACAGCGTTTGTTGCGATTACGTGCGGCGCGTGGCTGGAGGTGCGGGCGCGGAGGGCGTGCTGCTGGCCAAGCTAATGCTCCAGCGCTCGGTGCTACTAGATGAGGTTAGCTGTAGTTTGAACATAGACAATAAATTACTTATCGTTCATCCTCTGAAAAAAATCCCCTAGATGCGGCGCTGGGATCGCGACCGAATGTTAAATCAATCTATACTCTAAGGTCCACAAAATGGGTAAAAGTTAATGTTTGCTGAAACCGGGTTTATTACACGGGTTATTTCTACAAACATAATTTATTATTTCTACAAACCTACTTAATTACCGATATCCAATCTGTCAAGATAAGATTTAGATTCACTAATTGTCACACGGAAAGAACTAGCTACGTTCCACTGTAGAGTGAATTGAATCACTGTTCATAGACAATTTTTAAAAACACATATTCTCAATAGTATAGAGCAAGATAAACAGCTTATAACAAATATTGTCTATGGCACAGGAGGTGCAGTGGTTGGCAGCTGAGGACACGCTGGACGTGATTCTTCTCGTGTGGGTCGTGGCGCTGAGCAAATGCGAGCGTGCCGACCAAATAATGCGCGAGCTATTGACAAGGAGACAGGTAACGCATTTGTGACTCCTCTGGTGTTACAGAATATCATTATTCGCAATGCAAGTAAGTCTGCTTAATTTAAATACGTTATTTGTTCCAGGAGGATATTAAACGACTGCAAGAAATAGACGATGACCTAATTAAGGAAATACTCGACCAAGGAATGTTTACAAAGCTAATCTCGACTCCGTTGTACATGCACTTTATAAATTACATAATGAGCTCAGAAGTATCCAGTGGTGAGGACGTGAAACCGTACACAGTAAGGTGGGCTACTAGCGAGTTAGTTAGAACGAACTATTTAGCTGAAGCAGGTCATCTGCAGCTCATGGCAGCAGGGGTTCCAAACCCACTCAGAGGATTCAGCCAATCTGTGCAATACTGCAGAAGTATGTTTAAGTAAAATATAATTAATCTATTCCGATTTATTATGTGTACTATGAACTTATTTATGAATAGTAATATATTAATATAATATCACAATCAATTTTTGTTGTTTCTTTTCGGAGTTTTGGTTTTGACAGTATCGGCAAACTATATTTTTAGAAGATTTATTTATGAACATTTTTTTTATGTTTATTGTAGTTACCGTCCTTTCTGATATTATTTTAGATTAGGAAACCTCGTGTCCGTTACCCCAGCCAGATATTGTGGATTTTGCTAACTTTTTACCTACGCTCAATTAGAGCATTGTCTTCTCTAATTGAGCGTTATATTTTCGTAATTTGCTTGATTATAGTTTTCTTGAAAAACGCAAAAAACAAATCCGGCTGTAGTAACGTTTCCAAACGTTACTCCAGCCGGACGTTTCTTTAAATAATAATATTTTCAAGAAAATTTTATGCGGATAATTTGAGCGTTCCGGGGCTGTAATTGAGCGTGCAAAAATTTCATTTGTACCTTGATCCGTTGTGAAGATATTCAAAATCCTGCTGAAATGACGTTTGGTGATTTCTTATATCTCGGAAACTGCTGGGTGCAGTTCAACATTTTTTGGCACACGGCTTCGCCTGAATTTGCTTGAATTTGCTTGGCAATAAAGAAATGTTAATAATACACCATTTAAAAGTTATTCGATATTTTAGAAAAACTACTTAGCACGGCCTTACACTTATATTAATCGATCTAGAGACCTAATTCAAATCGTATATTAAAGCTCATATCGGTCTTCAATTGAGCGTAACTTTTCATAAAGATCCAAAAGGTAACTATCCAGTTATGAAGAAATTTACCCAGAAAAGCGCACAATAATAGTGAGAATCTTTAAAATCATTATTATGCACATTTCCTATTTTTTGATGATACAAATAATTAGAGCGTTGCTTTAATTATATACAGGTAAATTTTTAGATGAAAACACTCAATATTTAAGGAGTTATGCGAAATAATAACAAATCAATAAATAAGGTTAACAACCCGACCAAGCTAAGATGATCACAAAAAAGCGGCCGTTCTATACATTATGCTGTCATTCCGAAATATATTGGATAGTACCTCTGAATAAGGAAGCTAATGGAAATGCCATATTGACATATAGATACTTCATTATGTATATAGTCTAAAAACGAAACAATAAAAGTAGTGACGTCTTTGTCTAACGTATGTAATTAAAGCAAAACAATAGTATACTTATCAGTATCGCTATATTGGCAATACTTGTCGTGACGTCACGATTGTGCCGTGTCCGCCATATTGTGTTGATATGTACTTTAATCAGTGTTTCCACAATGAGGGGAAATTCCCCTTTCAAGGGAAAATTAGGGTCCAGAGGGGAAGAAAAAGGAGATAGACTATAAAAGGGGAAATTGCGGGAAATTATAGATAATTTAGCTAGCTGTACCGTGGACTAGCGTGCTACCGTATGAAAGAAACAGTGACAGCACGTTTAGGTGGCTTGCAGTTGCATTGGACTGTACAAACTTAAGGTGTATTATTTCTAACTGATCTTTCATTAGTTGTACAGAAGTTAGTAATTGTAGAGCACTCAATCAATTACACCAACCACAATTTTTTTTATAAATATTAAATTTAAAGGGGAAATCTGAATTGAGGCGTGGGGAAACGAAATCTTTACAGTGGAAACACTGCCTTTAATAGTGATGTGAACTAATTCCTGTATCGTTTAACACTATTTACCGCTGTGAAGATAATAATTAGCTTAAGAAATTTTAAAGATTGTGCAGAAATATATTGGTAAAACATTAATTTACGATGCCTGCTAAGTGCAGCATAATTAGTTGTGGTGTAATATCAAATCGAAATCGGTGATTGTTTTGATTTTAGCACCCTATTCTTTTTTAAATTATCAATTAAAAAAGACCAGTACGTCTCTTATAGGCTGAAAGTCTTAAGTCGTCTTTTAAAATACGCGACATGGTTCTAGGGGCTATCTTCATCTTCCGAGATAAAATCTTTTGTTTTCGAACCGGATTTCTTCGAATTCTTTCTCTTACTGCCTTAACCACATTTTCCATTCGAACACAGCTAGCCGGCCAGATTTTTTTCTGTCACAAACAGAGGAGGTCTCATTGTACCTATTAATAGCCCGGTACACAAACATTTTGTTTATACCAAGCGTGGAGATGTGGAGAGTTTTAAAATTGCATTGGGCTCCATACCTACTTTGTGTAACGCAATCACAGCGATTCTGTTCTCTTTATCACCCACTCCATTTCAATATCGCAAAATAATAAACAATGTAATGGCGCAACAGTATTTAGTAGCTTCACTTACTCTACATTTCAGTTAAAACGTGATGCTTAGCCGTTTTATTTCACACACGATAAATGAATGCCTATAAAATCTTCCTAACGGTAGCAAAACGGCCAAGTATCACGTTTTAACTGAAATGTAGAGTAAGTGAAGCTAAGCCTAGTAAAGTAAGGGCGCATAGATCAAGAACTTTGGTACTACATGGGA
The DNA here is from genome assembly GCA_905187575.2 of Celastrina argiolus. Taxonomy (NCBI): domain Eukaryota; kingdom Metazoa; phylum Arthropoda; class Insecta; order Lepidoptera; family Lycaenidae; genus Celastrina; species Celastrina argiolus. Next base: position 19,407,736 of record LR994585.1, read on the forward strand.
TTTGTCCACTTTTTGATAGATTTTGATCAAGGTGCTTGTAGATTTAGGGCGAGTAGTCTTTAGAGCTTGGCTTTATACGATATCTGATAACTTTTTCACAGGGTAAGCTGTATAGACTCGTCTTGGCAACATTTTTACATGAAAATGTTTTTGGTGGGATTTCATTTATTTTTGTAAGTTGGTTAATGGACTTGTTTGAGTTTAAAAATAACCTATTTTGACCCCGGGCAATTACTTTCGCCTTATTCTTCGTCTGGAATTTAGATGATTTATTGTATTTCTCTTTCATTTGATACCCATATTGTGAGAGCACATGTAAAAACGATAAATCGCTATTTTGGATTAAAAATCAATTGTATTTGTTTTCTCAAACTCTCTCATCATTTGTTACCCATATTGTAGGGGTTGATATGAAAACTATAAGTCTCCATTGTGGCTGTGTAACACCGAACTCCAATAAAACACCTCACTACTATAATTGAACTCTCTTTATACTGTATTCTTGTTTTTTTTTTCGAAAGTGCTATAAATCTATCCGGGTGGCTAGTTGTTTAGTCATAAGCTTGTTTAATAATTTTAGTGTTTGCTAAAATAATAATAATATCTCCCACACTGATTTCGGTGACGGTGACCGGTTTCATTGAAACCAGTCCAGCTACGCAGGAGTTATAGTGCCCAAGTGTGTGCGCAATGCATAGAAGCACTCTCTTTTTCTTCACTCTCGTAACCCACTGGGACGGATAATCGACACGACTGGCGGGAGGTCAAGCGCAGGGCCAACTTTTTACATGCCCATCCGACGCATGGATCACATTTCTTGTCAGCCAATTAGGTGATCAGCCTGCCTTGTCTAAACCAAACTAAAAATGTGTTTCCAAGGTGGGAATCGAACCCACGACGACCACAGTCGAGAGCCAGGCTCTAAACCACTAGACCACGGAGGCGTAATAACTAAAATTGTATAAATAAATTGATCGTATCATATTGAAACTTATAAAATTTTGTCATGCGCCAATCAATTAAAAGTCGATTAAGTACTTAATTTATGGTCACAAATTTCTTTGAGTATCGAAGTTTTTACAATTTAGACTACAAAAAATCTACGCATTTGGAGTTTTATGTAACGTTTGTTTTTCGTTTATTGTTATCATTATAAAACGTTATCGACTGTAAAATGTTTGTGTTTAGATGTTTCACAGTTCTAAACATAGATGTCGCTGTTAGGCACCAGCATCGCGCTATCGAGGTGTCGAACGATTTTTATATAAGATTATACGGATATTACATTAACACTGACGTTAGCTTTATAATCATCTCACATAATATTGTTGTTTTATTTAACAACAGATGGAGCTTGTCCGGACTTGTTCCATATACCGACAGTTATACTATCTCCTGTGTGACCGACAGCAATTTACAACTATTAGCTGCCTGCATATTCACGCTATTTTAAATAAGTGGATAAAAATCAAATTTTCCTCTCATAAATAATATTATAATAATATATTTTTTATCTTCGGTAAAAGTCGGTCACCGATTAATAATTCGACCTATTGTAGATGAATAATAGAATATACTGATTGCAGTAGTGCAACGCACTCAACATACATACAGTCGGACATAAATTATATGGAGCAAAACTCTGAACGATTATGGGTCCTACAAAAAGTAGGTCGTATGTACTTATATGTATATTATATTCCTTTTATAAATTAAAGATCATCAGATCCTTATAATAAACATCCGAATATGGTGGTCCACCATATTATTGGATTCAAAAGCCTAGCGCCGCGACGCTTGCCGACGCCCAGCGCCGCGACGCCCAGCGCCGCGACACCCAGCGCCGCGACGCCTACCGACGCCCAGCGCCGCGACGCCAAGCGCCGCGACGCCTACCGACGCTCAGCGCCGCGACGCCTACCGACGCCCAGCGCCGCGACGCCAAGCGCCGCGACGCCTACCGACGCTCAGCGCCGCGACGCCTACCGACGCTCAGCGCCGCGACGCCTACCGACGCCAAGCGCCGCGACGCCTGCCGACGCCCAGCGCCGCGACGCCTGCCGACGCCCAGCGCCGCGACGCCTACCGACGCCTAGCGCCGCGACGCCTACCGACGCACAGCACCGCGACGCCAAGCGCCGCGACGCCTACCGACGCTCAGCGCCGCGACGCCTACCGACGCTCAGCGCCGCGACGCCAAGGGCCGCGACGCCTACCGACGCTCAGCGCCGCGACGCCAAGCACCGCGACGCCTGCCGACGCCTACCGACGCCCAGCGCCGCGACGCCTACCGACGCCCAGCGCCGCGACGCCTGCCGACGCCCAGCGTCACGACGCCAAGCGCCGCGGCGCCTGCCGACGCCCAGCGCCGCGACGCCTACCGACGCCCAGCGCCGTGACGCCTGCCGACGCCCAGCGTCACGACGCCAAGCGCCGCGGCGCCTGCCGACGCCTAGCGCCGCGACGCCTACCGACGCCCAGCGCCGCGACGCCAAGCGCCGCGACGCCTGCTGACGCCCAGCGTTACGACGCCAAGCGCCGCGGCGCCTGCCGACGCACAGCACCGCGACGCCAAGCGCCGCGACGCCTACCGACGCTCAGCGCCGCGACGCCTACCGACGCCCAGCGCCGCGACGCCTGCCGACGCCCAGCGCCGCGACGCCTACCGACGCCCAGCGCCGCGACGCCTGCCGACGCCCAGCGTCACGACGCCAAGCGCCGCGGCGCCTGCCGACGCCCAGCGCCGCGACGCCTACCGACGCCCAGCGCCGCGACGCCTACCGACGCCCAGCGCCGCGACGCCAAGCGCCGCGACGCCTGCCGACGCCCAGCGTCACGACGCCCAGCGCCGCGGCGCCTGCCGACGCCTAGCGCCGCGACGCCTACCGACGCCCAGCGCCACGACGCCAAGCGCCGCGACGCCTGCCGACGCCCAGCGTCACGACGCCAAGCGCCGCGACGCCTACCGACGCACAGCACCGCGACGCCAAGCGCCGCGACGCCAGCCGACGCCCAGCGCCGTGACGCCTAGCGCCGCGACGCCTACCGACACCCAGCGCCGCGACGCCTAGCGCCGCGACGCCTACCGACGCTCAGCGCCGCGAGGCCAAGCGCCGCGACGCCTGCCGACGCCCAGCGCCGCGACGCCTGCCGACGCCCAGCACCGCGACGCCTGCCGACGCCCAGCGCCGTGACGCCTAGCGCCGCGACGCCTACCGACACCCAGCGCCGCGACGCCAAGCGCCGCGACGCCTACCGACGCTCAGCGCCGCGACGCCTGCCGACGCCCAGCGCCGTGACGCCTAGCGCCGCGACGCCTACCGACGCCCAGCGCCGCGACGCCTAGCGCCGCGACGCCTACCGACGCTCAGCGCCACGACGCCTACCGACGCCCAGCGTCGCGACGCCAGCCGACGCCTACCGACGCTCAGCGCCGCGACGCCAAGCGCCGCGACGCCTGCCGACGCCCAGCGCCGCGACGCCTACCGACGCCCAGCGTCGCGACGCCTGCCGACGCCCAGCGTCGCGACGCCTGCCGACGCCCAGCGCCGCGACGCCTACCGACGCCCAGCGCCACGACGCCTGCCAACGCCGAGCGCCACGACGCCTAGCGCCGCGACGCCAAGCGCCGCGACGCCTGCCGACGCCCGGTGCTAATATTAGCTAATACCAGCTAGTATTTTCAACAGTACCTTATATCTAATAGTAGTAGTGATGATGGTAACTAGCACAAGGAATTCTACCGGACCTGTTCCATATACCGACAGTTATTTTGTGACCGACAGCAATTTACAACTATTAGCTGCCTGCATATTCGCGCTAATTTAAATAAGGGGATAAAAAACAAATTTTCCTCTCATAAATAATATAATAATATATTTTTCATCTTCGGTAAATGTCGGTCACCGATTAATAATTGGTGACCGACTTTTTGTAGATGAATAATAGAATATACTGATTGCAGTAGTGCAACGCACTCAACATTCATAAAGTCGGACATAAATTATATGGAGCAAAACTCTGAACGATTATTGGTCCTACAAAAATTAGGTCGTAGATTTTTTATGTACTTGTATATTATATTCCTTTTATAAATTAAAGATCATCAGATCCTTATAATAAACATCCTTTTGAATCTAATATGGTGGTCCAGCATATTGGATTCAAAATGGCGGCATTTACATTTTAATAATTTTTTTGTTGGTTTTGTAGCAATAACAGCTTACATACATAACTTCAGCTTTCTAAGATTTCCGGAAGTAACCTAAGAATTTTGATGATCTATAAATGAGTCAGTGACGAAATCAGGGGTTTTTACACATCGATAAAATCTAAAGTATAGTAGCTACGTCATTCAAACTTTGTATAATTCATGTATTTACTGGTGTCATTATATGTTGAAATTTTCAACTATTTAGCATCATCCAAAGCAAATTTATGAGAGTTCAAAAAAACGACGAAACCTTTCGAGAAAAGGTAGGTAGTGCCCTTGCGCTTCGCTTGGCTCGTCTTGACGGGGGCACGACCGTGCCCCCAGATACTACCTTGTCTCATTCTATTACATTTTTTTTACAAAAAAAAAATTGCTTTATTGTTATTTTTGCGACAAGAAAATAAGAAATGGTAACAAGTAAAAAAATTTTTTTTTTAGTTATTGATAAAAAAAAAAAATTTCCAAAATGAAGCAAGATAATATAATCGTATCTCAAAGTTATAGTGACTGCTCTTTTTACACTCTGTATACATGACATTTTTGCCAAGTTGCACCTATTTTATTAATTTATTATTAATCATGCCGTATTAAATCAAAAATAAATAATTAATCAACAATCACTTTATCGATTCGCTAGAACAATCGTAGTGACACAACACTAAATCGCCATATTGTGCCGCGTAGGTATACACGCTTTTTTTGTACGTATGGCAGTTCCATTAGTTTCCTTATTCAGAGGATAGTACTGGTACAGGTATGGCAAAAAGTGTTAAAATTTTAATTAATTACAAACTAAGATATTATGAAACTCTACTTTATTAAATGAAACTATCCAAAAAAGGTAGGGAAAATGTATAAAACAAAATCTAATAAGTAATTAAAGGTCTTAGCGAGTTATAAAGTTTATTGAAGGTAACAACAAAAAAGACTTCTCAGTTCACAACTATCAGCAATGTACAGGGAGCATAATAAACATAAAATATAAGACACTTTAGTGGTCTATCCTTTTTACCCGACTGTGAGACGCAAAGGAGTGGTATAGTATTTAACAGCCTGTGTATGTACGTATGTTCCTTTAAAGCATTATACAGACCAAACCGCTGGGCCAATTTTTATAATTTCCATATCAATCAATTCTTCTTTGTACAGCAAGTCTCACTAAAGACGTGACATTAGTGAAAATTCAATTTGGCGATTACTGGGCACCATACAATATCAATTGGAGTATCGTTAAATAAGTATTTAAGAATATTTTTTAATTTTCTCTTAACATTTTTCAATTCCACTTTTTTGGCTTATCTTTAAATATGTGGATCAAAGAAGACGTGTCTTAAATGTGGAGCGGCAATGGAGAAGTTCATTTCGACGGAGTACCAACATGGGAGGCATTTTACTACACAAAATAAACAGATTATTTATTAGCTGCCGTAGTAACTAATTCCACGCCGACGGAGTCGCGGGCAAAAGCTAGTCTATACTGATATTATAATTTCTGCTCAGATTTCAAAAAAATCTTAGTGTTCGATCCATGAAGCCTAAAGGTACTACGTACTACGAAAAACAGAAGCAGAACCTTATTGAGAATTGTGATTTGTGGCAAAAAAATGTACCTAATTGTTTTATGTATGTCGTTCGGACGATGTCGCGAGAAAAAGTTATTTGCAAAATAACTAAATTCCAATTCCTCAAAAGATGTCATATGTCATAAAATAAAACAATTTAAAATAGTACTATACCTACTACTAGAGCAAGTTTAAGAAACATCCTAAAACTGTATCTATTAAAAAAACTAATTAGTATAGAAAATACTATTCCCTTATATCATAGTAACACTTTAGTAATACTAGGCTGCCCTTGTATTGATTAGGTATTTAGTAAAAATTTAAACTTACTAACTGTTAATATGTAATGATTTTTAAGTACATAATTATTTGAAATAGGTATTCCCGTATTTAAGGAAAACTTATTTGAAAATTTGTTTAAAATGTCAAAATCTGATTATATTAGGATAGGAGAATGTCATAAACATTTTTTACATACTTGTACTTTCCTAGCCGATAATATCCAATACATTTCAGAATGACAGCTTAATGTATAGAACGGCCGCTTTTTTGTGACCATCTTAGCTTGGTCGGGTTGTTAACCTTATTTATTGATTTGTTATTATTTTGCATAACTCCTTAAATATTGAGTGTTTTCACTTTTCATCTAAAAATTTACCTGAATATAATTAAAGCAACGCTCTAATTATTTGTATCATCAAAAAATAGGAAATGTGCATAATAATGATTTTAAAGATTCTCACTATTATTGTGCGCTTTTCTGGGTAAATTTCTTCATAACTGGATAGTTACCTTTTGGATCTTTATGAAAAGTTACGCTCAATTGAAGACCGATATGAGCTTTAATATACGATTTGAATTAGGTCTCTAGATCGATTAATATAAGTGTAAGGCCGTGCTAAGTAGTTTTTCTAAAATATCGAATAACTTTGAAATGGTGTATTATTAAAATTTTTTAATTGCCAAGCAAATTCAAGCAAATTCAGGCGAAGCCGTGTGCCAAAAATTGTTGAACTGCACCCAGCAGTTTCCGAGATATAAGAAATCACCAAACGTCATTTCAGCAGGATTTTGAATATCTTCACAACGGATCAAGATACAAATGAAATTTTTGCACGCTCAATTACAGCCCCGGAACGCTCAAATTATCCGCATAAAATTTTCTTGAAAATATTATTATTTAAAGAAACGTCCGGCTGGAGTAACGTTTGGAAACGTTACTCCAGCCGGATTTGTTTTTTGCGTTTTTCAAGAAAACTATAATCAAGCAAATTACGAAAATATAACGCTCAATTAGAGAAGACAATGCTCTAATTGAGCGTAGGTAAAAAGTTAGCAAAATCCACAATATCTGGCTGGGGTAACGGACACGAAACCTCTAATATAATATACAAGCGTACTTAAATTATATATACATTTTACCTTCCAATAAAATGTGTATTATGTTCCTTAACGTCCAAAGTCCTTTATGAGAGTACATCGCTTGCTACCGATTGCAGTCCATAGATGTCGTACCGTACCGTTACCGCTCCCAGCGCCACCTTCCGTTAAATCTGTGAACTAAGTGAAAGCCACAAGCCGCCATCTTTGATATATCAGATCATTGTAAGTGTCTCATAATGATGAGGATGGACACCAGGAAGCCCTTATTAGGACTTTGGACGTTAAGGAACATAATACACATTTTATTGGAAGGTAAAATGTATATATTATGGTTCCGTTTGACGTCCAAAGTCCTTTATGAGAGACGTGTTTGTTATCTTCTGGTGGCTTGTGAATAATGCAACAACAAAAAAGACTTCTCAGTTCACAACTATCAGCAATGTACAGGGAGCATAATAAACATAAAATATAAGACACTTTAGTGGTCTATCCTTTTTACCCGACTGTGAGACGCAAAGGAGTGGTATAGTATTTAACAGCCTGTGTATGTACGTATGTTCCTTTAAAGCATTATACAGACCAAACCGCTGGGCCAATTTTTATAATTTCCATATCAATCAATTCTTCTTTGTACAGCAAGTCTCACTAAAGACGTGACATTAGTGAAAATTCAATTTGGCGATTACTGGGCACCATACAATATCAATTGGAGTATCGTTAAATAAGTATTTAAGAATATTTTTTAATTTTCTCTTAACATTTTTCAATTCCACTTTTTTGGCTTATCTTTAAATATGTGGATCAAAGAAGACGTGTCTTAAATGTGGAGCGGCAATGGAGAAGTTCATTTCGACGGAGTACCAACATGGGAGGCATTTTACTACACAAAATAAACAGATTATTTATTAGCTGCCGTAGTAACTAATTCCACGCCGACGGAGTCGCGGGCAAAAGCTAGTCTATACTGATATTATAATTTCTGCTCAGATTTCAAAAAAATCTTAGTGTTCGATCCATGAAGCCTAAAGGTACTACGTACTACGAAAAACAGAAGCAGAACCTTATTGAGAATTGTGATTTGTGGCAAAAAAATGTACCTAATTGTTTTATGTATGTCGTTCGGACGATGTCGCGAGAAAAAGTTATTTGCAAAATAACTAAATTCCAATTCCTCAAAAGATGTCATATGTCATAAAATAAAACAATTTAAAATAGTACTATACCTACTACTAGAGCAAGTTTAAGAAACATCCTAAAACTGTATCTATTAAAAAAACTAATTAGTATAGAAAATACTATTCCCTTATATCATAGTAACACTTTAGTAATACTAGGCTGCCCTTGTATTGATTAGGTATTTAGTAAAAATTTAAACTTACTAACTGTTAATATGTAATGATTTTTAAGTACATAATTATTTGAAATAGGTATTCCCGTATTTAAGGAAAACTTATTTGAAAATTTGTTTAAAATGTCAAAATCTGATTATATTAGGATAGGAGAATGTCATAAACATTTTTTACATACTTGTACTTTCCTAGCCGATAATATCCAATACATTTCAGAATGACAGCTTAATGTATAGAACGGCCGCTTTTTTGTGACCATCTTAGCTTGGTCGGGTTGTTAACCTTATTTATTGATTTGTTATTATTTTGCATAACTCCTTAAATATTGAGTGTTTTCACTTTTCATCTAAAAATTTACCTGAATATAATTAAAGCAACGCTCTAATTATTTGTATCATCAAAAAATAGGAAATGTGCATAATAATGATTTTAAAGATTCTCACTATTATTGTGCGCTTTTCTGGGTAAATTTCTTCATAACTGGATAGTTACCTTTTGGATCTTTATGAAAAGTTACGCTCAATTGAAGACCGATATGAGCTTTAATATACGATTTGAATTAGGTCTCTAGATCGATTAATATAAGTGTAAGGCCGTGCTAAGTAGTTTTTCTAAAATATCGAATAACTTTGAAATGGTGTATTATTAACATTTTTTAATTGCCAAGCAAATTCAAGCAAATTCAGGCGAAGCCGTGTGCCAAAAATTGTTGAACTGCACCCAGCAGTTTCCGAGATATAAGAAATCACCAAACGTCATTTCAGCAGGATTTTGAATATCTTCACAACGGATCAAGATACAAATGAAATTTTTGCACGCTCAATTACAGCCCCGGAACGCTCAAATTATCCGCATAAAATTTTCTTGAAAATATTATTATTTAAAGAAACGTCCGGCTGGAGTAACGTTTGGAAACGTTACTCCAGCCGGATTTGTTTTTTGCGTTTTTCAAGAAAACTATAATCAAGCAAATTACGAAAATATAACGCTCAATTAGAGAAGACAATGCTCTAATTGAGCGTAGGTAAAAAGTTAGCAAAATCCACAATATCTGGCTGGGGTAACGGACACGAAACCTCTAATATAATATACAAGCGTACTTAAATTATATATACATTTTACCTTCCAATAAAATGTGTATTATGTTCCTTAACGTCCAAAGTCCTTTATGAGAGTACATCGCTTGCTACCGATTGCAGTCCATAGATGTCGTACCGTACCGTTACCGCTCCCAGCGCCACCTTCCGTTAAATCTGTGAACTAAGTGAAAGCCACAAGCCGCCATCTTTGATATATCAGATCATTGTAAGTGTCTCATAATGATGAGGATGGACACCAGGAAGCCCTTATTAGGACTTTGGACGTTAAGGAACATAATACACATTTTATTGGAAGGTAAAATGTATATATTATGGTTCCGTTTGACGTCCAAAGTCCTTTATGAGAGACGTGTTTGTTATCTTCTGGTGGCTTGTGAATAATGCAACAATGTGATAAAGTTTTAAAGTAATAAAAGAATCACAATTACACCTATCAAGTATTACTGTGTGTCAAGAGACTGGTCGAGTATTTAATTCTTTATTTAAGAATATATTTTTGTTCACGTAATCCGACATCACAATAATTACTACTGATGTAAGTTTCCAGGCGTAGCGTAAAAATATATATATATATAGCTTTATGACATAATACGTATTTTGAGAGGAAAACTGTAAAAGTACCTGAGGCGTTCACCAAGATAGAAATATTGCACCGCCAGTGGGGATTAGTTTACATTCCAAGCAACTGGGGTATCACAAAATTTTAGAACCATCGACTCCGCTACTAGTAAGGGTTGAATGCAATTAAAAACGTCTTGCAAAGTTAAAAAGTTAGTTACTATTCGATGCCATCGTGTGACACTTTTGGTTCTATGAATAAAATATATTACCTGGATGGTACAAGTACTATACGCGTAATAGTGTAATAGAACATCTCTGCAAATCTAGACTTATTCCTGAGAATTAAAGATAAATAAGTTATAATATTACCGACTATGTCGCCTTTGATCCTTTCCAGGACTGTGGAAATCGTCGCAAAGATCTTGCTAGGTGACCGACCGGCAATTAGGGAACAGATGTCCATAAGCTGCATCACGTCTTCAGTGTCTTACATTTGACAGGAACTTCGTAGTTGCGATTAGTGTTCCATACACTTTTACTGAAGCTGTAGCGTGCCAGCGTTAGGCAAGCAACCTTCCCGATTGGGGTGATGAAGGTTGCAAAGTTGATAAACCCTATGAGGCGAGACCTGCATGAGGGACCAACCGCCAGCTGCACAGGAAACTCCATAAACTCTAGCACATATACAGTATCTATTTTTTGAATAAAACTTTATTAAAGTGTCATGGTGACTGTACCGAGCTTTATGTAGCCTTTGAAGCTGTAATGTGCGAGCTTTCGACCCTTAAGTCTAGGACTGATTTTGACCCAAAGTCGACTACAGACAAGAGACCATGAGTTCTAGTACGTCTGGAATATCTTGGTTTTCAATAAATACAACATATTTGGATGTGCGTCTTTATCTGCGTTATAAAACTTTTGTCTTCGTATCATCGACAGGAACCTCGTCTTAGAATGTATGCCATTATAAAGCTCATGAATGTATACCATCAATAGAAACCTTATATTAGGATGTGTGCCATCATATAAACATCTTGTTTGCGTATCATCAATACCTGTATTAGTATTAGAACGTGTGCTATTATAAACATATTGTTTGTGTATCATCAATCTTTGTATTTGAATATGTGGTATTATAAACATCTTCACTTTATATCATCAACAGGATATTTGTATTATAATGTACCTATGCCATTATAAACCTCTTGAATTTATATAATTGATAGGAAATTTGTATTAGGATGTATGCCTGCTCTTGACTTTATATCATCGTTAAGAAATCTGTATTATGATGTGTGCCATTATAAAACTTTAGACTTTGTATATTGGACATAGGTAAAGAACGCGTCGACAATGACTCGAAGGCCAAAGTGGACATAATATTAATATTATACTCTGTAAAGCTGAATCCGTTTGTGCGACAAACAGACCACTGCCCCGATTTTCATAGGACCTGGTATACGTAAAGTAAATAGGCGCAAATGTTTGGCGTTTCAGCCAACAGCAATCCTGCTATACCCGGAGGTAAATAGTTTCGACACTGATATTATAGTCCCAAGAGGAGTAAGACCTGCTTGAACAATCAGCTATTAGTCAATGTATTGTAATGAACTTGTACTGTCCCTATTGACTTTCGACAGGGAATTTGTATAGGTTTTGTGTCCCTTAAATATTACTCTTGCAGTGTAAGTGCGCGGCTATACGACCTGTCCCAGCGGGATGAAGGTTAGGAGGCAAATTTTTCAGTTTCGAAGGTGATATTATAGTCCTAACTTCCAAGAGGTAGAAGACCAGCTTAAACTGTCAGCTGTTAGTTAATGTATTGTAATAACCCTTCTGTACTTACTGACTTTTTGAACAGGGAATTTGTATAGCGTATTGTATACCATAAATATTGACTTTGCAGTTTGACTGCGAGGTGATACGACCTTTCCCCGCGCGGGAGATTTAGGTTAAGATGCTAATTTATAGCCTGAACTACTGCAGTTGGTATTATGTAATAGCCAACAATTATTTATAAATTTTAATGTCCTCGGTATGCTGACATTTATAGTTCAAAACCAGCCAAAGTTTAGAACCTTTAGAATTGTTGAAGCCTGAATCTTGGTTTGATGTACTGTACTAGAAGGCCATGTATTTCATCATCTCGGTCGATATTTATATATCAAGCATACCAACAGTCTGTGTTATATATTTAATGGTATTTTAGCCACAACTACAAAATGAACGAGATTTGCAAATCTAATGACTTTGATTAATATCGTGAGGGCGTCGACTGTACAATGGATTTCTACCACTTTATTGATAATATTTGTGATGGCGTCAACTGTACATAGTTTAAATTCATAACAATACCTCTTTTTAAAAAATGATAATTTATGTGAGGTTTCCGACTGTACATTTTATTCGATCACTTGTCTCAGTTTGTAATAATTCTATTAGTCATATTAAAATCAGTAAAGTTTTGATCTCTTATATATTATGTGGTCATATTATATAATATATTTTTTTTTAAGGAGTGAGGATGGCTCGCAAAGTCTTGGATCGCCAGTATAATTTTTGTTCGAATACCCACGATTTATTTATTAATGATGGTTCCAGAGAACTTGTGTGTTCGTAACCTGAATGTATGTTATATTATATAGGCTTAGGGTATGTTTATTAAAAATATTTTCAGGCGTCTACTGTTAGAACCGAACAGTCAAGACGTTTAACGTACCTATAGAAGGTCAGGAAAAGTTGTAGGTACCTCCAGTGCAAACATCGATCTATTTCGTTCAGAAATGCTATGAGTAAAAACATCGATCTATTTGGATCGGAAATGTTATGAGTGTAAACATCGATTTATTTGGATCAGAAATGTTATGAGTGTAAACATCGATCTATTTTGATCACAAATGTTACAAGTGTAAACATCTATCTATTTCGTTCAGAAATGTTATGAGTGAAAACATCGATCTATTTGAATCGGAAATGTTATGAGTGTAAACATCGATCTATTTGGATCAGAAATGTTATCAGTGTAAACATCGATCTATTTTGATCAGAAATGTTATGAATGTAAACATCGATCTATTTTAAAATTAAAAGTTAAGTTAAATTTATAACTTAAATAAGTAAGTTTTTAGCGACTGCATGGTTGCAAAAACGACGCAACAATGATCTGATATATCAAAGATGGCGGCTTGTGGCTTTCACTTAGTTCACAGATTCAACGGAAGGTGGCGCTGGGAGCGGTAACGGTACGGTACGACATCTATGGACTGCAATCGGTAGCAAGCGATGTACTCTCATAAAGGACTTTGGACGTCAAACGGAACCATAATATACCCTGTGCTACCTGAGCTATTCACGAACGATACAAATCTAATGAAATTGGATATTTTTTTACATAATACGCATTTATTCATCTGAAAATAAAGGGAATAATATGTTACATTTCAACAATTTGCTACATTGATTATAATAATGTAGCGAATGAGCTGTTTTACTTTGTTTAATTATTATTCATGAAAATATAACAAGTAAAAACGTCTATAGGTACATTGAGATATATCCAAAATGTAAAAAAACTAAAAAGCCAAATATTATAATACATCTAGCTATTTTAAAGATATTTATGTAACAATCGTCTCAACCTTGGAAGAAGAAACCTTTACTATGGCCGTGTTCCAGGAGACGCTCTAAACGTTCAGATCATTCATAACGCTGACATTGACAGCTGACAGTACCTATGAAAACAGGGGCCTGATTACGCAACTCCGTGGGCATCAATTCTCCGTGGATATCTACTTCTTCTTCTTACGTGTCCGGCTGTCATAAAACCGGACAAGTGAACTGAAATATGAACTATTGTTGTAGTCACAGATTAGAATAGTACTAATGTGGTTGTAGTTCAATATGCGTCTCGTAATGGTAACTTAATTCTATGCTATTAACCAATTACGATACATAATAAGTACATATTAACAGCATTTTAGCACTATATACTATGTACTTTTAAATACAGATACCAGAATATAAATAGCTATTTACAATAAATAATATACAATAAATAAGTTGTAAAGGACATATGAGATTCCATGATTGGAAATTTTTACAATAATTTACAAACAATAGGTATTTATCATTATTAACTTACTGTTTTGTGTAGTTTCCCTAAAAAGTGTGAGTAAATTGTAACTTATAAATGATTGCCAGTAATTGCCAGTAAATAAGAACCCAAAACTCGCAATGCGGAACTTTCAAAGCGGACCCCGAAATGCGGACACTGCAAACGCGAAAATCTTCTCATATTAATCTTCGTCTTCTTAAAACACGATTTAAAAAGTTAAAATATCAAAAAAACCGGACACTTATGTCTTAAAATTGATGTCCATTTTACCACTCAAAGAAGGAACGAAATGCTTGTAAACAGTGCATTTTGACATATGAACACAGCTTTGAACTGTCAAATGAAAGCGGCAGATAACGAGCTGCCGGCTTGGATCTCGCTTGGATGTTTCATGACTACTTTCTTCTTCTTCTCGGTTGAATTCCAACCACAGACTATTTTTTTTTACTGATTAAAGTAGTCTATTAAGTTTTTTTAAATTATTTATTCATCTAAAATTACACTTAAATATAATACACTATTATCTCGCCAAACACATGTTTAACGGCAAGTGTTTTGACAGCGGATTGTGTGTGGGGTATTCGAGTAATACTTTTAAATAAATTACTCTAATCTATGGCTTTGGTGAATTTAATTTCCCTAGCTGGGTAAAATTAGCCCCACTTATAACGATTTTTTATTTTACTAGCCATAGCAAGTTGACTGGCAAGACAAGCACATGGTGAATGCGGCCGTAAGGTGATGGTTCGTTTATTGATAGAAAACTAATGACTAGGCAGTATGGTCTATGACCTTAGCCTGTGCATCATGAACGGCCTTTTAAAAAAATTTGGATAATTAATAATTATCTAGGAATTTAATAGTTTAAACTACTAAAACTATTTGGATTTACAAAAATATTAATCCAAATAGTTTAAGCTGATTATAATACAGTATTTATAGCATTTCATAATTTTTATTTTTTATTTGTAAACAATATTGTTACCATGACAACTATTAGACGTTAAAGACGTTAAAGACTGGCCAAGATCGAGCCGAGGCGTTCCAAATCGATAAAAAAATTAAAAAAAAAACGGTATGCAGCCAAATGTGATTTGATTTGAAATCCAGAAAAGCCAACAACACGTATAAGAAAACTTACAAAAACTTCGACAGTTACAACAAAAGTAGGAATACGTGTATTACGTATTCCTACTTTTGTTGTAACTGTCAACAAAACAAACATGAACCTTTGAATTATACTCTCCGCCATGGTAATGTTATCGAATGTGAATGAAATAAGCGCTATTACGCTTTTCATGTAATGAGCGGTTTTTATTTTGACAGTTCTACTAGTTTAAGAAAAATGCTGATAGATGGCATTAAACCTAAGTAATATGTCAAATCCTGTGTAAAATGTCAATTTCCGCTTTGTTTTTTGTTTGTTTATCTTACAACTTTCTTTCTTTCACTTGCAATAGTTTATTATTAATTGTGCCCTGAGAACTAAACTAAACATGGCTAGTCCATGCGTAGTACAATTTTGTAAAAATATAGGTAACCACCGCTTTCCCCAAGATGAAACTCGGAGATCAAGATGGATTAAGATTACGCCAGCCTGCAGATTTCATCTCTCCGTCATCACATTTGGCAAGAGGCCCAAGATGGAAAATACATATTTATCTTAGCTTGCAATAAGAAATAATAATAAAGTTTATTGACATTAGACTTAAATTAGTAACATTTTTTTAATTTCTTAACCTAAATATATGTACATATCTTTATGTTTGTTACCTATCTTGGGTATCATAACTTAATGGAAACATAATACAGTAGGTACCTATCTTAGGAGTTTATACCTAAAAACCAAACTTTTGTTTGCAGCTCATCGCCTAAAAATACTTAAAAGAAAAGCTGTTCCTTCTATATTCCCATGGAATGAAGCTTGTCAGCAAGCTAACCAGCTCCAGCAGCAGTCAGAGCCAATGTTTAATCCAACTGCAGTTCAGGCTACATATTCTCAATATACCTATATATACCAACCACTTAAGAGTCGAAAATACTCGGCAGCAGGCTGAAATTTGGCATGTATCTTTCATAGAATGTAAGTATAGGGGAGTACTAAACAAGAACTTCCCGAAATCCCTACGGAAACGGGAGAAAAGTGTAATTAATTATTTGTTTGAAAAATCAAAGATATTAAAGCCAGCTAGCTATAATGTATGTAGGTTTCCTCGGAAGTGTAGGAGATCACTAAGAAAGGAATTTGAAAGGATTATTTTTGTGTATGAAACAGCATACCTACACCACTTTATGAATAATTTCTCTACCAGAAAATGGATAATAGCTTTATTCAGGCAACCCTATTAACCACCCAACAAAGATCAAAGATTTTTTTGACATATTACATTATGCAAGCGCCAGCCGCCATCTTACGGTAGTATCTGTACCTAAAAGTGACACTTCGAAAACCCCTCATTGTTATTATCATTCGTCGACATCCTTTTACGTTACTTTACCTTGCTGTCAAATGTTTCCGGTTGGCCTACATTATGAGGAATAACTGTAGTAGGTACTCTAGATGCGAGTTCCGCATACCAGTTTTCGCGTTGCGGGTTCCACGTTTAGAGTTCTACGTTGTAGGCTTCACGTTGCGGGTTCGGGTTTTGTTTTTCTTTAAACTAATTTTCATCACAAACTGTCGTATGCTCAACGAAATGGGCACATGTCAGCTAGTCTTACGTTTTCGTAAAATGCTATGAAGCAATTCAATCATGAAATATAAAAGATCCAAACAACGAAAAGGATCAATTACCTACATATTATAGTTGTAGGGGTGTGCCCTATATGTGGTCGTTAAATAAAAGTTACACTTCAGACTTCATAATATATTATCACGTATACATATTATCTACATAGGTACACATAGGTAATTACATAGGTGCCGACAGGGCAACATACCCTTACGGATACTAAATTATGAACTGAACAATAAAAATATTAGTCTTAAAGACTAAGCGGGGCATCTCATTACGGGCTACATCACACATGCATTATGCGTATGTGCATATCTGCTTACGCGGCACGTAACATGTTACATAGTGAATACTTACTTATTTTCTGAGTTATCAAAATAGGTTTTGGACTTTCCGTAGGTCCATTTTTTGCAAGGAAATAACATTATATAACAAATAACATTAAATAACAATAATATGCCAAATTAATGTCAATTATGCATTTCGTTCGTTCTTTGAGTGGCAAAGTGGGAATCAATTTTTTGACATAGCTGTCCGGTTTTTTTAATGATTATATGTTATTAAAACGTATTTTAAAAAGATTTAGCATTACAATGACGGTTGATAATGACGTATGACGAAGAAGAAGAAGTAGATATCCACGGAGAATTGATGCCCACGGAGTTGCGTAATCAGGCCCCAGTTCAAAACGACCCTAAACAGTGCTAATGAAACGCAAATCTGAATGAAAAAAACGTTTTTTTCGTTTACTATTAGGTCCTGGAACACAGGGTCAATTGTTGCCCAAAGATAAAAAAAAACATTGTTATGTCACCCAAATGTCACCTGTCAAAGGACAAAAACATTTTAGGTTAAGAATTTATTATTAATTCACAACATTCAAATTTCAATAAAAACCAATTAACGTTATTACCCATTTATTACAAAAGATACAAAATGTTAAATGCTGTTAGAAATTGCGTGAGACTGTCAGTCAATTCTCTTGTACGGACACTACAAACAACTACTCCAGCAGCCACAGAAAAATTCGATCACAAAAGAATACCAGCAGACGATGAAGGAGTTCAAGGAGAAAGGATAGTCGATCTTGACGATGTCCTTAAAAAGTACTATACAATTTTTACTAAAACGTTTTATTAAAATCATTAATACCGTTCTGAAATAATCCAGTACTTACTACTTTTTAGGAAGCAAAATCTATTTCCTACGTTAGAATCTGATGATATGTTATTCGACGGTACACTTTACAAGAAACTACCCGTGGTTAATGTACGCGTAAGCCACAACAACACAATATTCACATTAACAGATGCTGAAGGAACTGTGAAGATCATTAGATCATGTGGAATAGAGGGTTTTAAAAACACGAAAAAGGGGACTAATATAGCCGCCCAAACTACTGCCATTAGCATTGCTACTGTAAGTATGAATTACCATCTTGACGATCATTCAAATTTACAGTATGTAAATAGGTTTGTTTTATAAGAGTATTTTAAACAATAATATTATCTAAGCTCCAAATAAATAATCACTTTGTGGCCAAAGGACATACTTAAATTTTAAAATTTTTTGTCATGCTATGTTATATTTTTTTCAGAAAGCAATTGACAAAGGATTTAGAACTATAAGAGTCAATGTGAGAGGGCTGGGTCCTGGTAGATTGGTAAGCTATGGGATGTCTTAGATAGTAACAACTTAGTTTTCAAGCTATTTCTATGTCATTTTAAATAATTATTTCATTAATCCAGGAACAATATTCTCTTCTTAATATATTTAAACTACCAATGGCAATGGCACTAATCTAGTATTAAATATTTTTTACAGGCTGCTGTGAAGGGACTACAGATGGGTGGCTTGAACATTGTGTCGGTGTCAGACAACACTAGGGTCTCATGGAATCCACCGAGACCAAGGAAGGCTAGGAGATTGTAATTTAAACATATTTATATCTTAGTAATAAATATTTAGAAAATATTAAAATGCTTTTATTTTGCTTACAAATAATGTTAGTAATAATTAATAAATATTTAATAGATGATTTTATCTAAAATCCATATTTGGATTGAGTTTTTCTTTTAGTCATTCTATTGTTGGCCCATTGGTTCTGTAGCTCTGCTTCATTCGCTTTAGCCTGAAAAGGAATATAATTTTATTCTCTGTAGAAAAAAGTAAATAAGTGACATACACACTTCATATTATTAAAAAACAGTGAGGAATGTTACCTGGTGAGCCAGGTAAGTGATCTGGTGTTTCCGTCTCTGTTGACTCGTAGGTTCATTCCCTCGTTTCTTGCTGGCTGACTGCCTTGTGCTTGTGTCGTCCATCAGACCTTTGAGCAGCATCTCCCTGGCATCATTAAGAACCTCTTGTTGGTTTATGTCTATTATCTGGATTTCCTCATGTTTACGTTTACCTCTTGTTCCACATAACTTCAGAATCTGAAACAATATTTTTACGATTAAACATTGCAATGCATAGCATTTTTATCTTCATTTACAAAGAGAAAATAATATTTGAAAGTTGTCTGTAACAACTGATTATATAATATCATGAATACAATATACATACTGCTTCCTCGTCTAAAACAGCTTCATTCCTAGAACTTTCAGGTAAATTATTTGTCTCCATTGGTTCTGAGTGGAATGGTATGTAATCCTCTTGAGGAATCTCATTAACCATCTCCTCCTTCTTGAAATATGACTCTATACTTCTCGGTGCTGTATTTGTATCTGTTTGGGAGTTCTTTTTAGTGTTATCTTCTATATCCATAGGTATATCATCAGGCAAAGCCTCCACTGGTTTGTTTATAGAGAAGAAGTCATTTTGCACCTCGTCGTCACTCTCATCGGAGTACTCTATTAATGTGGAAGGTTTTGCCACAACTTTTGGTGATGGTAGTGGCTCTTTTTTTCGAACACTACTAGTCTGTGGTTTTTGTTTAACAGAATTTGGTATTAATGATGTGGAAGGAGTTGAGAAGCCATTTTTTGGTTGTGGCAACATACTCAATAATCCAGATTTTTTCTGAAAAAAAAATGAGTTACAAATATTCTTACTGTCTTCTGTATATCTATTTTATTTTAACATTAAAGAAACATCATCTTGTGGCAAGCCATGATTAAAATTTTTGTATAATTAAAACTTACATTATTTACAGTTTTCGGTTTTGTAGATTGTACTGTGTCCTCAACATCTTTAAACTGTAATAAATAAAATATAAAATAACAATATAGAAAATGTATAAATCTTAATCTATTTGCTAGACTTAAAAGTATGGACATTAACATGATGCCACATACCAAGCCATCATGTAAATCAAAATGGCTTACCCACTGATCAGTGAGCACAGCACTGAATGAGTTAAGTACTTACTTCACTAAGAGATGGTATAGTTATTTTTGGTTTGGGTTTTGGAGCCGTTAAGGGTGAAGCTTTCTTGTGTAGGAACTCGTCATCCTCCTCAACTATTGTTATTATCTTTGAGGATGGTTGAGGAAGCTGATGAAATAAACTGTCATCATGTTCAGTAGCTTGCTCATTTTCTGTTGTTGCTTCATTTTCTATAATCTTACTTGCACCTGTAATTTGCGAATTTTTAAACATGTAATGGTTTACATGGAACACTGGGTTGGCATTGAAATTACTGTGGTCTAGCTGAACTAGAATTTTAGTAACAATAACTGTAGCTACCTAGTTTGACATCATTGCTTCCTTCGTTCTTTACTAAAATTGCGCTAGTAGCACCCTCATCGTCCTCATATTCACTAGAATCACTATTGTCATAGTCAACCAGAGCCATGGCTCTTAATTACTGACCTTTTTAAGTTTACTGTAAATAAACTGTTTCAGAATAATTCAAGTACAGAGTAGTAATAAAAATTACTCTTCGTTTTGCAAAGGCCTTAGATTATATTATGCAAAGGCCAAAGGCGAGTATGAGGACCATAGGAAACCAATGTGAGGAGTACTGTTAAAGTATATTTTCTGTAAACGGTATAGGTTACACTTTATTAATTTCGAATATGGAAAATTGGAAACTCGTTTATTGAATGCTATTTTCAGGAGTTTACAAGAAAAATATTTTTGATACTAATTCTCTATGCTAATTCTGTAACAACAAGAAGAAAAACGTCAATAAACGTCAGAAAAACTTTTACTTCTTGTGATAAGTGTTTTAACATCTAATAAGCAATCAAAACGCGTTAAACGGTACATAAATATTGTTTTATAGCTCTATTAATATTAATTATGATAAAAAAATTTTATTAGAACATAAAATTACTTATTAGATACATTCATGAAAATAAAATAAATGTTCAAATTGGCGGCCTTACTGCTAAAAGCAGTTTCAGTTATGCTAAACGAAGAAGAAGAATCTTAAATGTCAAACATTTTGAAAAGTGACAGCTGGTGTCAAAACTGAAATGTCAAATATTTCTAAGTTTTTCGGTAAAACTTAAAATATCATTGTGGAAATTGCTTAATCGGCGAGAATATATTTTCTAGATTGAAAATCAAATAAATCTCCTAAAACTTAAAGAAGGTAGGTAAACAAATAAAAAAATTATAAAGTGATGAATTTAAGGTTTTGCCCTATCACATTGTTTCATTCGTCTATTTCTAGAAGTATTTATCATGCCGAAGAAATTCGTTGGAGAAAACAGCAAAGCTGTAGCCGCTAGGCAACGAAAAGAAAATGCAAAACAAGAAAAAGATTCGAAACAAAAGAAATTGATTGAAGATGCCGAATGGGAGGACAATGACGATAAATTAAAAAAGAAACAACAAAAGAAGGTACATATTAAATTAAACTTAAACCCGCATTACTGTTTGTTATGTTTTATATTTTTGTCTTTATATAATTTTTATTTATAAATGTCTTATTGACTACAAACTTTGTAATGATCTGTTTTACAGGATGACCAAGAGAAGAAACGTCTAGAGCAACTACAAAAGAAGGCAGAAGCAAAGGCTCTGCTAGAGAAAGAAATGGAATCTATCAAGGCCAAGGCTCCTCCACCGGCACCCAAGATCACAAGAGCTCAGATAAATACTATGAAGGAAAAGATTATAAAGCCTGAACCAGAGAAACCAGTGGTAAATATAATGTGTAACATGTTATGTTATACAAGTATATGTATGGTAAATATAATGTGTAACATGTTATGTTATACAAGTATATGTATAAAAAAAAATATATGTACAGTATGTGTATCTTTAAAAGGAATATTTTTATAATTTCAAAATAATGCTTTATGTAAGTATATTTTATAGGAAAGGTATGTAAACTTAAAATTTATTTTTTGTTTTTAGCCTGCAAGAGTTGTGGTAGAAGAACCACCACTTGAAGAGAACATAAACCGACTACAGATAGACGGTGAAGTGGCACAGTCTGTGGAGGAAGCATTGTCTATACTAGGGTATGATCTCTTTAGTTATAATTATAATATTAGGTACCACAGAAATAAATCAAGATAGAACGGCGAAGTAGGCGTGGCACCCGTGTCAAAACCATGCACTATATTGCATGCTTATCAAAAAACTGCTTCATTACGCAACGGGACTCGTGCACCTGCGTTCGCGCCGTAAAAACATTAAAAATTATACTAAAATATGCGTTATTGTGCTGTTTCCAACTGCAAAAACAAAAGTAGCGACGTTAATATGCAGAAAGGAAACATTTCTTATCACCAGTCAGTATTGAAATTCATTAAAAATTATATTAATTGAGAAACCAAATAATTGTTCTACTTATACCATGATCATTAAATAGGAACATAAATTATATTGTCTTCCGTTGAAATTAATATCCATTGCTGTTCATATACAATGCTCGTATTCAAAAGCGTAATATGCGCGCGCAGTGTACAACGAACTGTACGAAAAAATATTATCACCTGCATCGGTAATATCGAAGCGGTCATAGGTCAGATAAAGTGCTGTGATTGGTCATCGAATGGGATAGTGATTGACACTACCGTGTATCGATTACTTTTAGGACTTATATGGATAAGTTTAATTGATGAAATTAATTTAATTTTCCTACAAATAAATTATTATTTGTACGAAAATTAAATTAATTGTAATAATTAGTAAAAATAAATGTACCTATGCAATGTTTTAAAGACTTTAGTTCGTAAATGCCTACATATATATTGCATGTCTTTTTTATACTTTTATTTGACGACTAGCTGACCCTTGCCTACTTCGTTGAGCATAAAAACAGTATTTGATGAAATTCAACTTTTACCACGTTTCATAGTGTCTGATGTTTTATTTCAAGTCACACGGGAACGCTGTCGAATGGAATAAATAGCCATAGCCATAGCATATCATATAAGCCATAGCTAGGCTTCTATTTTAGGATGCAAACTAGATCCAAATATTTTGAGAACAAGTTTTGACCACCCAGTAACCAGAGACCTGTCGATAATCTAACGTGGGTATCCCCTCACTATTCGACACGCACACTAAGAAAATGACGTCACACTGTGGGCGGGGCTTATCGTAAAAATGACACGCGCGAAATGTAAGTGCATACGACATCGTAACCGTTCTATCTTGATATATTTCTGTGTTAGGTACTATGAACAATAATAATTAATCATTATTTATATTTTGTAAGCTGATGTAAACTGAGAGGAAAATTTTCATATATAAAGATTTAACTAATCTCTCTCAAAACATATTGAACTTAAACTTACTGTATTTATCTGTGAGAGATAATGCACTTATTGTCCTTTTAAATGAATTGAGCTAATTAGAATATTCTTTTATAGTGATAAGGCTGAGATTGATAAGCACCCAGAGAAAAGATTGAAGGCAGCATTCACAGCATTTGAAGAAATTAATCTACCTCGACTGAAAGCAGAGAATCCTAGTCTTAGGTTATCACAGCTCAAGCAGTTGCTAAGGAAAGAATGGACCAAATCCCCTCAGAACCCTCTCAATCAAACTGCATAATTTTTAGGACTACCTCATGAAGAATTGGATTTCCCTGACCTTATGAAGATATCAAAGGTTTAAAGTTTTTGATATTTAAAGACACATTGAGAAAATAGTGTGTAATCATTTTTTAAATTGTATTAATATAGTAAAATAACCTATTTAGGGTTTCATATCCCATGTTTTGCCCACTATATTGCTGTACTGTAATAATTAATTATGGATGTAATTTTGTGAAGTCATAGATTATGTGTAGATTAATTTTTGGCCTCATAAAATAATGTATTTTAGAGCTGGATCTCCATACATGTGAAGTGGGGATGAAAATGTTGTTTTTGTTCCATCCCAACATGCAGTTATTTTGCAGTTTTTCAAAATGCTCAAGTTACCATGTATTATGAAACTAAAACAAACATAATATTATCACAGAATTTATTTCTTAACCCTCATGTATAAAGTTATAATTGTAAATACATAAATAAATAAATTCTAAATTAATTAGGTTCATTATTATATTGCAATGGTATTCCTTTTCTACCCTCTTCTGCTACTTTAACTTCTGTCTCTCCCAGTTTCTGTTCCAGCCCTTTC
This sequence comes from Celastrina argiolus, assembly GCA_905187575.2. NCBI lineage: Eukaryota > Metazoa > Arthropoda > Insecta > Lepidoptera > Lycaenidae > Celastrina > Celastrina argiolus. Next base: position 19,432,289 of record LR994585.1, read on the forward strand.
CAGGATCTATCCTGGAGATTTTGACCAATATTGTCTAGTGCCCAGTTTTGGTTTTCCATTAGTGCCATCTCGGAGCTATCACAACTTTGCACCTTAGTCTCTCTTATCTTTCCAGTGATAAGACTGACATCTGTGCTTTCTAATATATGATTAACTTCACAAAAATGTCTGTTTCCTGGTAACAAATCATCATAATCTGTGACATGATGTGTAGAGTATGCATCCCTGTTAGAGTTGAGTGCCATTTCTAGCTCATAAGGGAAAACAATAGGTTTGTAGAAGTCCCTGTTGTTGTACAATTCATTTTCTGGACATGCCACCATTACATAAATATCAATCTGCAAAACAATGAAGTATCAAGACATTTAAACTTTAATGGTTAAATAAGATAAGATTGATTTTATATAACTTTTACATTGAGAAATTGTATTTATATCAGTACTTAACTAATTACCTCAGGAAAGTTAGCAAGTTTTGCCACATTGGGTTTTCCAACTGACACAATGTAACTTTTCTTTCCATTTATTCTGCACAGCTGTTTCAGTCTTGATATGATATCTTTTGTCTGATCCCCAGCAAGCTTGCAGATCAATATGCCAACAGTGTTAGCATCTTTACACTTTTCAATCAAATATCTTCTCCTCTTGAACCATATTGTTTCATTCAGAATTTCAGTTACCTTAGACTCTGGATCTAATAAGTACCAATGTGCCGCTGAAAAATAATGTTTTGGTCAGTTTAAAATACTTTACACTACTTAATTCTCTAGTACTCTAAATTTACTTTAATATATTATGTAATATTACATAGATTTGAGTTTTACTATTAACTTTTATAATGTTTGCCATAATTAGATATAACAAATGAAAGTTGCACACATTTATAAAAACAATTAACAATTTTTTACCTTTAACAGAAATGGTGAAATTAAGTAATGTTTGTCCCCTTGACCCAACATACACACATGTGCAATCTTCTAGAATGTCCACTGGATGTGGTTGATTGTTCTTATCCTTTACAACCCTCCCACAAAATTTTAAAGGCCAATCGCCTAATTCTATTGTAGCTAAAAAGCTATCAGAATACACTTGGAACAACATTCTTGACAACTCGTCTAGAAATAAAATTGAAATATTAAATTGTGTTTTGCTAAAACCTGATACAGTTATTATAATTATATTTTACAGCATTCTATTATCAACCTTCCACAATAGTTATTTTTTAATACCCGTAGAAAACCAACATACAAGACTCAAGGTATTTACCACAAACTTTAATATGACTAATATTATATTTATTTACCTTTACAATGATGATACTCTGAGTCATAGAACAAGCATAATTTAGAGTGCTCTTTAAAGTTCTGTAGCAATTTATTTAGGGATTCTGCATTCAATTGCTTTTTGGGGAGGACTGTGTAGGTGGGAATGTTTGTTTTGGTGAAACAAGAGTGACCATAGTGGACAAGAGCGTCACCCGACACATGCATAGCTGCTACAGTATCCACACAGCAGCTGAAAATACAAACAATTATTGTTGCTTGATTTTTTTCTTTAATTATAAAACTGTTAAATATGTATTTACCTGGCATAAGAAGTATCTCCTAAAATATAAACATCAGCTTGAGTTCGACTTCGGATTTCCTTATAAACTTTAGGACTTGCACTGAGTAATTCATCAGGAAATTGCAAGCAAACCTACAACATACAAAATACAATCCTAAGTGAAATTATCTTGTGAATACAAGCTCTAATACAATTACGGACAGGCTATATTAGGTATCGAATGAGATTTATAGTTTGTGTATATTACAATATAGCAGATAAGATAAATTAAGGTTAGGAAATAAAAACGCAGTTAATGCTCTAAAAATATAAACGATTTGGGTTAATACAATAAATTTACAACATAACCTTATTAAAATTGTTATCAGTTATCCAATTACAGGTGTTTTTTATATCGAAATATGATAAAATATCCTCAAAATCTTTAGATTCTGTAACTTCGATTTCTCGTTCGATACAAATTTTTCCGTCAATGGTTAAATTAGCCATATTATTTAAGCACAATTTTAATCATTTACTATTTTAAATAACAATAATAATGTTTAAACTTTCATAAAATATTTAGAAATAAAAAAACATGATTTTTGAAAAGCTTTTGACTGATTTTGAATGGATTTTGACAAATGACAATTTTATTCTTTATTCTGAGTGACAGATAGACGATAGTCCATAGATAAAGATCAAGTGCTAGCTTAGTGCTAGGCATAAAAGTTTCTGTAGACGGTCATTTAAAATGGCAAAATCATTAAACGATTATGAAATTATTGATGAGTTGACGATTGATGCAGATGTATTGGTGGGTCAACTAAAGCCAATAGTATGTATCAGTCTTTGGAGAATCATCGTGTTTTTCTATAATAATTATAATCTATTGTTGTCTGTTTTAAGTGTTTTTTTGCTTAGAAAAATTATGATAGGCGAGCTCGAGTTTTTCATGGATTTTGCTGTAACTATAGTAATTCGCTTAAAATTGTACCGACAACAAGGAGCACAATAAATATTTATAGAAAATGTAAGGTAAAATAACTCTCATGAATAGAATATAATAAATCCGAAAGGGCAGAAAATTTAAATTGCACATTGAGGCTCTTTTATTTATTTTATTAAACTGTTTCAAGTAACACATTGATTCTGATTGTTATATACCTATACCTATCGATTTGCTGCATGCTTTAGCTTTATCACAATAATTTTATTCAAAGTTATCATTCACATAAAATACTTCCAACATCATAAGCCATAATACCAAAGTGATACACTCAATTTAAAAGTTAAGAATGAAACAAGTTTGTATTTCCCGATAAGGACTTTTATATTATATTATGTATAATTTACGCAAAACATAAACAAAATAAACTTGTATTAATATCCTTCGTCACTGATGGAAATAGTATATGCAGGATAGGCACCTTTTACAAGTTTAGCTGTAACTTCATGATCAGCTTTCCCATACCCTTGAGAATACCCATAAATGTGAATTTTCTTATTCTCTGGGTCATGAGATATTCTTCCACCTCCTAAGGGCTCTAAATCTAGGGCTGTGTGTTTTGCTTGTACCTGTAGGAAAAATACTATTAATAATAAACTAGAAATCTAACCAAAAAAGAGGCAAAAGATGGCTATAGAACATGAAATGTATTCTCAATATTAAATAATATAGGTACCCACTAAACATTATTTTATATTTTCAAATAAAAAAAATATCATCTAACAAATCAAGCTACTCATTAAGGTTACAAATAATAATAACATAATATTACATACTTCATCAAAGATATCTGCATGATATTCACATCGCTTATATCCTCTTACAATCACTTTTTGAGGTTCAGACTCATTTATTTCTTTATCATACACATTTATTAATATATATTTAAAGACACCACTTGGATCTATATCTACAAGAGGAATATTGTTTGCTGCAGCCGACATATTTCTTATGTTCAAATATTGGAAGCTGTAAAATTCATAAAATAGTTCAAAAATTCATAGATACTATGCCCATATATAATATGATAAATTTGTTACATCTATTACAGTATACCAAGGTAGCGGCTTTTTTGGCACATTTTCAGTAATTTAATACTCCTTGATTTTACAACGTTTGCTATTTACCTGTATATTTAATAGAATGAATCAGCGTGGGAAAAGTTATTTTTATTAAATCTACAATCATGTGGCCCTTATATCTTAAGTAATATAAAATTTAAAAGTTTAAATTTAACATCTAAGAGTTTTGTTTCTGAATTCTGATTTCTGAGTTCTGACATTTAAGTTTTGACTTTTGACAGCAAGTGAAATGTTAAATGTCAATGACAATGTATTACGACGTTTATATTTCTTAATAGAAAAATCATAAATGTCAAAATCCTGTCTATAAAGAAGCCTTCTATCGCCATAATCCCGTGATGAAATGTTAATCAACGTATGCTGATAACTGAAGAAAAAAAGTAAGTGTAAGCTAACATTGACAAATATTAGATGTTTCTAGTATTTTCTTCCAAGATATTGAGTACCGGCAACATGTATTTGCATGCTGGATGGTCAGGGACTCAAGGCCCTTACGTAACTTTGGTAGCTTTACAGTTTCTGGAAATCTACTGTCTGTTTAAAAAATGAAAACGTCAAAATTTTAACTTTTTGAATGGTTTTTTTAACTTCAAAAGAATCAAAGTTTAACGTAATTAGGGGGTCCATTACCACAGTTGAGCACTATGCGACATGAGTCGCATTGTACTCTTTCCTTCGAAAAGTACGCTATTTATATGTATTTAGTTTATGTATTTTTTTACTTTGCTTTGTAACATTTGTACATGAGTAAGTTAAAAAAAAACTGTCAAACTCATGTCAATGTCATAATATGTCAAATGTCAATTCGCCATTGAATTTTGATTTGATGTGAATTTTGTTCGTCGTATGTTAAAAATATACTTTTAATATCTAATATTTCGTAATTAAAAGTAATGTTCTTGGAATAAGCTTTATATAATATTTTAAAATGAGTTCTTCCACAGTGAGAATGGATTCTAACGTAACAGGCAAGTGCTTACCATTCGTGCATCCATATTGTATCAAATTACTTTTCGATGGTGAGATTTGAGAAATAAAGAACATAATGTTTATTTACAGGTCTTTGGGTTAATTTCTTTACGGCTGCTGGTATACCGTCAGAGGTGGCTGCTACATACGCACTCACATTTACAGAAAACAGGATACAAAACGACATGCTACTGGATTTAAACAAGGAATATCTGAGGGATATGGGAATAACACGGATGGGTGACATTATTGCCATCTTACGGTAAATATTCCAATTATAATTAAACATAAACCATATGTGGATATAATCTTTTGCTTTTTACCATTACACATTCAGATGTTGTATTATTGTTTTTAACACATGACCTTCATGTATATTTACTTAGATTTTAATAGCTTTTTTTAAAAATGTGAACAGTATACCCTAAATACCAAGGAGGCAACAAGTGATTAACTAGTTTCAATATTTTAGTCATGCAAAGCAAGTCCATGAAAATACAGCAAGGGACAAAGTATTGAGTACAACGGCCACAGCAAAGGTCCCTGTAGCTGCAGTCACTGGACGCTCAACAGTCACACAACCATCTTCACGTAAGTGTTTCATTATTGATCAATTTAGTTTTTTCATATTTTTTTATTTTTGTTTACTTACATAAACTATATTTTATAATAAAATAGAAATAATATTTTGTGAATACAGCTGCCACTCGTATGTTGGAGCATTACACCAGAAACACTGGCGAGACCTCACCAGTTCGGACTAATCAGCTGAAGAGGAAATCCAATGAGATGTAAGTTGAATATTTATTATTTATATATATATATATATATTTTTCGTCTATTGCGGATATAGACATGCAGCAGTGTGTCAAGCCAAGTTTATAGATTAACTCAAGATTCTGTAAAACAACTTTTCATCAACCAGAGAGCTGAGTGCTTGTTTGTATCACTACTCAAAGTGAAAAAGTTAACTGCAACCTGGAAACTGTTGTTAAAAAAATTCCCCTAGTGGCACAAATGACTGTATAATTTGATCATATACAATTTGGTACAAGATTATTCATGTTGAGTACAAATTGCTTACTTGCACTCAGCACACTGATAATAGAAAATACTTAAAAATATTTTTGAAGTTCTTTTAAATTTTCGTCTCAATTATTTCTGAACTTTGTAATTGATTAATAGTTAATGTAAATTTATAGGATCAGTGAGGATCCCACTGTCAAGCAAGCAAGATTGATTCGCTTTGGCACCCCACCTAAAGCGGCCAAGACTCTAAGCACCTCAAGCTCGAAACCCATTGTTAAAGAAGGTAATATATACTTTTACTTATGGTTTGTGTATGGCTTTTACTAAAGGTAATATATTTAGGCCTTAAATCTATTTATATTCATGGAAATATAATAATAAATCTCTCAAAGAATTAGAATTCAAAAGTTCAAAAAGAATTACAAAATGTTTTGTAATTTCAGCTCCTCAATGTAAGACAGTATTTGCTCGCCTCGGTAACTCGGAGCCTTCAAAGCCGATTGTACAAAAACCTGGAAAACAAATATACAACAGACTTGGCACCAAAGATGGCCTTTCTACTGGCGAGCCATCCATACCAATGCAGAAAGATGCTCTCAAATATGAAGGCATCTTGAAAGGTTCACCACCAGTGACTAAAAAAGTTTTCACAGTCACTACATCAAATAATGTGAGAAAAATTGCAGTGGGTTGTACCATGAGAGCTGACGAATCACCGGTCAGTGTAAGGGATAAGTTAGCCATCAAATCAAAGTCGGTGAAGTTCAACAATCGTGTAGAGTACAAAGAGATTGAGGCTGTGAAGAAGGTGCCGGTTGTTAAGCCAAAGTTCACACCTGTGTTCAACAAACCGGAAAGGAGATTGTCTATGCCGGACAACAGTAATGCCAATGCAGGAGTGAAAGCCAGGCTGGGCAACAAAAGTCTACCACAGAATCAGTTTAATATTGACAAAAGTCTTCCACAACGTCAGTTCAATGTTGACAAAAGTCTTCCACAACATCAGTTCAATGTTGACAAAAGTCTTCCACAACGTCAGTTCAATGTTGACAAAAGCCTAACACAGCGTCAGTTCAGCGTTGAAAGAGCCATATTCACAAGGCTGGGTGTTTGATGATTTCTTTGATAATGTTGAGTGAATCTCTGGTGCATTCGCAGGTACTATTAACATATTGATGGCCGAGTCAGTTTATTATAAAACTACGGGTTGTAACTTGTAATTTACATTAAGTGCATAGGTGACTAATGTCTACACTAGTCATGTGGGTGTTAAGTCTTCACCTTCGAGTTTACATTGAGCGCCCAAATTTCGTACGAATTACGTAATTTTATGAAGTTACTCGAATTTTAATATATATTTCGGTTTTTCTCTGTTCAGATTCAATTTAATAGTGGCGTAAACATAAAAAAAATAGCTCCGTAGGCTACTAATGTAAACGGTACTTATTTACAGTGCAATAATTTGATGACACATTAATAAGTATGCTATTTTAGTCTTTTTTACGTTGAAATTAAATTGCCTCTGAGCTTGAAAAACATTATACATTAAATAGGCGTCGCGGGATTTTGTATGTATTTCGCCGTATATAAAATTTAAAATATTATATTGTATATAATATATAAAACCAAACTTAGAGGTCTTTCTATGAAAGGAGTCCACCAGACTTGCCGCTGTAATCTCACGATGAAATGTTAAATCAACCTAATCTATTTATAGATAAGAGTTATTCTCAAAAAAGGGTAAAAGCTAATATTTATTGAGATGGGGAGGCTGAATATGTATCTCGCAACAGCGATTTGACATGCGTAATTGTACAATAAAATTGTGTTCAATATCGCTGTCAAGTGTACACATTTGACAGTGATATTATACACAATCTTACAATTACGCCTGTCGAATTGCTGTTGCGAGATACATAATCAGCCTGCCGGATTTTTAATTAATGGGTTATTCCTACAAATAGTTAAATAATTATCTAATATATCTAGATATTATTTAGTGCTACTAATTGCCTCGGAACTTCTTTCACGGAAGGACCCCTCCATCAGGATCTCTCGTGAAAGCGCCATCTAGTTAAGGAAAGCTGTTCGTAATAATTTTATGTTACATTTTAATCATCACAAAAAAAATTAAGCAGTCACATTTTAATTTTACATGAATCTAAGTTGCCACATTGTTATAAATATGTTGATGTACATTTTAGCCATTTGTTGACATTTTACTGACGTACCTACTGTTTCTTATATCCTTCCCTCCCTTCCTCCCTTTTATTATTGAATGTGAATGTCCGTTTGTTTGTCACGCTTTTGCGCAAAAACTATTAAAACGTTCACCATGAAACTTTATACACATATTCTTGGAGAAGTAACATAAGATGCGTTGTGAAGCGTCGGACATGAGCTAGTATTTCTATAAAACGTCTACGTCCTAGTACCCACCTATATTTTATTCTTAAAATATATTTCGTAAATAAACGTAGAAACTGAATCAGAGCTATTGCCGAATACTTAGGGACAACAAGATTTTTAGCTTGGACTTCCAGTTTCGTTCGGCTGTATCCAAAGTTATTCGACTACCCGCCCTTGGTAGTTTTAGGTGTATAAATGTGATGTATGTCATATTATCTGATTGAATGTACTGTTGGTTCTTGATGGAAATTAATGTTCACAATGTTAACACACAACTTTTATTTACATATAAAAGTGGAAAAGTGTAAACAAAAGTTGTGTGTTTTATTGTATTGTGAACACGTCATATTAGATTTAAATTATATGTTGTTTGGATCGTTGTAAAAAACGTATGGAAGGTATCATTTCATTTACTCCATAGGGATTTGTAAATATTTTTAAAATTTAACTTAGATTTAGGTTATCTTTTTCTTGTCCGTAATCTGTCTCTTTTTAGTATTGTTGATATTACATAAAATGGAACTGCTTTGAAATAATAAATAAATTGTATAGTTATTGTAACACCAATTAACTGAATACAAATAAGATAAATAAGGCAGTACGTCAATCTAAGGTCCGTATTAATAAAGCAGTCTCAAACCCAATCACTTGAGAACCTATTTGAGAGATACAAGTGTTGTATCTCTCAAATAGGTTCTCAAGTGATGTGAAGTTTCGTTTCACTTTTAAAAGTGAAGAACTGTTAATTAATGTTACATAGTATTTTAATTTATTTTCTTTTTATACCGTAATATTCATATTATATTAGATTACAGAAAAACAATAAAACAAGTATACCTAATCTATATTTTTATAATCTTTATTTAAACGTTTTAAAAAAGAAAAAAATTAATGTACATGTAACATAATTAAAGTTCTTCATTTTTAAAAGTGAAACGAAAGTTTTTTTATCTGTCAAATAGGTTCTCAAGTGAGGTTGGTTTTGAGAATGCAATATTAATACGGGCCTTAGATGCCGCTCGCCGGCGTAGGGTGCCTACCCAAGGCCTACTTTTTGTATGTGAAAATAGAAAATACTGATATCAATAGTGCAACGCACGCGTCCTACAAATAGTAGGTCACCAAATCGGGCATATTTGTATAGTGAAAAAATCTGCGGTAAAATTGGTGGAAAAACGGTGTACAAAAAATATGCCGTGGTGGGCACCCTTAACAATGTTTTTGGTATGTTTTTTAACAAATAGTCTATTAAACAGCTAAGTAATGGAATGTTGGTGCGGTTATATAATAGGATTATGAACGATTCAAGTTTTTGTCGTCAACGCATTTTAAAAGTAACTACTAATATTAATTGTAGGTTAGTTTTTGAGCCCATTGGCTTATTTTGTGATTGTGTTCTTTTTTTAAATAAAGTTATGAAATAAAAATTACAATAAAACAGTTTTCAAGGTCAGTGTTGGTTCTTTTATATCCATCAATTAATTTGTCCATGTTTATATTTTGGGTTTCTTTGGGAAACTTGAAATTAAATTTATAGAACCTTTTCAAAATAACGTCCACTTGATTTTTTTAAAACATGATAATTGCTACAACGTTTAAATATACATTGTATAAAGGCAAATGAGGTCCACAAATGAAGACTTCATTTGCTCCAATCCCGGTCCCTATTTAAATGACATAATATACCTATTATGTAAAGACAACAGACGCAAAGGAAACTGTTTTTTTTTAATATGCTACTTACTAACTCATTTAAACATTGTATAGATGCAAATGAAATCCAAAAACAATGACACGGTCAATAATACACTAGAAATGTCCCATACTAAACAAGGCTAAAATCTGCCCGCGTGGTATATATGTCGCAGTCATCAAATTAAATCAGCTATTTCATTGAGTGACTAGCGTTTTTATCGAATGACGACATTTAATTGAAAGACTAAAGGACAAATCGTCAAGTTGTTTATTGTAACGTCCAATGTCTTGACTGAACATTGATTGAACGTCATTTAGTCATGTAGTCATTGACTGAACGTCATTTAGTCCGATTTTTTAACCGACTTCCAAAAAAGGAGGAGCTTTCTCATTCGATGAATAAGTAGGTTTTTTTATGTGTGTTAGCGAATAATTTTCCGATTTTTAACGGACTTCCAAAAAAGGAGGAGCTGGAATTTTTTTTGTATAAATCCCTCTTAATTGGGGGGGTGGAGGGAGGAGGGGAGGGGGAGAACCCCCCCCCCCCTACCACTCCCACCTTTAGGAGACTACTAGTTTGGAAGATATTTATGGTTGAAGTTTTGAGGTTATGTCTGTGTTTCCGGGATATTTCCAGGAGTAAAACAGGGGAGAAAGGTGGAGACGGCGGTAAGGGGACAAAGGAAATCCCCCCTACCCTCCCCTTTACTCAGCAACCACTAGTTAAGAAAATATTTACAGTTGTAGTTTAGAGGTTAGATAAAATAGACAAGTTCTACGTGGAGTTGATAGATTTGTTTTTGGGACAATGTCGGTCTGTCACGTCTCCGGCGCTGCGGGAAATGCAGCCCCTTCGCCCATGCGTAACGAATTTCGTTACGGCGGGCGGGGGCTGCTCTCCCTCCGCGCCTCCGCGCTTAAATATACACTCTAGGGGTTGACAGACAAGTACTACGTGGAGTCGGGGTTGATAGATTCGCTTTTGGGAAAATTCTGTCACCTGACTGATTTTATGTCCGCTCTCATATAAGGGCTATGTTACAATCCGCTAACTAATTGGACGTTGAGTGACGATTGTACAATCAATGTTCGGCCTAGTCTTTCAATTAAATGTCGTCATTCGATAAAAACGCTAGTCACTCAATGAAATAGCTGATTTAATTAGATGACTGCGACATATATATGCCAATAGAGCTGCTTTTTACCCGACTTCGGCGAAGCCAAAAGGAAGGGTAATGATTTTGGCAGTCTATGTATGTATGTATGTATGTATGTTTGTATGTATGTATGTATGTTCCCTCGTAGTGGTTAAACTACTGGTCCGATTTTAATAAATAAGGTATCAATCGATTCGTAATGGTCCCGCGAGTAACATAGGCTATATAATTTTTCGAAAAATTTTGGATTTTGAAAATTATAGCTCATAAACTATCTCCAAAAAAAATTAAATTAAGAGAATTGTATCGTGTTTGGTATCCAAAGATAGGTCTTGAGAATCACATTACAAATATGTATTTAAAATTTTAATTAGTTATTATATTTTGTTGTTAAATTCAAAATAAGGGTTTAAAATGCGGTCGTACAAATTGTATCTAGGAGTTGTTTAGTTACTTTCTATATGTTAATTTAACGTTAGTTTAGTGAACATATAATGTTATAGTTCATGTGGAAACAGAAAAATGTAAAATAAAATAAAAGTTTAAAAACTATAACCCGACTTCGCAAAAAAGTGGTCTAAAAAGGCTGAAACAAGAAAATAATTCAATTTGAAATCCAGATATGCATAGGTACAGATATGGTCAAGATAGAGCCGTGGTCGTACCCGCTAAACAAATCTATAATATTCGTCTGCTGTTGTAATATACAATCCCAATAGCGGGTACGACCACGGCACTACCTTGATCATATCTGTACCTATGCATATCTGGATTTCAAATTGAATTATTTTCTTGTTTCAGCCTTTTTAGACCACTTTTTTGCGAAGTCGGGTTATAGTTTTTAATTAACTATAGCATAGCTTCTTAACTATAACAAACTTAAACAAAAAATTAACATTTCAAAGTTTGAAATGTTAATTTTGTGATTTGAAAAGTGATTTGGTGATTTGAAATTGCTAATTATGTCACTTACTTATTACACCTTTTAAAAAATCGAAATTTAATATATATCGTCTTTTAAATGATTTCGTGTTGACACGATACCGTGTATTGTTGATCGATGATGAGGCATACAGGTTGTAAAATAAAAAGAAAAGTCACTTTGAGATACGATTAATAATACTACCTTTCTTCATTTTGGAAGTGTATTTTTTTGTAATTTTTTTTTTTACATTTACCATTTCTTATTTTTTTGTCGCAACAATATTAAATAAAAAACATTTTATTTTTATTAATTTTTTTAAAATAATACATTTCTAGAATGAGAAAAGGTAGTATAATCATATCCCAAAGTTAAAGTGACTATTCTTTTTACACCCGTTATAAGTAAAGATAACAATACATTATTATAAGATAAAAATACCAAAAAAGTTTAAGCCGTTTCCTTGTGTTTTTCCTTACAACACTTAATCCTTTATCACAGTAACCTGACACTACTTTCGCAGGCCGACTGCTTTCTTCGGCCGGTCATGGTGTGCGGGCACTGGGCAGGAACCTACAGCGAAAGTGGATTGGTTTCCATCTACATTCTGTACCATCCGTGAATAGGTATAATTAATAATAATAATAGCTCCTCTCACCGATTTCGGTGTCGGTAGCCGATTTAATTGAAACCAGGCCAGCTACGCAAGAGCTATTTTATAGTGCCCAAGTGTGTGCGCAATACACAGAAGCACTCTCTCTTCCTTTTACTCTCATAACCGACACGACTGGCAAGAGAACAGGCGCAGGACCGACTTTTTACATGCCCATCCGAGGCATGGATCATCTTTCTTGTGTCTGACAAGATTCTAATCAGGTGATCAGCCTGCATTGTCCTAACCAAACCTGAAAACAACATTTTTTGTTGTTCCAACGCGGGAATCGAACCCACGACCTCCGGATCGAGAGCGAAGCTCTGAACCACTGGACCACGGAGGCGTTTAATAGGTATAATTGTTTAACTGTCTTGTCTTGTTATACATTATCAAAATCGTCTAAAAATGTATGTAAAGCGGACTACATCGTCCGGTATCTCTTCGGCCGAAAAACAAACAGCGCTGCAAATGTGACCCAGCTTTAACAATAGAGTTGAAACTTGTCATCATGAACTCAAATCACAGCCGCATAACGTAGGACGACCTCCGTAGCGCAGTGGTTCAGCGCGTTGGTGCTCGACCGAGAGGTTGCGGGTTCGAAGCTCGTCGAGGGAACAAAAAGTTTTCAATGTTCCTGGGTCATGGATGTGTTAGTGTATTTTTGTGTATTAATATAATAAACATCTAAAATATGTGTATAGTATAAAAGTATTAAATATATTATATTTCCGTTGTCTGGTACCTGTAACACAAGTTCTTTGTACAGGGTCAGATTGACGTGGTGTGAGCGTCTATTTAAAATAATAATGTTAGATTTTCAGATCTATTGTCTGGTCTAAAAAGCGTTAAGTTCTATTTTCAGCGCTGTTTTCTGCGCCCGGAGGTATTTCTGATGCATGTAGACCGAACCGTACAAAGTACAACGTCTAAAAACTGAAACTTGAAACTTCTTTCTACCTATAATATCTCAAAGAACTCCAATCTGCAAACACCTTTAGACCGTGTCATACTCTTTTTAAATACTTCTCAAAGTATCAAATGCATCATGAAAGGCTTTGATTTTCTCATCCAAAATCTTAAACAGACCTGTGGCTATGTGCTTCAATGCTGACTATATCAAGCGCTGTCAATAGTTAAGACTATAGTACTATACGCTACAAGCAATGAAAAGAAAATATGAAGTTTTTTCAGATTTCTGCGACGTCAACAAAATGCTTGCAAGATACCTACTACCTACTATTATAAAGTGTTATAATATTCATAGTGTAATGGGGTAACCACTACGGGGCGCAAACCTCGACTCAAATCTTATGAAATGTGCAGGCGTCGCGTCGTGGCGTCACGTCGCCCTTGTTTCGAGACCATAGTTATGGTGCCGTGGTTCAAAAAGAGGCGGCAAAAACTAACTCTACCTTTCGCAGTTCACACCTATTGCTTTCATAGTAAGTATTGTTGTTATGAACTTCTAGGTGGCTCGAAATTTTAGTGCACTGTACGCTCCGTCAATTACAAATTATGTAGATACTAAAACATAATTAGCATGCGTAAGTTTATGCTCGACTTAGGCATTTCCTGTGTCATAACATAAAATGCAATTAATTGAAATTTTCCGGCCCGGTTGATCTGAATTGTTCCTTTGTATATAGAATTATGTCTTGTGGGTTGTATTGTGGAGCCTCATCTACCGGCGATGATATAATGTTGATGGAAAAGTGCTGGTCTGCCGTCTACTGTTACAGCGCGGGGGAGCATAAAAGTAAGCGCGGCGGCGGCGCCGGCGCAGTGCCGCTATACTTACCGACGAACCCACTATGGGGAGAGAGGTACTTATTTTATTATATTTGAATTAATTATTCACATTTAAAATAAAAACTAACAATAGATAACATTAAATGTTGGAAAAACAAGATTTGAAATTCGAATTGATTTTGAGATTATCGTTTCGTTAGTGGTTATTTTTTTAAATCTTAGATCAAATTAGTTATTTAGTTTTCAGAATGATCTTTACAGATAGTATGAGGAGTTGTGTTTTAAATGTAGGGACTCTCGTTTAAACTTTCATTTAAACCTTTTTAAAGACACGAGTAAGAATATTTATTTATCTGTATCAATTCTGGTAAAAAGTGTACTTACCTAAAATTATAACAGATTTAAAATTATAAAAGTGTGTTATAGGATATACTTTCGTACAAAATTAAATAATAATTTATTATGTACCTTTAATGTACATAACTTAATTAAGTGTTTTCTTTTCAGGCGTTATTGACTGTGCTGAGTTGTTTCATTCTGAAGAGTGAGTCAGTTAAAGTGATAAATGTAGCGGGTCCACTGATGGACAATGTCGCTGCGGCCTCCGTGTCCCGCCTGTACCGGAACGTGCCGCTCGGTGTGTACGCCAGCAACGCACCCTACGCAGCCTACTCCTTCCAGGTGCCCAGCTTCGCGCCACCGAAGTCTAACCAGGTCGTGCCGGTGAAAGAAGAGAAAATAGTGATTCAAAACTCAAACGGATTCTTAAAAGATTCGTACGGAAATACGTTTCGTGAAACGCCGCAATCGTTAGCTTACAAAACGATTTACCCGCAGCAGTACGTTCAGCTGCAGAACTTGCCGGCGCATCTCAGCCAGCCGCTGGGAGTGGGTCCGAGCTACCAGTTCAAGCAAGGAACTCCGCATTTCTTTGGACCGGCCCAGTACTCGATACAGTCGAATGCGCAAGGATTTTCGGCTAATGCACCCCGATACACGATATCGCAACCGATCATTTACGGTAGTAATGCAGGAAACGGCTTATCTCTACAATTAAATCAACCGCCTAAGCAACAAACGCAGCAACCTTCAAATAGTAAAGATGTGTACGTGGAGACACACTCCAGCGAAAATCCAAGTGACTCGAAATTCCATCGGGTCGAACAGCTATCGACGCCTGCATCATATACTACTGCGACCAATGAACTTACGACAAAACAAATTCAACAATCTTCGCAAACGAAAACAATTCCTAAAAAACTGCACTTTGAAAAAGAAATGTCTTTTGTCACAGACGTTAATGGACAGAAAACGGAAGTGAAAATTAAAACTAAGCCACCACTACCTCTGTTGGATATTAGTTTACTAGAACCCTTGACCTTTGATAACCCCCTTGTGCCTCAAGTGCAACACTTTTTACCACGAATTCACCATGCCACTTACCACACGCTGCCGAATGTTAACCATGCTAAGAAGCACCAAAAAGAGTTTGTTGTACAGAATACTAAAACGTACGACACTAGTTCTCCAAAATCACCCAAAAGAAAACATAAGAAGACAAAGCCACACACAGACGATGACGATGACGATGAAATTAAACCAACGCCTTCCATAAAAGTCAATGGTTCACCTAATGATGGTCCGGAGTTTTCATATGAAGTAAATTCTCCTAACTATAAAGAAACTTATTCAGAGCAGAAAGTAAGTTACAATAAAGAAAGTGAATCTGAGCCGGTACGTGTAAATTATGAAAAACAGACTGACAATGAACCTATTACTTACTCTTACGAAAAACACACAGAGAGTAAACCGATACATTACAGCTACGTTCACGATTCCAGCAAACCTGAGGAGGTTAAAGAGAGTCATTACCACCACGAGGAGGAGCCTAAGCAGCTTATTTACGACTTTACTTCTGGTGAAGACAGCAATTCCAATGAAGATGCTAAACAGCACAAAGAAGAACGCAATGCTTCGCCACATTCACATAAAGAGCGTTCTCACCATCACTCAACGGGATCTAACGATTCTGGCAGAAGTCACCATAGTTCCAAACATAAGCATCACAATGACCATAAAGAGCACCACCATGGGCACAAAAAACATCATCACCCTAAACAAGAGCATAGAGAAAAAAACAGAAAACATAATGAAAATAGCGAAAACAACAGTGACTTTGGCTACAACGAACATTCGAATTCAAAGCCTAAACATGTAGAGCAACATTTTCAACCGGTAAGCTTAGAATATGAAGAAGATATTACAATTCTGCCTAAGTATAAGCCGCAAAGTGATTCCGATCACGATCATGATGACGATCGACATGAAAAACACCACGATAGCAAACATAAGCATCATTCACATTCTACTAAAAGCTACAAACCTCACGACAACACTGAATATTCGTCCTCCCCATCAATACACGAAAAATCTAAGAGGATAGTTATTAAGGAAGATTCTCCCGCGACCGACGATAACCAGGAAAATTTAATGGGCGCAATGATTAAGCAGCAGCAGGAAAACGAAGAAAATTTTGAAAAAGCTTATAAGAACTCCGCATACGGGTTTCCAGCATACGATCGACCCGTAGATGTCGAAAAAGACATCTACAACCCTGAGTCCTACGGCTCGTCAAATTATCAAACACAATTCAATGTCGAAAACAGTCCTCTGTCGCAGTATCAAGCGCAAGGGGACGAATACCCCCAGGACACGAGGTCCAGTTACAAGGACGCGAACGACAAGATGAAAGAAGAATACTTTCTCGACTACGCGATAAGCAGACCCACGAGTATACTAGATAGATTTAAGGATAAAGAGAATTACTATAAGATATTCGAAAAACAAAGGCCGCAGATGTACTACGTGAAACCCGACGACAAAAGAAATAACGCGTACACCCTGCAGCCGACATTCAGTTTCGTGATGCCGAAGAAACAGGCCAACGCGAAATTGTCCGTGAGCCCGTATCTATACGAGTACGACTATTCGAAGGAGGCGCCGAAGCAGGACACTTCGGCGTACGCGACGCAACCCTTCCAACGGTACAAGAGCAACACACAGTTTGTTGAACCCCAGTTTCAGTACGGCTTCGAGCCGATCTCCATACCCAGGTTATTGGACAGCGAGCTAGCCGCGATGGCCAGCAACGACAACGTAGAGAGCGAGAACCCGGGAACGAGAAAGAAAATATACAAAGAGAACTTCTACATTAAGAAGACGACGACAGCAAACGGACGGTGATAGTACATACAATTAATTTATTGAACCTAATACCAATGCTAATTTAAGATAAATTAATAATTATTGTTAATAAATGTTTTTGTTATTTATATTGTTATTAATCAATCGATTATTGCATAACGTAACTTTCGCTGTCTATATATTACGTGACAATCGTTTCTTGCGCCCGTTCCGAAGAAAAAGAAAAACAGCCGCGCTTTAAAAGCAGCGACCGTTAAGTAAAAAAACTGCAGCATGCAATCGAGAGAGCAATTCTGAAATAATGAACTTCTTGCTAGTGTTTAGTAACAGCTCAACAAATAGAACAAATTATAAAAACAACGGTAAAAACTCGCAATAAAATCAATAGATAAAGTACCTATTTCAATTTTTTTTTGTCTTCAATCAACGTTAATACTAACAATTTTGTCATTTTTGTCAAGTGTCACTTATTTACGCTATGGACAATCGTTTGTCTAAATATCATGCCTTCCATTTCATTAACACGAAGAACTGGAGGGATTGCAAGATATTTAATAAACGAATTATTTGGCTTTGGTGAAATTGGCACTAAAGTTTATATTATTACTTATTATTTTCTATTCCAAGACATATTAAGTAAATATATCTGCAGGTCTATTATGAAAGATCTCAATATAATGTTCTATTTGTTTATGCACGAATGCACGGCATTGCATTTCCATTGCCGGATGCAGTGCTAATAAGTCAACCAAAACATATTATGTATGTAATGGGTAAAAGTAGGACAGGAAATAAAAGAAATGCACTATTATATAAGTGCTGGGCCGATTGATATCAATCATTATAGTTTTTCATACAAAGTGACGTAAATGTAGAGCTACTTAATGCAGATTTTTTTTTTGCATGACGTAGATAAAGAAGGCGGTTTCGTTAAGCTGAAATAGGATGGAAGCTAATTACTCTACTTAGCTTCCAAAATTCTAATCCAGAAACCACCTAATCGTATTAGCCACCTACAATAATAACCACCGTAGAAATGCGTTTTGTCTACCAGTGGCGGAACACCATTCCTATAAGCTTGAAATACCATTTTACTTTTGAAGAGCCCAATCTAAATACAGGTAAAAGCTTCTCTCTGAAGTAGAACCCACCTACGTCATTGTTGACCACAAGAATAGGAACACTGGCAGGTTGTAGGGCAAAGTGTTCTTTTATCAATCTGTTATTTCGACAATCCTTCGTAGAAAGAAACACGTTGTCATAGGTACTTCGTGTGCAGAACTGATATAGGTTTTACAATCTCCGGATTATTGAGAGTGTCAGATAGCTTATTTCATTATTTGAATGTTTTTGTCTCTTTCGATCGATCTCTTTAGATCGATATACTTATAAGTAGTTCACAGCGACATAACTTCTAAATGAGATATTCGACACTTATATAGAAGATTGTAAAACACTAGGCTATGTTATAGGTGTTTAGGAAAAGGTTAAATGCCATTTAAAACATTTATCACATTTAATATCGACATAAATAAAATTAATTAATTACATAGTTTAAAGCATAATATTACTTAAATATTAAATGGAATTTTCTTTGATTTTGACTAGTAGATAAAATCATTATTTGTCTACACATATTAGGTATCTCATATCTATACAGGATTGGAATAAAAAAATATCTACGCGATAATAATATTTTCTTGAACATACACCACGGTCCACGGGTATATTCTATATCTCCAACGTTCTACATCACATTTGCTACTGCAATTTTATTCTTATCTATGTTTACGTGTGTTCTCTGTATCGACCTCCGCTATATCCCTTTTTCGGAACAATCGTAGAGTCATCATGACTGTGGCTGCACCGAAGGCAAAAGCGAAGGTGGCGAGCATTAAAGCAGCAGTGGGCATGGAATCAGTGTTGTTGGCCACGGCCGCAAGGGCTACGGGTCTCAGAATCTTCACGACCGGTTCGCAGCCTGACTCTCGCACATACTTGGCCCAGGTTCTGTTCGCGTATATCAACTCCCTCGGTTTCACGAACGGCCTTCTGCCCGGAACCGTCTTGTTGGCGGTGAGAGTTATATTCTTCAGCTGAGCCTCGTTGTATCGACAGTGGAGGTTCCTCTTTCGCTTGTTGCCCTTCACGACGATATCTTTCTCGGCACTCTTGGCACCGACCAGCACGTCCAAATCTCCCTTGATCATGTTAGCCCAGTCCCACATTTCGGCGATCTTGCAATCACATATGAACGAATTGCCGAGAAGATTTAACGAGTGTAGTTTTGGATTGTTAGCGAACAGTTGAGGGTCGATTGTAGTTAAATTATTGTTGCTGAGATTTATCTTTTCTAGATGACTCAATATCTCCAAAAATGTTAAACTGCCTTCGTCCGATTTAATATGATTGCCGGCTAAGTTCAAGTCTGTCAAGTTTTCTGTATTCGCGAATGCGTCTGGATTTAACGAAGATATATTGCAGTTGCTCAAATCGAGAACGGTCACTTGAGAAAGTTGTTTAGGGAACAGAGGGCCCGTAGAAGGTATGATAAGTGGGTTACCACCGAGTTTGACTTCTCTTAAGTTTGTGTATGTGAGGTTCTTGAAGAAAGCGTTGGAGTTTTGGGGTCTCTTCAGGCCACAGAACTCGAGTTCTATCGTAGTGAGTTGTGTCAAATTGCCGAATAGACCAGCTTCGAGTGACAGCAGATCATTACCCGAGAGAACCAGCTTTTTAAGTCCTGTCATATGTGCAAATGTATTTGGTCCTATATAAGACAGGTTGCTGTAGCCCATGTTCAAATATTCTAATTGATCCAATGGAGCGAGTAATCTAGTAAATACATTCACTAGCGGGTTGTGAGATATATCTAATTCTATCAGATTTTCGAAGACATTGAAATTATCGGGTAGATTACGCAAGCCGCAATTGCTAATAAATAATCTCTCCAATTTTGGAAGAGGTGCCAAGGCTTCTTTCAAGTCTGGCGCAAACAGGGGATTGCCAGAGAGATACAAAACCTTTAGTCTCGTAGCATTAGCAAACGCTTCACCGGATAGCGGTCCACGAATTTTGCAATTCGATAAATCTAATAATTCCAAATGTTCCACGCTATTGCCCAACGTTGCTGCAACGTCCATTTCAGGCAGTTCATTTTCTGCCAGTATAAGGCTGACAAGGTTTGTACAATTTGAGAAAGTGTCTTCGGAAAGAGATGTGAGATTCGACTTTCTGAGATTCAAATACTCCAGTCTCGTCAAGGTTCCCAAAAGCTCGGGCCAATTAGTGTTCGACAAAAAGCTACCTGCTAGCTCTAAGTTCTTCAAATTAATAAGTGCGGAAAAGGTATTTTCGGCAATATAAGTTAGCTTGCAATCGTTTAATTTTAGGGTTTCCAAGCTCGTTAGGACATCAAAGATACCTTCCTCCAGTTTGACCAGGGGGTTATTGGAGAGATCTAGGGTGGTTATTGATGTTATGTTATCGAAGAACTGCGGATTGATAACTGATATGTTACAGGAGCTAATGTCCAGATATTGCAGCGTGCTGGAGATGAGGAAAGGTCCTTCGATGTTGTTAAGAGGATTGTCCTGTATTTCGACATTGAGAAGTCCTCGGGAGTCCCTAGAATAAAAGAAACAGTGTCTTTACTAACTTATGAATACTTAGATATAAATGTTTGAATTTTTTAGTTTTTTCCACTCTTTAAAGCAAATAACGACGAAAAATATGTAATGTGCATTTAAAGACTGCTTTGCCTACTAGGATAACCTTTGATACAGGTAGGTAAAAAACCTTTGAAACAAAACGAAAAAAACATTTTCGTTCTACGCAAAAAGCCGCTGGCAAAAATATATTTTCGCTGGCCATTTTGCAAACATTGGATCTGCAAAATGAGTTAAGTAGAGCACAAAGCGAAGTTAATTCAATTTGCATTCTTTGTGTCATTATCTAATATGTCGCTCACGAGCAACATTAGCTGACCAACAAGTTCAGGCCAATTGATACATCAAGTGCCATTGTACGGTGCGGATGAGGATGATTGTGGGAAACACGAGGAAACACGTAAACAATGGCATTATCATGGTCATGGTTTGCGGATATTAGATACTAGATGGGTTGCTCGTTATGTTTGATATAAGAGATAGAACGTATGTTATAGCCATGAGCTTATCGATATGCTCCATTAAAATATTCAACATACCTCCCGCACGGGAGCTACTGCGTATATAGAAATATCTGCGTAGCTGCTGAATTACTGATTTGATGAACATGACTATGAATAAATATTACATAATATGCATTATTTTTTAATTCTTAAACAGTTTAATTCAACTTACATGAAAGCCTCAGGATTCACATAGCTGATGTTATTCCCCGATAAATCAATATCGATCAAATACTCCAGTCCCTGGAACGCATCCTTCTCGACTCTCGTCAGCTTGTTATGAGCTATCTGAAGTCTCCTCATTTTGATCTCGCTGGGAAAGTGATGGAGAGATGTTATGTTGTTTCCATTCAGATCGAGAATATAGACGCTGAGGCTCAACTCATCGTATGGCACTTCGGTGAGATTGCTTTCGGAGCAGTCGGTGACCCAATTAATCCTGAAGTAATGACAGTCGCACTCGTCAGGGCATTCCAGCTCGAAGCTGTCGCCGTTGAAACTGTGACCAATTTGGACCGCGACGAGCGTTAGGAGGATGGTAGATAGGACGGTCATCTTGACGTTTCAATGTTTCTTCAAACCCATATTACTGAACCTGGAATAAAATAATATTGTGGATTAGGAATATTCATAGATCATTCGTTACCTATTCAGACTTAAAAGGACTAGAATATCATGTAACCTGTACCCATTAAATTGCAATTCTTGGTTATTTATGACATTCTATTTTCGCAATGCAATCTTACAATCTAGACCTCGAAGTTTATCCTTATTTAGCCGAGCGAATATTATTTTAAACTCTAAAATCTGAATACATAGTGTTTACAATCCTGCGAGTAATTCGAGAGAATGGTAGGACAATAACAGTAATGGCCGCCATCCTGTAAGACGATCGTTTCCCGCCAGAATTTTCCAGAAGCTCTCTGTGATTAGGTCACGCATGCTGTCCAATGATGTCGTCATACGATAAAGTAATCCCTACTTTATATCCCGGGATTATTGATTGCTTTATTGGCTGTCTGAGTGGCTTAAATGATAACAAAAACCTCTGTTTTTTCTATCATATATGTCACCATTCACTACATCACTGCGAAGTAGGAAAAGGAAATTTTAACTTGTAATCCGATACGAATATTTTGCGTTAATACGTACTGTTCTAAAGGTACGATTCCACCAAAATAGTGTTACTAGAACATATTTTGTTAGCCAACATTTTTTTCAGAATGCCAGCTGTGCCAATTTGTATGTGTTCCAATTTGTTAATGTTGCGGTAGCGAGTCCACCGGAACAAACATCTGTTACGCACAATGTTAAAAAACAGTTCAGAACACCGGTGGAATCGCACCTTAAGATATTGAAACTGACGGGGTGGAATTTAGTTAGACATGACGATGTCATCGGCATCAATTTCATTTAAACTACGATGTAGAATACTCTAGATAGAGTGTACGTAGGCGTGACTTAGTCATAAATAAACTTCCTAGAATTCATCGCGTTATTTATAAACAACGAAGGAAAAGCCTGTAATAATCGCGTGAGATTCTCCGGTGACGTTACGCTTCAGTTGGATTAACATACATACGCGAACGGCCTTGATAAACTGACGAAGGTGATATTGTTGTGTCTGAAGGCCGATGGTGGTTGATGATAGCGGGAGTAATGTTGGAATTAAAGCAGTGGTCATAGCCTTTTCAATGTCACTACCCCTGTGAACAAGTATTGGAATTGCGTTTACCAATAGCTAATTTAAAATAATTAAAACCACACAAATTCGAACGAAAATATGATAATATGAGAGCGCCGTGCTACCGTTTACCGCACTATTATTTTGTTTATTGCTATTTTAATACTATTTCGTGCCATCCCGCGTTACCCCCCTAGAATCTCCGTTTTACCCCTACGGGGGTAATTACCCCCAGGTTAGGAACCACTGAATTAAAGGGACTCAAATATAATTATTCTCTAAAATACCCACATTTGTTATGAAAAATCTGTAATCCAACAACGTAAATTTATATACCTAGCATAATTATGCCGGGATATTATTAGGAATCTATGTGCGTAATTGTGAGTTTGTGTATTTCTCACAATTACGCACATAGACTAGCAGAATCATGACTACCTTTAGGCCCAAAATATGCCCTGTTATACCTAAGCGAAAATAAGTAATAGGCAGATTTCGATTATATTTATTTTGTACATTGTATATACTTATTTATTAGAGTACCTAAGTAAGGATTCTGACGATATTAACGTTTCTGTAGAGTAAGTGAGAATTGCATGTGTTTTTACAAGGTTTATGTTCAATATGTTCGTAATGGTTTGTATACACAGTCCAGTTATAAATGTCTGCACAAATACACAGTATACAAATGTTGCCCCTACATAGTAGGTGCCTACGTTGCATTTAGTATGCAAAAGTCTATATCTACGTAGTTCAGTACCTACGTTGCATGTAGGTACACGGTACACATTGTACCACGTTTAACAACAGATTAAATAGACTTTTACTAGCGCCCTATAAATAGAAAGAGTGATTTATATTTGTTTAAAACAAATTAGGCAGTTGTTGTTATCTCTCCGATGTGGAATTGACACGGAGGCTTTGAAACCAGTGAAACCTATGTCTATAAATATAGGGCAGAATTTCAAAGTAGGCTGTCGGGGTTTCCCTCTGATAGAGAATCGGTCTCCAACACTGTTACCCACCTAGTACCTTAAATATTATGTTATATTATTAAAGATATAAATATGTTTGGCATTTACAAGGGAGGCTATGGAAACACTATCGCGCTGGATACCTAGGTGTTATTCTAGAAGAGCTTCGGGTTCCTTCTTTGATATCTATTTCTATATTATAATTCGTAACATAATTGCTATTAAAATAATCGGAACAATGAGTATCACTCACAGGGTGGACACAGACTTGAGATTATTAAGGGATACTAGAAATTATTTCTTTATATTAATATTATAATTTAAGATCTTTAATAAACTAATTTCATTGGATACTAGGTACGTCATGGCTCACGGTTCACAAATTCTTTTTTTTTCTTATGTTTAAAAAAAAGTAGATACACTTTTATTCATCCCGACGCGGTTTCTGCTACTTTAGAGCAAACCGCGTCACGTAAGTTACTTGAGAATTGAGATGGACTTGAGGGTCACCTCAGATGCACCTGGCGGACACCTGTCAAGATGTCTTTTCGTTTCAGTTATTCAAACTACTCTCAAAGAACCCAGTGTGGATTAACTTTAAAAACTTTGTCCTGATGATTCGCTCTATAAATGAATGAATAACAGAATCTCAGGGTGGTTAATTATCTAAAAGATTGGAACAGCGAAACGGGTAAGAAACTAAAGCCTCAATGAAAATTTATATGTAGGTAAATATAGTATGTAAGTCGTCCTTGCATAGTACCGGTCAGCGGAGGTCGGGTAACCTCGCCCTTACAATGAAACAATTATTATTATAATATGTAGGTTGGTTAACTTTGATGTGTAACTTTAGATACAGCAAGAATATAGACTATGTCCCATACTACCACTATTGCACATTCTTATGCACACGCTCACATTCCAGACATTCCAGTAAACCCATTAAATGAGGCTGAGCCCATTAAGTTACGGGTTACGGGTATAATAAGGCATAATATCTAATATGTTTGTCGGAGTGCTCCTTAATTTGGGTGAAACTCCAGTCCCTTATGAGGGAGACCGGTAGATCGTAAGAGGGGTTTTAAGTCAGATCCGGGACATTCCCTTTCATAGCGGCTGACAGCAGTACGCAGGTGGTTTTAACTGGTACACTCCCAAGGGAAATCCCCTTGGGATGGGCATCAAGTTTTGACCTTGCCTTAAAAAAAAAGGTAAAGTCTGGGTACATAGTTGGTAAATACCACCCCTGTCAGTGATATTCTATATTTAAATACCTTAATTTAAAAGTGATTACAGTAGGCCAAGCAAGAACGTGTGATAGCTCCGTAAAATCAAGTTATCGAATGATATGATTGTAATGTGAAAAGCTTGACAGCGCCAATACAATGGACATTCGAAAACTTTGCTTTACGGAGCTTTTAAATGTTCCTGTTATAATTTTTTTTTGTAGGGATAAAAAACAACTAAAACACTAATTAAACGTGTATGTAGGTATTGGTAGCTATCCAGCGCCTAGAGTGTTTCCATATTATTTTTCCTGGTAAGATTGAAAATAATTATTTATATTCTTTCGTAATATAATATCGAGTACCTATACAGTAGTTAGGTAACACAAACTCCGTAGTACGTAATGCCCTCGACAGCCTACTCTGACTTTCAGCTCTATATTCAATGAATTTGTATTGCGTTAAAAACTTTTCACTGCGAACACTCTGGTTACGACAGTTTTTGTTTGTCTTCGCCATTTTAAATGTTTTTTAAATTAAATGATATTATAGAGTTATTTTATTTAGTCCAACTCGCACTTGTCCGATTTTTTGTTACTGCAAGGAATATGTAAATGAAAAATACATTCCGTCTTAAGTATTCGCGTGGCCTATACTTTCTTCTTTAATAACGGCAACAGGCTAACAGCTCACACTAATGAGCACCGCTCCTCACTCCATAGAGTTTGTGCACTGACACACAAACAGCGGGACCCCACACTTGAAAACACCCCAGCTTCCCAACACAGCTTTGTAGGTCACACCGAATAGTCTAGTATGTACCTACTTAATACTTATATTATAAAAAAGTACTTAACCTACTATCATTTTTTATTACATGATTATTGCACGTATTAGGCTAGATGTTTGCTAAATACTAGGTGACTTAAATACATTACACAGCTTTTTAGCCGATTTCCAATAGATTCCGATTTTTATATTGTTTGGCGTTCCTATAATATGAAACCGAAGAGTTTGTTCTTTTGTTTGAACGGGTTAATCTCGAGAACTACCTACTGATCAGATATGATTTAAAAAAAATCAGTGTTGGTTAGTCCATGGATATATAAAGGCATAGAGCCTTCCTGTGACCTGTCTCTGTCGCTGCTCCTTTATGTAAGTATATTGAAAATCGGGGGGGGGGGGGGGGGGGGTGGGGGTTTATTTGACTATTTTAAGCGGACAATATAATTTTTGTTGCACAGGTACGATCAACTATGCAATACCTACCTACTCCTCTGTTGGTGGGCCGATTTTTTAACTTTTGAATTAAACAACAAGTTAATGTTAATTCTTGGAAGTACATACTAAGGTATGTTAATAATATTGGTCATTAATTTTATTTTAATCATCGCGTTGATCGAACAAAATCTTTTTGTTTTGTGCCTTGGTGATCCTATCAATTAATATGACTCACCGAGAAAGGTTTAAAGGTTCGAAATTCGATTTTAATAAATGAGGTGTCTCGAATAGCTAATCCAAATAATAATACATAGGCTTTATAAACGTAGTTAGTTAATTATTAGTTTCTATTATTGTGTTTCGATATAAACCCTTAGGAAACTTATTTAGTTATGGTAGAGAATGGTAGAACGAAAGAACATCATTTCAGGGAAGAGCGGGCCAACGAAGAGACTAATTCAAAGATTATGACCATTGTAAATGGTTAACTTAAGTGGCTTTTTAGCATCGTACTTGCGTAGGTAGGTAGGTACCTACTGGGTATTTCTAATTTATTCGCATTATAGTCAACATTACTTTAATGTTTTTTAACCGACTAACTCCCAAAAGGTAGTAAGTCCTTAAAAACACAACATTGTTTGTAATTGTGCGTCGTGACTTGAGTTTATTAATAGAAATAATATCCATGAATCGACGATCAAATCTAATCTTAATCCGTAAATACTCTACATAAGTAAGGTACACTATGAAAACAGTAGCTGTTATATAGGATTCATTCACCGTGTAAACACTGAGAAAAACTATTGCGCATTCTTTCTTATCAAACGTATAGCAAATTAATGACTCATTGAAAATATTGAAACACGTCTTTCGTGCAACAATTATAATCGTGTTTAAACTACAATAATATTTTGCCGGCGCAGCGCATTAAATATAAATAAACAACTTACATGAGACGATCGTACGTGCTGTGCGGGAGGACTTACACTCTATACTGGGCTGAGGAGGACTGAGGTAGGTAGTGCTGTGACATTTTAAATTAAGCCGCACACAGCACGCTAGGGCTGTGTCAGGTAAACCCTTAGTGAACCATAAAAGTAAAGATAAACGATCTGATTTAATATGTATCACTTGTGAGACAAATATTATGCCATTGCCAAGTCTACTTATTTGTTTAAAACATGAAAGATTATTAATATCTGATGATGATTATTATCACTAGGTATATGATGTCGTTAGACCGACCGACTAACCCCTACTTGGCATAACATGTATCTCACAACTGTTTGCGCTAGAAGAACTAAGTAGGTAGCGAGACTTGGCACTTTTTACAAGTTATGTTTTTGATGGGATATCATAATATACTTAACAACAACATAATTACGTCTGTTGATTCAAACATAAATTAATATTATATTATTAAGTGCGCTGCGCCGCACTGGCAAAAGGACTTTTAATGTAGTGCATATAGGGCTGCCATCTCTAAAACCTGCCTTCTAGGACCAGAAGCGTAATTTCCCCGGATTTTGGAGCTTTCACCCCGGACATTTCAATACTTTATTGAATAAACATACATCTTGATTAAAACTTTGGGGGCACGGGCAAGTTTTAGTCCGGGTTTTACCCGGACTACGACTTAAACCCCGCCCGGACGCTCCCCGGACGGCTTTCAAACTAGGACAGATCCGGGGAAACCCGGACCTACCCTAATTGTTACCTTTTGTTTCATTTCATTAAACATTATAGAGGCCTTTTTTAATACACACTAATAAGAAATAGTAAAATTTGCCCCAGGTTCGCGTTTTATGATAAACTAGCTGACCCTTGCCCACTTCGTTGAGCATAAAAAGAGTTTATGATGAAATTCAACTAAAAAAAAACAACGTGGAACCCGCAACGCGGGAACCCGAAACCCGAAACGCGGGAACCCGCAACGCGGGAACCTGGAACCCGCAACGCGAGAACCCGGACCCGCAACGCGGGAACCCGGAACCCGCAACGCGGGAACCCGAAACCCGCAACGCGGAACCCGCAACGCGGGAACCCGGACCCGCAACGCGGGAACCCGGAACCCGCAACGCGGGAACCCTGAACCTGCAACGCGGGAACCCTGAACCCGCAACGTGGGAACACGAAACCCGCAACGCGAGAACCCGGAACCCGCAACGCGGAACCCGCAGCGCGAGAACCCGGAACCCGCAACGCGGAACCCGGAACCCGGAACCCGCAACGCGGGAACCCGGAACCCGCAACGCGGGAACCCGGAACCCGCAACGCGGAACCCGGAACCCGCAACGCGAGAACCTGAAACCGGAAACGCGGGAACCCGCAACGCGAGAACCCGGACCCGCAACGTGGGAACCCGAAACCCGCAACGCGGGAACCCGGACCAGCAACGCGGGAACCCGGAACCCGCAACGCGGGAACCTGGAACCCGCAACGCAGAACCCGCGGCATAGGAACCTAAAACCCGCAACGCGGGAACCCGGAACCCGCAACGCGGAACCCGGAACCCGCAACGCGGGAACCCGAAACCGGAAACGCGGGAACCCGCAACGCGAGAACCCGGACCCGCAACGCGGGAACCCGAAACCCGCAACGCGGAACCCGCAACGCGGGAACCCGGACCAGCAACGCGGGAACCCGGAACCCGCAACGCGGAAACCCGGAACCCGCAACGCGGAACCCACAACGCGAAACCCTAACGCAGAACCCGCAACGTTCACGGAAACGCTGTCAAATGGAATAAATAGTATCCTTTGTCCGTCTACTTGCGCTACTTCCTCACCAATTTTCAGCCATATCGATAAAGCAGTTCTTGAGTTATAAATAATTTAACTAACACGACTTACTTTTATACATATAGATGTATAGATTACTCCTACTAACATAAGCTAAGCCCGGTGAATGCTCCCGTCACAGTCAGTCCAGCCAATTCGGTGATCATTAGTTAGATGACGATGATGATGGTGATGAAAAGTAGCCTAAATTAATCCTTATAACTTTAGCTATCTACCAGTGAAAGTCTCGTTAAAATCGGTCCAGCCGTTCCAGAGATTAGCCGGAGCAAAGAGACACGCTGACAGACATTTTTTTTTTAAATTACATTTTCGTTTTCAGTAAATATCGTTGCCAATGCAAAAAAAAGCAGAAGATATCGTTTAAAATGTCATATGCATTTAGAAAAACGTTGCTAATTGAAAGTTACATACTGACACTTCAATTTTATTTATTTGTATAGATGTATAGATTTGGAAAACTTCCCCAATCTTCGCGTTTTCACTGACGCGGAGCGGGGCGCTTATGAACTTAGTGGTTCCCAAGCGGAGTGGAGCAGAGATTTCGAGCATAGTGATTGGTCAATTCGGGTACCGCAAGCTCCTGTCCGCCTCGCCCCGCGTCAATGGAAACGCAGCCAAACGTCTATAACGTCTAATGGTCGTCATGGTAACCACGTTGTTTACAAATGAAAACAAAAATTATGAAATGCTATACATACCGTATTTATATCAGCTTAAACTATTTGGATTCATATTTTTGTTAACCCTAATAATTTTATTAATCCAAATAGTTTAAGCTGATATAAAAACGGTATTTATAGCATTTCATAATTTTTATTTTCCATTTGTAAATAATGATGTTGCCATGACAGCCGTGTCATATAAACTGCCAACGACGTGAATCGATCGAGCCCAGGTTCAAACCCCGCGTTACCATCACGTATTTTCTTCTTTTTTCTAATTTTCTGCTTATTTTTTTCAACATTTTCTTTCATAATAACCTTTTCGTGACAATAACGAACATACCGTAAAAAAAATTGCGAAATTGGTCAAGCCGTTGTCGAAGCGCACACGATGTAAGAAATTTTGGAGGTCGTTTTTTTACACTTTGGGCTACATTTTTGGGGTTTTAGTAAGGAACCCTACTTTTTTTAAACATATAATATAGCCTATGTTCAGCGCTAGGAATGTAGCTTTCCAACGGTGAAAGAATTTTTCATATTGGTTCAGTGGTTTCAGAGCCTATTCCATTCAAACAAACAAACAAACAAACAAACAAACAAACAAACAAACAAACAATCAAACGTTACCTCTTTATAATATTAGTATAGATTATCGCCCCGCGCCTATAGAGTAGATTACGCGAAAGTGAGCTCCTCTTTTCACTCAGTATTGGTTATCTCACAGGGTTATCTCAAATCTACCATTTAGCAATAGGAATATTGGGCTAATAATATTACACTCAGCACGTTTCAAGTGCTTTTAGATATAGCTTTATTGCTAATAAAAATTGGATACCGACTACCCAATATTCATAATTTGGGCCTATGCCAATTATTTTTACTCTTTTTATATAATGCAGAAATACCTAACTGCGGCCTGAAAGACCACAGATTAAGTATTAGTTACCTGAAAGACTCACTTGGTCTTGTGCACTCTAGCCAAAGATTATTATTAACTCTAGCTTCTTTTATCAGGTATCTTGTAAACAAAAACTATATGTCATGAATGTGACAGTGTGTTCCTTTAAGCGCTTCTTTTACTCTGAACGCTATCGTTTCTAACAAACTTTACTGCTAGTGGAACGACTGACAGATGTCAAAATTTAACATTTCCTTTTTACTCATAAATTCTATTTATATTTTAAATTAACAATAATAACTACATTATAAAAGAATCTAGAATAAATTTGCTCGATCCATAACTTAAAAATAACATCGAGATCAGAGAAATCTGTGAAATCTAAGTAAACGTCAAAACATTGATAGTAAACAAGATGGGATCATTCTGAGCGTTTTGAACAGTTTTTGACAGCTGACAGCTGCGTGTGGAACACTAGTCAAAACAGTTCAAAACGATCTGTTTCTATAAAATGCTAATGGAACTCTAATCTGAACGAAAAAAACGTTATTTTCGTTTAATAACAGGTACTGGAACACATTCCCCGTATTCCAGATGCAGCTGTCAGCTGTCAAAAACTGTTCAAAACGCTCAGAATGATCACGCCATTTTGCTTATTTTTACCCATCTTGTTTTTGACGTTTACTTAGATTTCAGAGATTTCACTGATCTCGATGTTATTTTTAAATTATGGATCGAGCAAATTTATTCTAGATTCTTTTTTAATGTAGTTATTATTGTTAATTTAAAATATAAATAGAATTACTAGGAAATGTTAAATTTTGTCAGTCAGTCGTTCCACTAGCATTATGAATGATCTGAGCGTTCAGAGTAAAAAGAGCGCCTAAAGGAACACGCCCAGGGTGAACAGAAAGAACAAGAAGAAGTGAATTGTCAAAGTCAATATAAATTTCCACAAATTCGATTATTTCCCGGATAAACGTCAAAAGTGAAAACAAAACAAGGAATTTGCGAATTTATTTTTCTGAATAATGTAAAATTATAACAATTCGATTATAAGTTTTGTAACAATGGCTAATGTTGAATCTATATCCACCGAAGAGGAATCTTTGAGAAATGTTTTTGACCATGCAATGAAACTTTTTGATAAAATAGAAAATGGAAAAGAAGCAACTAACAGTGATGATGTACAGGTAATTTATTTTTGATTTAGGTTTATAAGAATATTTCGATATTTTTTGGTATCACGATAAAAAGCATTGCGTTTTCTCTGTTTCAGATGACTATCAAATTAGCAATTTCAAAGTTCGAAAAAGCTACTAACCTAGTTTCGTTTGCGGGGTTTTTCAGTCGAAATGAGTCGTTGGACGAATTACCTACAGAAACATTAGAGTACCTCTTGTTACCAGCTCTGTTGGGTACCTTACATTTAAAGTTATGTGGACAACCAAGAAAAGATGTTATTAATATTGCAGATATATACTTCAGGTAAGTGAAATATTATATTAAAGGCATTTTTTACAGTTTTGTTAAAATGTTTGCAAAAAATATAAATTGTGCATTAATCATAAATTAGTAGCATAAGTTGTTATGAGGTTATTGAAATGATCAAGCATTGATAGTGTCTACGTAAACCTGCACTTTGTTATTATATTAAATATATACTTATTCTTGTTTTACTAATTTCATATCCAAATTTATTATTACAGGGACTTTTTACAAAGATGTAAGGACTATGGTGTAACAGATGTTGAAATACCAAAAGTAACAGAAACTAGTGCCAGTAATCAAAGTAATAGTAGCAGGCCACAAACAAATGCTGACAAAATAACAGTTATGGTAAGAACAACACAACAACAATATAGCTTCTATTTTTACCAAAACCAGACTTATAGGTCCACAAGTGTTTATTCCGGAATTTGAATATACGTATTATAGTATGAGTATATTCTGATCAAATACAATTTAATGTGTTTGTAAAAAAGTTCAGTGTGTGTGTTATCATTTTCTATGCAATAACAAATAATCCATAAATTTAGCTGAAATTATTAATTTTGTTTATAAAAAGTTAAAATACAGATCTTATTAGAGTATATCCAGATATTCAAAAATATCAATTCAATTATTCTTTAGTTTGTGTCTTAATTTTAAATGCGTGTTGCCAATGTTTGTTATTTATAATTTCAGGTGTCCTCAAGAGAAGCTAAACTAAAGAGGTACAAGGAGACGAAGGAATTAAAAGAGAAATTGAGTACTCTCACTAAAGCCATGGCGTCTCCAAATGCGGATGATGAGACCAAAAGACAGTACTTCACCACACTACTGCTGAACTATGTGAACCAAGCAATTGACGAGTTGAATAGTATTGAAGAGGAAAAACTTATTCTGGAGTACATGTCCAAACATGCTGGAGGTTTGTTAATTGAATTACTTCTTTAACACATATTTTTGTGTATCCGAAGATTTCAAGAACATGAAAACTTTTTTATATCTTCAAATGCGTCATTAATTTTGTTTTTATAGTGTGTCTGATTATATAACAAAAATTCCTCTATGTTAAAACTAGGGGAGAAACCTTTGTCAGTAGGTTCTACAAATTTAATCTTACAATATTAGTTTTTAAAGTGTCTCAATATGTTTATAGTTTATACCGTACAGTAGCCATACTAGAATATATTTTCCAAATATTTTGTTGTGGTATATTTCAGAGCCGAAGCCCAAACGCGACCGCGCGCCGCTCAAGCCAGTCATCATAACTCGTGATGCTGTACAGAAAGCAGTGTACGGGCTGGGCTACCCCGGGCTGCCTACCATGACGGTTGAGGAGTTTTACGACAAGCGAGTGAGGGATGGCATGTGAGTAGATATTGGATATACTTACAGGGTGTAAAAAGAGCAGTCACTATAACTTTGCGATACGATTATACTACCTTTCCTCATTTTGGACATGTATTTTTTTTATTATTTTTTTGACAAAAACTTAAAAAAAAAAAAAAATTACTATTCACCATTTCTTGTTTTTTGGGCGCAAAAATAACAATAAAGCAAAAAAAAATTTTTTTTTTTTAAAATTTTTGTCAAAAAGAAAAGAAAAAAAAAACTTAAATTTCTAGAATGAGAAAAGGTAGTATAATCATATCCCAAAGTTATAGTGACTGTTCTTTTTACACCCGTTTTATGAGCTTAGATATTTACATCTTGCTCTTGGACATACAGTAACTAATTGTATTAGCGGAATTTTCAAATTTCAATATTGTAGAAAAATAAAAAAGTTTTTATTCAAAAACATAGTTTGTTTTTTTTAAGGTTAATTTTCAAAATAAATTTAAAATTGCCACCAGTTTGGAACCCTCCAGCCAGAAGAACTATAGTAAAAAAACTTGCACAAGTGCCACATTTTATCAAGCTTAAGGGCGTGTTTCACCAAGCAATGTTAAAGTTAACGCCATGTTAAATATCATGTTATCCCTCTCGTATTTCCTGTCAATGAACGAGATGGCATGGTATTTTAACATGGCGTTAACTTTAACATTGCTTGGTGAAACACGGCCTTAAGATCTAAGATATTGGTTTATTAAAGTAGTTCTAAATTTTCAATCAGGGGGTTATTCTCAATTCTTAATTGACTCAGATGCGAAAATTTCCGACAACACTTTCCTAGAGGAAAGCGTTTATTGGCTGTTGTGGACAGTTACCCCCGGCAACATCAAAATTTGGTGGGGGAGTCTTATCTAGTAGTGGATGTCTCAGAGCTCTTACACACGACATTTCAACTTCGTATATCAGCGGCAGCCGTCGTCTGCTCTCTTAGTATAGGAGTCAGTGTCAAGTGTCGCTATAGGTGACTGGTGCCGTCGACGCGTTAACAATTGCTGCCGACGCGCGTCGACGGCTGCCGTTTAGATCATTATCTTGAGATTTATCAAAAAAAAAAATTTTGGAATCACCAACTCCACAAACTTTATTCTTGCTATCTCCATTAGCTACATCAATCGAGAATTCCGTCCAAGAAGTTATTGGACGTCTCACCAAAATGAAGCTACTCAAGAAAAATTTGCTTGATACTAATCAAGTGAAAATAATGTATGGGGGAACCCTAACTATTGGGACATGCCGCGCGTGTGTAAGAGCTCTTAGCTGAAACGTCGATATTATTCTTCAATTTTCATATCAGTAACACAGTTATCTTTTTCAGATTTCCGTCTGCAGCGAACATACCGCACACCACCATACAGAGCAGCGAGTTAGATGAAGATGAAGATGAGGAGGCTAGAAAGGTGATTCAAATCAAATATTTTCAATCAGAACGAATTTAAAAAATCTGAGTATCATGTCCATATGACTACCAGTAAAAACCGGCCAGACTATCGTAACTCTGAATAGATAATAGATTAGTAGAAATATACATACATACAATCACGCCTCTTTCCCGTAGGGGTAGGCAGAGACCACTTCCTTCCACTTGCTACGATCCTTACACACTTGTTTCGCTTCGTCCACTTTCATTATTCTCTTCATACACGCTCTTCGGTTTAGGGTACTCTTGACCTGGCCTTTTTTCAAGACGTCTCTAATTTGGTCTTGAATCGTCCGCCTAGGTCTACCCCTTCCCACACTTCCATTAACACTCGCCTTATACACTTTTTTCGTCAATCGTTCGTCATTCATTCTCTCGACATGACCAAACCATCTCAGCATACCTTTCTCAATTTTTGTCACTACATCTTCATTCAGACCACAACGTTTCCTTATCTCGCTATTTCTTATCCTGTCATTCAGTTTAACTCCTACCATACTTCTCAACGCTCTCATCTCAACTGCATTTATTCTGCTTTCATGTTTCTTCTGCCATACCCAACTTTCACTTCCGTACGTGAGTGTCGGAACCAACACCCCCTCATGCACAGCCAAACGAGCCTTGTTAGACATCTTCCGACTGTTCATAAAGGAGTGCAAAGCTCCATTCACCATGTTTCCTGCATTCACTCGTCTTTCAATATCACTCTCACATTTTCCATCTCTTGTAAACTTTGAACCCAGATACACAAACTCATTCACCTGTTCAATTTGTTCATCTCCAATCACTATATTGCAGTCTGTCACTGCCTCATCTCTTTCAAACACCATCACTTTCGTCTTCTTTACATTTATCTTCATTCCCTTTCTAACAAAAGCTCCACTCATAACAGTTATCATCTCCTGCAACTCCTCGGCCGAAGACGCAAGTAATACTTGGTCATCAGCATAGAGAAAACATTTGACGAGTAACTCATTCAAGTAGAAATATACTCAGCTCAAATGAACGTCAACATTAGTATAAATTAACTTTTTTATTTATTTATTTAACAATTTATTGTACACAAGAAACACTTAACAATAGTACAAATTACAGAGAAAGACGACACAAGGGTACTGCTTATTTCTGAAAGAAATTTCTTCCAGCATCCCTACGGAAGAGATATGGGATAAAATATATCAGACAGAGCGTTAAATTAATGTGCAATGCAACAGTTTTACATTGGTCTGTCTACATAGTTTCCCTCATAGTGTATTGCTTTTTAATTTCTTTAGGCGCACAATTTTCCTTTAACATCTAGGTACCGATTCCAAGTTTTTACATTGCACTGTAATTATATCGTCGACTTACTATTACTTCGACTAACGTGTTTGGGTTACTCTTCGTTTAGATCCAACTTAAATTATAAACGTAAATAAAAACAATAAGAGAGTCCAAAATATAGCATTTACGTTTTTATTTTTAATGACAAAATGACAAAGTGACAAGTTTACATAAGGAGGCGGTTATATGTATCTTTTTTTGTTTGTATTTTCGAACGAAAGAAAAGTTTTATATTGATGATGATGTTAGGAGCGGCTGGTAGAAGATGATGATGAGGAGGAGCGGCAGCGGCAGCGCAGCATGGACGAGTACAAGGACGACCACCGCCGCGGCTGGGGCAACCGCCACAACCGCAGCTGAGCGCACCGCAGCGGTGCTGGCGCGGTATGCACACACCCGTATACACCAGCGCGTCGTGAAAACAAATCTGTGTGTGCGTAAATTTATGTTACGAGTATTTATAATAAACTGAGGTTCACAACTGTTTAAGGTATTTTATTTTTCTTGTAAGTTCAAGAGGCGAGAAGTTCCGCGGAAATGTGGAACTCAAGATATATTTTATGTGGGAGGTACAGTGTAGACATGGGCGCCGAGCAAAATTTTTCGACAGCGGCGCGCCGACATACGAGTATCATGGTAGGCGTGGATACGGTCTTTGGAACGTTTATGATCGTAGGTACTATCAAGTAATAGAAATAATACACGGTCATTTGGCGAGCCGGTAGTAGGAATTGTCAGCATTTTCATGGAAAAAACGCCACTTCAGTACGTACTGACACGAAAAGAGTTATGCCGCTGGCGTAGATCAGCAATACAGGTTATGCATAGGCTCCACGAATTTCTGATGGCATCGGTATGAATGTGTAAATAGTACTATACCGACAATACATTTTATAAGTCAAATCCGGTAATTTGTATGTACTTTCGTTACATTTTATACAGTTATACAGTTTCCGAGACGAACATATCGTCTCGGAAACTGCTGGGTGCTATGATTCCTTGTAGATACTTCGTCACTATTCTCACTTTTTCCTGTCCGCTTCACGTGAAATGGCCTGGGTATGACGCGGACAACTGCGGACTGCCCATCGTCATCAGCTATGACGTCCATCCTGTATAGCATCCCAAAAAGCATGGGGGGTAGTTGCCTATACTCGACACGTTTGGCAGGCGGATTGGCGAGGACGGTATTCTGGGCGGCGATTCTCAGGCTTAAACTTGAACTTAGTTTCGAATATTGGTATATCCCGCTCGCACGCGCGCTAAATCTCATTTGCATGAGCGGATGGGACAGACCGATAGTAAAAACTAAGTTCGAGGCCTGAGCATTAGGGTCCATTTCCGGATATATATTTCCTCTGTCGCCCTTAACGACACCAACGGCGATGGTTTCTACTAATGGGCGGGCTTCTACTTCAACTACATTGCCATAAACACGTTTGTCGACGAGCGTACGTGATTACTTAACATTCATATCACACGCAACTATTTTACGGATTCTATGACTTTAGGTTTGTTTACGGAAATGGCGACAGGTTTTTGTAGGCAAATTAGTTTTTATGGCACGAAAACCCACTAGTTGCGAGACTGGCTTTCTCGCCCGGGGGCGCGCGTGAAAACGAAAGTACCACGTGTAATGAGCTTACATCATCGTAATACACTTTTCGCAAATTAGTGCGTAGAACGAAAGTGAATAGTTGTTACGTCTTAGGGTCATTTCACGCCAAGATTTATCGAAATTAAAGCATACACCCATATGTCTACAACGTAATCGTTTCCGAGATAAAAAGAAGACACTCTGCACGTCCTACGCTTTTTTTATCTCTGATTATTTCACATACACATCACATATGGTTGAATTATTATTTTTATTGAGAATTATTGCTATATTTCGTTTACAGGATTTCATCTACTTACTAGTATGAATTGACACATCACACCAAAACAGAACAAAGAGATGGGGTTCTGCAAATTTAAGTACTTAAAACTTTATTCACTTCGTATGAAGATACACGTTTCATCGCAAGAGTTACAGTGCAGCTGGAAATTCGAAATTCGAACGTGTATGACGCATTTCCGAAGAAATTCCATAAATGAAGCTACGGGGGATCGTGTAATAAATAAAGCGCGTTTTCTATCGGCGATCATATATCACGACGATGTAGGCCACTGTGAACCAGCTTCCTACAGTTTTTATTGCAAGTGTCGCGTGCGGAAGCCGCGCCCGCGTGTTCCGCTGATACTGAGACGATGACAAGTAGGTAGATGTAACACCTTGTAAACCTACTACCTTCACCTTTTTAACCGATTTCCAAAAAAAGGAGGAGGTTCTCAATTCAACCGGTTTTTTATGTGTGTACACCGATTACTCTGAGGCTAATGATCCAATTTTCGTGATTCTTTTTTTATTTGACGCAGAATCGCTCCCATTTGGTTTATAAAAATTTTACATAGTTTGGCGCTGTACTTTTTATTTTATGAATATATTTAACCAAAATTTGTATCGTATCAACATTTGTCGATATATTTTTTATGTCAATGATCTGTCTGTCAGTCTGTCTGTAGCATCGTTGCTACAAAACGGATTTATCTTTTACTTTGACTTTGAAACTAAAAAAAAACTACATAAAAAAAAAACCGACTTCAATAACTGAAAAGCATTATGCTTTTTAGTTTTTGAGGTCGTTTTTTAAACTCATAGTAGGTATATGATCTAAGCTGTAAGCATTCGGCTGCCACATGTGTTGAATGCTACTTCTTGTCAATGCTCGCCGTGAGGAAGATTTGTATGCCATCGAATTAGTTACCATTGTTCGCCGCTGGGGCGCTGCGCGCTAATTCTTCGCGGATATTTTCACAGTTCCAAGGGACAGTAGACCTGAGTAGATAATTGATATGAATTTTAGCATGATACCTCCACCTGACGGCCAGGCAGACGGCCAGGCAGACGGACAATAAAGTGATCCTATAAAAGTATTTTATTTAGTAATTTATTTAACTGTTTTTCCTTTTAGGTACGGAAAATATTTATTACCAACAACAGTCAAAAGCTCGCATAAAATCCGCAAATATATATCGATACCTGTACGGGGCGGCAGCGGCGGCGGCGCGGGTGCGGTACTCGTTACTTGCCTCCACGCCGCTGTTTTCGAGAACCGTTCCATTTGATTTTATGTAAAAGATCCTGCCGCTCCCGCGCCGCCGCCGCTCCTGCCCCGCTGCCCGCAAAATTCGAGACTGAGGCCTTAGGAGTAATAGGGTAGTAATACGGAGCACCTATGAGTGCTTGCACTAGGATCAGTGACCACGCATAAATCAATGCGGAATGCGGATCATAGAAAGCCAAAGATCAATAATGGCGTATCATGAAACCTTACAATATACAGGTTGTAAAAAGAACATTCATCATAACTTTAAGATACGCTCTACCTTTCATCATTTTGGAAATGTTTTTTTTGTCAAAAACTAAACTTTTTTTTACTTTTTACAATTTCTTATATTTTGGTCGCAAGATTAATAAAAAAGCAAAAAATGTTTATTTTTGTAAAAATAAATATGATACGCTTATGAGTTATGACGCAGGGAACTCTAGGTTTGATGTATCATGTATGTTAGGATGTTAGATTGTAATGTCTACTCGTTACGTGGTAGGTAGGTGTGTTTGTGTTTTATTATTATTTGATCTATGATTGTGGGTCGTGTAATGATAATTTTACAACACGATAAGGTTGTAATTGCGTTTCATTTCTAGGAACGCTGACATTTTGAGATACCTACCGAACGTTGACCTGTTTTATGTTTGCTCCAAGACCTTACACATCGAAACAAAGAGTATAATTGAATTATATCGGTGGCCATTTTAGACCTGATGATATAGTATGCCTGCCTTCCCTGGTAAATGCGTTATTCAATAGTAAAAAGCCTCGCCTAAATCGCATCAGTGGTTCTTGAGAATCAATCAGTCGCATACAAACATACATACAAAACAAGTAAAACTGATAATCTACGTTTTATAAGTCGGTTAAAAAAAGAACTTCAAACAACATCATTATGTTTATCATAATTATTATAATGGGCGGGTCATTGTCAAGGGTGTCATTGAATTCAGGTGACCGGCTCCTCATTGAAAGTACATCCCGGTAGCAGCGGTCATGGAATGATGCTGATTGTTGTCAGTGCCACAGGTGTTAGACTTAATTGCATTTAGAAACTCCGTATTGCTTTTACAAGACACGATACGATATTTATTATTTTACCTACGTACCCAATACCTATATTCAGACTTATTTTAAGGTCATCATCAGCATTCCAAAGTTGTTGGGACATTTACATAAACGACCTTGAAACGGCTCTAAAACTCGAGAACTAAAGTTCTGTAATCCGTGGGGTGCCAGAGAAAGAATAGCACACATTAACCATCTTTCTCGTGGTTGTCGTAAAAGGCGACTGAGGGAATATAAGTATAATGTACCAAAATATGAAAACTGCGTTCGGCAACCCGCCCGCCAATCGTGGCGAGTATAGGCAAATTCCCCTTATGAAATACTTTGGGGGAGTCTTATGTCCAGTAGTGGAAGTCACAGCTGGAATGATGACGATGATGAATCTGTACCTTGTCGGTCTCTATCGAAGTCATTTCTCGACGGGCTAGGGCTAAACCGGTGGTAGCCTTTTTGTTGACTTTCCGAAAATAGCTTGTTAAGTTTAATTTGGAAATAAAATATTTTGATTTGATTTTATAGGAGAGCTACAGGAATAAGGCTAATACCTCATGGAGAATAAATGAAGAGTCAACGGAATCCTTAAACTAGCCAACTGTATTGAAATAGAGGATAGAGGTTCAAGGATGATAATGGTTGTAAGTTATGCAGCTACCTACCTCACGACGATTACAGTTTGCACGTCCATTTCAAGAACTAGAAATGGCCAGAACATATCGTATCGTAAGCTATAAAGCTGTCCTCATGACTGTCCGAGTGTCCACAGTATAATGGCGCGGGCGCACCGTTAGTGATTTGCATCTCGCGGCTCCACTGTATAGCCTGTAGTCTGTATACAGCTTGTAATTACTGGGCCGGCAGGTTTCTCTCAAAGTGTGCCGGCGATGTATCCTGGACAATACAACGACGAGGTGAATTGGTTACAA
The DNA here is from genome assembly GCA_905187575.2 of Celastrina argiolus. Taxonomy (NCBI): domain Eukaryota; kingdom Metazoa; phylum Arthropoda; class Insecta; order Lepidoptera; family Lycaenidae; genus Celastrina; species Celastrina argiolus. The sequence continues at coordinate 19,474,116 of LR994585.1, forward strand.
TACTGAGTAGGGATGTGACATTTACAAAAATAATCAAATTTTTAATAATCGATTTTTTCGATAGACCAGTAAGTATAAGATCAAACTAAATAATCAAAATAAATTCGATAGACCAGTAAGTATAAGATCAAACGACAAACTCAAAAAAAAGGGGTGTGGAACACAAAAAAAATAATAAACTATAGAAAATGATAATAATAATAATTAATCGCACCTAATGCTGAGCGCGTTTGAGATTAGATCTCTAAATTGTCAATCACAAAGTAAGTCAATTTAATGATTTAGGCCTGTTTCACAATATAATTGTAATCGAATGACTGACTGTACGAGTAGGTTCAAAGGACAACCTGAACAACAGTAGATTGTGGCCCTAAGAATATCTAGTGTGTAGCGTAGTTATTAATAATACGATACGTATTTTTTTTTCCTAATTAGTTACCCTTTTTATTATTAAATATGTATACCTATTTTTTATGTTAGATAGTCTAACGACCGAATATTCACGCGTTACCTAAAAACTATTAGGCTTTCAAGACAGTCCCGCCCCTGTGATAAAGCGACTTACGTTCCAATAATAATCATTATATTATCAAAGATATAGAAGTCTGTGTCCATAATAGCAATAATTGTATGCTATTATATGTGGAATTATGGTTAAGACAACATCCTAGAAAGCAATCCATAGCGGGAAACATAACATAATGCGCGACGGACCGACAGGAAACGGTTTCACCGCACTCCGCCGACGACAGTTCTACTTACTTACCAATGGTAACAACACTGTATACTCGTCTAGGGTAACTTACCATATTACATACCTACTGTTGTTTCAGAAAGAGTTAGTGTTGTCGATCCTCGTTGACTTAAACCTACGAATTACGATACCATATGTATTATACCTTATTTATAAATTACTAGCTGTGCTCACTTCGTTAAGCATATAAATAGTTTTACACAATCCTGAACCCGCAACGCGAATTCATTTTTTATTTTATTTATGGATTTGGAATAAAAAATATTAATCCAAATAGTTTAAACTTATATAAATGCGGTATTTATAGCATTTCACAATTTTATTTTGCAAACAATGACAACCGTATCCTATAGATTGGTAACGACGGAAAAGATCGAGTTCAGGTTCAAACCCCAGTGACTATTACGTTTATTTTCTTTCTTTTTCTAATTTTTTCAAAATATAATATAGCCTATATTCAGCGCTGATCATGTAGCTTTCTAATGAAAAAATAATTATTAAAATCGGTCCAGTACTTTTTGAGTTTATTCGTTACATACAAAAATACAAATCTTTGCTCTTTATAATAATTAGTGTAGATTGGTAACGATGTCTAATATTTCTAGAACTTTGTCATATTCAAAACCTCTTTGAAATGTATGGGGTTGTTTGGGGGAATATAGTCTAGGGTTTTTTATCTATCTGTACTTTATTTACTTACCTAACTGCCCTCAAAGGCTTATTCAAAATACATACATAGAGAAATCAGAGAAGTTAGTACCTATTGTCGATTCTCGTAGACTGCTAGACACCTCGGACGAAGAAAAACGCCATAATATTTCCCATAAAAGTAACAAAAATGCTCCAAACTAGCAGTTTCTTAAAAATATTAAATATACTATAATAGAAAACTCATACTTACAACAAACATTTTTAAGAGGACTATCTATTTATTTTATAAATAACTCAACCAATATCACGTCTGAAGAGGGTTCCGTAGTGCAATCAAAATTAAAAAAAAAACGCCATCTAGGACCTGTAATAGTAAACTTTTAACCCTGTTTTTATAAATTCCTTAGGAAATCTTTAAATTTAAATAAAGCCGTGTCCTACAGATTACTGTTTTGATTTTATTATCATAAGTTTATAAATTGACGTGGTTACTTATTGTTTCGTTAGTTTTGTACGAAGTTTTCCAAGTACTTAGGTACTAAGCGCAGGATAGACTGACATGTTGAAATGATTAGGGTTCCGAGACGTAAACTACAAAACCCTAAAAAGCTACAATCAAGTACCCAATTACACTGACCTTGTGCAGAGTCAAAAAGATTAGAGATAGAGATTCCTTATCATCACGTGAAACATCTCACAGTGTTGCGCCGCCTCTGTTAGCTACTCGTTGTGTTACTCTGTGACTTAGTACTTTCAGTAAGGTGCCATTTTGAATAGAAGTACACTTATGTACTTTCGCCATGCTGCAGTGTGAGGAAGAAGAATCGAAGGTGAGGGTAGTTTGAATTTCATAGTTTAGTATAGCTCTTTTGAGCAGGGTTTCCCAACCTTTTTTCACTGAGACCCCCGTTGGGCCATAAATTGTATTCGGAATATAATATTTTTATTGTAAAATAAGCATCCCTCATTTATTTCCGTACAAAAAGTGATTTGTATCAAAATAAATATTGTCACCTGTCGAAACTTATCTATTAGCGATTGACGAGGCGTCCAGAAATATTTATGATAAAAAAATAATTGAACATATACTTGTAAATACGTACTGGCTGTCATGGTTCAAATAACAAGCGGAATATAATGCGATTTGTCGCGTAACGCGTTATGGTAAGTGAATGATGTGCCAAAACAAAAAAATTATGCTCTACGCGTCTTCACACAATATTCGGCTTGATATATTAACCATGAGAAGTGTCTCATCCACCTTGTATAACAATTTTTCTCGAATTGGATGGTAGAAGGATCTAGAACTTACTCATAAAGCATGATAATTGATAGGTCTGCTTCTGCGCCCTTTACAAGTTCACTCATAACCGCGGGAACAAGCACGCGCCGATCCAACACTCGTTCCGAATCGGACATACGGAACTGATGAACGGTCTGGCATGTTAGCACACTCGTCGTACGACACCGGCAATCCAAACCGCGGACGCATTTTAGTCGTCAGTCTGCGGTCCAAACACCATCCATCAGCGGTTTGGAACCCAGTCCGATTCGTGATTTCGACTTCTGTATGCTGTGCTGCAATAACTAGATTTCAAGGTATAATTAATCCTTAATTAATTTTTGCAATAAATTATTAGATACGTTGCAGATTTCAATCACTAGCTACTACAAACATGTTGTAAATTGTATTGTATTTGTAATCAATTGATCAGATCGAAAAGTTTAATAAGATAGCCTTTATGTAGCACGATACTAACATCGGTCTGTAATTAGTACTTGGTAATACGCGGTATCTTTTTGTCTCCTTTTTTGCTCATTTCCTTCGTCTGTAAGCCAAATTGCTACTCGGAATCCAGTTTGAATATTGCAGCATAATCAATCTTGGTCACGAATATATTAAAACTTTAGTGATTACGAATGTTTAAGGGAAGGGAGTGATTCTAATTCCAGTAAAAATTCCAATAAAAGAATGGCCCCTTGCCGCTTGCGTCAATTGCAGAATAAAATTGGATTCAATAAAATGAATCCTCTGTGGTGTTAGTTTCTTGTGATAAGGGGATGATTTTTTAAAGATGTTGAGGTTGTCTGGAAAAGAGCGCTTTAAGCGATAAGACCGCCTTTGCCCACGTTTTGTAAAATCGTTTTTATTCTTATGTTTGTTTATTTACTGTGTTATATGTGAGCAATAAAGTGTTTTATTATTATTATTTAATTCACAGTGTACGTTATAATTAGGTAATTCATTTGTCCCAAAGTTTAATTTTAATTCATATTTAATTCATTATTACCAAAATATAGCATAATATTAAAGCTTTATTTGAGACACGTAAAAAGTAATGTTTATCTCCTAAACACGGTACATAAGTGAACAATCTCAATGTGTGAGATGTTCACTCACTTGGCGTATTAATGTTTCGCAGATGCTGAGTTATTACAAGATTCTCTCTGAGACAGAAGGTCAAAAACTGTACAATGAGTAATGAGTTAAGAGTTCGTTAGCTCGCTCAAGTTCATTGGTCGCACTTCTGACGCCAACAAAGGTTTTAAATACCTAACGAAAGAAGACATAAAATATTCCATTTTTAAAAACCATATTTTTTATTTAAAAAATTACAATTAGTAAATTATAATATTATAGCCTGCGCTCGTATCGCGATTACGAATATAATATTGCCACTTCTTTCATTAATTGGATCAGTATTTAGGCGCTACGGTAAAACAAGCTTACATCCATAGACTATAAACTACGCCGGAGTAAGAATCCTTCCCGTGGGTGTCGTTAAGGCGACAGAGGGAAAATATTACATCCGGAAATAGGCAGCAGCGTTTCTCTGGACATTGTTATTATCCAAAAACTGCGCTCACCAACCCGACTGCTGCGTGGCGAGTGTGGGCAACACTACATGCCTGAAATACTTGGGAGAACAGTGGACGTCAGCTGAAACGACGACGAGATATGTCTGTGACTATATTTTCGCCAATTGTCTTCAGAAGCGCTCCTGGCCTTGCCGGTTGTTTGGCCCGATAAGTCGGAAACCCGGTTTGCAGAGTAACTGATAACAGATACGGAGATAGCGCAGTTTATCTCGACGTTGTTGTTCCTTGTTTTATTGTTTAAATCCGTGAATTAGGTCTGCGGTTGTTGTTGTGAAATGTTTTTTCAGTTTTATTCTATTTCGAAAGCGTAGGTAGGTATGCTTATCTTTTGATAAAAAATAGAATTCTCTGTCTTAGTAGCGCGTCGGTGTTCAAGCCCGAGTTCGAGGGCAGGTACGAATACGTAATCGTCAATTGTTCCTGTTAACCCTGGCAACTGGTATACAAGGTGTAAAATGTGTGATAATACTTTAGGGTGAGTATGTGCCTACGATGTAGAGTATAGTGTGAAAGTACCAGCACTGAAAGACTTACTTTTGACTTTCATGTTTGTATGAGAAATGCCCCAACATCATAAATTTGCCTGTACATTAAAAAAATAAACAAACGTTTTAGCGCCGGTAAATTCACAATAAACTCTATATGGGACCCATACACAGTAATACACACTACAGTATTATCACTCATCTATATCTATACTTATAATAAAACTGTAGATAGGTCAATTCTGTACATTGAATATTTTTTCAAAATACATATTGGAGGATGATTGGCGATCGATACTGATGCCAAAAATGCAATTAGTAAAATTTTTGTCTGTCTGTCTGTCTGTCTGTCTGTCTGTATGTGCGCGATAGGAACAAAAACTACTGAAGGGATTTTAACCAAACTTGGTACGATTGTAGCCCATATTCCTGGGCAGGTTATAGGCTATATAACATAACGCTACGATACATAGGAGCCGAGCAGTGACGATAAATTGGAAGCAAGTCGGAGGAATTTCGCGCGCGCGGGCAGCGGACGAACGGTTCATGCGGGGGGCGCGGGGGGATCGCTTACACAGTGACGCGAAGCAATAGAATGTGGCACTAAAGTAGATTAGAACTTGAAATAAGTACCTAACAGATTTTTTTTTCTGAGAAGAGTGTTTCCACAGTGTCATAATAATATAAAAATTGTATTTTTGAACTTGCTTCACAAATTGAAATAAATTATCATTTATTGTATAAATCAACTTAATTAACTGTATTATTAAAAGAACGCCTTTCGCGATAATCTAAAAAAACGGGCAGTTAAGCGGTTTTTGGTAAACTATTTATACCATCACGGTATTAATCCTCATCATTTTTAATACGTTAGTTGGCTTAAGAATTTCATGAAGACTATATTTGCCCTTTATACCTAGCAAGTATAATTAATAGTTTAGGAGATAATATAGCAAAATTAAAATCGTTTCGCCGTGATTCGACCGCCGCGCCGCGGCCGGATCGCGGGCCGCGGCGCCGCGCGATACAGGCTGATGCGTGACGTCTTACATCCGAGTCGGGGTGTAGTGTAGGTATCAGATGCTGGTAGGTAGGAATTTTGGCGAAGGTCAACCAAAGGAACTCCACCCCACTGCTGGGTAAAAAATACTATTAAAATGTGCTAACAGGCAGTACCGGTAGTATGAATTTATATAGATGTCGCTTTGATTTGAACATATATGACAATAAAAAAAATACTGGACGTTTGTATGAAGCGCGGCGGGAACCGCGCTGCTTCAAGCATTCAAATTTATTCTTTTTTTATTTTATATTTTGTTTAAAACAAAATTTCAATTATTTATATTATTATTATTTTTAATCTTAGGGTAGGTTATAAAAAACGCTACTAAAGCCGATCAGCGCGGCGCGCCGAGCTGGGGCCTAATTCTCCAAACTGATTCGATTTTAATTCAGAGTCGATCGTGCCGCATACTCCCGAAGAAATTGACGTTTGTTTATTTTTATTCTCTGTCGATTGATATGGTCTGGTGTACAAAAAGTTACGTTCTAACGGTTTTCTTTAACCTAATTAATTTCAAAGTAATCTACCAAATAAAACACCAAAAACCGTTAAGATCGAACTGATTCGATTCTCAGTTGTGTCGAGAGTAAGCCTGCTGGATCCTCGGCCGAGAGTTCCGTTTTAAAGACCTTAGTAATTGCAATATAAGTTTAAATTTAATAATACTTCAAAACATTAATGACAAAAACGGTAATAAGTTGAAAAAATTGAAAATATTTTTATGGTTTCGTAATTTATCCTATGTCGTTTAAATTTGATATGAAGCAACATTTTAATAGTGCATTAAGATGTTGCTTCATATCAAATTTCTATTCCCGGGAAGTACCCTTTAGGTTTTGGTTCCCTTTGGCGTGTCGAAAATTGCGAAAATTAGCGATATAAACGGCTGAATCTTTGGGTAGATGTGGCCAAGATGCCTGTTTCTTTTCACAGCCAGAAGGGACAGTAGAGCTGAGTTTTTAATATGATTTTTAGCTTGATACCTACACGTGTTAAAGTTTTGACACCCAGACAGACAGACGGACATCGAAGTTAAATACTTTACTAAATTAACGTGAAAAATTGTCTGGGTCTATACGGTGCATTCGAATAATATTATCCTAACTTCGAATACCTTTGCTGACTTCTACATATTGTTCGAAGGCCTACTTCTTTTGCCGAGCTCCGAAAGGATAGTAATATATTATTATTATACCCTGCATACCAAGAGGCTTGCCGGGTACGTGTCTTGCTGGATCGGGATCAACACTGGGATGCACTGGGAAGTACCTATTAGCGAAAGTTCTCAGCGGTTGCGCCAATAAACTAAAAATATATTTAAAAATACTTAAGTGCCCTAAATCACTTTTCCACGCGTACGAAGTCGCGGGCACAGCTAGTTAATATTACAACCTGAATGTCTTGATATACTCGTACCTACTTTACTGGTGTTGCTAATTTTAGATCAATTTTTTGAGGACTAGGTACCTCCTAAATCTACAATCTTTTTAAAAAGAAGTACTAAAGAGTTTGTTTATTTGAAAGCGCTAATCAACTCTTTCGATTTGAAACTTTCCTTGAGTGTTTTATATCCTATAGGTATAGGAACACTATAGGCATGGGTAATATTATGTGATAATAGTTCTAACCCGAAATTTTTATTTCACTGTTTCACCCGTAATTGCGGGCATTGCTATCGCAGTATAAAGTAGTAAATACTACTATATTCTTTTTGTAATATGATTATATACCACCACCACCGCTGGGAATTACGTACTACGAACAAGGTTGCCGGTGTTTGTTTTTTTAATGCACTGTAAAGAGATAGCAAATATTGTCTCTATCAGTGTAAATGTTCGGATAACGTAATGTGCGCAGACGGACATCGCTATTATACATTGCGCCATTTAAACCGCCAGGCAATCGAGAGCTATCCTAGCAATACGGTCTTTGAACTGCGACTTCAGCCAAGACAATGACATTATTGCTTATTAGGAATTAGGTAGGTGCCTACTACGAAAATTAAACAAAAAACGGGTTGCACTTCGGGAGTGCCGACAGAAGTGAAAAACGAAACAGCAGGAGCAGACATACATTTTACGCCGCGCGGTAGAAATAGAGGGGGATCTTAGTTCGTATCCTGCGCCGCGCCGGTGCGCGGTCTCTCCCTCCGTCTTACGCGTTTTGGATCAGGTCACGTGTACTGACGTGAGTTTAACATTTGGTACGCATCTCAATATTGCACAAACCTACTAAAGTAAAATAATTAGCGATGTCAACTTGACTAAAGGCTCTGTTGGGCGATCGAGTATGAGTCTGCCGCTAGGAGCGCTTGTGTAGCGTGAGGTCTCCGATATGTCAAATGTTTTTCGAGGTATGTTCCTATAAGTTCGATTAATTATGGCAACGGCTTAATGAAAGTGCCATTGACTTAAAAAATAAATAAATTAATAATCGATTCTTCTCATTCTCATAAAATCCAAGTTTGGACAATCTGTATTCTTTAATTAGTAAATCAGAATTCATTAAAAAAATCTAGAATTTTTTCACATCCCTAATGTTATGAATTTTGATTTGCGACACTTTTTTCGGAAACGTTTCCCCCGTTTTTTGAGCTAAAACGAGACGTATGTGGTATATCTAATACGTTTACTTTTATTATCCACTTTGTGTCTGCGATTTATTTTATTATAGGAGACCCAAAAGTGTTAGCCAGATTCAAAATTCTAATTTACTAAACGATGTTAAACCACGTCTGTGTATACACTATACACGTGTGTCCAGTCAACGCTCTCCTCAAAAAACCGAAAATCAGTTCAGTGACCAGCTTATTTCGCGACTAATTACACTCCACGCAAAAACTACAAACGCGTTCCCGAGGTATGCCCGATCAAACTCACGCGAAACCAGTTTTTGCATACATTCCCATCGAATATAGTTGGGTAATAAGAGGCCATGATTAAGAGTATATTTCGATTAAATCCTTAAAAAGACTGGATTTTTTTCCTTATTTATAAACTAACTTTTTAACAATAATTCCTTTGTACAATCAGGGGACTGACTGATATTTTATAATTACGAGTACATCAAGCTTGCTCGCTGATTCAAATCGTATGTCAACTAATCGGTGTCTTTGGTGAATTAACCTTATCTGTGGAATTTTAACGAATCTTCCAAGTGTGAGCGTGATGTTATAATAAAATATGTCCGTTCCTTTCTGGTAATTTGTGTGGTAACGCGGTAACGCGGCCTATTAACACAGTATTACAATTTTTACAATACGTTACCCACATATAGTCCCGCGAGAACAAACTAATTGAACTATCTATACAACATGAACATCATTTCCCCACAGAACATAAACCTGCCTCCTGGGAAAACGGCGCCTCTGCTAATGTATGTGTCTGAGCCCTATCTCAATTAATATTCCCGTCAGCATCATGATCAGATCTGATGATGTCACGTCTCGACCTTCATCCTCGAGCTTCACACGCTGTGCATTGTACACCGACACCTCGTGTGTGTTTATGAATTACTTGAAGACAGGTCAAGTTTGGACAATCTGTCTTCTTTAATTAGTAAATCAGAGGAGTATTTAAAGATTCAGCGCCAATTAAAGCTGCAGTAGTGATTTTATTTGCCATATTGGTCCTATGGTAATTAATGTGGGACTACATGGTCCTTTGTACCGTCTGTGCTCATCATACAATGCTATCAATATGGCCTTCGACATTTCTGTGGTCTCTTCTTAAAATAATCTCAAACTAATTCTAAGGTAAACTATTAGTTAATAATATATTAAGCTTTTTGTAAGATTTAAAATTATATGCTATGTTAAGTAGTAAGGTAACTCAACTTTAATATTTAGTGCATGCTGTGTTCACATCCTAAAGGGATACATTCCCTAGTTTAATTATTATAGAATATAAGAAGCTTACATGTATTGTGAATTGTATCCTGTTTTGTGAACCTAATAAAAAAAAGCCATTGGTTATATTCAGATCTAATCATAAATTGTAGATAAGCTAAGCGTGGCTAAGCTTAAGCTATTTAGAATAATAGTACCTGTAGTTCTGTGACGATATTTAAAACTTAGGCCTTTTCATCCGTTTTTGATGATTTATACAGTTCGAGTATTCTCCGAGCGGAGTAACCACTCTTTACACACATGGTGCCCGGGACCGGCGGATTTACAGGACATAAAATATCTATTCGTTAGTCAGTCTAGTCCAGAGGAATGACTGGTAAATACGCCTAGGTTCACGTGGAAGTGGAACCAGCACATACTCACGATGTTTTCCTTCACCGTTAGCGCGTCCGTATATATAAATACCTGGGGGCTGATTCAAGATGCCATCGCTAATTATCGCTTACAAAGTTCGATAACAAAATGTATGGGATTTGACATAAGGTACACTAAATGACCGCGATTTAGTATTTCATTTAGCGTACCTTATGTCAAATCCCATACATTTTGTTATCGAACTTTGTAAGCGATAATTAGCGATGACATCTTGAATCAGCATTCAGCACCCTGTACATTTTACGGACGCGCTATGACGCTAGGGAAACGAGATGTCGGCTTAGGTCGATCGGAGTCTTTCTAAATGAAACTAGTAGATTGGTGTGTTTGTTCTTGATTAGAACAAAAAATACATATAGTTTGTAATGTCTACGCTATACAAGGTGTAAAATAAATGAGTGATAATAGTTTAGGGTGTGTATGTGCCTCCTATGCTGAGTATACTGTGTAGGTAAGTACCAGCACCGAAAGACTTACTTTTGTCTTTCATGTTTCTATGAGGAATTCCCCAACAACATAAATTTGCCCATACAATGATAAAAATGTACCTCTTTTAGCGCTGGTACTTTCACAGTAAACTCTAGACACGGGATCTATAATTCTATACACACCCTAAAGTATTACTCATTAATATCACAGCTTTCATAGTCACAGTTCAGAATATTGTAATTATCTTATAATACATCCGTACAGTCAGTCAGAAGGAAAACCCATGGACCCCGCTTTTACATGACAGTCGCACTCGATCGGCTTCCTCTTTTTCTTCGTAGTTAGTACGAGGGTATTTAATGCCTTGTTGTAATTTTTAATTTTGTGTTTGTTTACCCACTATGTCTTTTCCGTAGAGGGAAGGCCTAGCAAGTATAATAGGTAGGAAATACAATGAGAGTCTTTAACAGCTAAGGGTTTAGTGCATCCGCTAGGAATAGAGTTTGTGGGACTCCCGGCTCAGTACGGCCGGTTCATTACGACCACTTGCGGATTGCCATCTGCCGTTACTCCCAGTAACCTGAGAGTGCCTGGATCTTTCAAAACACAGGCGACGTCCTTCGGCCGGCCGGTCTACCTTATAAGGGACCGGACTTCCATCTTAATGAGAGACCACTCCAGCAAACTGAAACGCTACTTATGTCAAACAGACTTATAATCTGAAAAATAAGTTTCTTTTACACAACTCTCCTTTCCGTGTCACGTTTCGGCTTAAATTTCCTTTGAGCCGTGGACGTAAGGACGCTGATGATGATAAGCTTGTTTTGCCCGACGTATGCATTCCGTAACAGACGACACACGCTCGTATACGGTAAGCGCCTCACGTCCCGACTTATTATTCCCACCGAGTTTATTTACGATATTTGCATTATAATTTACCGAACACGCCATACCCATTAATACTCTTCTGGTTTTAATTAAATGTCCTCATAGTGTAGCCTGTACTGAGAACTGGGGCCTTACTCTCCATTGATTCGATTTTGATTCAGATTCGATCGTGCCGCGTACTCTCGAATAAATACATGTTTGTTTATTTTGATTCTCAGTCAATTGATATGGTCGGGAGTACAAAAAGTTACGATCTAACGATTTTCTTTATCTATTTATTTTATTTATTTTTATTTATTTAGGAAACAAACAGTCTTTTACATATTTTGTTAACTGTTGATAAAATACTTAAAGACTAATAGTTCCATATAATTTTACAGATAGGTAAATATAAAATACGGCTGATACAAAATTAAAACTTATACTAGGTTGTCATTTAGTTAATAAAACATTGCGTAATTTACTTTTGTAAGCATCCAAACTGTTGTTAAATAGGTCTACGTCTTCAAATTCTTCATTGTAACTTTTAACACTACGTTTTAGAAAAGAATTACTAGTGTAAACTGTTCTAGAAAGCGGTACAGAGAATATGTTATGTGATCGGGAACCAGGTCTAGGTACTCTGAAATCTATATATTCTAAAATGTGAGGAGCGTCAACGTGATTGTTCAGTATTTTAAAAAGGTACACTTGGTCAAACATTTTCCTGCGACTTACAAGAGTTGTCAAAGAATGTCGACGAAGTGAACCTTCGTATGATACATATTCATGAGTTCCAATAAACTCTAACGATTTAATAAATCTCTTTTGTATCCTCTCAATACGTGCAATATGACAAGCGTAGTACGGGCTCCAAATTATACAACCAAAGTCTAATAAAGATCGAACAAAACTAATGTATAATATTTTTAACGTGTGCGGCTGATTAAACGGTTTCGAGATTCTAAGAATAAATCCCAGTTGACGAAAAGCTCTTTTAACTATATAATCGACGTGCCAATTAAATGACAATTTAGAGTCCATAATTATACCTAAATCACGAATAGTTGTAACCCTACAGAGAGGCTTAGTGTTAATTTTGTAATCAAAAATGAGAGGATTAAATTTACGTGTATAAGATATAACAGAACACTTATCAAGGTTCAAGTAAAGCTGATTTGATGAGCAATAACTCGATAGTTGTTCCAAATCAAATTGTAGTTGCATGTAGTCCTCTTGGTTTGAAATTATTTTAAAAAGTTTTGCATCATCAGCATATAACAATAAATTTGAAAAGTGTATAACATCGTAAATATCATTTATGTATAAAATAAATAACAAAGGTCCAGCATGGGAACCTTGGGGAATTCCTGAAGTAGTCTCTATAAATGTAGAGACATAACCTTTTATTGAAACGGCTTGGGAGCGATTTTTCACATATGAGGTTATCCATCGAAGTAGATCACCATGTATACCGATGTTCCAAAGCTTTTCTATGAGTATATCATGATTTATTTTATCAAAAGCTTTAGAAAAGTCGGTATACACGGCGTCTACTTGTAGCTTTTTATCCATAGCATTAATTAAGAAGTTAGTAAAAGTAAGCATATTAGTTTCAACGGATCGACCTTTACAGAAACCATGCTGGTAGACAGAAATGTAACCTTTCAATATCCCCATGAGATCATAAGTAACAATTCTTTCAAATATTTTGCCAAATAAATTAGTTTTTGATATTGGACGGTATTGAGTTACGTCGTTCCTATTTTCATTTTTTGGAATAGGCGTTATGAGCGCCTGTTTCCATTTTGAAGGAAATATACCGTTCTCTAAAGATTTATTATATATTATGTACAATGGCAGAGTCAATTCATTAGCGCATTCACGTATAAACAGAGGATGTATGCCATCATAACCTGGACCTTTATGTATGTCAACGTTTTTTAGCTGTTTATAAATAACCTCTTTGGTAATGAATAAAGAACTGATATTAACTACTGAGTTTAACGAAACGCAATTAATATCGTATGTAGGGAGGCGAGGTGCACTTTCGATAAAGACAGAGTTAAAATACTCATTAAAAAGATTACAAGTGTCTTCACCAGTATTCGAAATGCAATTTTTAAATTTTACTGTTTGAGGTATATTATTAGATGGTAATTTCGATTTAACGAACCTCCAAAATAGTTTAGGGCATTTATTGATATTATCCTCACTTAGCTTAATGTAGTTATGATACTTAGATTTTTGAAGACTGGCCTCTCTCTTTCGAAGCATTGAAAATGTTAAGTAATCTAAAGGATTGCCATAACGTTTCCAACGCGAATGATATTTTTTCTTTTCTTTACCTAATTTTATTAGCGGAACGGTATACCAAGGAGGATAGCGAGCTGTATTAATAGCTTTACGCTTAGGAATGTATCTGTCAATAATATCATTAATGCAGTTATAAAACTCCAATACTACCAAATCTACACTTTTATTAGTAGTCCCTAATAATTTAGCTTGCCAGTCAATGGAAGATAGCTCAGCTCGAACCGCATCGAAATCAGCTAAATGGAAAAGTCTCCTGTCTGTTAAATTCCGATGCAATGGAAGCGATACGTCCAATGATAACTGGATCACTAATGATTTGTGATGCTCATCCTCCACAGTAATAGGATCACTACAGCTATTTACAATACAATCTTTGTTACTAAATATCAAATCTAACAATCTATTATTAACATTGAAAGATGAGCTGAACTGTTTTAAGTTTGTAAGACTCATGAAATCAGCTGTTAACTGAACCAGACCATTTGTATTTGGGTGCATAGTCATTGAGTTATGTTCAGTGTCACAATACCATTCGGCGTGAGAAACATTAAAGTCACCGACTACGAGAAACATATCACTCGAGTGTTGTTCCATTAGATTGCCGATCGATTCAAAAATTAAGTTCAATTCTGTGTCATGGCGATCACTGTGTGGTATATATATACAGCAAATATGTAAAAAGGCAGGAGCGAAAGTACCGGGAGCCAGTGGAGTCTGGGATAGCGGTATACTTACCCACAAATGATCAGAGTGCAATGTCGTTCTCCATTCGTCACGCGAAACCGGTTTCATATCTTGTCGTACTGCAATTATGACTCCGCCGCCCCTCTGCGCGCCTACTAAAGAAACATCCCTATCGCGCCGAAATACAACATACCTCTCATCGAAATACTCTGAACTATAAAAATTATCATTAAGCCATGATTCAGTCACACAAATAATGTCATAATTATTTAGCAATACTTGTGTTAAGAAAGAGTGCGATTTAGTTCGAAGGCCCCTCACATTCTGATAATACAAAACTTTATCATTTAGTTTCAAAGTAATCCACCAAATAAAATACCAAAAACCGTTGAGATCGAACTGATTCGATTCTCGATTGTGTCGTGAGTCAGCCTGCTGGTAAATGAAAAAGTGAAAAAAGGTGGTCATAAATAACGTTACACTGATGACTAAATCAATACTGTTTCAAGTCATAATAGCACATAATAGGTAAGCATAATAGAATAACCTTTCTACTTATATAGTAATAGTAACCCACCAAAACATTTTCATGTAAAAATGTTGCCAAGACGAGTCTACATAGCTTACCCTGTGAAAAAGTTATCAGATATCGTATAAAGCCAAGCTCTAAAGACTACTCGCCCTAAATCTACAAGCACCTTGATCAAAATCTATCAGAAAGTGGACAAATCTCATGTAGAACCAAAGTTCTTGATCTATGCGCCCTTACTTTACTAGGCTTAGCTTCACTTACTCTACACTTCAGTTAAAACGTGATGCTTGGCCGTTTTATATCACACACGATAAATGAATGCCTGAATGGCTTTATACGAACTTTTTCACAGGGTAAGCTATGTAGACTTGTCGGCAGGCGTCGCGACGCCGAGTGCCGCGACGCCTGCCGACGCCCAGCGCGGCGACGCCTACCGACGCCCAGCGCCGCGACGCTTACCGACGCCCAGCGCCGCGACGCCTACCGACGCCCAGCGCCGCGACGCTTACCGACGCCCAGCGCCGCGACGCCTGCCGACGCCGAGCGCCGTGACGCCTACCGACGCCCAGCGCCGCAACGCCGAGCGCCGCGATGCCTACCGACGCCCAGCGCCGCGACGCCTACCGACGCCAAGCGCCGCGACGCCCAGCGCCGCGACGCCGAGCGCCGCGACGCCTACCGACGCCCAGCGCCGCGACGCTTACCGACGCCAAGCGCCGCGACGCCCAGCGCCGCGACGCCGAGCGCCGCGACGCTTACCGACGCCCTGCGCCGCGACGCCTACCGACGCCCAGCGCCGCGACGCTTACCGACACCCAGCGCCGCGACGCCTACCGACGCCCAGCGCCGCGACGCCTACCGACGCCCAGCGCCGCGACGCCTACCGACGCCAAGCGCCGCGATGCCCAGCGCCGCGACGCCGAGCGCCGCGACGCCTACCGACGCCCTGCGCCGCGACGCCTACCGACGCCCAGCGCCGCGACGCCTACCGACGCCCTGCGCCGCGACGCCTACCGACGCCCAGCGCCGCGACGCTTAGAGGACGCCAAGCACCGCGACGCCCAGCGCCGCGACGCCTACCGACGTCCAGCGCCGCGACGCTTACCGACGCCAAGCGCCGCGACGCCCAGCGCCGCGACGCCTACCGACGCCCAGCGCCGCGACGCCTACCAACGCCCAGCGCCGCGACGCCTACCGACGCCAAGCGCCGCGATGCCCAGCGCCGCGACGCCGAGCGCCGCGACGCCTACCGACGCCCTGCGCCGCGACGCCTACCGACGCCCAGCGCCGCGACGCCTACCGACGCCCTGCGCCGCGACGCCTACCGACGCCCAGCGCCGCGACGCTTACCGACGCCAAGCACCGCGACGCCCAGCGCCGCGACGCCTACCGACGTCCAGCGCCGCGACGCTTACCGACGCCAAGCGCCGCGACGCCCAGCGCCAGCGACGCCCAGCGCCGCGACGCCTACCGACGCCCAGCGCCGCGACGCTTACCGACGCCAAGCGCCGCGACGCCCAGCGCCGCGACGCTTACCGACGCCCAGCGCCGCGACGCCTACCGACGCCCAGCGCCGCGACGCCTGCCGCCGCCCAGCGCCGCGACGCCTGCCGACGCCCAGCGCCGCGACGCCGAGCGCCGCGACGCCTACCGACGCCCTGCGCCGCGACGCCTACCGACGCCCAGCGCCGCGACGCCCAGCGCCGCGACGCCTACCGACGCCCAGCGCCGCGACGCTTACCGACGCCAAGCGCCGCGACGCCCAGCGCCGCGACGCTTACCGACGCCCAGCGCCGCGACGCCTACCGACGCCCAGCGCCGCGACGCCTGCCGCCGCCCAGCGCCGCGACGCCCTGCGCCGCGACGCCTACCGACGCCCAGCGCCGCGACGCTTACCGACGCCAAGCGCCGCGACGCCCAGCGCCGCGACGCTTACCGACGCCCAGCGCCGCGACGCCTACCGACGCCCAGCGCCGCGACGCCTGCCGCCGCCCAGCGGCGCGACGCCTGCCGACGCCCAGCGCCGCGACGCTGAGCGCCGCGACGCCTACCGACGCCCTGCGCCGCGACGCCTACCGACGCCCAGCGCCGCGACGCCTGCCGCCGCCCAGCGCCGCGACGCCTACCGACGCCCAGCGCCGCGACGCCGAGCCGCGCGACGCCTACCAACGCCCAGCGCCGCGACGCCGAGCGCCGCGACGCCTGCCGACGCCCAGCGCCGCGACGCCGAGCCGAGCGACGCCTACCGACGCCCAGCGCCGCGACGCCGAGCGCCGCGTTCCCATAACTTTACTTTGGATGATGCTAAATAGTTGAAAATTTCAACATATAATGACACCAGTAAATACATGAATTATTATACAAAGTTTGAATGTCGTAGCTATTATACTTTAGATTTTATCGATGTCTAAAAACATCTGATTTCGTCACTGACTTCGGCGTCGGCGCCTACCGACGTCCAGCGTCGCGATGCCTACCGACGTCCAGCGTCGCGATGCCTGCCGACGCCGAAGTCAGTGACGAAATCAGATGTTTTTAGACATCGATAAAATCTAAAGTATAATAGCTACGACATTCAAACTTTGTATAATAATTCATGTATTTACTGGTGTCATTATATGTTGAAATTTTCAACTATTTAGCATCATCCAAAGTAAAGTTATGGGAACGGACGCCTACCGACGCCAAGCGCCGCGACGCCCAGCGCCGCGACGCCGAGCGCCGCGACGCCTACCGACGCCCTGCGCCGCGACGCCTACCGACGTAAAATACGCCATTTTGACAGATTTCTTTGAAAGATTTTCATTTGATGTTTAAACCTTAGATTATTAATTGGTCTCAGCGTCAAAGCGACCAATTATTAATCTATGGTTTAAACATATTAATTATTATTGTTTAATTGGTATAAAATGTATTGGATAATTAAGTGTAATCCTTTAATATACCTGTGAAAGTGTTAATAAGTGTGCACAATACAAATACAAATACAAATATACTTTATTGTGTACATTACATTACATAATTTTAAAAATACAACAATACAATAAATCAGACATGCACACAAGGGCGGCCTTATTACTTGAAAGCAATTTCTTCCAGGCAACCCTTTGGATTTTTGACCTTGGAAAGAAACATGCGAAGAATGATAGGTTATGTGAAAAAGTTTAAGTCAATAGAAATATTGTAAAAATATATACAATACAATACGATACAATGCGATACGATACGATACGATACGATACGATATGATACGATACGATACGATACGATACAATACAATATATTATATAATAATACGTACTGTAGTACATATAGTAAGAGACAGTTAAATAACTATAATAATAAAAAGGTAACTGTTATTTTAAGCACCTTATTAACAGTTGACACTTAATTCAAGGTAGTGGTTTTTTAACAGCGTTTTAAAGCGATTTAAGTTTTCAGCCTGCCTAATTTGCGGAGGTAAAGAATTCCAAAGCAGGATGGATTTAACAGTGAAGGAGGAATTAAAATACGTAGTGCGATGGTTAGGTATGTTGAGGAGAAGAGTAGAAAAGGATCGGAGCTCTTGTCTATCAGAGTGACGAAATTCAAAGTTGTTTTTAAGTAAGTAGGGCAATGAGGGTCAGATAAAATATTATACAGAAAGGAGAGGACGCGAAAATCCCGTCGGTGACGGATCGGGAGCCACTGGAGCTTGCGGCGATATTCGGAGATATGGTCAAATTTGCGTAAGCCAAAAATGAATCTCAACGAAAGATTTTGAAGTCGTTCAAGCTTGTTAAGTTGGTCCTCAGTCAGATTGATAAAACAAGTGTCAGCATAATCTAACAGGGAAAGAAACAATGATTCCGCCAAGGCTACTTTTGTGTGTATGGGAAGAACGTATTTAAGTCGTTTTAGGGAGTGCCAGGTTGAAAATACCTTTCTACTAATTTCTTTTATTTGCGGTTTCCAGGACAAATGTTCGTCAAAAAACACACCTAGATTTTTTACAACTTTGCTAAAAGGGATCGCAGTACCATTAATAAGGACAGGGGGCAGGGAATTCAGATCAACCCTGGACACCAACCCAGGGCTGCCGATTATAATAATTTGTGTTTTTACGGGATTTAATAAAATCCCATGATTCGTACTCCAATCACAAACCATGGACAAATCATCATTGATCAAATTAATAGCGGAATGAAGACCATCCAACGCTGACTGGGTGTAAATTTGTAGGTCGTCCGCATATAAGTGATGTGATGAGGAGATGGACATTACAATTGTGTTTATGAAAAGAGAAAATAAAAGTGGTGAAAGTACTCCTCCCTGTGGAACGCCGGCAAAAGTATTACTCCAATTCGAAAAGGAATCAGAAAATTTTACTCTTTGCCGTCGGCCCACAAGGTAACTACGAAGCAGACCAATTACAGATTGGGAAAGGTTACAGGACTCAAGCCGTCTCAAAAGGATATCGTGGTCGATGGAGTTAAAAGCGTTACTAAAGTCCAGTAGTGTGAGAACAGTAAGCTTCTTATTGTCGATGCCTGACCGTATATCATCAGCAACTTTTACTAATGCTGTTGTCGTACTATGACCGGTTCGAAAGCCTGACTGGAAGGGACTCAGTAAATTATTACGCGCAACATAATCAGTAAGCTGGTAATGAATCATCCTTTCGAGCACTTTGGATAAAAAAGGTAGGATAGAAATAGGACGAAAGTCGGACGGAGTTTTAGGAACACTGGATTTAGGTAAAGGAATTATGTAGGCTGCCTTCCAGGCATCAGGGAACGTATAGGATTCTAAACAGGAGTTAAAAATGTGTAAAAGGACAGGTAAAATAATGTCTAGTATAGGAATAATCATTTTTCGACTGATGCCATCATCACCAACTGCGTTCGACGATATGGACATAATGTGTCGTTTAACATCACTCTCAGTAACAGGGGCAGTAAAGAAAGGTTCTGAATTTGGAATAGGAAGTAACGATAAGTGTTGTAACGTACGTAATTTGATATTTGGATCGAGAGTAGTGGAAGAAGTGAAATGATTATTCAATAGGTCAATATCGATGTTATTGCAATCGCGTAATTCAGAGTGTCCTACTCCGAGGGATTTTAGAAACTTCCACGTTTTTGCAGGATCACCGTTCTCTATAGACTCGTGAATGTGACGCCGCTGTGCATCACGGCACATCGTGTTACAGCGGTTACGTATTCTGACATACTTGTTCCAATTTTCATCGGTCATCTTTTTCTTATATTTAGATTTAGCCGCATGCTTGGCATTAATCAAGGCTTTTATCTCGTCTGTTAGCCAGGGAGCGGGGAGATGTTTAATTTTTACTGGCTTAACAGGAGCATGCTTATCATAGAGTGATTTAATAGTGGCGTTAAATATGGCGACCTTGTCATTTACTGAAACTGCTGTGATTAGTTCCGACCAACCTGTGTTACGTGCATCCTCCCTTAGGTTCTCAACATTCATTGCATTAAAATTTCTTTGTAGAAGAGTTTTTACTTTCGCTTTGGGGGGACGAATGTTATACGCAATATAAATAAGGTCGTGATAAGAAAAAATTTCTGCCGATAACTGCCCATGCTTGGTAACAAAATTTGGTGAGGAAACTATTATAAGATCAAGCAGAGAGGGACGGCAACCAGGAGAACAGTGAGTTGGATTGAGTGATAGCAATTTCATGTTATAAGCGTCTAAGATAGAAGTAAGCTTACTAGATCGACTATTTCCTTTAAGTAAGCAAGTATTGAAATCGCCCATTAAAATAGTGTGCTTGTAATTGGGCGAAAACAGTTCCAGTGTATTTTCAAAGGATTGGAAATAATCATCATACATTGACGGGCAATAATAAACGCCGAGTAGTATTTTGTTGTAGTGACTTACCTGGACTTCAATAAGCAAAAACTCCAGCGTATCTGAAGGTGTGGCTGCGCTGACGAACTTATAATAGTGTAAGGTAAATCGGAGCGTAAATAAATTGCGACACCGCCACCACTCCTACAGGTACGATCGTTGCGTATTAATTTATAGCAACAATAATTTTAAATTATAACAATAAATGGATAAATGATATAATATTTATTATTTCAAGATACCTTGTATTATTGGAGGTCAGTGTTATTTCAGCTATTAAAGCTTGAAACAATTTGTTAAAGGTTACGACTAAATATAATATTTTGTATTTGTAATGTATTTAAAAAACACTTCGGAGCAATATGGAGAATGATTGTTTTTTTCGGAAGACATTTACATAACTATAAGCATTTATAAATTGCATTTTTGAGGAAGGATTTTTATGATTAATGAGGATCATTATATAAAATATAATAAGTATAATGATCCTCACTAATATTACAATTTACAACCGACCTAAAATAAGCATCAGTCGCATCAGAGCATGACTGTGGACCGCAAGTTCCCCAACTGTCCTAAGCGATTTTTTTAAATTGCTTCAGTTTCCGTTCGATTATACTCGAAATAATTCCTAAAAACTATTTCCATGTTGATCGCTCCTAAATAACACTAAATACTAGTAGGAGTTATCAACATGTTAAAATGTCAAAGTTAGCATCGTTTAGAAATAATAATAATAGGTCCCTCTCACCGATTTCGGTGTCGATAGCCGATTTCATTCAAACCAGGCCAGGTAACCAGGAGCTATTTTATAGTGCCCAAGTGTGTGCGCAATACACAAAAACACTCTCTCTTCCTTTTACTCTCATAACCCAGTGACAAAACGACACGACTGGCGCAAGAACAGGCGCAGGCCCGACTTTTTACATGCCCATTGCCCATCCGACGCATGGATCATCTTTTTCTCAGACAATCAGGTCATCAGCCTGCATTGTCCTAACCACTAACTTGAAAACTACATTTTTTATTGTTAAACGCGGGAATCGAACCCACGACCTCCGGGTCGAGAGCGAATCTCTGAACCACTAGACCCCGTAGGCGCTTTAGAAATGCCAGACCATAAACTATGCGTTACCACGGAACCGGAAGCAAACGCGAAAATGTTGGTAACTCTTTTACGCAAATGGCTGTGGTTAGATTTGGTGTGGCTGAAGTTTCAACACATAGGTTAGGACTATCAGCGAAGGTATACGAACTTTAGAACAAAAATCACTGAAACACCAAAACGTGGGAATCTCCACACAATGGGAATGGAGTAGTATCCACACTTCGCCCTGACGGTCAATCAAGCACATTAATAGCTCCCCTCACCAATTTCGGTGTCGGTAGCCGATTTCATTGAAACCAGGCCAGCTACGCAGTAGTTATTTTATAGTGCCCATGTATGTGCGCAATACACACAAGCACTCTTTCTTCCTTTTATTCTCATAACCCAGTGGGACGGTAAACCGACACGACTGGCGAGAGATCAGGTGCAGACCGACTTTTTACATGCTCATCCGACGCATGGATCATCTTTCTTGTCAGACTGGTGATCAGCCTGCATTGTCCTAACTACACTTGAAAACAACATTATATTTTGTTCCAACGCGGCAATCGAATCCAGGTCTTCCGGGTCGAGAGCGAAGCTCTGAACCACTAGACCACCTAGACCACGGAGGCCATTAAGCACATTATGCAATAGGTAACATGTGTGATGTGTGTTAAGTTGTTTACTAGATACCAGTATCTATATTAGTACAAGGATTTATTCTAGAACAACCTCACATATTCTGATTGTTATGCGACACTACATTTTAATGTAAAACATCTATTGACGGCACAAAGTAATAAATACTCGTACAATTTACATGGCCATTTAATACTTATTTGTATATTAGTACTCGTGTTAAATGCTCTTTAAATATTTTATCACATAAATCGCATTCCTCAAATATTTAAACTTATGGTTCATCTTTGCTTTTAAAGGTGTACTTGTTGTTCATTTGTTTTGTACTCGTCGTTTCAGGACTGGAGATAAGGAGCCCTGAAAGTATTTCATGGGGGGGGGGGAGGGGGGGGGGGGGGGGTTAGCCCCTTTTTTTGATGTCGCGCGCGAGGGTCCCCGAGGAGTATGAGGGACTCCAGGCTCGCTACGGCCGGTTTACCCACTAAAACCACTTGCGGATTGCCATCAACCGTTGTGTTAGATAGAGTGATGGAGTCCCCTAGATCTGTCAAAACACTGGCCAATCCTATGGGGGTAGTCCCCTATACTAGCCATGCTTATTATATATTATATTATATCCATACTAGCCGCGCAAACGCTGCTGTCCGTTTCAGAATATAACGGGTGTTTTGAACTTTGAGATACGATTATACTACCTTTCCTCATTTTGGAAATGATTTTTTTTATTATATTTTTTGTCAAAAAATTTATTTTTCTTTTCATGGTGAAAAGTAAAAAAAAAAAAATCTTATTTTTTTGTCGCAAAAATAACAATAAAGCAAAAAAATTCTAAAGTTTTTGAAAAAAATTTTTTTAAAAATATACATTTCTAGAATGAGAAAAGGTAGTATAATCATATCCCAAAGCTATAGTGACTGTTTTATCTACACCCCGTATATGTAGATATAGGTATTACTGTCGCCTTTTAGGACACCTACACGGGATAGGTGCTATTCTCACACCGTGACGTTTAGGTACTTGTAGTTGCGGAACGTACACTCTTCTTCTGTTAAGCCCCTGTCAGTGGTCTGCTTTTGTCGATATTCCACTAGTGCCATCAGCTCTCTATCGACATTAACATTTTCCGAAAGTTGCCATATAAAGTTTTTTCAGAGAGGGAGGGGGTCCTCTCTGTCCTAGTATTTTTCTTCGTAATATTGTCCTCATTTATGTGTTATGTCTTGTATCGTTGTATCATACTCAACCTCTTGTTTTATTGAATATCGTTGATACTTGATACTCAATCATCTTTCCAGTTTCCTTGTGTACGTACTAAAGTTTTTAGTACGCACTCTACGAATTTATATTTCCTTGTGTGCGTGTGCACGATTAATCAGCACGCTGATTGTCGTCTTATGCCTCGGGCGCCGAGTTGTTTGATAACAACTTGTACAAACTGTCATCTACCGTTAGAATTTCGGGTAATTCAGCCAAAATCCTTAACACATTGTTAGGCGATAAAGCGTCTATGCTTTTCTGTATAACAAAATCTCAGAATACTAAACAGTAACTAAACTCTGCAACTAACATAGACTCAGTCCGAAGAAATTCAACTCGTTCATGAATGATTCAAGCTGAGACAAGGAAGTGTGAAGAAGATCATCCATAGTCCCAGTTCACGAGCGCGTCACGTGACAAGATGGCGTCCATGGTGTGACCGCATTGCTGCATATATTACACCCACTGTAATTGATGGATTGTGTTAATACTTATTACTCGCTGTTGTTGAATATTTACAAGGTTTGACAACATATTTCGAAGTAGTAAATATCCCCATGCTGGCACAAATATCAATCGAACAGGTTCAATAAAGAAACAATCGACATCTCCAAATCATTGTTAAGAGGTAAAGTGACGCTTAAGGGCGTGTTTCACCAAGCAATGTTAAAGTTAACGCCATGTTAAATATCATGTTATCCCTCTCGTATTTCCTGTCAATGAATAATATGGCATGGTATTTTAACATGGCATTAACTTTAACATTGCTTGGTGACACACGGCCTTAAGCGTCACTTTACCTCTTAACAATGATTTGGAGATGTCGATTGTTTGTTTATTAAACGTATTCGATTGATATTGGTGCCAGTATGGGGATATTTGCTACTTCGAAGGAGATATTTGCCTCAGACGAAATTAAAAAAGTTAAGACAGATTTCTGCGCACCATATTGTGAGGCCGATTTAAACAACATCAGCTGATGGTTATCTTTCATATAGTGTAAGCAGCAGTGTAATTCTCTAAGCGACTTAGGATGTGCTCGTCGCTGTGATCACGAATGTCACCGCCGTCACATGGTCGGCCGCGATAGTTGTCAATAGCGTAAAAACTGATCTTGGGAACACCAATTCGGCCATCATCGCTATTATACTCGTCTTGGCTGTCACGATTTTTGCGCTTAGAGAATTGCACTACAGGAGGCTGATTCAAGATGCCATCTGATAATCGCTTACTAAGTTCGAAAACAAAATGTATGAAATTTGTCATAAGCTTCGATAAATGACATAAGAAATCGCTTGTTATTTAGGGTAGCTTATGTAATCCCATACATTTTGTTTTCGAACTTCGTAAGCGATAAATAGCTATGACATCTTGAATCGGGGGCCAGAACTCTTCTACCGGCTACGCTGTTATGTCATCGAGATGGGACAAGCATGATGTTAGACCGAGACTGGATTTATTATATGTGCTACAACTTTACTAGTGTCTGCAATATATTATAATATGTAATAAGTTTTTGTTGCAATTTTTCTGTACTACGCAATTTCCAGCACATTCTAGAACGCAGGCGACCTTGCTATTAGCAACGCCTTACTTTTATGTAAAGCACACAATACGCAAGCATACCATTACTCGTATCGCTCGTGAGTCGTGATATATGCCTCTATGATTAATATTATGCTTGTTTGTTTGCATTGAAAGGCACTGATATAGAACAGATACATATATACATAGGCTATACAGGCTGTAATATTAATGAGTGATAATACTTTAGGGTGTGTATGGGAGACTGTCATTGATGTCGCGCGCCGCCGCCGGGGTGCCGCGCCGGCTACATAGGTATCCCTATTTGTCTAGCCTCGTAATTTTCATAGTATCCATGATTCAATTATTAAAAGGCAAATTTGATAAAAAATTAAGTACCTTATGGTATTACATATTTATAACGGGAATCGAGTACCGAGTACTCTCCGTAAGTATTGCACATGTCTCACCAGTCAGGCTGTATAGAGTTTACTTAACGAGCATAACATACGCTGGATCGGTCGAGATCACTATTTGACGCTTCCCACCATTCCTACTTCACTACTACTACTATTTTTCGTTCGTACTCTTAACTATCATGGAATGTTTTAAATAGAAGTTGAAGAAAAGAGCTCTCACTTTTTTCTTTTCTCTCATTTTTGAACTTGATTGTCTATTCCTGATAGTATTTAGTTACAGGCGTTTAAAAGTAAGGATTAAAAGATCATGATTGTCACGTTTTCATATTACAATTAATTGTTATCTCAATTATAGTCTTTATTTACATTTCAAACAGTCGTGCAGCACCATCTTCCGGATTCAACTACCCTGTAGACACACGACTGTGAGCATATCAAATGATAAACTCACGACATTGTCCACACTATACGATTATCTAGGACATACTACAATAGAAAAATCAACAAAAAATTATAATTGTCCCGTCAAAGATATGGCTATCATACAATTAGTAAAGATCTATAGTCTTTTAGGTTTTTAGGACATGCTAATAATCACATAATAGACTGAAATATGAAAAATGTCCCGCCAAACTCATGGTCGTCGTTAAATTCGTGGTGATCGCGCCATTGACCGCTTTTCATTATGGTGATGAGTTCTAATGACTTTCGACTTCCGAAAACATTAAGATGAAACGTGACTGACATTGAGAACATATTATGATTTCAAGTGGAACCTTGTCGTTGCAGCATGTCTGTAAAAATAATATAGCGAATGTAACCAATGTTATTGTGATAAGGTTCTTTGCCTAGTAGAATAATAATATAATAGTATAATAAGTAATCTTGATACTTGAATGTAAACGATAAGCTAAACGCTAATAACCTTAAGTAACAAGATTAATAGAATGACTAAAACATCCTTACAAACGTCTCTATATCTAACTTCACGATCGCATTCTCAAATGCTTTAGAAAACAAGGAGCTACCTAAATTAATGGTATTACTGTAATTTAAGAACCTCTTAAATCAAGAAGTATATTAATATTCAGCCTGTTGAATATTAATAAAAATTGGTATAGGTAAGTTAAAAGGACCGGCCCCTGGGGGCTGATTCAAGATGTCATCGCTAATTATCGCTTACAAAGTTCGATAACAAAATGGATAATAGCGATCATTTAGCGTACCTT
This sequence comes from Celastrina argiolus, assembly GCA_905187575.2. Taxonomy (NCBI): domain Eukaryota; kingdom Metazoa; phylum Arthropoda; class Insecta; order Lepidoptera; family Lycaenidae; genus Celastrina; species Celastrina argiolus. The sequence goes on from LR994585.1 coordinate 19,501,073, forward strand.
ATATCGAATCCCATACATTTTGTTATCGAACTTTGTAAGCGATAATTAGCGATGGCATCTTGAATCAGTCCCCTGATTTAAGATGTCATCGCTATTATTACGAAGTTCGTTTGGATTTGACATAAACTTCGCTAAATGACAAGCGGATTCATATATTACTTAGCATAGCGTAGTTAGTAATGTTAAAGATAATTTTAGAAGCGAAAGTCAAAACTCTTATTACTATTGGCCAACCACAGAATGAGCCGATGAGGACCGAACGGGCATTTAAACAGAACTCGTTACCCCACAACTGTTACACGCGCTCAGGGATGCTACACTTCCTCTCAAATATCTTTGGTTTATAAACAAACGGTAGACCAAGCAGAAACAAAGGACAACTGCGTATTCGCAACGTAAACAAATCTCAATTGTATGGGTGCTGTCATAATGTTTACACAATTTATGTTATTGAATGTATTGTAGGTTGTTTGGTTGAAATTCAATAAATACATTTTTTTTAAAGATTGTTTTCCCATATTTATGATTTTTATTTATTTTGATTCTCAGTTGATTGATATAGTCGGAAGTACAAGAAGATCTAACGATTTCCTTTATCCTGGTTAGTTTCAAAGTAATCCACCAAATAAAATACCAAAAGCCGATGAGATCGAACTGAATCGATTCCCGATCGCTTTGTTATTTACCAGTGATTGAACAACTTTTGTTCTTCTGTTATTCGATTTAGCTTAGCTCGTTTGTCGTTTCATCTTAGCTGTCATCTTATTTCTTATTAAAGATAAATTGAAGGGTTGTAAGTCTAAAGGGTCTAAGTGCCGAAAAATCTGAATTCAATATTTTTACGAATATACGATCTAGGTGCCCAGCCTATTAATATTCAAACGGATCCAAGTGCCTGTATCTCATATTTTTTTACCCACACACAAACAAAAATGCAACGAGGTCTAAGTACCAACGGTCATTTCGTTCAAAACGATCTGTGTCTGTGTGCGAGCGGGGTGCGAGCGGAGTGAGGTTGCGGGTGTTATGATATTATTATTTTTTACGTTGCGATTTGCGGTGCAGTTAGTTGTCTTTATTACACGAAAAAAGATGTATGCTTCGACATCGAGTGATCAAAACGTTAGGAAAAAACGCGGTAAACAGAATTTTAAAGTCGAACAAAAAAAACGTCGATTACATGGAGATGTCTCACCTTCGATTTGCCGACGACATAGTAGTCATGGCAGAATCGCTGGAAGATTTGGGGCGCATGCTCGGTGGCCTCAATAGAGTTTCTCAACAAGTGGGTCTTAAAATGAACATGGACAAAACAAAGATCATGCACAATGTCCATGTTGCACCTACCGCACTAACTGTTGGGAGCTCTACTCTTGAAGTTGTTGACGAATATATATACCTAGGGCAGGCTGTCCGATTAGGTAGGTCCAACTTTAAGAGAGAGGTCAGTAGACGGATCCAGCTCGGCTGGGCAGCGTTCGGTAAATTACGCAACGTCTTCTCGTCCAAAATACCTCAGTGCCTTAAGACAAAGGTATACAACCAATGTGTGTTACCAGTGATGACTTACGGTTCTGAGACGTGGTGCTTCACGAAGGATCTTTTCAAAAGGCTCAATGTCACTCAGCGTGCTATGGAGAGGGGAATGCTCAGTATTTCTCTACGTGATCGAATCAGAAATGAGGAGATCCGTAGAAGAACTAAGGTTGCTGACATTGCCCGTAGGATCAGTCAGCTGAAGTGGCAATGGGCCGGCCACATAGCACGAAGATGGGGCAAAATTATCCTAGAGTGGAGGCCACGTACTGGCAAGCGCAGTGTGGGACGGCCACCTACCAGATGGACCGACGACCTGGTGAAAACTGCCGGGTCACGTTGGATGCAGGTGGCAATGGACCGGTCGCACTGGAAATGTATTGGAGAGGCCTATGTCCAGCAGTGGATAGTAAAAGGCTGAAACGACAACGACGACGACGACGACATGGAGATGAGTACAATACATCAAGAAATGTTATTATTGCAAAAAAAAACTATTAGAGGTTTTGAACCAAGGGATGTTGAAAAAATGATACGAGAATCATGTCACAAAAATCCATTTGAAGTAGTGAATATGGACGTAAATGATTTTAAAGACTTTAATAAGGCTTCGGCGGATTTCTTGAACACTACAAAGTTAAATCAAGATTGATCAAACCGAGTCGTAGGAACTTTTTTGATATCTTTTATAAAGGCACATAGTCCATTTTCAATATTGCTCCATATGTAACTTAAGACATTCTAATTAAATGAATGTTTATATTGTATTACTTCTTTGGATTCTCTTTTTTTAAAGATTTTTATGACTTCTTATAGTTATAAGATATGTTTTTTACTGATTTGCCTAAAAATAAATAATTATTTCATTAAAAGGTTTGTTTTATTACGTTTTTTTGTTATATCTCTAAACATTAAAATTGGCACTTAGATCCTATAGATTTACAACCCTTCAATTATACAACGCTTGGCAAGCGCAATAGCAAGCGCGGTTGTAAGATACTACTGGAAGTCCGGTCCCTATAAAGGTGAACCGGCCGGTCGAGGGAGGAGTGGCCTGTGTTTTGACAGATCCAGGGCACTCCACCCAACATAACGGCTGATGGCAATCCGCATGTGGTTTTAGTGGGTAAACCGGCCGTAGCGAGCCGGGAGTCCCACATACCCCTCGGGGATCCTCCCGGGGGGATGCGTAATGCACGGATATGCAGGACTCGCTGCGTCCGAAAGATGGTAAATGGACGCAGTCCTACCCACTACAACTCGGCGGTACTCCGACTCCACCGCCGTTGACGAAGCCACAGGGACAACAAAACTTCCGCGGCACCGTCGACCCCCTTTAACGACACCCACGAAAAAGTCGGTTGATGGCTAGGTGCTTCTTACTACGGCACCCTACGGAGTACGGATCAGATTAATGGTAATTAGGAAGTGATTACCGACGTCAATAGACTTAAGAACGAAGTATTTCAAAACCCTTTTGTTTGTTGTAATTAACTAAATACTAGATTGAAGCAATATTTTCTCGCTCTAATCTCGAGTGCCACAACACAGCACTACATATCCACTATTAATATTCAGTTACGTGAAACTACTCACGTCGTATGATAATAATAATGCCTCCCACACCGATTTCGGTAACGGTGGCTTGTTTAATTGAAACCAGCCACGCAAGAGTTATTTTTACAGTGCCCAAGTGTGTGCGCAATGCACAGAAGCATTCTATCTTTCTTAACTCTACTCTCTTATATATATTTTATATATTTATATATTTTAGTCTTATATATTTTTATTATGAATGTTCTTAAGAGGAAACACCACGAAATTTTTTCCATACAAAAATAGGGGTCTAGGGGATTTCTATTTCCTCTCTGGATAACACCTCTAGAGTAACAATTTTTTTCCTGAATATTTATGGATATTGTTTGTACGTCCCTATTTTTTCCTTTTTTTAATAAATTAATTATTTAAAGAGATATGGACGTTTAAAAACCTAAAAAAAATGGCCAGACTCTCCGCTATGTTTAAATATCTAGGAAACAGATTTGACTACAATAAACAAAAAAAGCAAAAAATAGGAACCTAGCTCAATTCTTTTTTTAGCTAATATAGAAAAAAATATTTAAATCGGTTAAGTTTTGGAGGAGGAAACAGGAATCCCCTAAACGTCGATTTCTGGTACTTTTAATAGGTAATTTCAGTCCAAGTTGCAGTTGTCTCTATCGCGCTAGGGCCGGCTAGCTAAGGCACTGCGAGACAGCAATAGATTTTACAAATACCTATTTTGTATTTCTCTCAACCGTGGTGTTTCCTCTTAACGCCTCTTTGAAACATTCGTTTGTCATTGTAAAATACTATTCGATTTAGTTATTGCTTTAGGCTTCACTCTAATGTTTGGTGCGCTTTTCTGTCTATCTATATCTATACTAATATTATAAAGAGGTAACGTTTGATTGTTTGTTTGTTTGTTTGTTTGTTTGAATGGAATAGGCTCTGAAACCACTGAACCAATATGAAAAATTCTTTCACCGTTGGAAAGCTACATTCCTAGCGCTGAACATAGGCTATATTATATGTTTAAAAAAAGTAGGGTTCCTTACTAAAACCCCAAAAATGTAGCCCAAAGTGTAAAAAAACGACCTCCAAAATTTCTTACATCGTGTGCGCTTCGACAACGGCTTGACCAATTTCGCAAATTTTTTTACGGTATGTTCGTTATTGTTACGAAAAGGTTATTATGAAAGAAAATGTTGAAAAAAATAAGCAGAAAATTAGAAAAAAGAAGAAAATACGTGATGGTCACGCGGGGTTTGAACCTGGGCTCGATCGATTCACGTCGTTGGCAGTTTATATGACACGGCTGTCATGGCAACGTCATTATTTACAAATGGAAAATAAAAATTATGAAATGCTATAAATACCGTTTTTATATCAGCTTAAACTATTTGGATTAAAAAAATTATTAGGATTAACAAAAACATGAATCCAAATAGTTTCAGCTATCATTTTTGTTTTCCATTTGTAAACAACGCTGTTACCATGGCGACCGGTAGACGTTATAGACGTTTGGCCAGTTTGGCTGCGTTTCCATTGACGCGGGGCGAGGCGGACAGGAGCTTGCGGTACCCGAATTGACCAATCACTATGCTCGAAATCTCTGCTCCACTCCGCTTGGGAACCACTAAGTTCCTATGCGCCCCGCTCCGCGTCAGTGAAAACGCCAAGATTGGCGAAGTTTTCCAAATCTATACATCTATACAAACAAATAAAATTGAAGTGTCAGTAAGTATGTAACTTTCAATTAGCAACGTTTTTCTAAATACATATGACATTTTAAACGATATCTTCTGCTTTTTTTTGCATTGGCAACGATATTTACTGAAAACGACAATGTAATTTAAAAAAAAATGTCTGTCAGCGTCTCTCTTTGCTCCGGCTAATCTCTGGAACGGCTGGACCGATTTTAACGAGACTTTCACTGGTAGATAGCTAAAGTTATAAGGATTAATTTAGGCTACTTTTCATCATCATCATCGTCGTCATCAAACTCATGATCACCGAATTGGCTGGACCGACTGTGACATTCACCGGGCTTAGCTTATGTTAGTAGGAGTAATCTATACATCTATATGTATAAAAGTAAGTCGTGTTAGTTAAATTATTTATAACTCAAGAACGGCTTTATCGATATGGCTGAAAATTGGTGAGGAAGTAGCTTAGAGCAAGTAGACGGACATAGGATACTATTTATTCCATATTATGTCAGCGTTGCGGGTTCTGAGTTTGGGTTTCGCGTTGTGGGTTCCGCGTTGCGGGTTCCGGGTTTCCGTGTTGCGGGTTCCGGGTTCCGCGTTGCGGGTTCCGCGTTGCGGGTTTTGGGTTCCCATGCTGCTGGTTCCGCGTTGCGGGTTTCGGGTTCCCATGCTGCGGGTTCCGCGTTGCGAGTTCCAGGTTCCCGCGTTGCGGGTTCCGGGTTCCCGCGTTGCGGGTTCCGGGTTCCCGCGTTGCGGGTTCCGGGTTCCCGCGTTGCGGGTTCCGGGTTCCCGCGTTGCGGGTTCCGGGTTCCCGCGTTGCGGGTTCCACGTTGCGGGTTCCGCGTTGCGGGTTCCACGTTGCGGGTTTCGGGTTCCCGCGTTGCGGGTTCAGGGTTCCCGCGTTGCGGCTTTCGGGTTCCCGCGTTGCGGCTTTCGGGTTCCCGCGTTGCGGGTTCCGGGTTCCCGCGTTGCGGGTTCCGGGTTCCCGCGTTTGGGGTTCCGAGTTCCGCGTTGCGGGTTCCGGGTTCCCGCGTTGCGAGTTCCGGGTTCCCGCGTTGCGGGTTCAGGGTTCCCGCGTTGCGGGTTCAGGGTTCCCGCGTTGCGGGTTCAGGGTTCTCACGTTGCGGGTTCCGCGTTGCGGGTTCCGCGTTGCGGGTTCCGCGTTGCGGGTTCCGCGTTGCGGGTTCCGCGTTGCGGGTTCCGCGTTGCGGGTTCCGCGTTGCGGGTTCCGCGTTACGGGTTTCAAGTTCCCGCGTTGCGGGTTCAGAGTTCCCGCGTTGCGGGTCCCGGGTTCCCGCGTTGCGGGTTCCGGGTTCCCGCGTTGCGGGTTCCGGGTTCCCGCGTTGCGGGTTCCGGGTTCCCGCGTTTCGGGTTTCGGGTTCCCGCGTTGCGGGTTCCACGTTGTTTTTTTTTTAGTTGAATTTCATCATAAACTCTTTTTATGCTCAACGAAGTGGGCAAGGGTCAGCTAGTTGTTTTATAATCTTAGCTTCTTAAATACAAAATCCTGTAAGAACTTTGCATATAAATAATAAACCATCCTATTAAACAGCGCGGAAGGACGATCCAGCGTTCCAAATTAAAATTGAAAAAAAAACTTAATTTATGTGCCAGTAACATAAATTAACTTTTTTTTTAAATGTAGTTCAAACAAACGATACAAAGGAATCCGAGATTACAATCGACGGCCCTCAGCCATTTCCTACATGCGTTTACGAAACTTCCTCGCACACGGCGCGAATGCCAACTATCGTTTGGTAACTCGACGCGGCGGCGGAATATAAACTACGATCTTCAAATCGCGGCTAGTTGATGTAATCGATTTTCTTTTTTACGTAAAAGTCAAATAACCTCAACGTGTGCTCAATATTGGAGCAGCATCGAGGTCCGTCCCTTTACTTAGAGTTACAACTAGGCTTGCACGCGTTATCTCAGAATTGCTGGTCAGATTTGAATAAATCTTAGATAGCCTGGTTGGGTAGATATATATGATTAATTAAACGATCAATGTATCGTGATTGATGTTAGGACCAATATCAGAACACCCATTAATATTGTTTCAATAACTGGATCCTGATTCAAGATGCCATCGCTATTTATCGCTTACGAAGTTCGATAACAAAATGTATGGAATTTGACATAAGCTTCGCTAAATGACAAGCGAGTTGATATATAATTTAGCTTCAGATTTCCATCTGTTTCGGTCGCTGCAGAATTCCTTAGGCAGTGTTAGGTTGACATCACAAGAGGGCTGCCGAAACCACTTGTCGCAGTTTTTTCATCGGAAGCCCCAAAATTTTTATAGCAATGGCAAAATTTTATAGAAATACCAACAAGATGGCAAAAAGTTATCGAAGAAAATGGTACCTATATATTTAAGTCAATTGTAAATAAACTATATAAAAATGTATTTTGAGTTTTATATAAAATGCGAATTAGCTTTTTCTCCAACCTAATACTAGTAAAGATGATGTTGTCAATGAGAGCAGCACACATCAGGCCAATCCGTCAACAGTTTTCTTTTGTTCTCCAACCATTGAATCGTTGAGTCTATAATCGGTTGTCAAGTAAAATGTTCTTTAAACTTATTCTATTACTGCCGGTAGATAGCGTAACGACCAAAACAAAGGCGACTCTATAACCGTGGCGGTTTGTTCCGCACAATAGCGCCCTGCACACGTGCCGTTCGGACCGCGGATCAGACTCCGTTCTAAACCGCAGCAGGATCTGTGGGGTAAACACTAAACACGAATACTTGACAGCAACGTATTCGTAACTTTATCGAATGGCATTTCTATTTCCATTTGTGTGGAAATTGTTCCGTATACGAATCAAGCAAAAACGCATAATATGCTTAGCACTCTAACAAGAGTTTGTGCTACGTACCTTATGCGGTTTGCATTGCAGATCGTTCGATCTGCAATGCAAACCGCACAAGGTACGTTGTAATTATGAAATCAAAATTTGTTCTAGATTTAGTTCATGTCTTAAAATGTATGATGTCATTGTGCTGTCGACATGCCAGATCGGTCTATCGGCACCGTGTATTTACACGTTCGTTTCGGAGTGCGGGTTAGTTTGTGTTATTTTCCGCGTTCTAATCTATACGTGTACAGGGTGCTGTTTACTAATTCTCACCAATACTATTATGTATTGCTTTTGCCTACTGATTGTGATTTGTAGTTACAGTTATATGAGTATCAAGTCAATCAGCTCATCAAACCAAGTCGGTTTTTATGCTACATCAAACGTAATACATCGTAACTCATTAGATACGTAGCTTGTAGTCTTAACACCTTTGGGTTTTGGCAAGAGAAGTGAACATCGTGATTAAAGGATTCTATGCCAGGAATGAAGGCTATTGTATGCCAGGATATACCAACGGTCTTGTCAGGTGTGGGCCGATGGATTTATAAAAAGTAGAAGCTGTCTTTATATGGATAATAAAATAAAATACAGCGCCAATGTAATAGAGTTCAAAATGTAATATACGAGCGTCGAGTTGTTAAATCATTAGGAACTGCAACGAACTTATTCAGAGCCCATTTATGGTTACCATATTTTGTGATCAAATTCTTGTTGCATGGATCAACTTTCTTGTCAGACTGCATTGTCGTAACTCAACTAGAAAAATCATTTTAATTGTTCTAACGCAGGAATTGAATCCACACCCTTCGAGCCATGTGCTAAATCATTGGGCACCGGAGAAAAATGTTTTGTACTAACGTTAGTCCTTACATCATCACCACAAAGACTGCATCGACCTTCATGCTGTTTTCACCAATGCATAGTAGTTATCGAGGAAGGCTTGAGTGTATTAATCTGTCAAGAAACCTTATTTTAAAGTTGGTGTAAAGCGTCCATAGATATTTAAAAAAAAATTAAAAAACTTGTTAGCAATTAGCGCGGCTGTACAGTATGTACTATGTAGTAACAACTAACAGCGTGTGTGTAGGTATGTCGTCGGCAGACCGCGGCGCGAGGTTTGCAGGAACTGCGCAACTTTTTATGCTCGCTGCACAATATTATGCACTTACGTGAACCGACAATTATTGCACACTAAAGCTTATGAGAAGGGAAGACTTTGGGAGGTGGTTGTTAGTTTTTTCGTATTACATTTTTGTCAAGCTTGCGACTCCTTTCAGTTATTTCGCTATTCAGATATGGCGGTTATACATATGTTCGGGTGTAAGGAACATAGAAGGTTCATTCAAATCGTATGTCAACTAATCGGTGTCTTTTGTGAATTAATCGTATCTGTGGAATTCTAACCAGCCTTGCAAGTGCGAGCGTGATGTAATTATAAAATATCTGTCCCTTCCTTTCTCTCTCATTAATGTTCCACCAATCAGCGTTCAATATGGGTCGTTAATTTGAATGCCATGCTAGTTGATCATACATTTGAATAGCGTTCCAGGAACCGGCCGAAGGTCATTCAAACAGAAAATGAGTAAGATACGAAAATATCTAATTAACATAATATATGGGGTCTTATATTATTATGACTCTTTTCCATGTAGCTATTTAAATTATGTAAGCTATTTTTTGAGCTATGCCAAGTGACAACCACAATTTCCTAATCACAGACACCGTCGAACCTTGACATAGGATATGGGAACTGAGCCCAGTTACATTGTGTTGCGAGGCCGGCCCAGTTCATATCAATTATGTGTTAATTGCTGTAGGCAATACACTTATATAACGAGGCGAGTTTATTACCTTACATCTTATGGTTGTGTTGTAATTCTGTTAGATTAACAGTCATTTCATCGACCACTAAGGCTCCCCACATTGTAATCTTGCAGTGGCCGGTATTGTTGAAACTACCACCGCTACGAATGAGTTATTTTATAGTGTCCAAGTGTCTGCGCCATACACAAGGACTACTTATATATATATCTTCCTATCACTCTCATAACCCTGAGGGACGGTTAGAGATCAGGCGCAGGACCGACTTCTAACATACCCATCCGACGCATGGATCATCTTTCTTGTCAGACAACCATGTTCTAACCAAATTTGAAAACAACATTTTATCTTGTTCCAACGCGGGAATCGAACCCACTATCCCGCGTCAAGAGCCTAGATTTGTATCGGTGTATTGTGTCTCCGTCGCATTGTATCAACTTGTATTATCCATTATGGCTACTCGCTATGTTTGCACATATGCGTACGTTCAGTAGCTTCCCAAATTGGTTAGGGGATTGTGTATAGATCAGTTGATACTCTTCACTGCTTCTCCTGGCTTTCTCTACTATCTCTACTATCTCCAACGTGACACGAATATTAATATCATAACTAATATTAATATACAACCCGAACAATAACACTTTCACTAATAAAAAGCAACCAAACTTAGTCAAACGTGCCGTGGACCAAATGGGTGCGGTCTACCCTGGCGGCTGGCCCTCCGAATGTTCGAGAAAGTGTGAAAGTGCTCAGTAGTTAGCGGCTTTTATTATTTAAATAGACTACTGAATTCGTGCATACAAGCGCTATGTTATGAGGCCAAGCGGGAGTAGAAGCACGAAGTTCCGTACAAATGTTCATTTTACTTACGGGCAGCTGAGTGTTAGTAATAAGCAGGCTTACTCCCGCCACAATCGGGAAACGAATCAGTTTGATCTCAACGGTTTTTGGTATTTTATTTGGTGGATTACATTGAAACTAATCAGGGCCCTAATTCTCAGGCCTCGAACTTAGTTTTTACTATCGGTCTGTCCCGCTCTTGCAAATGAGATTTAGCGCGCGTGCGAGCGGGATATACTAATATTCGAACTTTTTTCCACTGCCCGAGAATCGTGCTCCAGGACAAAGAAAATCTTTAGATCGTAACTTTTTGTACACCCGACCATATCGATCGACTGAGAATACGCCGCACGCATTCGGAAGTACGATTGAATCTGATTCAAATTGAATCAGCATGATTGAATCTGAATCAAATTGAATCAGTTTGGAGAGTAGGGCCAAAGGTCTCGATTTTTGTCCTTTGGCTACGGAACCCTAAAAGCGTGTTTGTGTGGACACGGCCTTTTGTTGTACGTGAATACGGATCAATTCTTTAATTCTTTAGCTATCCAGATGTGTAATTTGGCCATGTATTGAAACGTAGCTGCAAAACTAACTACATCCTCAATTTGTTAATTACGTGAGAGCAATTTTAAAGACATTCACATCAAAACCTTTTCATCCGTTATTGGATGATTCACACAATATTCTCCGAGCGAAGTAACCACTCTTTAAATAATGTAGTGCCTGGACTGGCAGTCGCATGGTTGCCCAGCACATACGGCATTCTCACAACAGTCGGCCTAGTCCAGAGGAATGATTCGTCAATACGTCTGGTGCCAACCATGTGCGGGTTTTTTCATTATTTTGACATATTTCACACAATTTTCATTTGATGATGATACAAGTTGTAACTATTTCTCAAATTGATCGTGTACTCATATTGCTGCTGGTTTTATTACGTTTACATTTAAGCTGATGAATCTTTTGATTTGGCATAGTTTTAGTAAAATTCAGCACATTTAGCCAGATAATATCTGCGACGGCAGCGTACCACTTTTGACTCAGTGAAAACCAAGCTAAATAGCTTATGAAATGATTGCTTGCTTATAGAAGCAAATGCTTAACACACTGACTCGTTACGGTACTTTGCAGAATTGCACAAATCTTTAGGAAAATTTATAAGGTCGAGAATGAAAGGCATTTGGCGCACCGTTTGACTTTGGTTAAACCTGATTGCTTTTGAGCATTTGTTTGCAACAAACCTTTAAACATTTTAGTAATTTGTAAACACAAATTGTTGTCTTGAGGTAACATACAATGGGTACTTACATTATAAAACAGCGCTTCGTGGGTTTTTTATTTACTTACACGTTAAGGTATTTTTTTTTACTTAATATACCTAATATTTTAATTATTATCTGTGGAATGCTGGAGTAACTCCAGGTGCTATTCTTACGACTAACACCTCCCCATCAACTATCTTTCCCGTGGATATCGTAGAAGGCGACAGAAGGAATATACTTATATATCCAGAGTTAGACAGCAGTGTTCCCGCGGCGTTGTTCAAGTTCGGCCAAGCGTGGCGAGTATAGGCAACTACTTCCACTACTTTGGCGTAATACTCCTGTCCAAGGATAAAAGGCAATATAGCTTACGTCCAGCATTGGATGTTATAGCTGAATGGACGATAGTTATGGTGTATGTTGTTCCAGGGTGGGTACTCGGTGTCGCGGGCCGGCACCAGCCTGCGCCGGAGCAGCAGCCTCACGTCCTGGCGCTCGCTGAAGACGGAATGTGTAAGTGATTCCTACATTTGTATATACATACTAGCTGACACGTGGCCACTTCGTTGAGCATACAAGCCGTTTAAACCTTCCCTAGACTTCCACGAATATTTCAAGACCAAAAATAGCCGTATCGGTTCAGCCGTTCTCGAGTCTTAGCTAGACTAATGAACAGCAATTCATTTTTATATATAAGAAAGTGAAAGAAGAAGACACAAGATTCATAGCTTGCTCTATTTATTTTTGATGTCATATACTCAGACTAGAGGGTTTAACAGGTTATTAATTCATATCAATAATAATAATTAATAAATAGGTTTGAGTACATCATATTACATTAAATGACTAGGAACGTAGGTTTAGGTTTACTAACTCATAAAACATATGCATATATAAAATAAGTCCTTGTGTACTTTTTACACATGTTAAGTTAGATTAGGTAACCTAATACGAAATAGCAGCATATAATTGGTAGTTATGGACAGATCAAATATTGAAACGGGTTGTTAAAGAACTCACAGAAGGAGATTAAAGTGAGCGAAAACCTTCATAGACATAATATTCTTATTTCGACCTCGTACTTTATTTCGTATTTCTTTTAATATATAAGTAACAAGAACATAATACAGATGTTGTAGGTACTTAAATGAAATAACGAAATATAATTACATTTCTCGGTTGAGTTATTTGGAGTATCCATTAGTCATCTGTTTCAAGTTCACAGTTTACGATTGTGCGATAACCGCTGACCGGCTCGGCGCCTGGTGCCGAAGAAACAGGCTGTATATCCACACTACTCGCGAAGTTCCTCGGCGAAGTACGGCGAAGTACTAGTAAAGTTTGACGAGGTAAGCCGAAGTGCATCTCTACACTATCCTATTCGTCTAACTTCGTTCAACTTCGCGAGTAGTGTGGAGCCGGGGTAACATTGACTATCACAAGAGCGCGCTAGGCGGACTGCACACTTGCGACTCTTAGGGCGTGTTTCACCAAGCAATGTTAAAGTTAATACTTCGTTAAATATCATGCTGTTCCTCTCGTAATTCCTATCAATGAATGAGAAGGCATGGTAATTAATTAATAAGCCGTTATCACTAACATGCGTTGGTGAAATCGGGACTTAGGCCCCGTATAAATAAAAAAATCGCAAACCCAACCTCACTTGAGAACCTATTAGACAGATGAAACAACGTTTCGTTTCACTTTATTAATGTTACGTAGTACTTTAATTTCTTGTCTTTTCATGCCGTAATATTGTTGATATTATGGATTACAGAAAAACATTAAAATAATGTGTGCCATTGTTTTATTTACGGGCCTTAAACACTAGAAAAAAAAACAATCAGGCATTGTCCTAACTAAACTTGAAAACAACATTTTTTGTTGTTCCAACGCGGAAATCAAACCCACGATCTCCGTGTTGAGAGCGAAGCTCTGAACCACTAGATCACGGAGGCATTTACGATAATCAACGATAACGAAGTTCTTAAAGATTCATAATTATATGCGTGGGACTTACCACCTGTGTTAGCTATGTTATGTTAATATCACAGAGTTTATCGTTTTCGAACGTAGTTATAATTTACCCAAACACCAAATACCTAGGTGATTAAAATCTAGAAAACTACAAATTCACGAAAAAGAAAGCAACGAGCAAAGAACACGTAACTGAAAAAACGAAATTGATAAAGATCACGCGTTTAATTACAAATAAATCATTAAAATAGCTCGAGATGTGGAGATAGGCTGTAATTGGTGTAACGAGCGAAACCGCCGACAGGACATGCGGTGATTGATGTCCGCAGAAAGTGACTACTTTCTGGGATTCCGAGTGCATTATCACTTTCAGTTTAATGACGCGAGTAATTAAAAGTGACTACTCTAGACTCTAGAGTTCACAGCATCACATCACAGTACTAGTACTGTGATGATGACTAGATGTCATTCCCACGACTTCGTCGAAACTAAATCTCCAAGAGATCGTAATATTTTACCAAAATATGTAGCTTATATCCTTCCCTGTACCTAGTCTATCCCCTTGTATCATAATGATAATCGTAATATTATAACGGGTGTAAAAAGAACATACACTTTGGGATAATTATGATGATACTACCTTTTCTCATTCTAATTCATAAAAAAGTATGTTTTTGAAAATTGATATATTTTTTTTTGCTTTTTCGTTATTCTTGCGACAAAAATAAATAAGTAATGGTTTAAAATGTAAAAAAATATACTTTTTTGACAAAAATGAGGTCAATCTATATAGTTATTGATCCTATTTCATTTATAATATTAGTGTAGATTAACCCCCTAATCCTTCCTCTAACCTAACCTAACCTAATCCTTTTCGCTAATCTGAGTTAAAATAATAATCCAGAGTTAGTAACATTATATAAAAAAAAACTACCGTAAACCCAATATAAGGTAATTCTGGGTTTATTACGCAGACTGATGCAAGTTGAATGGGGTAATTATTTATACACGTAATCAATTAACGCGCAGCTTCGTTTGCGTTGAAATCTTTTGGACCCCTAAACCGATTCATGATTTTTTTTTTAATTTATTGTCGCTTCAACATCTGGGTCATTAGCGACCACTAAAAATACATCATAATATTATACATATATGTTACTTAAATTAATTTGTAAACATTTATCATTTTCAGGAACTTTAAAGTTGCAGTACATCCATTTTCATTATTCAAACATTCTTTTAAATCACTAGGTAAATTACATAAACATTTTTCTGTTTATTTTTAATAGAACAGTAGGTAATTAAAATAACATAAGATTAGCTTCTAACTAAAAACTAAGACAAACAAAAATAATAAATAAAAACTATATCAGTACTATAAATTAACTTCAAAAACTACAAATAAAAAATAACCCCAAGATCGTCCTCCTCAGGCAGAGTACCCAGAAGGCTCAAAGAGTTTCCCCACTGGATAGCGATGCTTACTCTTTGAGCCAGGTAGGTTCCTGCTCTGGGGTCTCGGGTGGCTTCTACTAGATTTTTTGAAATTTAACCAAATAATTTATGCGCTCCCGGACCCCATGGGCCTAGAGTTTCAACCCCAAACGGTTCAACGGTTTTTCTGTATTATATTCTGGACATTCTACTAGGAGATGGAGAACGGATAGATAATGACAGATTCATGAATTATAATCGGCAAATAAACGTTGGGTCCTTGTCTCTCAAGTGTCTTTTCTAATGTATCAGAGAAGGAGAAAATATTTTAAATATTTTAACTAGTATCATTACTAATTAAAGTATTACTTATTTATATTAGTTTAATAAAGAGGAACGATTTTTATTATTGTATAACGGGTGTAAAAAGAACACTCACTACAACTTTGGGATATGATTTGTATTTTCTTATTCTAGAAATGTAATTTTTTAACAAAAATCAAAAAAAATTTTTTTGCTTTTTCGTTATTCTTGCGACAAAAAATAAGAAGTGGACAAAAAAAATACATTTCCAAAATGAGGACAGATATTATAATCGTGTCTCAAAGTTAAGTGACTGTCCTTTTTACACACTGTATTTGTTAGGAATAAACTCAAAAACTATTGGATGAATGTTAATAAGTCTTTCGCCATTGTAATGCTACAATATTATCTTGCAAACTAAGTAGGCTTTATAATTAATACTAAATATATTGCGGGCGAAGTCGCGGACAACAATTAGTTTAATAAGAGAATAAGAGGAACTTAGCGCATTAACTATTGTTGATTGTTGTCACTTGTCGCATTCATCTTACAATAGGCGGTTCGGCTTACTACATTAGCGGTGACGTCATACACGCGTCTTATAGACAAAGAGCTGGTGTGCATTTATTGAAAAAATTTTACACAGGTTGAAAAAATACCAGTGACTATAACTTTGCGATATGATTACTACTTGGGGGTTATTTCAAGATGCCATCGCTAATTATCGCTTACAAAGTTCGATAGCAAAATGTATGGGATTTGACATAAAGTACGCTAAATGACATACCGATCACGATAATTTAGCGAAGCTTATGTCAAATCCCACACATTTTGCTATCGAACTTTGTAAGCGATTTGGCAACGCAGATTGTAATTGGCATGACATTGTAATCATTTTATAAATAATGTTTTAATTAATCAATATACATATAATATTTTTATAAGTGTGTGTAAATTTTTATCCATTTACCATGCGATAACCTGTTTTTCGGCCACTGTAAAAATATAAATAGAGTAATTTCCTTCCGTAAAAAAGGCCTTTTCTTCCAGCCTATCACATAATATAGTTGATTAGATAAGATCAAGCTTTTTTGTTTACGAGTTCTTCTCACAAATAGAACTTGAATACGATTAGCATTTAACTATTTTAGGAAGAACTCTTATATTTTATCTAGATAATATTTCGTTCCACTAATTTTCGCGGATCTTCTTTTACGGAAACCACCCTACATTAATTTCACACTCATCTCCTGTACTGTAACTGTTACAATCACAATCACTAATCAGGCTGTAATCCAAGCCGTTAGCTCTCGGTCTAATCGCTTCAATCGACGGATGCGCCTGCGTCGGTTCAGCGACAAGTTTTTGCGGTATTGTTTCACTCGCAGGAACTTCGGTACAAGAAAGGATGAATTTCTAGCGTGTTTAAACGGTACCTAATAGTTTTATGATAACTGTAAATAGACTGGGTCTGAACTCTGAACAGTAGGTAATAATAATATAATATAGCTGTAAGTAATGGACGCTAGACAGTGGTAGAGTCCTTTTCGTAAAATAAGTCCTTTAGTGGAACCAAATTAGTTTAGAAATATCGGAGTTCAGTATTTAACTACTTGTAGGATTAACCTGTAAATAAATATACCTGATCTCAGTAAATACTCGTATTACCTTTACTACTTTAAGGATCTTCTAGGATATCAGCATCTAGGGGACTTTTTACACGGGAAATTTATGCATTTTTTGATGTCACTAAGCGTAAAAGTCAATAAGCAAATTATTGTTTTGTTTCTTCTACAAGAGAATTATTATGCCTTCGTAGGTTCTATAGCGCAGTCTATAGTCTTAAGTTTATATTCATGCTTTTAAGGAAAATGTGTTTAATTAATAGTCCACAGATAATCTTTATTTTCTGATAAAGCGATTAGTTGTCAATTGTCACCGAGTACTTTGTAACACCACTTGGTACTTCCATGGCTTGGCAGTATTGCTAGGAAGAATAAAAAGTCAACATTTTACTTCAGAGCTACTAAATTTTAAGAGCCGTTACGTATTCGGCCGTCATTCACAAAAAAAAGCCAAAAAGCCAACGTAATATTTGTGTTTGGCATTCATTTTAATGGAAAATTTAGTTTATCTCAGGAAAAACCACACAGATCTAAGAGTTTCCGATAACTGTATCTCAATGAGGCAAATTTTTAATAGTGAATCATGTTGTCAATGTGCTCAAGAGTAGATATCTATAATATTACGTAATAAGAACCTAACTGACTCATGAACGCCTTGTGGAGAAAGCGGGAACAAAAAAAGAAAAATTAAAAAGGGGTGTAATATTTTTTTTTACGTTGCTGATGTGCTAACTTTACAAAAGATAAATTTGCAAAATTTTAGTAGAACACAATGATGCATCATCATAAAATTCTTATATCTATCTATGATTGCGGTCCTAAAGGCGAACCTTCTGGCACACGTATACATTTTTGTTTTCACACATACCTATTTTGATTAACGTATAAGAATTGATATTATATAGAGTATAAATTAAAATACTTACGAAATAAATAAGCGAATACGAAATAAACTAATAAAAAAAACTAATTTTATTTATTTTTATAAAACAAAGTTTGTTTTAAGAAGGTCAATTTTTGAAATAAATTACAATACCTTCGAATTTTGAAAATAAATTACAATACCACCGGCTCGGAATCTTATACATTTTAACAAAAAGGATAGCCAAAAATTATATTTTAAAAAAGGTGGAGGTTGAAAATAAAAACATTCATATTGTATCAATCTATCATTGGTTGAAAAGAAAACTCGTAGGTATTTAGAAAATCAATTATTTAATAGAAAGTAACATCGGCACTAAGCTACTAACTACTAATAAACACAGTTTCTCGCACTAGAAATCGTCCACACCTATATTTAGGAAATGGGTTAGGAGACATGGTGACTCACACACTTTTCTATGTCTGAGTAGTAGCTATCCTTACTAATCTTATGTTTATATATTTAAAACAAAGTTGGGTTTTTTCTAATACATGTATCTTGAGAACGGCTGTACCGATATTTATGTACTTATTCTATTTGTCTTTGGCTATTTATACCTAATAGTTGGTTAAGGTTATATCTATATTATAAGTGTAGGATCTAGATCGTCAGTCTAATTTAGTGCACAAAAAAACTGTAAGCTGTTTGAAGGGACGAATTACAATATAATGTTTACTTATGTAGGCCATGCCCATATTTATTACAGTTTGAGTAGGTTGTGATTGAAAAAGTAAAAAGGCCACATATAGTTAATCTTTCATAGATCATAAATCAGAACTCAATAAATTACCGAAACCACAAAGTACATAATAAAACTAAATGGGATTAACGGCCAAATATCGAAACGCTAATTAGAGAACGGTGCCCTTCCATAACGTTATCACTGTAACTGCTTGACATAATCGGAAAGCATGTAACCCCTACTCTTGAAATGAATTCCAATCGATCGCAATTAGAAGAAGGCGCATCTACTATCGCCAAAATTGGATTAAAATTGAGTGTCGATTTTAAGTAGCCTAGTGAAATTAGATATAACAAAATTACAATATTGTTTTTAAGTATATCAAATGACATGACAGCAAAGTTAACATTTAGAAATTAATTAACATTGGAAACTATCATTGAAATCGGATTAGAATTGAATTTAGTTTCAAAGGTAAGGTTCAAAATCAGCCCCCTAATTTAACTGTGGCACTTGATTTTACTATGGTTTCAGTATTGGCCCGTAAGACTTTTGCAGGAGTGAACGATGATGATGATGTCTCGAGAGGATACGTAACAGATGTACTAATTGCCGTAAAAGCATCTGATAATGTACAGAAATGATTAGAACAATAATTACGTATTGCATAACCGCGGTTACAACATAAATTATTATAATGAAGACGTGACGGCTAACTTGCAGTTAATTAAAATAAATTGTATTGTTATAATAATATACTTTCTACGGTTATATACTTATCTTCGAAGACGGTATCATCTTTAATTATGTAACAATACTGTCGGATATTCCTTTCTTAAAATGAATAAAACATATTTTATTAAAAATCAATGTCTAAACTCAAAAAAAAAAGAGTAACTTATTTGTTCCTAGCTGAACTCTCTTATTATATCCTTAGAAAAATCCTTAATTGCGGGAATCATTTAAGACCATTTATGAATACAATCATATTCTTTTTCACACAATTTCGATAAGAATTTGACTTCGTGCTTGTATTTTTTAAAGCGTGAATGACATGATTAACACAGCGTGCGTGGAGACCTTGGGTGTAATTTACTTTTAACACCAGCAATTATGTAAATTAATAATTGTTTATTAATTAACTCGTACTCGTAAGTGATACTTCGTGTACGACGTCCAAGTGCGACCGGTGCTGTGAATGAACTTCTTCCAAATTTAACATTTGAATTATTTACGACATGTTTGGTTCCGCTTGATCGTTCTTTTTCAAACTTTTGTCTTCTACAGTGTTATTAAGCTCTAAAATTTCAAATTCCTCTAAATATTTTACGAATTGAGTTTCGTCAACTACTATTTTTACTTCGCAAAGTTTCTAGTAGGCTGGAAGTTGTGTTGAAGGTCCAAATTTGTTGACCTATAAAACCTTCGTTTATACTTTGTATGCAATCGTGTAGCAGTGGTTAATCATAGAAACATTTCAATCAGGTTTTAGAAGAATTTTTATAGCCGGCTAATTAATGAATTTTCGTTTTATGTAATTTTTAACCGCCATAAGTCCGTTAGGTTATCTATTACAAGAATATAACAGTAATGTTATGAAAGAAACTGTCGTTATACCGGATACGTAAGAGATCGTGAGATTGGAAACCACCTGAGGGCAGACAACAGGTTGTACGTGTGAGGTCGGCGATGGGCACCGCCATTGAGAGAGAGAGCGTCGGTGTGGCCTGGTAAAAAATATATCACCCAGAATAAAAACGGGGGAAACCTTTATATAGATAGAGTGTTAAGAAGCGAAATCTGAACAATTTTAAATTACAATCTATATAATACAGTGAAAAATGAAGATTACTTAAAAGTTTGTAAAAATGTTCATGTTTTATATTTGTTGTTGGCTTTGTTCAATTTTGTTCAAACGTACCTAATCGAGTTAGCAAATTGGCATACGACCTTATTTTGGTTTTATAAGAAGGATGTAGGAAATGCAAACTACAGTCAATAGTTAATATAAAATAATTAGTAACAATTGTAGAAAAAAAAATGGTAAAACCCAATTTCACTATCGCTTGTTAGTGTTAACGGCTTGTTAAGATACCATGCCTACTCGTTAATTGACAGGAAATACGAGAGGAGAACATGATATGTAATGAAGCATTAACTTTAACAATGGTTAGTGACATTGGCACTAAAGGTACTACATACAAACATACATAAAACAAACTTTAATAGGAGGAGTCATTAGAGAAATCCATAAGAAAATGACAAGAGTTACGTAAGGTGATAATTATTTTAAACTAATTTAGGAGGAATTCAAACTAAGAACAGAAATTAGTTACAAAATAAAAGTAGGCGATATGGGCAAATGAAGTGAGCTGGTAACATCGCTCGCTCGCCTACCGCCGCTCTCGTATCTCGCCGCGCCGCGCCAGTGTGTCGTCACATCTGCGCCGCGTCGCACGTACTCTGTGTCGCGAGTTAGTTTGTGTACAACTTCTGTGCTTGTGCGGTGATAAACATGCTTTTTACTCACATCTGAAGCGACAATAAGTTCAAGTGAGTGAGTGCAACGACTTTTTGTTTCACCGACGTCCCCTTCTGGAATCTCAATGTTGAAACTGGTTCGTATTTCGCTTTAGTTAAGTCATTAGGAAGTGACATTATTGGTTAGCGGTTCATTAATGTTTTATTTTCCTTCGCCCGCACGTTGAAGTTCAAGCAGTATGTTTATAGGTACTCATTTTTTTTTACGAGCTGTAACAACAAAACTACTTCCACTTGAATCTTTACAGCTCTATCAAGGATGGCTACCTTATCCCCTGCTTTATGTACGGGTCTACTTGGTTACTACGTGGTTAACTTTGTTCGTACACATTTAGTTTTCTCTCTATAATTTAGCTCCAAGATCTCTAATAACTAAGTAGCCAAAGTTTAGTTTAACACGTCTAAATTACACTCGGTCAAAGAGATTGTAAGATACAAACGGTTCAGATTTAAACTTGTAACTAACACTCCACGTGTTAGTTATACTCTGAGGTAAGCAATGCAACTCTGTTGCTTAAACGCTGTCAAGTTAATTCACAACTGACAATTATAAGTAAGCGGTGCTGTGGAATTTTTGCATGCCTTTAATGCTAAGTTCAAGGAAATACACGGCTGCAATTTCGAATTTTAATAATTCTTTAAAAAGGTAAATTATCTCTTCATCATTGTTGTCGTAATGTGGAAATTAAATGAGTGTGTTAAAAGTCATTACTAACTTTTTCACTTTACGCAAGTTACGCGTATTTTCTTACTTATAAAAATGTATTCCTGTTAGACATTAAAAAGAAGATACTATGAAACTAACAATAATGTGACTTTAACAAGTTTGGCTGTATCACAAGTTAATTTAATTTAAATTAAAACAGAAATTAGTAAAGTAATAAATGTTATCAGTTAAAACATGAATACGGTGTCAACACGTTTGAGTCAATTAAAATATAATAATTTACAATGAACAGAAAAAACGCAGGTGTCAAGAATTAATAAATATCTTATTTTGATTCAAATAGTCCTTAGAGATAGATATCTTATTTTGGTTGAAATAATATGGTCCTTCGAGATAGATACAAAGATAAGTTGCTTATTAATTTGTCTGGTAAATATGATAAATAAAAAATTAACTAACCTGAAATTTAATTTCTTAAAAAAATATTTGGGAATATTATGTTGTATAAGCTAGAATGCTTAAATTTATTTATGTACTTACAGGTTTGTAGGTACTTTGCTATTTGCAGAATACTTGACTAGTCTGGATCCACGCATCTGCGTGGATCCAGACTAGTCAAGTATTCTTAACTAAACTGGATTAAAAATGTCAGAAATTCTAATATGATATTTAATTAGAATTTCTTGAGATTTTTAATTTCTCTCTAATCAGTGTTATGATGGCGATACACAATGTTTGAGTTAATGAATGTTTGATAACAGTGTGTAATGCATTGATAAGTGATAACGGCCCTATCGACGAGGCTGGCCGATACCGACTACGTTACTATTGGCTAAAATATCGTACGGTTCTATTAGTTTTCTACTATGCGATAGTAGAAAACTAATAGAACCGTACTCTTAGATACTCACCTTTTGAAACATAAATATACTGGCAATAATAATACATCTTCTTATATATAAAAATGAATTGCTGTTCGTTAGTCTCGCTAAAACTCGAGAACAGCTGAACCGATTCGGTTATTTTTAGTCTTGAAATATTCATGGAAGTCCAGGGAAGGTTTAAACGGTTTGTATGCTCAACGAAGTGAGCACGGGTCACCTAGTATTACAATATTTTACTACTAGGTAACCCGTGAAATCATAAGAGCTCGCGAGAGTTGGATGATTAAGAAGAGGATTATAGAGTCTTTAAGACGCGTTGACCTTAGTCATTAAAAATTTTTGGATAAGATAAATCTACTAATTATTGTAAAATGAAGTTTTCTAAGAGTTTCTAAGAAATTGAATCAAACTAAAAATAAAATAAACATGGGCAACGCCAAAGGTTCAAAGACATGCCATTAAAGACTACACATTAGGTATATTATGCTTTTTTTAAAGTAATTTTTACCAGCAGTTCCTTGTAATTTATTCTGTGCCACAAAAGTTGCAAGGAATCAAGAAACGTATCTCAGAACATAAACATAATCTTCACCAATGCGCATATTATTAACTATTTTACTTCGTCAACTCGTATGACATCATCACTCAAAAACTTTGGACCAAAGTTCATGCATATATAGTCTCTCTTATATTCAAAATATTTATCGAGACGAGGTATAGTGATAAGATTTTCTAAATTATGCTCGAGACAGAATGCTAAAGAAAGTGATCTATCGCGTTAAGATATTTTCCATGCATCACCGGCGACTCGTTCTTCAGACGATTGTAATATTACGACCGTTTCTTGTGATTGAAATACCTTAGTAATCTCGGTTTCATTTTCTAGCTGTCTCCGAATTCCGATGTTCCTTTTCTCAAGGAATTCCGTTTTCCTCATTTCATCTTCTGTCGACGTCAGTATGCAGTTGCAACTTTTGTTTTGTGATAATGTCAATAATGTGTTCTAATTACCTATACTAAACTTTTAAAATTCCTTTTTGCGTCGATACACAGTTATTGCGTTGAATTTAATATACAAATATGTCTTACTTATTCTTGAAAATATGCAATGATATTATTTCATGCTTGTAACATTATATTGATAAATTTAACATACATAAAACTTACTTAACTACGCAGAATATTTTACAAAGTGTGTTTCGAACACTTCTAGAATAAACCACGATACCGATCTATAAAAAGTAAAAAGGAGTTTAATAGCGTTTGCGATTCAGGTGTGATTGTGGTTTCTTTTTGTTTTACTTTCTACGTCTAGCATTAACACACTAAAACTTTTCAAATATATTATTATGCAACTAGAGTTCAAAAGATATTGGGCATTTTTAACCCGCTTTTATACAATGTCGTCAACACAGTGGTTACTATTAGATTGTACAATTTTCATGATATTTCATTTTCTGTAATTATTTTAAACATCTATGAAGAAGTGGATGATAGTCAATAAATCGTTAATCATATTTTGTATCTTTTTCATCACACTATTTACCCCCACCTCTTGCATATTATATACCGTTGTAAACAGATGATTACGTCTTATCTAACCTTTAACCTTACATCTAACCTAATTCTGTCTTTGGTCGCAATAGTTAAACGTTTCACAGTTAAATGCCCAAACCCAATATAATTAAATGTTCTTAGTTGAGTCTGAGCTCTTAAACCTTAACAGATTGCCGAAGTGGCAACGTTATTAATCGCAAGAATGGTCTGACTCAGCTATCAACATAATAATTGACCAGAACTGCAAGTTGCCGTTGTCACAAAACCTTTTAAAGTAGTCGATTTCACTCGAACGTTATAATATACGGCTGTAGTCTTCCTCAATTTGTGATGTTGAATAGAAAAAGTTAATGCTGATCATATCTTGAGTCTTGACCGACATTCAGTGCTTTGTTGGTTTTAGTTCTTATCTATTCAAATATTCATTCTTAGCCTTAAATTCTTGATATCCAATCAGACGGTTTTGAGGTCACACATTTTAGGTTACAGATTACCTGGTAATTTGTATCTCTATGATTGTAAATTATTATTTTCATTTGAAAATTATTTTTATATTTTTTTCATTTAAAAATCATTTTTAAAATGCAATTAGAAGCTAATATTAGATTATGTTTTTAGAGTTGTTATTTCCGATAGAGTTGATTTGTTATTTCTAATTTCCAAATTAAAATATGCTTACAGTGTGCAAAGATTAATAATTTATAGTCTGCAAATCTTTATTTTTTTTCTTTATTCTGGCAAATCCTATTAACAGCAAATATAACATTATGATAATATATTTATCCTATGTAGCTCCATTGACGTCTGTTTACACATTATTATGAAGAATTCAAGGTAGTTATCAGTACATGCAGAGTTAAAGTGTCGTAGTTGAAAGTAAAACGTGATGTTTGTCTATTAGAGGTGGAATAGAGACAAGTGACAATAAAAGGACGTGAATACAAGACATGGCGCCAATACAACTAAGGACATACCTAAGCTACCAAAACTCAATTCTTTGGATAATTACAGACCGCTACATCGTCTGTACTTTTAAAATATAAAGAAATCCATCATCTAGTACGTTACCTATTCAGGGAAGGCGTAAACTTTTATAAATAAAATTTGCTATCCATTGTTCTTCATTAACACTGGCAGCACCAAAAGTTCTGTTCTCACATATATTTTTTTATTTATCTTTGAACTTCTTATCATAAACTGACCTAGTTGTTATTTATCTATTCAGGAAACTGGGAATGTGTCCATGTAGATTTGTTTTGTTTTTTTGGCAACATAATAATTTACTGTCTATTTTGATAAAATCTAATCTTGAACACGATCTCCGTTTGTTTTCCCGGTGTAAAATATTTTTAGTTTTAATTGAAATAACTGTGCGTTATGTTCATATTATCCTTTTCCTTTCTATTTTGAGACGTAAAGGTGTTCCAGCCGCCACCTGTCTGCAGGTATACGGAGAGGATTACAAAAAATGCTCATGTTTTTTATTTGGTACCACTTTGTTTTGTTTTTATTGCATCGCTCGCGCTGGGATCATAAGATGTGATGTGTGTTTTAATATCATTTTTCTTACTTACTGAGTTTTGTTTTAGGCAAATCTTTCTAATTTAATAATAAAGTGATATGATAATAAATGTAGAAGTTTGTGAGAATAGACTAATGGATGTTTGGATATTTTTCACGCAAAGTTTATAGTTTAGGCGCTGAATTAAAACATTCTATTTTTATCCCGAAAACGTACAGAGTTTGTAGGAGTAGGGAGCTAAAGCTGGTTCATTTATAGACAAAACTGTTTGCGAAACGATTCTTCATCCACAAGTCTAAGACAAAAAATTGGTTGCGTTATTGTAGCTGATATTAGAGAACACTTGGATAATAACTTAACTTTAATATTCTAGATTCCAGAATAGATCATTTTCTAGTACTTGATAATAATTAATGACTAAAGTTTTATTTAGTTAATCGCGCAGTTTCAACAGGTGTGATTTCTCTGCGCGCCATTTTTAATTTTAGCCGCGAAACAATAGAAAGCTAAATATTTAAGTACAAGCGAGGATGTGTTTCCACTTGCGTGCTCTCATGTATAGCACATTAATCATCTAGATTGGAGTTTCTCTTGTCATTCTGCAGATTATCCGAAGTCCATTATAGTCGTATTAAGTGAGGGACCTGTTTAAGGATAATGTAAATTTCTCGAGTCTTTTCCAGTTTAGTCTCGGCTTGTAGACTCGTTACTTTTAGGTTTCCCATGATCAACAAAATGACTGATGTGTTTTGAATATCCTTATTTTTTCGCGCTTGTAATATTTTTACTGTTCATTTTTAACGCGCTTTCATTAGCTTGGGTTGTAGGTATCTATGTATTTATGTGGGCATGGCCTACCAACCCATACAATCTATCTTTCATACAAAAAAAAAATACAATAGACGTCACTACTATTAACGTTTGAAAATTATAAAATGTAAATATGCCGAATTACAAATATTGATATTAAAATAAAGATTAGGATACTTTTTAAGCATAACAACACATTAAGCTAAATTCAACTCCTTAATTAAGAAGAGGATACGAAACGAAATTAGTAATTAGTACCTATTTTCCAATAGTGGCGCTAGATGGCGGGTTCCTGAATGTGCCTGGAAATCGAAGAAAACAAAAATAGCCAGTCAAGTTGCCAGTATTAGGGTGATACCATTTTCTAGTAAGTACTAGGTCGTGTCTCTGTTATATATATCTACTTTGTGATCTGGGTAATTAGGTATATAACGAGCACAATTTTCACTAATTTCCAGAAGTCTGATTAATTTGACATTTTTCATACGTATGCAATAATTTGTTTCCTACTAAGCGTGATTTTGAAAGCCTTATTTATTTAAGATGTTAATTTCTGTAGTTGACTACAATTTCAATACTGTTACGTTGTCTAGTAGTTATTGTCGTTGGTCTGTTATAAACTTAGAGAAACGAAAAGATAATTCATTATTTTCATCTTCATGCCTTATTTAAGTCTCATAACTAATACTTTGTCTTCAAATGCTAAGTCTTAAAAGCTGATTTATGTCAGCGTCACACCGGACGCGACACGGCGGTGATGCAATGCAAAATTTAACCCGCTGTTACATACCTATTTCATTACAAGAGTCCAAATTTCGTGCTGCACCGCGCTGCACTCTAGAAACGAAACGTGTATCTTCTTGAGTAATAAATAGAGATAAATTATGAATCGTTACCTAAATAAATACCATTTATTTCTGGCTTCATAGACCTATATTATTAAAAATACTTTAAAATACACTACACACTACACTACATTACGTGTTGTCGGCGACGTGTAGCACGCTTCATTCCGGAGTCTCCCCCGGAACCTCTGGTAGACCACGCCCGTCGGCCTAAACTCCTATAATCTTAAAATGCAGCTCGTGTCGGTGTGAGCTGACCCTATATGGCTAAGATCGCTTATGGTTACGTAAGTGAGCACATTAGTGCGACCTTTACTTGTTTTTGCCAATACTTAGACGATCACCTTGATCTCGACTGGCCACCTGTACTTAGTTTTTACACCGCAATTACTGTACGCAATTATGGTTTTTATTCCATTACTTTTTAAAACCACAATGGCATAACTGCGTACTAGCCGCTAATAACCTGTTATTGTTTACTCAGCTATTGTGTACTCTATTATCGCGGTTGTAAAGTTATAATTTGCTTGGAGCTAAGCTTTGATAATGTTAATTGAATTACTAGTGGTTATTTATTATACCTACGTGGTATTTAAGGTTCATGAGTAACATTGCCTCCTGCATGTAATACAGCGTCTAGCGTCTGTCCGGTAGACTCTTAAATTGCCTTTAAAGGTTGGTAGGAAATACTGCGTTTTTTCTAACATGAAACATTTTTCTGACTTTTTTGCATTTAAAAAGTCAGAAAAATGTTTGAAAAATGGTCTGAAAGAAGATGTAGTGACAAAAATTGAGAAAGGTATGCTGAGATGGTTTGGTCATGTCGAGAGAATGGATGACGAACGATTGACGAAAAAAGTGTATAAGGCGAGTGTGAATGGAAGTGTGGGAAGGGGTAGACCTAGGCGGACGTTTCAAGACCAAATTAGAGACGTCTTGAAAAAAGGCCAGGTCAAGAGTACCCTAAACCGAAGAGCGTGTATGAAGAGAATAATGAAAGTGGACGAAGCGAAACAAGTGTGTAAGGATCGTAGCAAGTGGAAAGAAGTGGTCTCTGCCTACCCCTACGGGAAAGAGGCGTGATGGTATGTATGTATGTATGTATGTAAAAATATGAAAACACAACCTGCTTACATCAGTAGCTCAAGCACTTACAATTGACAGCTATTAACGTAACGTTACATTGTGTATTGTATGGGCGCGGCTGCAGGCTCTATCACAAAGTCTATCTTTCGATAACGTTATGAATACTTAGCTGTTAATTGTTAGCTCCAGTGGTGTGGGGTTCTTATCCTCCCATTCCTATTGGCTTCACTGATCCCTTACGTTTTGAAGTCTTTATGGAGAAAATTGATTGAAGTGACACGCGAATTCGCTTGTCACTTAGCGAAGCTTATGTCAAATCCGATACGTTTTGTTATCGAACTTCGTAAGTGATAATAGCGATGGCATCTTGGATTAGGGCTCTATATCGAATTTCCAACCTCAACCTAGTATTATACAGTCTAGTGTTTCCCTTTTTACCCCACATTTTATTTGCCAAGTTTATACAACTATTTTATCTTTCTGTTTTGTTTCCTCCTCATCAATCAACACAGATTATGAGCGTGAACTGTAGCAGATTGTATTATCTTAACCACACGTCGTTTTTATCCTGTTTTGTCAGTGCGAAGCATCTCAGATTTTATGATGCAAGAGATAATATTTTGTAAGTAATGCATATATTAATTACCTTAATGTATTCGAAAAATTCACGTTGGCGTGTATTTTAAATAATTAATTTGTCTGTAGGTATTTGTGTAGCTCTTAAGTCACGCCTTAATGTCTTTCGGCAATCGTCGTTTTTCATACATCGGCTGTCAGTTCTGTAGAAACACAACGATGATTACATTAACCCATGTTGCTGAACCCCAAAACAACATATAGCAACTGGTTCATCAATAAAATTTTTGAATTCGTCTCTCGATTGTCGTGGTTTCGAACCCTGCGTTGAAAGTTGAAACAACAAAAAAATTGATTTCAAGTTTGGTTACGACAATGCAGGCTGATCACCCGATTGTCTGACAAGGAAGATGATCCTTGGCACCGGTCGGGTCGATTATCCGTTTTACTGGGTTTTGTTAGCTAGGTATATAGGAAGATATTTGCGTATTGTGCACATAATCCGGCACTATCGAGTAACTTCTGCTGCCGTTTTTTACACAACCAGCCATCGCCAACAGAGCTATTATTATTTGAATGAATATTAAAATTACTCTGGCAGTTATTGTCTTTTATAATTAGAACGAAAATTCAAAAGCGGTAATGACTGAAGATGCAAATGAACCATTACGTTTACAATGACCACGATCACGGCCGCCGCCACAAAGGATCTGTCTCCGGCGCGGGCGAGGCCGACGAATATAACAATTAGTGAATTTCACGTCCTATGAAGTTTTAGGCCGTGTTTCACCAAGCAATGTTAAAGTTAACGCCATGTGAAAATACCATGCCATCTCATTCATTGACAGGAAATACGAGAGGGATAACATGATATTTAACATGGCGTTAACTTTAACATTGCTTGGTGATACACGCCCTTAATGGCGGAAAACTGTAATAATTAACAATAATATTTTGTTTTTCTTCTCCTTATTGTATATTATTTTATTATTATTCCTTAATTTAATTTGTACCTTGGTTGCTTAGACATATACATAAAAAAAAATTAAAAAGAAAATAGAATTTTATAGGTACCTATATTTTATATAATTCTATTTTCTTTTTAAATGACACAGCTAATAAGCTGTATTTTATTTTATTAGTATTGACTTCCTTTTTTGTCATTATACAAATCAATAATTGTCATATTGTAATGAATTAAGGACTATAACTAGAATGTTGTATATTATGATATAAAGATTCAAAATTTTGCATGCTAAAATGTATTAGCGAATTGTTTATTATCATAATCACATTAATGTTATCTTTCCACCCACATTTCTTGCAAATAAAGATATTATTATTATTATTATTGATAATAATTATAAGCTAAGGTAATTTTTAAAATTACGTTTTTATACGATTTCTACACGATCCGTGATAGCCGGCCGACGCGATATTAATTTCGCGCCAAACTAATTGACGTACAAGGTCACTATATACAACACAATTTCACCAACATTGACAGGGAATCCGAGAGGGATAACATGATATTTAATGAAGGATTAACTTTAACTAGTGTTAGTGAAATTAGCACTAAAGCCTTTAGTCCATTACCTTCTAGGAACTAGATAAAAGTGAGCTAATAGGCATTTTCCTTATTCACTGGCACGCATGTAACATTTTCCATTTTATCTGTCTGTGATATAATTGTCCCGGCGGCCTTACGTCACGCCTTTGTTGTCACTAAATAGACTGCGACTATTTCGCAACTAGACCTCGATGTGTATCTTGAGGTTTGTAATTAAATAAAGTAGTCATGAAACTGAACAATATGAGGTCCCCGACTCAAAGTTACGAAGTTCGACACCAAAATGTATGGGATTTGGCATAAGCTTGGCTAAGTGACATGAGAATTCGCTTGTCATTTAGCGAACCTTATGTCAAATCCCATACATTTTTGTTTTCGAACTTCGTAAGTGTTAACAGCGATGGCATCTCGGATAAAGCTCCAGTGCTCCTGCAACGAATAAATGGGAAATATACATGGAACATTAAATGTAGTACATTGAGTAACTATTATATCACGCTAGCCATGTATAGCCAAAAAAGGAACGAAATGTCGAAAAGAAACGAAGCAGTAACATTTTTCGATCGATCTCTTTCTAGGAAAACGAAATT
Source organism: Celastrina argiolus (assembly GCA_905187575.2). Classification (NCBI taxonomy): domain Eukaryota; kingdom Metazoa; phylum Arthropoda; class Insecta; order Lepidoptera; family Lycaenidae; genus Celastrina; species Celastrina argiolus. The sequence continues at coordinate 19,532,245 of LR994585.1, forward strand.
AGTACCTATTAACTTTCTACGCCTACAAAGGTCTAACGGTTTATTGCCTGTTAAGCCCCTGGGTTTTCAACCCTGTATACAAGGTGTGAGCCGTGTGGTGACGGCATTAGAATACAATTGTCACCACCCCCGATACTATCCTAGGGGAGTCGTAAGAGGCGACTAAAAGGAAACACACACACATCAACAGCTAGTGTGAGAGAAGGAAAACTCGAAACAAAACCCTGTACCAACCCGTCTAGCCAGCGTGGTACCAGTAGGCCTTTAGCCTCCTATGTTTACGCACCAGAAGAACTGCCGGATCACGTTGGATGCAGGTGGCAATGGACCGGTCGCACTGGAAATGTGTTGGAGAGGCCTATGTTCAGCAGTCGACTCTAAAAGGCTGAAACGACGACGACGACGATACAAGGTGTAAAATAAGTGAATAATAATACTGTAGGATGTGTATGTGCATCCTATTCCTATGTAGAGTATACTGTGAAAGTTCCAACGTTAAAATACTTACTTTTGACTTTTTGTATGAGAAATGACCCAACATCATAAATTTTCCCACACAATAATTTCAAAAAAGTACCTCTTTCAGCGCTGGTGCACAGTAAACTCTATATGGGACCCATACACACACTAAAGTTTGTGCTAGTATTATCACTTATTAATATTCAACAAATATAGATTTTTGTTAATCTGTGGTTTTTTGGGTTGAAAAAGCTTAAACATTGAATTAGCAATCACTTTCTGACAAACGATGCCTGTAAGTACCTGGGACGCGCAACCATTTTTCTTAGTACACTTGATACATAATATATTTGCATATCTACGAATGAAATAATATGTTATGTTACATAAACATATCCGCACGTAATGCTCTTGTAAGTATGTAAATAATATTATATATCATGTTCCTACTCGTTTATCTTGTTGCACATAATAGTGAAGCTGAGAGATATTTATGTAATTTGTACATTCAGCAAAAATAGACGACCATTGAGTACGTGTTTTATTACTTCACAAAAGTCCAGTGTGCGCAAAATTTGGTGTTAGCATTACGAGGCACTATTTATTTGAATACAATTTTTGTAAATGTTTCCAAGTTATATAAGTATGGCAATTCCGGTGCAGAAAGTAATAATTTAAAGATTTTGTGATGTTTACAACTGAGAAGTGTCATAGCGAATCGAGGTTAATGCTTATACGACGGTTTTACGAGGCTTATGAGCTATGAGGCTTATTGACACGCCTTATCAGGGAAATGACCCTGGAATACTTCGCCGAAACAGGGATGTCACAAAAATTATAAGAAAGATACATTTTGCTGGTTGAATGAGACTTTCGGTACCACCTGTCTCACTTTCGGTGTACCATCTACTGTCTCACTTTCGGTGTACCATCTACTGTCTCACTTTCGGTGTAGGTACCATCTACTGTCTTACTTTCGGTGTACCATCTGCTATTTCACTTTGCAACGGTTGCTAAGTGACTTCTTTACATTGAAATGGTTGCCAAGTCAACACTCCATCGCTTTACTACAGTTGCAGTGACCACTTCTTTACTGAGAAATGGTTGTCGAGTTACCACTTCTTCACTTTGAAATGGTTGCCAGGTAACTACTTCTTCGCTTTGCAATAGTTGTCAAGTGACCACTTCACACGGCCAAGTAGCCAACAATCACACAAAATAATTGCACCTGTCCTAACACTCATTAATCTTAATTAAGTTTTTCTTAATTGATGAATCTCACGACCCAAAAATTATATAACCCATATTATTTACTGTTGAAACACCAGAAACAGATGTAACTATTATTATCATAGACCAATTACCTATTCTGTTTTTGGTAACTTCTTAAAGTTCAATTTTTGAAATGATTGCATTATTGGTAACTTCTTAAAGTTCTTTTTTTGAAATGATTGCATTACCTAGTCTGTGATTGTTAAATAACATAAAGTCCACCCTAATCATCCAGCCTGCAAATCCAGCAGCCTGTCAATAGTGTCTGATTGAAACTGAGAAATAATATTAACAACCCAAACTGTCAGGAAGTGAGCGAACTGATAAGATTCATTCTTAGCCATAGCAAATAAAAGAAATTTAATATAAGTTTGACGCGTAAATGTGTATGTGTCTGTCTGTAGCATCGTAGCTCCCAAACGGATGATCCGATTTTAATGCGTTTTTTTTGTTTGAGAGGTATATCAGCCGAGAGTGTTCGTAGCTATGTTTGGTGGAAATCGGTTCAGGTCGTTTGTTAGGTGTGATAGGAATGTTAAGCGATAAGTCCGGAGTTTTTTTTTAATATTTTTAATTTAGTTTATCACAAACCTCCTTTTGGTACGTGACTTGAAAATACATAGAAACTTTAATATTAAACGCTCAAATCGAGTCTAAGGTTATACTTACGTAAAATTGCCAGCATAGTTATCCTTCAATTAAAATTGTTATTATCTTAATTTTGGTTCATATTACACAAGGTTACTTTAAAAACAATTGTTAAATGTAATTTTAAGCCGACCTCCAAAAAAGAAGATGATTCTCAATTCCGCCGGCTTTTTTTATATTTATAATGGTTATTCAAAATAATATTTCACACAATTCAATACAAAGAAAATGATGAGTTGTCGACAAAAAGTGGTTAAATATATTGTAATGAGTTACGTCTAAAATTATTAATGGACAAATGAACGAAACGGACCTTGCAAAAACAAAAGAATTCACTGATCTCAGGTTTTTAATTTTAGTTCATGATTCAATTATTACGAAATTCAATGTTGAGTGTTGAACATTGTTATCGGATTATTTTTATTGGCACATAGAGTAAAGATGTTAATAAATATAATAAAATAATAACGTTTTATTTCCAAATGAAATTTAACAAGCTATTTTTGGAAAGTAAACAAAAAAAACCACCGGTTCAACCCGAACCCGCCGAGAAGAACCGGCGTAAGAAGAGCGTTAATTAACGATTTCGTTAATCGTTAATTGGCACATTGAGCTTATGATAGTTTATAATATGTAAATACTTTAGAACAGTTAGGTGTTTACAATTAGAGTGCTTACCTAATTAATAATAATTAATGTAATAAATAAATATTTAAGTGTGTATAGTGTATACTGTATAATGATATTTATTAATTAAATATAAAATAATATAAAGATGTTAATATAAAAATGAATTCTGTATATTATTATTTTGTACCTATAATAATAATATACTGTATATAATTATTAATAATGTAGGTACTTTGTAAAAATATTTGCATGCCATTAAAACGGCAAAACATGCACTAAATAATTAATTTGTAACAACTTTTAAAACATGTTTTATGCGAATAAAGACATTGTATTGTATTATTGTATTGTATTGTACCTATGAGCGACAGTCGGAGACAGACATTTTGCAGGTAAAAAATAGAATATACTGATTGCATAGTGTAACGCACTCGCACAAAAAGCCGACAAGAAATAATATGGTGGATAAATACCTATATATACCCGATTATCGGTTCTTGTAGGATTTATCCATCAAGTTTAGTTTGATTTATCAATGCTCACAAAGTTATGTAGAGCTTTTACTTTAAAACATTATTTTGAGAGCATTGAACAAAGTTCAAAAGCCTTTACCAGAGACAACTAGAGACTTTAACTAGTGAAGGCTTTAGAACTTGGCACATAGAGTAATGGTCTTTTACAGCAGTTGGCACAATTAAGCAAATAGCCAATATAGCAGAAAACCAAGTAATCTCTGGCAATTGGCACATAGAGCAACGCCCTTTTATTTATATTGGCACACAGAGTAATGCTCTGAAACCTACGGAAGAGTCGACGAACCGAAGCAGCTCTACCAGTGTTGTGAAACACGCGCTCTAAGATTGTGCCTCCCTTATCAGTTACGACCTAGGCCCTAAGGGAATTATACTCATTTTTGCCCCCTTCGTAGGATAAGCCGAGACTACCATCTCCTTTTCTCATAATGAAGGTACTACTTACAATAGAGGTGGAAAAAACTAAAACTATATAGTTATGGATTTATACTGTTCAAAATCTTATATATAAAAATGAATCGCTGTTCGTCAGTCTCAGAAGTGGGTACGGGCAGCTAGTATTTTATAGAAGACATTGACTTTGTGACAAACTTGGTGACCAAGCGTAGTAGTTTGAGTACCTACAACCTTGGGAAATGAGTACGTTTCCTAACATCATTGAATACCTGTAGCCTGCGTGATTACTATTTAATTAATCAACTTCAAAATAAAACTTCAGAATAACTCAGTTTGATCTACATACAATAATTTATTCATCATGACTCACAAATCGTGACTGAAATTAAATAAATGCAAATATCTAATTATGTGCCATATCTAGTGTATTATGGGTATATGGCAATATCAGACTTATTGCTAATGTTTGTAGCTTTACAAGTAAACTTTATATTTTTCATATTTTTGTATTATCCCCAACGAAACAATTTATGTCACATTCTAAGGTATTTCCATAAAATGTTTATGTTGAATTAATTATACGTGTTCTGTTGAATTAATCTTTGCGCGGAACTAACGTCACAATTTCATAGAATCAATATTACTTACTAAAAACTTAATAAATACGTAACTAATAGTCTAGAGTTAAGATTGCCATGAGTCATCGGGGCAAATGCCTAAATTGCTGAATAACACGTCTGTAGTCTGCGTTGATTGATATTGAATGGCTTTCATCAACTGATGTATGTGAAATACTTAACACGACCTGCGAAATTAGTCTATTTTAACCCCCGATGCAAAAACGACGGGGTGTTAACTTATAAATTTGACGTGTCTGTGTAAATGTGTTTGTGTCTGTGGCATGGTAGCGCCCAAACGGATCATCCGATTTTAAAGCGGTTTTTTTTTTGTTTAAATGGTATAACAGTCGAGAGTGTTCTTAGCTATATTTGGTGGAAGTCGGTTCAGGTCTTTTGTTAGATGTGATAGCAATGTTACACGCTATGTCGGGGGTTTTTCAAATTCTTAATTTAGTCTATCACATTTGTACTGAAAACACATTCCGAACTTAACGCGATTAGAGTTTTTACCAATGTGTAAATACTAACTAGTGCTAAGTTTTTACGTATAAACAGTAATTAGTATTTTACAATAGTGACGCTAGATGGCGGTTTCCGGAACGTGCCTGGAAATCGAAGAAAACAAAAATAGCCAGTCGAATTGCCAGTATTAGGGTGATACCATTTTCTAGTACTAGGTCGTGTCTCTGTTATATATCTACTTTGTGGTAAGTATAAACGATATGTATAGTACTCTACTTTATAAGAACTAACTAAAAAGGTATAATACTTTTACCGAGTTTTAGAAGGTAAAAATAAAATTAAAAAGGTAAGTAAGTGATAGAAGATAATTCCTAAATGGATTATTGAATGAATATTAAATTACGCAGAAAATCAAAAAGAAGAGCGAAATCTATAATAAGAATTAGGTAGGTAGATAATTTTATTTAATTGCTTAAAAATATCCTTTTTCTTTTTCGCAAAATGATATTTGTACGCAGTACGCAGGTTGGTGTAATGTATATGAACAACGTGATGTCACAATGATGAGATGCCACTGAGGCTGTTCTCTTCTCCTTCGCGCATGATATTTAATAGTATCTTCATTATTTTTAATGGGACCTAAATAATATTAGTCTTAGATTATTTACCCTCCCCGCCCTAGTAAAGAAAAAATAACATTAATAAAAAATTAATCAGATCAAAGATTGAATTAAGAATTTAGTCATCCTTTTCGAAAGTAGAACGTTTTCTTAATCATACTTTTTATCATTTCAAAGTACTGGCACATATTAATATTCTTTATTTAAAATGTTTTAACTCAAAAGGTGAATCAGAGAAGTGACATCATTGGCGGTTCAGGCGATGTCAGAATTCCTTTGTATCCGGCTATAGATTTATTTTAGCTTTGTTTTTGGTCGTGAAAGTTTCTTAAAAGTTTACTACTAAGTGACTACTCAGCTGGAGGTGTTGCCAGATTAAACGACAGCTGACACGGTTCAACCTCAAAACTAAGCCTCAACTAAGCCAACGAGCCGGGTCAAGGAGAAATGGACATGTTTTTTACAGTAAGTGAGGCACTGGAAAGTAGCACCCATTACTGAACACTATTTCGCTGTCTAATCTAATGATTTCTAACGTAAGTGATAAACGAATACAAGAAAATTCAATTAGCAAAACAAGTCCTTTGTCGTCCGAATAATAAAGAGTTACATACTATAATATTTTTTATTAAAGTGCCTAAAAATTACCTAGAGTCCCTTCCATGACAGATATCCCCTAGACAAGGCTGTGATGAAGGGATGCTAAATAATCTATCCCATAATATTCTCAAAGAAAAAAGGGTATACCCAATTATATTTACTGCTATCGGGTGTTTTTATTTATGGTTTATTCCTACGAATTGGTTACCAACAGTCAGTTCAATATATTAAGATAAGTGTATAAGATTTAGTTGCGGGAACTCTTTTTTATAAAGTGTTCCGAAATTGAATTTCAAATCAATACTCCACCTTCCCCTTTTACCAGAAATGACGGATTGTTTTGCCAACAGATACTCTGTCAATTAAAAATATTTACCGCTAAATGTTAATTGCTTATGTAGATGGACACATTGACCTTAGCCATATTAGCAACATGACCTACATAGTCATAGATAGTATCGAACTTAATAAATATTTTGATTAATTATGAGATTACTGTTAATGGGTATTGGAAATTAGAAATATATTTTTGAAGTTCCGTAAATTACGGTTTGCCATATTGGTGATTGTTGGCACCCCCTGAAATACTTTAGAGGCATTTATCCAGCACCGGACGTCATAGCTAAAACGTCAATAGTATTTCCAACTCAAATCTTTTAAAACTATGATTTATTTTACGACTACAGACAGAATTATAAAATCCATTAAATATTCGGAAATCATGATCAAGGTAACTCAGTGTTATATAATAATCACAAGTTTAGATATTAACCGGTATAGCCTTGGCGGAACTTGTCATTTGCATGGTAATTACGAAAACAAACTTATCAGAATGTCGGTTTTAAACTTGATTCCTATGTGAGGTTTGGTATGGGAATTTACTGATATTAGTTGTAGTGACTTGGGAAGCTATGCACCCTAGTCCATACCATATTGGCCGAAAGTATAACCATAATAATAATTAAAAAGAACCCTCAGTAGTTTTACGTGAAAGAGACACAAACATCCATCTATCGTCACAATTTTTTACAATAAAAAGTTAATATTATAAGTAAGTGCCATGCAAATATTATATTTACTAGATATTGTGTAGTAGTTATGTGTGTTCTAAAGTATTTCTATAATAAAAATGTGAAATAATAATAATTATTATTCTCCGTATGTTTGGTTTGGGTTATAATATTATCTACTTAATGGTTTGGGCTTAGAGTTTATACTTGGTAAATTATAAAGCTTGGTCGTTAGGGTTCCCTATCCTAAGGGTAAAAACGGGACGTCTGTCTGTATGTCACTACTTACCAGCATACTTACTCCCAACACAATCGAGAATCAGTTCGAGCTCAACGGCTTTTGGTATTTATTTGGTGGATTACTTTGAAACTAATAAAGATAAAAAAAACGGTAGATCGTAAATTTTTGTACTCCCGACCGATTCTCAGTCGATTGATATAATCGACTGAGAATCAAAATAAACAAACGTCAATTTTTTCGGGAGTATGCGGCATGATCGAATCTGAATCAAAATCGAATCAGTTTGGAGAGTAAGGCCTCTGACGATCTAATGAACCATATCGAGCTACACAGTTAATTTTTTTTAACAAGATGTATTTCTGTTGCCTAACAACAACAGATACATGAAATCAGAATAATAAGAAATATAAGTTCGACTCACACTTGGCCGGTATTATATTTAATCTGCAGCAATTGTTATTATCATGAAACAACAAGTAAAACGGTTCCTATTTCTCACGATTCGCACAAAAAACTTTAAATTGTTTTACAAGTGAACTATTTTAAGACAATAGTTTTTAAGATGTCATTATCGGCTTAGTTTTAGCACTTTGTTTCTCTCAAGAGCAGATCTATTAAAAAGAGATTAGTGTCACCAAAAAATCGTGTAAATGCTTTTGTACCACTATAAGTTTTTAGATTTGTCTAAAACTATTACTTAAGTATTTACTTAGTACGTCGTGGATTTAAGTTTTCTATTATCCTGTAAATGTATGGTTCTAAGTTTCACTTTGTTCTAAGACTATAGAATTGTAATATTGGCAACGCATGTAATCCTCCTGCCTGCTATTTCATATAGATCTTATCGTGACTAACAAATCAAGTCTATCACAATTTAATTTGCAATTACAACCATATTTACAAGTACATTACCTGTGACCGCACCTATAATTACGAAATATTAAAATCACTCCGACCTTGTATATAGTCTGTGGTCAGTCGGGTGTGTCTATACTCTATGGTAATTGACATATCTCAGATCAATAATTCATAGACAAATATGTCGTAGACAAACTCCGACACGGTAATTAATGACGAAGGTTAGGTTTGAGCAATGGCTAAAATCAGTGTATTATAATTTGTAAGTGTCTTACAATAGGTAACTGCATAAAATTAGAAAGTACTCGTATAGTTTAAAAGGAGCACATTTAAATAATTAATAGCTCTTAGTTTAATAAGATATTACATTGCATTCCACATTAATATTTGCAACAGTCGCAATGGTCTTGTAATACTTTGCACGGGTCGATCGCGCCGTAGAAATGATTTCTTTCTACGGAATAGACAAACAGACAGATTGATAAAGGTATTTGTCATATTGATCGTACAAGTCAGTAAGTCTTTTCTTGTGTAGACAAAACGCATTTCTACGATGTATTGATGTTTGTCAGTGTATAAGCATACAACCCACGTCTTTAGCCGGTTAAATACATTAAGACATAAAACCCATAAAAATAAAGGATTTTATTTACACATCCTGTATAACAATGTCGTGCTGAGGAAATAGTACAGGATGTTGATAAACAGTCGCCAGTGCAGACGGAAACATGTTGACATGACAACACTAGTTAATTATGTGACAATGTAAACGGGCTTAAAATTGGTATAGACAGTTCAACACATTTGCGCAACACTAACGGTTCTGAAACGTTATTCAAATGTATGATCAACTAACATGGCATTTTATTCACCAAAGCATGGCCTGCCATCCCATACAATCTATGTTTAATAGAAAAAATAGATGTCACTACTATTAACGTGTGTAAATTATAAAATGTAAACATGCCGAATTAAGTACAAATATTGACATTTTAATAAAGATAAGCATAATATAATATTTAAGCATGACATCACATTAAGCTAAATTCAACTACTTAATTCAGAAGAAGATACGAAATGAAATTAGTAATTAGTATTTTCCAATAGCGGCGCTAGATGGCGGTTTCCGGAATTTGCCTGGACTTCACCCTTTATCTATCGGAAATCGAAGGAAACAAAAATAGCCAGTCGAATTGCCAGTATTAGGGTGATACCACTTTCTAGTACTATGTCGTGTCTCTGTTATATATCTACTTTGTGACCAAAGACACCGATTACTTGACATACGATTTGAATCAAGAGATTGTAGACTTCTCAATTTCTAGATCATTAACCGACTTCCAAAAAAAGGAGGAGGTTCTCAATTCGTCTGTATGTTTTTTTTTTTTTTTTTTTTTTTTTTTTTTTTTATGTTTGTTACCTCAGAACTTTCGCCTGGGTGAACCGATTTGGATGATTTTTTTTTTATTTGAAAGGTGGTGCTTCCCGTTTGGTCCCATTGTCACCAAAGTGGTGACCTGGTGATGGGATCCGAGAGGAATCGAGGGAACTCCTCAAAATTTATATGGAAACATATATCGATTTTGATTTTTTCTGAAGTAGCCCAAGCATATGTTACCAAATAGTAAGATTTTGCACCATATCCTGGACCTAAAGTACTGAACAGAACTTCTGAGTCCTTAGAGATACACGTTTGAAGATTGCAGCGTTGTTTAAAGAAATGCAAGCATACGCCACTACGTCAATTACAGTGTTGTACCAGTGTTTACCAAAGTGGTGACCTGATGATGGGATCCGTGAGGAATCGAGGGAACTCCTCAAAATGTATATGGAAACATATATCGATTTTGATTTTTTCTGAAGAAGCCCAAACATATGTTACCAAATAGTAAGATTTTGCACCATATCCTGGACCTAACGTACTGAACAGAACTTCTGAGTCCTTAGAGATACACGTTTGAAGATTGCAGCGTTGTTTAAAGAAATGCAAGCATACGCCACTACGTCAATTACAGTGTTGTACCAGTGTTTACCAAAGTGGTGACCTGATGATGGGATCCGTGAGGAATCGAGGGAACTCTTCAAAATTTATATGGAAACATATATCGATTTTGATTTTTTCTGAAGTAGCCCAAGCATATGTTACTAAAAGATTTTGCACCATATCCTGGACCTAAAGTAGTGAACAGAACTTCTAAGTCCTTAGAGATACACGTTTGAAGATTTCACTTTTTCGACTACGTCAATTACAGTCGAACTTGGTCTCATAGTTATCAAAGTGCATGCCTGATGATGGTGTCGTGAGGAATCGAGGGAACTCATCGAAATTTATAGGAACACTCATAGTAATTTTGTTTTTTTTTCGAGTAACATGCTTATGTTATTCGATATGCTTATATCCGTCTAAAAACAAACATAATTTTGAATCAACTATCAAGGTATACCGCATAGATCAGAAACAGGCATACAGGACTGCTTAGTCAAAAATTCAAAATTCAAAATTCAAAAAAATTTTATTTCCAAATAAAACTTAAAAAGCTATTTTCGGAAAGTCAACAAAAAGGCTACCACCGGTTCAACCCTAGCCCGCCGAGAAGAACCGGCGTAAGAAACCGGCGTAAGAAAGTCTTTGAAGTTATGCGTTTGGAAATTACGACATCGCTTAAAGTACTGCAAGCATACTTTAAGCGATGCCACTATATCAATTACAGTACTCAACACCACCTCTGTCTTCACCAGATAGTAGGTATCCATATATACTATCATAACAATATGACGAAATAGGTAAATATTAAAAAGGGAAAAAATTGTTTTAAGCCAAATAAAGAAATGTAAATCGACTAAAAATAATAAAAGAGTTATAAAGAAATCATATTCAGTTTGGATGGTACCGACTTTAATATTATTAAAATTTGTATATCATTTTATAGTCAATCAACTTGATATATATATGTATAATATTTGCGCTGCTCTGGCGGTACCTAAATATAGGGATATTTAGGTACCGCCAGTTATGGGTAGACTGAGTAGGGACTCAGTCTACCCATAACTAAAAATCTTAAAATAAAATAATTTTAAACAAAAAAAAACCGACTTCAAAAGGTAAACTAAAAAGAAAAAAATAAATTTACTTCGCACAAAGTAATACTTATTTTCATTTAAGTAAATAAATTTATTCTATAATTTTGAAGTCGGTGCCAAGTATATCAAATTACTAAATATATGTAGGCAATCACAGAAAAAAGAATCAGAAAAAAATATACAACTATCAATGTAACTATTACTATATATTATGTACCTACCAAAGTACTGGCTTACAAACGCTGGACATATTTAATACATTTCAAATGCAAATCTGCCTGTGGCAGTACAACGGTAGAATGACTAATACTACAACAACATACAAACGTACAAACCGGTCAATGAATAATGTCAATAGTAAAATATTGCAATTAATCGCCATTTGGTTACGAAATGGATGATATTTGAGACAATGGAGGAATGCTCGGTGTCTGTCGCAAGTCGCAACTCACAACGCGAACAGTACTGGCTAATGGCTATTTCGTAAAGATGGTTATCTTAAACGCAATGGTAAGCGTGAGTGCGTAAAATGGCACAAAACCTTACGGCATATTGTGTTTTCTAAATGATGACTATAGGGAATTTTGGCCCTTCGAACACGGTGCAAATTCTTAAGTCTTGGACCTATATTATGAAAATATCGAAGTATCAATTTGCAGTATTCACTGCTGCTGGCAAGAGCTAGTCTATTTTTTAAGCAGATTGTAGAAGCTGTCTTAAAAATACTGCTGAATATTTCTGGGCCTTGAGCTATGCACAAAAATTTTAATGGAAATGGGATACAGATCAACGATGGACTATTAAAGTAACAAAATGGAGAGGCCCTTGCGGTCACAGAAGCAGAGGCAGACCACTGACGCATTGGGAAGACGAAATAAAAAAAACCGCGGGTCCTAACTGGACCCAAACAGCACTTGACCGTGAAAAATGGTTATCTTTGGAAGACGCCTTCACCCAAGGGATTTCAGGATATAGTTTTGTCAACAAAAGAAAAAATTGCATGTAAAAAATAGCAAAATATAATTGTGTTTGTCATGTATATGCAAGGAATAAAAGGCTTTTTTTTATTTCTGCAGTATATTGCGAAAGGCTCTCTAAACCCAATGTTTTATTCCAGGAGGCGCCCGAAGTCCACATGTCGCTGCCCCGCGCGCCGGACCCCGCGGCGCTGGCGGCCTACTGGGCGGATTACGAGGACCTGTGCCAGCTCAACGCGCACAACGACGACGAGGAGAACCACTATGAAGGTAGGTCTTGAATTCTCAGTCGATGGGTCTATATCCTCCTCACGTCGTATTCCTCATTGCTGAGGGCCGTGATGCCCGCACGGAATTAATAATTTATATGTGACTATCTTCAAACTGACAAAGAAGAAATACAGATGCTCAGCAAAAAGTACAAACTTCGGTTAAAAAACCATCCGAACCAGCTAGCCCGAATGCTCCTCCACAGAGATTGCAAAAAACGCCTTAAAAGGCGAAATAGCCTGGACTTAGACACATTGGAATAAGATCCCATATAAACTTTATAGACATACTCCCAATGGGTAATAACGTCTTCCTGCCATAAGCCACACAACAGATCTGCTCATCGTCGCCCAGACTGATCGCATGATTCTTATAAATAAATAAATAAAAAAAACTTGCGCCACATACCTAATTAGCAGTATGGAGAGCGTCATGAATTTTGGCGTCTAGCGCAGTGCGTACTTGGTCCAACCATCGCATTGGATATCGACCTCTGCGGCGACCATCAATTTTGCCTGTAACCAGGAGCTGTTCTAGGTTGTGACCATCTTTGATGAGTCTATATAAGACCGTTTAAACGACCATTACTCTTTGCAACTTACGGGTGAATACTGTAACCGTAGCTAAATTTAGACCCTTATTAATGAAACAATATCAAACTCGGTCTCAAGAACTACGATCGCGACCTCTGTTTGAGAACCTATTTGACAGATATAACAACGTTTCATTTCACTCTCAAAAATGTCCATCTTTATTTACGAATATGTTACATTTTAAGAAAAATTCTTTTGGAAACTGTTGCAATAAATAAATAAAAAAAATAAAGATTAAAAAACTATAACCCGACTTCTTTTCGAATATTTTCGAATATTTTTCTGTTTCCACATCAAATATAATAATTATTAAATTTTTATTAAATTGTCCATTACATAGAAAGTATCAACTCCTAGATAGGTACAACTTGTACGACCGCATTTTAAACCTTTATTTTGAATTTAACAATAAAATGTAATAATGAATTTAAAAAATATATATACAGTAAAACTTCGTATTGCCTTATTAATTAATTGCTTGACATACTGACTGCAGCGCCACCTATCGGTTCCAATTGTAAATCTAAACCATTCTCGAATCTCCACGAACACACACAAAAAATTTCATCAAAATTGGTCCAGTCGTTTAGGAGGAGTTCAGTCACATACACACGCACACAAGAAATATATATATTAAGATATTCGTAATGTGCTTACCAAGACCTATCTTTTGATACCAAACACGAGACAAATATCTTAATTTAAATTTTTTTGGAGATAGTTTTTAAGGTATAATTTTCAAAGCCAAAATTTTTCAAAAAATTATATAGCCTATGTTACTCGCGGCATTAATACGAATCGATTGACACCTCAGTCATCAAAATCGGACAAGTATAAACCGCTACGAGGGAACATACATACATACATACATACATACATACATACATACATACATACATACATACAATACAATACAATACAATACAAATATACTTTATTGTGCACACAACAAGTTACAAAAAAAAAACAAAAAAATATACATTACAAAAATCAGACATGCACACAAAGGCGGCCTTATTACTAGATAGCAATTTCTTCCAGACAACCTTATGGTGTTAGAGAAAACAATGCTAGAGAATGGGAGTTGCGCAAAAGTATATTTAATAAAATAAAAGTAAATAAAATAAAATAATACATAAACACAATAAATATATAATATATGTATACAATATAATATAATATATATATCTATATATATATATATATATATATATATACAATAGATAAACCTACATGATATTTTAATTTATAATAATAAGTGTTAGTTACATAAGTTAAGGGTTGACACAATATGATTCCAGATAATGATTTTTTATAAGAGTTTTAAAGCGATGTATAGTTTCAGCCTGCCTTATATGGATAGGTAAAGAATTCCAAAGGGAAATGGATTTTACAATGAAAGAGCAATTAAAGTATTTAGTGCGGTGGATAGGAATGTCAAGAAGAAGATTAGATATAGATCGTAGTTCCAGTCTGTCCGAGGTACGGAAGTTAAAATTACTTTTTAAATAAGTGGGACAATGGGAGTCAAATAGGATGTTATAAAGGAAGGAGAGAACACGAGAGTCACGGCGGTAGCGGATTGGCAACCACTTTAACTTGAGGCGATACTCGGAGATATGGTCAAATTTACGTAAACCGAAAACAAACCTCAAAGCCAGGTTTTGAAGGCGCTCCAATTTGTTCAGTTGTTCCTCCGTCAAGTTAGTGAAAGAAGCGTCCGCATAATCTAAATGGGAAAGGAGTAGGGATTCAGCCAAAACTACCTTAGTGGGTATCGGAAGAACATATCGTAGACGTTTTAGGGAACGCCAGGTAGAAAAAACCTTTCTACTAATCTCTTGCAATTGATGCGTCCACGATAAATGTTCATCAAAGTACACTCCCAAGTTTTTAACCACTTTACTGAAAGGTATTGTTACACCATTTATAAGGACAGGAGGTAAAGAATCATGGTCAACTCTAGAAATTAGCCCGGGGCTACCAATTACAATTAATTGAGTTTTAATAGGATTAATAAGAAGTCCATGATTCTTGCTCCATTCACAAATATTCGACAAATCGTGATTCACTAGATCAAAAGCGGAATTCAGATTGTCCAAAGGAGACTGTGTGTATATTTGAAGATCGTCCGCATACAAGTGGTAGGATGATGAAATCGATATTGTTATAGGGTTTATAAAAATTGCAAACAGAAGAGGAGATAGCACACCACCCTGAGGCACGCCGGCATAGATATAACTCCAATCGGAGAAATAATCAGATGATTTAACTCTCTGCCGTCGTCCTACAAGGTAGCTACGAATTAAATTAATTATTGATGGTGAAAGATTTAAAGATGCAAGCCGGGCTAGCAGAATATCGTGGTCTATGGAATTGAAGGCATTACTAAAATCCAGAAGTGTGAGAATAGTAAGCATTTTATCATCCATACCTGACCGTATATCATCAGCTACCTTTACCAATGCGGTAGTCGTACTGTGACCAGTGCGAAAACCGGACTGGAACGGACTGAGTAAGCTGTTGTGGGTAACAAATTTCGTAAGCTGGTGATGAATGATTCGCTCTAAAACTTTTGATAAAAAGGGTAGGATGGAAATAGGACGGAAGTCAGACACAGTCTTAGGACAGGAGGATTTAGGTAAAGGAATTATGTAAGCTGCCTTCCAGGCATCAGGAAAGGTACAAGACTCTAAACATGAATTAAAAATGTGTGCAAGAACAGGAACAATTATATCTAATATTGGTGTGATCATTCTACGACTGATACCGTCATCTCCTACTGCGTTTGACGATATGGAAAGGATGTGCTTTTTAATCTCACACTCGGAAACTGGAACAGTAAGGAACGGATCAGAATTCAATATAGGTAGCGAAGAAATATAATTTAACGTTTGTGATTTAATTTTGGGGTCGAGATTAAAAGAGGAAGTAAAATGGTTATTAAGTGAATCTATATCTATATTATGAGAGTCTTGCGGTTCAGAGCATTTGCCCACGCCGAGGGATTTGAGAAATTTCCATGTTTTAGCCGGATCCCCGTTCTCAACGGAGGCGTGAATATGACGTCTTTGTGCGTCACGACACATCATATTACAGCGGTTCCGGATTTTAATATATTTGTTACGATATTCTTCTGTCTTTTTTATTTTAAATTTGGCTTTGGCTGCATGCTTAGCATTTATCAGAGATTTGATTTCGTCTGATAACCAGGGAGCGGGAAGATGTTTGATTTTAACGGGCCTAACAGGTGCATGAATATCATAAAGAGATTTAAGTTTAGCGTTAAATATATCAATTTTGTCATTAATGGAATCAGCTGAGAGTAAGTTTGACCAGTCTATGTTATGTGCGTCCTCCTCTAGGCTTTCAATATTCATCGAAGAGAAATTTCTTTGAAGAAGAGTTTTTACCTTAGCTTTGGGAGGGCGAACATTATAGGCAACATAGATAAGATCATGGTATGAAAACATATCAGCTGAGACTTGTCCATGCGTAGTAACACGATTAGGAGAGGAGACTATGATTAGGTCGAGCAGGGAAGGACGGGAACCTGGAAAGCAGTGGGTAGGATTCAGAGGTAGTAATTTCATATTATATGAATCTAAAATTGAACTAAGTTTAGTCGATCGACTATCACCCTTAAGTAGACAAGTATTGAAATCGCCCATTATAACACAATGATCGTAGTACGGTGTAAAAGCATCAAGCGTATTTTCAAAGGATGAGAAGTAATCATTGTGCATTGATGGGCAATAGTAGACCCCGAGTAATAATTTATTATAGTGCGATACCTGGACTTCTACCAGCAAAAACTCGAGAGCATCAGATGGAGGGGGTTGCGCTGACGAGCTAATAATAGTGTAGGACAAGTCTGAACGTAGATAAATCGCAACGCCACCTCCACCCCTCCCAATGCGGTCGTTGCGAATTAACTTAAAACCGGGTAAACTGTAGCATGTTGATGGTAAGCAAGGCTTAAGCCACGTTTCCGATATAAAGACAGCATCAACATTAGCCCGATCAAAAGACGCAAGCAAGTCGGGGTAATGAGCCGGAATGCTCTGTGCATTAATATGAACGGCCTTAAAACATTTGTTAACTGTGTTAAAATTTGAAGTTATGGTATCCCTAAGAGACATAAATGTGGCACTTTGAAAACTATCATCGCTGTTGTTAGAAGAAATGGATAAAAAATCATCTGAAGCAAATGAGTCAACACTTACATTCATGATAATAATACAAACTAAATATAAATAAAATATATAAAACACTATAAATATATTATCCTACAACAATTGAAATATAATTGGCCTGCAGCCCACTGTGTCATAAAAAAAAAAAACATAAGTATATAAATAAATTTGCTATAATAAAATTAGTAAATAAATAGAAAAAGAGTAGGTAGATAAATGGAAAGAATCCAAACATGCCTATTATTTTTTTAAACACCTAGCTAAATATGAGCAGTTATTCTAACAAAATATAATTAGATTTAAGATGAGATGCTAGCCCAACACAAATTGGAAATTAAAATTTTAATGGAGTTATACTGAGATATAATAATAAAGTTCTAAGTACAAGCACAGCTTATTAGTTACAAAAATTACATAACAAAGATGCAATTTATATACAAAATACTAGATTAAGAGAAATCAGTTAAGTACATAATGGCTCATGCTAAATTTCATGTCCACACACAAAAAACAAAAAAAAAAAAATTATAATGAAAGTGACATTAAGAAGACGAAGAAGAATAACTATCACTCACTCCTGTCAGACGTCACCGAAACACATCTGTCAAAAGCTTCGTGTTGAAGGAAATGAAACAATACATCAAATCAAACATTTTCAAAAAGTACAGATTACAAAATTAAATATGTTTCATTTTCGAAATACCGACAATTTGTGACAAAAGAAATTAGTGATGATGCATAGAAATAAGTAACTATGAGATCTAAGTATGGACAATAAAATTATAAGTGAATGATTAATGAGAAGCGAATATTGGCAAAGCAGAATTATAGATTTATATGTATATATGTGAAGATTGAGAAAGTTACCATGCTATTATTAGAGTATTTACTTTTTGGTTCGCCTTGGTCTTGTTCCAGTTTCATTTTTGGTTTTGGATGCCGGAACTTGAGATGTGACTTCTGCCATATCACCACAGAGATCAGAAATGGCATCCAAGTCCGCTATGCTACAAACACTGCTTTTGGAGCCATCAGATCTAGCAACGAAAATAGAGCCATTATATGTCCAACACTTTGTAACACCGAAACGCTGCCTGGCCGCCAGGAACACTTCATGTCTCTTTTTAATTAAAAACTCTGATAGAGTGATGCCGGAATTTTTCAGGCTGGTCTTAGCCCTCCAAACCTCATTCCGATCAGTAAAATTCTGAAATTTAACCAAGATTGGTCTGGGTTTTGATTCCTTTAAGCGTCCCAAGCGGTGACAATATTTTACTGAAGAAATGTTTATGTCTTGGACTTTTAACTGGGAAGACAACAAAGATGCAATAGCTTCTTGTGCATCCTTTTTGGCTTCGGGAACTCCATGCACAAGCAAAATCTTTCTTCTGTGCCTCATCTCAGTTTGATCATAGGCATCCATCAATATTTCCAACTGAGCCTGCATCATCTTAAGTGCATTCAATATAAAATTTTTGAACTCGCAAAAATCAGATGCCAGTGTTGTAGAGGTGTTTGTAGTCTGGACCGCACACAGCTCCTGCTGGAACTCCATCATCTTCGAGTTAAACATCTTATTCATTTGTGTTATTGATTCTTGCAGGGACTCCATTGTAAACAAGTGGAAGAGAAAAATAACAGCAAATTTTGACAAAAGTGCAAGTGATATAATTTGTTTAAGAAAACAGTGTTTATATACTGTATCTTATTATTGCAATTATAGGAGATTGTGACACTAGTAGATGCAGGTACAAATTTTTACATTATATTGATTTAAAATAATTAATTTATAATTTTGGTTAAGGAGCAGTTAAAAGTTCAACTTAACTTTTTGCACGCCTACCCCCGAAAAAACACATACATACATACATACATACATACATACATACATACATACATACATAGAATGCTAAAATCATTACCCTTCCTTTTGGCTTCGCCGAAGTCGGGTAAAAATATAGTGACAGTGACATTCTGTGAATAGGGCTCTTGATGAAAGATGGACACTTAGCAAATCTCTTTAAACTCATAGAGGGTTTTTTGTGCTTTTGTGAGTTATTTTTTTTATTACTTACAATTAATTTCGTCTCTGGCGTTCATGATACTTACACATAAAATAAACCGGCAAAACAATGAAGTAACCTTTATTTCGCGAAATCAACAACAATATTTAAATATCCGTGATTCTAAGAACCATGTCCTTATAAGGTAAGTAGCTGGACGTAAACAAAAACATGCGCAATATCACGGCAGCGTTTAGTGGAGCGGCGATCGCGATATGTTTCTGCGTCGGACTTCCTGTGGAGATCGTTGTTCTAGTTGTTCTACATAAACTCGTTTCGTGTTTATGTCGCAGTCGGATCGTATAATCTGCTGTATTTATTGATAACAATCAATCTACAATTATTATTTTTAAAAAGTGTGTGTGTAGTGTGTACTCATGTCCGCGCGTAAGAGATTATAGCAGCTAACTTCATGGTGTCGGTTTTTCGTGTCATTGTGCGCGCATATTAAAAATTTACTCAAATATTTTTCCTAACGCGCCAAAAGAAGTAAAAAAGCGAGTGCAACTCCAGAATTACCGGCAATGGTCTGGTAAAAAAGACCGTTTTAAAAAGTATGTACTGGGCAAGGGTTAGCTAGTATCTTATTTGTCAGAAGCTCTATAAATATGTTAAAAGAGCCAGCGTCAGTTTAAACGTACCTAATACTGGTAGTCACTGTTTTTATTTCTTTATTAAGAGCCTTTGGTCATACAAGCCAAGCCAGCGCCATCATAACTTATACAAATAATATTTTATAATAATTAATTACAATAGTTACTGGTTGCTTATTAGTTATTACAGTCTTATAACTCTATCTCGTACTAGGTATATGGTCTACGTTCACGGTTCGTGATTATGGTAATTATTCTAATTGCACTTTTACTTTTTAATTTTTTTATAACCGACTTATAAATTGCTGAGGTTGTGATATAAATTAATGTTAACATTTTTGATAATTAAGTATATAATGCAATAGCATTAATGATTACTTTTATAATTATAATCGCTTTATATTGCGAACTCTATGTTACTTGATATTTATTTTAATTATTTATAATGTCAAAAAACTATTGTAATAAAATTAATATAAACAATATTATAATTAGCATTTTATTTAAATTTTAATCAACATGCCGTCTATTTATATATTTAATGAGATGTATGAAAACACGTGACATAAGGTAATTCTGTTGTATACTAGCGTAAAAATATAACATTATTTGTTTCAAAACCATACGTAGCACTCTCTACTCTCTCATTTTTTGTACCTTAGAATGTTATTATCTATTAATAATAAAAAGATGTCACCAAGTACTATCAAGCATAGTATACAAGGTATGAAATAAATGTGTGATTATAATTTATGGTGTGTATGTGCCTCCTATGTAGAGTTTACTGTGAAAGTACCAGCGCTGAAATACCTCCTTTTGACTTTTATGTTTCTATGAGAAATGCCCCAACATCATAAATTTAGCCATACAATAATTAAAAAAAAAGTAACTGTTTCAGCGCTGGTACTTTCACTGTAAACTCTACATGGAATGATAACACCCTAAAGTATACTCATGTATATTAAAGCCTGAATAGCAAAGTCTGTCTTTCCCCGAAAAACTTAAATATTACTTACTGCACCTATCTTCATGCTGTTTTCTACTTTTTAGTTGTTAGAGGAATGGTTCAAGGAGGGTTTTAGTGTATTAATTACACCCGGTATGTGGTGCTGCTGTAGGGTGTCAAGTAACTAAAGTAAAAAAAAATTGGTGCGTTTTAATTAAAATTTCACTCTCATCATTTTTTCATAACGCGCCTAAAGAAGTATAACTTCAAAAAAAAGTTCTAAGACACTGTGAAGTTCACCGGGACAGCTTACATACAGTTGTACCCATATTCTCTGATACTGCTAACACTAACAAGATATACAATGTATGAATGTGTTCATGTATGAATCTACACTCTACGCGTGTGTATGAATATTCAATGAGCCCGTTCGGAATGAATGAACCGCACACTTTCGTCAGGCGCGCGGCGACCGCGCGACATTCCGCCAACAGGTTGCGGACGGAAACCGCTCTCGCCGGCCCGCGGCTCCGCGACTATAATGTCAGTGGGCCAGTACTGATACTTTCCACCAGTCCTTGCTCCTTGTGCATTAGAATTAAAGTTAGCGTATGGTGACACAAGTACTTAGCAAGGGACAAGGTTGACGTGATGCATATTTCATTGGATTTTCATAGATCCACTAGAAATGATGCACATCATTTGACGACCTCGGTAGCGCAGTGGTTGAGCGCGTTGGTACTCGAACGCGAGTCGCGGGTTCGAATCCCGCCGAGGGAACAAAAAGTTGTTCCTGGGTCATGGATGTGTATTAAATTTGTGTAATGATTAAATAAAAATCTTAAATATGTGTATAGTATAGAAGTATTAAATATATTTCAATTGTCTGGTACCTGTAACACAAGTTCTTAGCACGGGCCCAGATTGACGTGGTGTGGAGCGTTCATAGATATTATTATTATTTATTTCTAGTGGATCTATGAACATGATCTCTTCTTTCTGAAGAGTTGATTTGTTGGAACGCACTATTTTTATTTACTAAAGGAACGTACTTGAAAAATTCTTTCAGTGCTGGATAACCCATCGAGGAAGGTAAAGGTAAGTACGTCCGAGATAAATTTAACCTAAACGTAAACAAACCAAAAACACCGAAATTTTTACATATTTACTAATTGCACATATGAACACTTTCACCAGTATATTAAAGGTTTATACTTCATTATCCAATACATTTTATAACAATTAAACAATAATTAATATGTTTAAACCTCAAATGAAAATCATTCACAGAATAAATACGCCATTTTGACACTGCCGATTGTAGAATATAAGCCTTATCTATGGATCATAGCAAACAATAATCATTGTATTAATTTTGGCCAATTATTGGCATCACTGACTAGTCTATGGTGTGTGGGTTTGTTTACGTTTGAGTTAAATTTATTTCGGACGTAATATAATATATCATCACGATAATGCCAACATGTAACATACAATAATCTACTACTAATACAAGTATCGATATACATACACCTCGACTCGACGAGGTGTAGCGCGCTGCGGGCCCCGTTATAACGGTCCGCTGACCTTCGCCGATGACCCATATGGCGATAGATATTACCACGCATAATTGATGCTGAGATTGCTGACATATCGGAATATATCGATGGCTGACGAAGCGAGGGCTTAACAAAGAAGTGTCGCATAATTATTGTTACTGACATATCGGAATAAATCGATGGCTGACGAAGCGAGGGCTTAAGAGGAAACACCACGGTTGAGAGAAATACAAAATAGGTATTTATAAAATCTATTGCTGTCTCGCAGTGCCTTAGCTAGCCAGCACTAGCGCGATAGAGACAACTGCAACTTGGACTGAAATTAACTATTAAAAGTACCAGAAATCGACGTTTAGGGGATTCCTGTTTCCTCCTCCAAAACTTAACCGATTTAAATTTTTTTCTGTATTAGCTAAAAAAAGAATTGAGCTAGGTTCCTATTTTTTGATTTTGTTGATTATTGTAGTCAAATCTGTTTCCTAGATATTTAAACATAGCGGAGAGTCTGGCCATTTTTTTTAGGTTTTTAAACATCCATACCTCTTTAAATAATTAATTTATTAAAAAAAGGAAAAAATAGGGACGTACAAACAATATCCGTAAACATTCAGGAAAAAAATTGTTACTCTAGAGGTATTATCCAGGGAGGAAATAGAAATCCCCTAGACCCCTATTTTTGTATGGAAAAAATTTCGAGGTGTTTCCTCTTAACACAGAAGTGCCGCATAATTGTTGCTGACATATCGGAAAACATCGATGACTGACGAAGGAGGGTTTAAGCCAGAAGTGCCCTGCTTTGGGCTGGCTCGAACAGAGATATGCCACACCACCGGTTTCCCGCACAAAACTGTGGTACAAGCAGAAACATTTGTATGCTCCGTAAATGTAACATTATCGAACACAAATTGTATATCGCGTGACAGCGGCCTGTAAAATTGATATTCTATGACTTAGCTTTTACCAGCTTGACATATAGGAACAAATTGAGAACAGCAGGTTTGCTCACGACACAATCGAGAATGAATCAGTTCGATCTCTACGGTTTTTAATATTTTATTTGGGGAAACCAATCAGGTTATCCTGATTGGTTTCAAAGTATTAGAAAATAGTTAGATCGTAACTTTTTGTACTCCGAACCATCCATATCAATCAACTTAGAAGCAAAATAAACAAATGTCAATTTATTGGGAAATACGCGGCACGATCGTATCTAAATCAAAATCGAATCAGTTTGGGGAGTACTTGTACCCGCAACGTTATCGAATAGTACTTGTATTATATAATTATGCCACCAATGGTGGTACTTACTGCCTGTATAGTTCTACAATACATATCAAGGAAATATACATATTCGTGTTTACTTTGAATATCATTATAGCATCCGATGCTACATCCTCCATTATACTAATAATATCCTCCGGCCCCGCTGTAATGGCCGCGGAAGACGCAAAAAAGAAATTACAATATGTTCAAGAACAAGGTTCCCATTTTGTTTACGTCATCACTGTAAGGGCCAGGCCACACTGTGCGGTACGTCGCGGGCGCGGCGCCTGAGCGGTGTCGCAATGGTTTCTATACAAGGTGTGAAATAAATGAGTGGGAATACTTTAGTCTGTTTATGTGCCTCTTATGTAGAGTATACAGTTAAAGTCCCAGCGCTGAAAGACTTGCATTTGAATTTCTTGTTTGTATGAGAAATTATTATAAATTTAACATTATAAATTTCTCCGTACAATAATTTGAAATAAGTACTTACGTCTTCGTACGTCTTTCATCCCTGGTACCTTCACAGTAAACTCTATATACGGGATCTATACACATCCTAAAGTATTATCACTAATTTATATTATAGCCTGTATAAATGCATATGTAATTATTATCCATGGGTTACCGGAGAAAAAATTGCATATCCCCACCAACCAACTTCCCGTGGGTGTCGTGAAAGGCGACAGAGGGAACATATCCGAACATAACATCACATTAAGCTAAATTCAACTCCTTAATTAAGAAGAAGATACGAGACTAAATTAGTAATTATTTTCCAATAGTGCCGCTAGATGGCGGTTTCCGGAATGTGCCTGGACTTCACTCTTTGTCTATTGAAAATCGAAGAAAACAAAAATTGCCAGTCGAATTGCCAGTAGGTATCACCTACTGGCCTCGTTTTGTAACATTTTCTATTACTAGGTTGTGTCTCTGTTATATATATCTACTTTGTGTTACGGCATAACATCAGCAGGCCCAGCTGAGCCAACGTTGCGGTACCGCAGCGGCGCCGTAAGAACATTGCGACGCCGCGCCGCACAGCTGGCGCACCGTGTGGCCTGGCCCTTACGCGTCTGTGGTCCAATTATTAGAAGCTTAGCTCCCGATTCCAAAAATTTTGGCGAATTCCCATGTCATTTAGCGAAGCTTATGTCAAATCCCATACCTCGTTTTCGATAATAGCGATGGCTACTTGGCCGTAAAGTTCCGTAAAGTAATCGATTGTCAAATATTATTGGTTAACGTTACTTTACGGAGCTTTGAAATGTTCCTTTGGCTACTGATCTCTAGCTAATCTGTTCGCCCATTGTATGTTTTAAAATTCTGCATATTATGCTTGTAAGTATAACTTGTGCATGCCCAGGCTAGCCCCTAACTTAACTCAAACTGGCGCAAGTGGACTTACTATTAAGACGTTACCTTACTTAAATTAGTCGCTGTATACCGCTCGCGACTTTTTGTTTCAAAACCGTAAATGTAACAGGAGGAAAATTATTGTAATTTTCACTCGTTTATTTTCCATACTTAATTGGCCCACTACGTAACAATGAAAGCAATAGCCCCCGGTCATTGTAATTGCTATCGTCGCCCGCTGTTACGTTGAAGTGCGTAGGTACGTAACATCTAACCGACAGTTGTAGGGTTAGCAGGACCGATTGACAGTTACGTATTCGATACGAATTAATTGCATGAAAATCATGATAGCACCCATATAATTGACATTCGATAAAGTTACAAGATACGTTTTTGCTTTAGCTATCTCATTGTTATATTTCATTGATCGACATTAAATACAACCTTATTCGGCGCCAAAACTGTTCGATTGTGAACTTCAAAGTTCATTATTTTAAAAATAATTAATCTGCCGTAAAATCAACCAAACTAATAATAAACAATCTACAGTACTACATATCCGATGGCCAAAGCTCAGTATCATCAGCTATAATGTTACTAATTTAAATGTCTCTTCTTCACTGCGCAACAAACAAAAATAATTACACATTAATTCGCTGAAAATTAAATAATGTGTAATTGTTTATATCTGTTTATATATAGACCTGATTGAATCGGAATGGAATTGGTATATGTATCAGGTACCCGCCATACTCTTTAAGGGGTCTCGAAAATATGATCTGTTTTATTTTCTACGTTAGAACTTGATAATATTAAATACTTGTTATATGTAAGTAATAAATAATTCTTTATTTCAGATCAAATTTGTTCGTATCTTTGTTATTAACAGATAACTTAAACCTATTTTTATTATTAAACTTATTTATATAACTAATATAACCTATATTATAAGTAAACAATTATATGTAGTTTTTAACGTTTACTTGCATTTTTTACGTGTAGGCACTTTCGAGATAATGTCCACTATGGCACGTTGCCATTCCTGCACGTAATAAACGTTTAAGAATTTTGATGTTTGATAGTGGTCTTAGACAAATTATTATAACCATAATAATAATATTATGTTGTAAACTACTTTCTAATTGTAGTCTAGTTTATATGACGGCTATTAGCGCCTGATAACGAGTGATTACTATCAGTGTGACGTCACAGTGTTGAATAGAAAGTAAAAAAGGCCAGTGAAAGGTGCATCGCTAAAACACAAAAATATTTTAAACATATTGTTATGTAAGCTAAAATATTTAAAGACTAGTCACACAAGGATTAAATTCTTGTGTGACTAGTAATTGAAAAAAATTCTCAATAGCAGGCTTACTCCCTACACAATCAAAAATCGAATCAGTACGATCTCAACGGTAATTTGTACTCCTGACCCGACGAGAATCAAAATAAACAAACGTCAATTTATTGGAAAGTACGCGGCACGATCGAATCTGAATCAAAGGCCCCAGATCTTACAGGGGTTTCTTGTAGTTTAAGTATTTCCCTAAAAATGTAATCCTTATGAAATCAGTTTTTGCAACGAAATAGCTTTTTGCCACTTATCGTTTTTTGAAGAACTGTACTAGGGTACTTGACACTATATTGTTAACAATTAAACAATAGTTCAAACAGTTAGTTTTGAACTGCTAATTAACAACGTAGGTAGTTTAGACAAATTGTGGACGTAAATATAGGCTAATGACTAATGTTAACGACTGACTGTAGACAATGACAGAAATAACACTTAAAACATTTGTTTACATTGTTACTGTCTAGAAATAGAATAGTTTAGTTTTACATTGTCTTTTTGTATTTCTTCTGAAATTCTGCGCTTTTTGTAAGTACCTTGATTAAAGTGAGTTAAACAAGCTACAACAATAACACATCTATACTAATGTTATAAAGCGGAAGAGTTTGTTTGTTTGTTTGTTTAAACGCGCTAATCTCAGGTCCGATTAAAAAAAAAGATTGTTTTGTTGGATAGTCAATTTATAGAGGTAGGCTTTAGGATATATAACATGAGGCTGCGACCAATAGGAGCGAAGCGTCAGTGAGAAATGTTGCAAAAACGGGGAAAATTAATTACATTTGGGGACTTTCGTTGCGTGCGCTGCATAAACGTTCGCGTAGTTTTTGAGTGACATAAGTCACTCAAAAACTACGAACGAAGTCGCGAGAACAGCTAGTGGAATATAAGAAAACTCGTAAAACAGAGTTTCTTTCTTTCTATAAAAAGCGTACATAGTTTTCATAGAAGTCTATAACATAAAGTAGGCAGTTTTTGCATAACGGATATTTTCAACGTAGTACAAAAATGCGTATGTTAATATCGAAAATGAATAGCAATAAATCAAATATATTCAGGCAGAATCAATCAATCATCATAAAATGGAAAAACACACCGAAAAACCGCAAATGCGACCTTGTGTTGTTGGATTTAAGGATAATATTGCTTAACATTAAGTCGTAGAATTCAGATCTTGCGTAACAACGAGGCGAAATCTTCGCTTATCTTCTCTATGCGTATTTAATACGTAATAGGTTTTTTAATAGACAATTTAGTAGTCATCTTAACTTTCTGATATCTCTGGTTTGTTTACTTAAATACTAGCTTTGTCCGCGACTTCATCCGCTTGAAATAAAACCCAGGATTCTAAACATTATTTATACAAGATGTAAAATATATGAGTGATAATACTTTAGGATGTGTCTATGTGTCTTACGGCACCCCCACGAACATGGACCTTATTCTCCAAACAGATTTGATTTTGATTCAGATTCGATCGTGGCGCGTACTTTCCAGTAAATTAACGTTCGTTTATTTTGATTCTCAGTCGATTGATACGGTCGGGAGTACAAAAAGTTACGATCTAACGATTTTCTTTATCCTGGTTAATTTCAAGGTGAACCACCAAATAAAATACTAAAAGCCGTTGAGATCGAACTGATTCGATTCTCGATTGTGTCGCGAATAAGCCTGCAGTATGTGCGCATGATTTACTGACTTCTTAACGCGAAAACACTATATTATGTAGTAATAAAGCATACAGTTGTCCACTTAAGTCTATTAAAGCTTTCTGATTAAGAGTAATAAGTAAGGAGAAGTGATAACATAAGATATAAGTGCAAGTAACGGACAGTTAAGCATCGCTCATACGTGTCTGCTTGCAGGAAAACTGTAATGCAAGTGGCATCAAGGTTTGGGGAATTGGGGACGCGTTTTTAATGGACTTAGGTTCTCTTCGCGAGATGGAGCGCTGCAAATGTTTGTTGAACATAAACAAGTTAATCAGAACCTGGGCCTATAGCTAAATAGCCATAGCTATTATCACTTACGAAGTTCGAAGTTTATGCATGGGATTTGACATAAGCTTCGTTAAGTGATATAGGAATTCGTGTATTAGTTAGCGAAGCCTAATTATGTCAAGTGCCAAGCTTTTTTTAAAAAAAACTCGTAAATGTGCTAAAATGGTTCTTCGTTACTTGCTGATGTTTCCTCAACGAGTTTATTGACGACCTCTGTTGCTCACGCTGGAGGTCGCGAGTTCGAATCCCATCGAGGGTACAATGAGTTTTCAATATTTCTGGAACATATTGTGTATTATTATAATAAAAATCTGTATGGTATAAAAGTATTAAATATATATTTCCGTTGTCTGGTACCTGAAATACAAGTCCTTTTGACCGGATTGACGTGGTGTGAATCCGTGTGAAGCGTCCATAGATATTATTATTATATCATATTCCTTGCTCACGGGCAATTAAGTCCGGATCTTTGAAAGGCATGCATGTGGCCAAAGCTAACACGCAGGAGCCATATATTATTATTATTATAAGACTTCATGACGTCATTTTTTTCTCTATCCTGCATATCGTGCTAATGCAACAGGGCCCACACTCGCAATGCGGAATGTAACGGGGTCCATAATTTGTGGCCCTGCGCGCCGGGGACCGGGGCCGGCTAGCGGAGCGACCTTGAAGGGCCAGCGAGAGTAACATTGGTAACATGCTGTACAGTTACAGACGTTTATTAGTTGAGACAACCAACAGTTATTAGTGTGACCCGGAGATATTCGCTGTTGCCGCTATCTATACTAATATTATGAAGCGGTAGAGTTTGTTTGATTGGTTAAACGCGCTAATCTCGGGAACGACTGGTCCGATTTGAAAAAATATTTTTTGTTGGATAGTCCATTTCTAGAGGAACATGACGCTGCGAATAGGAGCGAAGCGTCAGTGAGAAATATTGCAAAAACGGGGAGAATTTAGTTGCATGCGCTGCATAAATGGTTTAAAAACCACGCCAACGAAGTCGCGGGCACAGCTAGTCGTAAATATATGCCATACCATGGGAATGTACTTTTATTTTATTTATTGATTCACCAGCAGAACATCATTTGGTATTCGGTACATTTCAAAAAGAATTCAAACAATAATTTTGCTAAAATGAGTTCTAATGATAGGTGCAATGACAGACACATGAAAAACTTTAGAGATAATGTAGCCTATTCTTTATCCATAGCCTATACTGCCACCACACCAAAAGTCTCAAATATCTATCTGTCTGTATATCCATCAATTCTCACACCTTTCACATATACCAGCTGTAGTTCACGCAAAATAAAATTACTGCTGAAATTGTACGTTTACGTAAAAAACATTACAGCTATGTGCCATCGATACAAAGCAATGTCAGTTTTACGATTCGCAGGCCGTTAATGTCACTGCTTGGCGGGTTGACATATTTCAGTAAGCCATCAGTCGCAGCCATCCGAGAAAAGTCTATAATTAAAAGAACTTTATTTTCGTTACGTAACCGATATCTTCCCAAAATTACTTAATAGAGTCGAAAATCTGCGTCATTTCGGCGTACTTTACTTGAATATTTGTTTACTGATAGCGCGGTAGTTAATCTCTATCAAAACACGTAATAACTGCGCCCACTTAACACGAGTGTTTTATTATCGCAGATATTACGCGCCTCCTTTTAGTGCTGACGGCTGCAATATTGCTAATAGGATTTTTAGGTAATGAGGACTTATTATTAGGTCATGTCGACAAGCACATTTATACTCAAATTGTAAAGCGGAAAAGTTTGTTTGCTTGAACGCGCTAGTGTCTGACACTATTGGTCCGATTTGGAGAAATATTTCATTGGCGGATATCCTATTTATCAAGGTAGGTTACATCATTACAGTACCTAAGTCCATAGGAGCGGAACACCAATGTAGAATGTTTTAAAATATGGGGCTTTATTTCACTGATTCATGTGGACGACGTCGCCGGCTGCCGTGCAGCCAATGTTTTTACCCTAAGAATTTAGCTCTACTTTTCTCTACATTTATATTTTGTCTTTAAAAGTTATCTAACCCTCAATGGTCAGATCGTTAGCACTCAAGCTGAAAGTCACGGGTTTTGTTACAATGTTACTGGGTCATGGATGTGTATGATAAATGTATTTAATTATATTTCTTTTGTCTAGTAGCTCAAACACAAGTTAATAGTGTAAAGAGTCTGTCGCGCTATCGTAGTATGGAGTCATCCCGCAACACCAGCGCGCCGTTCTAAGTTCAGTGCTATATAGGTATACTACATCTGAAAACTTGTACAGTGGGCTTCGGCCTGACCGAGCATACCATCTACCTCAACGGAGATCTGCCTTTGGGGCTTCCACTGTTATTCCCACAATATAATTAATATCACACTTGGCGTGTTTAAAAAGCGTTTATGTGACTATAGCTTTATACTTGCGTCACATTCGCACTTTGTCAGCGCTGCGGCCGGCAAAGTGCAAAGGTTGTTTCATATAGGCTGTGTCAATACTTTCAAAATCATTTGTCGATAAATGTGTTGCGTAAGAATCTGTAGGCCTTCAATGAGAAAGAGATGTCCGGATTTCGAAAGCTACACTTTAGAGTTTTGACTTTTAAAATATTCAGGACGGTTTAAAATATTTATTAGGCGTTTTTTATTAACCGACTTCCAAAAAAGGAGGAGGTTTCTCAATTCGACCGTATGTATGTTTTTTTTAATTTTTTTTTTATGTTTGTTCGCGGATAACTTCTTCGTTTATGAACCGATTTTAAATATATTTTTTTGTTTTGTAGGGTATAATTCAAATTTGGTCCCATTGTCACCAAAATGGTGACCTGATGGTGGGATCGAGGGAACTCCTCAACATTTATATGGCAACATATATCGATTTTGATTTTTTCTGAAGTAGTCTAAGCTTATGTTACCAAACAGTAAGGTTTTGCACAATATCTTGGACTTAAAAGTACTGAACAGAACTTCTGAGTCCTTAGAGATACATGTTTGATGATTTCAGCGTTGTTTAAAGGAATGCAAGCATATGCCGCTACGTCAATTACAGTCGAACTTGGTGTCATAGTTATCAAAGTGGAGACCTGATGATGGCGAGGATTTGAGGGAACTCAAACTTTGAAGTCGGTTTTTTTTTGTTTAAAATTATACTTTTATTTGAATATTTTGATTATAGGGATCCACTTGTAAATCATTTTCGAGATTGATTACCTCATCGGAATAAAAAATAAATAAATATTGAAACCTTGTTCTGATTTAAAAGTACAAATTGAATCTGTGTACACAATAGGAAGAAATGAGAAAAAGATCATTCCCACTTCACATGTATTTGGGGAGCCCAAAATACAAAGTTATAATTATTATTTTATATCTTATTTTATATCTCGTGGTTTCGCAGTCGATTAAATAAGCCGTGGCCAAATATATTTGTTGTTTATAGATTATAAGGTCAGCTTCATAACCCACCTACATCGAGTTATATTTTAATGTAAGGCCGCGCCCACTTGTTATTATTTCCGTGTACTCAAAGATGGAATACAGATCTGTGGATAGTCAGCGTAGAACTTTTGTTAAACAACGTTATCTGTCTACGCATATCTACTGCTGACCATGTTGCTAAGCGAGTAACCCTCAGTTTCTCGAACGCTATTCAAATGAATGATCAACTAACATGTCATTCAAATTAACAACCCATATCGAACGCTGATTGGTGGAATATTATCAGACAGAAAGGAACGGACAGATATTTTATAATTACGTCACGCTCGCACTTGCAAGATTGGTTAAAATTCTTAGTTTAATTTTTTAAAATTCTTAGGTTAAATCTCAGATAATTAATTATAGTTAATGGAATCAGGCGTTACTTTGCGGAAATCCATAGCATAAAATTTAAATAAATTATATCTAGCAATATCCCGCGAAACAATTATAACCACAACCTCCAAGCAGATGAGTGAGTGTACGCATTAAACGCATGCTTATGCGTACACTCACTCATCTGCTTGCAGGTTGTGGTTATAATTGTTTCGCGGGATATTGCTAGATATAATTTATTTAAACTTTCTCTCAGATAAGTTTGATTCCAATCGTATGTTAACTAATCGAAGTCTTTGATGCCTAGTGGATACGTGGCTTAAGGGTTAGCGCAGACTACAAACTGTGACGTACTTTTTAGTCTGTGAAAAAGGAACCTATGAAATTATATGCAATAACGCATACCATGTAGACCTTTTGTGCGCCGCAAACTATATGGTGGCCCTAAACGATATTTTTATAATTATTTGAACTCTCTCTATGACTGAAGTATGTACACTCAAATAGGTGTACCCTCGACAAAATGAATGTTAATCAGATTGATCATCTTCATAGATAGTGCGCTGTCGGAAGTGCGCAATATGATTAATTTAGGAAGTACCTTCGTCTTACAGCTCAATATTAGTAGGCGGCTGAATAACGATAGTCATTCAAGCAGCGACAGTGACATCCTTTAAATGGCCCAATAATTCACTGTCCCTTTAACGGTTATTTGCAGTATTAGGCTACTATACACCAAGTAAAAGGGATTAGGGACAAATACTTATGATAATAAGTTTTATTTAATTTATTTTATTTACGACAACCTAATTATTCTACTTATTACAAAATACACTATAATGTAGTGTAGTTTACTATAGGGTCAATTATAGTAATGCACTTAATTAATTTATTTTATAGACTCGCTAGCTAGCTTAGCTTTTTCCTAATTTGTTTTCATAGCTCTCTTTACTTGATTTTAGGTCGTCTTAATTGAATGCCGTGACGTTACACGTTTTTAAACAATTCTCAGCACCATTTTATATTAATAACTTGCTGTGCCCGCGACTTCGTTCACGTGGTTTTTAAGTGAGTTTAACCGTTTATGCAGCGCACGCAACGAAAGTCCCCAAATGTGGATAATTTTCCCCGTTTTTGCAACATTTCTCACTTACGCTTCGCTCCTATTGGTCGCAGCGTAATGTTATATAGCCTAAAGCCTCCCTCTATAAATGGACTATCCAACAAAAAAATATTTTTTCAAATCGAACCAGTAGTTCCTGGATTAGCGCGTTAAAACAAACACACTCTTCCGCTTTATAATATTAGTATAGATTATCACGTTAGTGTAGACCCAGTACAATAGTAACAGCTACTGAAGTAGGAAGTGTCTCGTGACATTCAGCGGAGAGAAAGGTTACATTGTCTATCTATTCTTAGCTGAGCGGAAAACGGACTAAATACTATATTTAACTGTTCACTTTTTGCTACAATTAGTATGTATTAAACGCAAATGCTCTTTAGGGTGTTAAATATCTATTTCTCTATCCGGTAAAGTGGATATTTTTAGTGAATATAGAAGCGAAAACCAAATTCGCTCAAATATTTTAATGTAATTTGTATTTTTTTTTAGTTTACATGAATGTGTGTTTTACACCGAAGTGTCAATAAATTCGTAATGTTGCCGCGAGTAACATAGGCATAGCATATTATATGTATAATTTTAAAAAAAGTATGTGACATGCTGGCTCTCCTATTCTTCATGCCAACTCGTTATAGAACCTATATATTTTATAGAGTTGTCTCTATAATAAAGGTTTATATTTCTTTGGATCTAGATTCAAGGTAGATTTTAATGTAGGCACTATTATATTGTACATATTTTTATTCACCTGAATTAATGTGCCTCTCCATATTGTATGGTAAATCGGTGGGATTTCAACTGGTAGCATTATAGTGGCCTATAGTCGTTTTGTTTACAAAGAGATTAAATACTATCCGAACTGATTACATGTTTAATTTTATCCTCATCGGTAATTTGGCATTAAATGCCCTGTAAATAAGTGGATTAAGGACGTTCATGCCGGCAGTCACATCCTGGGTGTCGACTGTCGACCTCAATAAACTAAATTATTTAATTGTCTTAATTTTTCAAAATGGCCGACTTTATGTGGGTATGATCTGAATTATGAGCAGCTATATTTAGACACTAGATATTATGGACTAAATAAGTCATAATCTATAAGCTCTTGTGCTATAAATCACAATCTATAGAGGCGTGATATTATAAAAATGTTCAAAACTAGATGATAAATAATCTTACGTAGGTATTTCTATATAAATTGATCACTTAATGGAATCCATTTTTATTTTATCGTGTCCGTTTATTTTGTAGGTTGTAAGATTTAGATTATTATTTAAAAACAGGGATGTAACTGTAGCTTTATATATTATGTTATATTGACGTCCCCTTCTTACTCCACACATATTAGTATTACATACCTATTACGATCGCCGTAGTCAGGTAAAACGGACATTTTGCCCACTTTAAAATTTAAAAGAAAATGGTGCATGTTTGCATTACAATAATTATCCAGAATAAAACACAGTTTCCTCAATTTGAACGAGCTGATAAACTGCTATCCGTCTCTCTCCAATCTTATTGTTCATCTACAATAGCCCACAAACAACCGCCGCAGTAATCGATTGTGCACACAATACATATTGTTCGCTTATCTCTACTTTCTTCTGAATTATCATAATACATCGCAGATTTGATACTTACTCGTATTACGCTTTAGGTATTGATTGCGAGTTCTTCATCTATTATTCTCCATTATTTCATTTCTATTATTAAAAACGATGGTTTAATCGTCGTGACGTGTAAATTTGTTTACATTTAGTTTCAAAATTTAGGTCCCTTCAGTCTCTCACAAAATCTTAATCAGCTTAATTAACCAAAGGCACCGATTAGTTGACATACGATTTTAATTACCCTTATCTGTGGTATTATTATATCATACAGTTGCCTTGTTCTTCAAGTGACATGTAGTCCGTGGCCCGTACATTGTACAAGCGATAGAACTTTCTCGTGAGAAACCGAGTATTGTTACTACTGTTTTGGTTCTATCTCAGTCAGCCTCACAAATAATTAATTAACTATTTTAGTACTAACAATATAAGTTAACATGCTCTATTTTCTACCATAGATTAGTTAATTCTGTATGTATTCTCTGTGTAGCCTGGCAATCAACATTATATCAGGGGTGTCTTTTGTCTTATATATAAAAATGAATCGCTGTTCGTTAGTCTCGCTAAAACTCGAGAACGGCTGAACCGATTTGGCTATTTTTGGTCTTGAAATATTCGTGGAAGTCCAGGGAATGTTTAAACGGTTTTTTTTAATGCTCAACGAAGTGGGCACGGGTCAGCTATCATTTCTAGATTTTCTAAATACGTGAATTAGAACTAGGAAAGTTAGAGGGTCGTATAATCCAATTTCTGTACAAAGGATTAAATCATATCTTGTATTACATATGTAGCTACTAGCTATTAAGTATTAACTACCAAGCAATTCAATAATAATGCTACTACCTACTTGAAAATAGTTTTAAACTAATGTGCACTAACACTGGTTCACCAGCCCGGAACACTGCTATCAATAGAGGGTACAGGTTGTTAGCCGTCATGGGTGCTGGTCTTTCTCACGCCAGAAGACTTATTAG
Organism: Celastrina argiolus; assembly: GCA_905187575.2. NCBI lineage: Eukaryota > Metazoa > Arthropoda > Insecta > Lepidoptera > Lycaenidae > Celastrina > Celastrina argiolus. The sequence continues at coordinate 19,568,374 of LR994585.1, forward strand.
TCTACTACGGGCCTCGGCTGGGACTACGGAAGTCCGAAGATAACAGAGCACGCAAAATAGAACTCTGCACTATTACAAGAGCGTTGAAAATCGAATACGTGAGAGTCGAGTTGTCGAATTTGACATTTGACTCCAAATTTGACATTTGACTCGACAGTCGTGTGTTCGATTTTTGACTTTATTCTATTAGCGCAGAGTTCTATTTTGAGTGCTTTGAGTATATAAATGATGATAGGAATAATGTAGAGAAAAAATGTGCACGATTATCGGCTAAGATGGCGACTGGCGACCAAAACAGCAGCGTTCCATTTTTAAATTAAACCGGTCAAGTGCAAGCGTGTGACACTAAACGCATCTACGAGTCAGGCGAAATCGATTTCATATTCGACTCTCGTCCAAAACACGATACCCTCGATAGAGCCTTTACCGTTACACAAATAACTATCAAACATTCACTATTATACTTGTTTTAATATCTATAAAGCACAGTTGTGATCCAGTGGATAACTTGGCTCAGGGTTGATGCTCGCGTTGGAACAACAAAAATGTTGTTTTCATTATATTTAGGACAATATTATATATATAACTAGCGACCCGCCCCGGCTTCGCACGAGTGCAATGCTGATACTAAATTAAATACACTACAGAAAAACTATGAACGTTGAATATAAAAACATAGCGGCCCGCTCCGACTTTGCACGGGCATAAGCAAATTTTAAATTTGTAATATCTCCGAAAATATTTGTTTAATTTACATGCTGTAAGGAATCATATTGATCTATATTAATTGCACACTGTATTTAAGGTACTTAATTCGATAAGGATTAATGCCGTATTGCTTAAAATAGCTTCGTAAATAAGCCATTTTTTCACGTAAAAAGTAAACAATAAAAATGGTTAATGTGGGTTATCCCTAAAAGATAAACATATACCATCGCGGACTTTTTTGTAGACCTTTTTATGGTGTACAATACTGTAGTACATTAATTTGATCTAACTCGTAGGGTTTAGGCAGCGTTTTTGCTAAAATAGGTTAATTTACGACATCACGTTAGAAACCTCTAAAATTAGCAATGTTGCCTTAGTATATTATGCATGTATTATACATATAAACCTTTCTCTTGAATCACTCTATCTATTGGAAAAAACCGCATCAAAATCCGTTGCGTAGTTTTAAAGATTTAAGCGCACATAGGGATATAGGGACAGAAAAGGCGACTTTGTTTTATACCATGTAGTGATGATAATACATATATCTTTGGCCTGGTTTCAATGAAACGGAACACCGTCACCGAAATCAATGATAGTTATTATAAAGCACAAGTCATTTCGTTTGCGGTGTAATAACGGCATACATATCTAGCCTAAATCTAAAAGCGCCTACGTCCATACGGGATTTTAAGAGCAAAAATACTCGGTACAATATTAGAATGGCCAATTTGTGACACAAAGGTGTAATTTAATGCATATTAGAAGTTAAAATTATCGGTGCGTCGACCTACAAAATGCTTGGTGTAGGCAGAAGAACCAACGGTTTGTTACATTTAAGATTTTAATCAGAGTGTGGTTCAAAACGACAGTCTTTTGATCAATATGTAAATATTTGAACTAATATAACACGTTCTACAGGCTGACTGGTGAGACATGTGCAACACTTACGGAGAGTACTCGGTACTCGATTCCCATTATAAATATGTAATGAAATTAGGTACTTAATTTTTTACCAAATTTTCCTTTAAATAAATTAATCATGGTAGTACGGACGCGTTCCTAACCGCGGTGTCCATGCGTTGGGTAAAGAATTATTCAAGTTTAAGATACATTTACTCAGTGATTAATTGATATTACTTTTTTTCTTATATTTATTATAATAGCTAGTCACACTGTATATCAGGGTTTTCCAACCTTTGTATTGTTAAGGCTCCTGACTTTTCGTAATTTTATTAAAGTACTTTCTGAAGGTCATGTGTTTCGGAAACGTGGCAAAGAGAATCGGCGTAAGAAAACGCGTGGAGGACAATATGGTAAGTTGTTCTTAAAACAAAAGTATAACGGGTGTAAAAAGAACAAGTCACTATAACTTTGGGATATGATTATACTACCTTTTCTCATTTTAGAAATGTATTTTTTACAAAATAAAAAAAAATTGCGACAAAAAAATAAAAAATGGTAACAAATAATTTTTTTTTTGTTTTCGACAAACAAATACTTTTCCAAAATGAGGAAAGGTAGTATAACCTTATCTCAAAGTTATAGTGACAGTTCTTTTTACACCTTGCATAATGTCAATTGACCGACAGACGACCTGAAGGTCACAGGGTGGATGCAGGCCGCGAGCGACTGGAGGAGTTTTATGTCCAGTAATGAACGTCCTATCTAAAAAGCCGACAAACGATGAATATCAAATACGGCCATGTCACCATAATATCTGACTGTATTTCCTCCCCTCATCTTGACCAGAGACGGATAGATCGATCATGATATCATTTCACGCGGTCATAAACAAATGAACCAATAGTTTTATCAATGAGAACAATACATGACGTGATAAAACAGCATGACATGTTTATTTCATGTCGTAAGTGGCCCAGTGGGTAGACCGTTGATTTGTAGTTGAAAGGGTTCGATTTCCAGGGATGTACTTATGAGATTTTGTCAGATCTGAAGTATACGGACGCTCTAACGGTGAAGGAAAACATCGTGAGGCAACCAGCACTCTGGACTAGGCCGACTATGTTGTGAGAAAGCCGCATGTGCTGGGCAACCATGCCACATTTTAAACCGTAGTATACTGCAGTGCCCTGGCACGGCCCAGGGCATGCAGTATTTAAAGAGGGGTTACTATACCCGGAGAATACTGTAAATAATCCAATAATGGATGCAAAGGCATACTTTAGTAGGTGGACCATTCTGACTGCGTGAATGCCCAACATAATATAAAATAGACCTATATAAAAACCCTTGCGAAGTCATCAGTACAAATCACAGATATTGATTAATATGTTTAGGGTTTTCACGTTTTGTGAAATAGATTATATACCTACATAGATAGCTTTCGCATTCCTTTTATGTACCTATATAAAGTAGTGTCCATGATGCATTTGCACCTTGAAATGGCTTACTTCAATAGTTATATATATTTGGACAATTTATTCATTATTGTTGATTGTGTTAAAAACCTAAACAAGATTTTCTATTCTATTCTCAATTCTAGTCTTACATAAAATCATGTAATCTACTAAGTATAACTATTTTATTTTAGTCAATGTCGACATTGTACTTATCACTTGTTTTCCGCGTTCGCGAATAAATTTAGAACAATAAAATTAGAATAGAGAGGTATTGATAAAACAGTAGGTCAAACATGAACAATTTGCAACTGCGTACTCGTTACGATATCGAACGGCAATTGTATGTGCGATGTATTGTATTTTAATACAATCCTCTTTCAATAACGTTACGAATACGTACTTGAAAATTGATCCTGCTAATCCCACAGATAACAAAGTCACGAGCGTTCTACATCTCGACGGCGCAGATTATAATCGGTCATCGAAGAAAAAGGACGTTGGCTTGTACACAATCAAAAACATAAGTTTTCACAAATACTTTGCAAAAATTTTGATGGGTCCCAAAGATGCAGTTCTTAATTACCACAGCCATTATTATAAGTAAGTTTAATTTTAATTTATCTATTTGATTGATAAATTAAGTTAATTCTTAGATCTTCCAGGATTAAGTTGCTTTATACCAATTGTTTAAATCTTTTGCTATAACTTATAAGGCCAATTAGTATACATTAAGTAGCATCAAAATATTTTCTATCTAAAAGATTCTTCAGTACATAATACTCGATGGAGATCAGAGAATTGACTTTAATTTAATTCTTTGTGATATAATATATACTTAGATATTATTACACTTTGATTTTTAAATACTAATAATATTATGTAGTAAATTATTTTGAGATTAAAGGTTAACTAGAACGATGGCTGACAGGCCTTGTATGGCAACCTCTTTGAGAAATAATTAATTTAAAAAAATCAATGAAAATTATATTTTGGTAAAAACATGTATTTACGCAGCTACGTTGTCAGCACGTAGGCGCTCTACGTCGTAGCGCGCTATCATACGCCACGTAGATATTACGCAACACGTCATTAGTCAGTCAGATATTTTAGTCTTGCTATTTTAAGTACAAACATCAAAATACAGCTAGTTATTTTTATATAATATTGTTAAAAGTAGTGGGTGATGCGTACAATATCCTGATTCAAGCTATTTGCTATTCGTCGCTTACGAAGTTAGAAAACAAAATGGGTGGGATTTCACACATTGATAAATAAATAATACAAATCTTCGTAACATTAGCAAAACGTCCAAGTATCACGTTTTGACTGAAATGTAGAGTGTTTGAAGTTAGGCCTGGTAAAGTAAGGGCGCATAGATCAAGAATCTTGGCTCTACAAGAGATCTGCAGGCTTACTCCCGACTCAAACGAGAATCGAATCAGTACTATCTCAACTTTTGGTGTTTTATTTAGGGGAAACTAACCAGGATAAAGAAAATTGTGAGATCGTAACTTTTTGTACATCCGACCATATCGATCGACGAAGAGAATCAAAAAGAATGAATCAAAATAAACGTCAATTAATTTGGGGATACGCGGCACGATCGTATCTGAATCAAAATCGAATCAGTTTGGAGAGTAAGGCCCCTGATAACTTTTTCACAGGGCAAGCTATGTAGCCTCGTCTTGGCAACATTTTTACATGAAAATGTTTTTGGTGGGATTAATTAATCGTCAGAAGCTTTCACGTCTGCAATGATAGTAGGGTAGAAAGAGAATTAGCGCACTCAGCATACTGTCTGGAGATCGCAACGCTAATCTATACTAATATTATAAAATTAAAGAGTTTGTTTGTTTGTTTAAACTAATCTTAAGAACTACTGGTCCGATTTGAAAAAATCTTTTTTTGTTGGATTGTCCATTTATAGAGGGAGGCTTTAGGCTATATATTACGCTGAGACTAATAGGAGCGAAGCGTAAGTGAGAAACATTTGGGGACTTTCGTTGCGTATGCTGCATAAACGGTTTAAGTCGCTCAAAAACCACGCGAACGAAGTCGTAGGGCACAGCTAGTATTAGGATAATGTTTTGAATATTTATGCCTGTTCTTATTTCAAATGCTAATATAGTTAAGTATTTCATTAAATATCATATTTTAAGAAACTATAATCCTATTGCTGATAACACCATGGGAAAAATAAACACTTAACTTGGGAACGGTGATTAGTGTTTACTCGTAAGTGATTAAACTGGGCATAACTAATTAAGGTATATTGCTTGTCAAGTGATGTTCGTTCATCCCTTATTTTTAATTCTTTCCTTAGTTTAAATCTTTCCTTGTCAGTGTATAGTCGTTTTGTGTTGTGATATTTATGAAGTTTTATTTAAAAAATGGTGTTCATATTGAAGTATAGAGTGGCAGAATATTTGAGCTACGGTATGTTGTATTTTAGTGAACATGTGCATTAAGATCGCGTTTACAAATTCGATATAAATTGTCTGTTTTTCGTCCAATTTTCCGACTAAATAAAACAAGTAACTGTCACATATAAAGCAGGCACTCCTTTATGTAAAATTTACATATTAAGAAAATATCTCTACACCCAAAAGAGCTAAGGATGTTTGGGGAGGTAAATTTAATGCTCTTATTTAGCATATTATGTTTATATAATGAATGTCAAAATAATAAAACAATATTATTATTTTATAGCTGATAGATAATACAGTATAAATAGAGATATTATTATGTCTAATAGTTGTATTATGTTAATTACTGTTAATTTCATTCTTTGCAAGCAGTAACAGTGACGACAGTCTGTGAACTCCTCCTAACTTGGCGTTTGATTATTCGGCCGTGAGTGTACAAGTCGCAAGTGCAATATTTTTACTGTCCGACGTCCGTCTCATCTAGTCGTGTCTGCGATGACTGTGTTGTTACCACGACACGCATTTAAAATTAGTCTGTCTAGACTGGCATGCATTCACAAGTATTATAATAATAGTGCGGTTTTAAAAGTGCTGGGCACTGAATTAAGATTATATTGTCACTTACGAAGTTCGAAGACAAAATGTATGGGATTTGACATAAGCTAAGCTACGAAATCTCTTGTCATTTAGCGAACGTTATGTCAAATCCCATACATTTTAGTTTCCGCACTTCGTTAGTATGTAATAACGATGGCATCTTCAATAAGGAGCCTGAAACATTTTGCGTCAATAAAATGTAAGCCAATGACCTGTATATTATATTAAAAAAAATTGTACAGCTCAATGTCCCAGTGGTATAAAGCTTGGCTTCGAAGGTTTATTCCCGTGTTGGAACTATAAAAATGTTGTTTTCAAATCTGGTTAGGACAGCAGGCTGATCGTCGGAATTAAAATTTCAATGCGTCTGATGGGCATGTAAAAAATCGGCCCTGCGCCAAATCCCTCATTTCTTCACTTGTGTCCCACTGGTACACAGGTTAATGAATGTAAGGCCCGATATAGTGCTCTTGTGGTTTGTGCACACACGTAGCATCAAAAAAATATGGCGGCGTTTTAATGACACGAAATCTTGAAACTGTGCTCGCCAACCCGCCTGTGAAGCGTGGCGAATATGGGCCCCCCTTACATTTTTTGGGGGAGGCTTTTTCCAGCAGTGAACGACATACCTGAAACGACGAACTGTAATGTAGAGTATATTATTGTAACTAACCTAACGTAACGATCGGAACTATTGTTATATGAGAATATTATAATAGGGATTCTCGTATAATATAAATAATATTATATGAGAATCCCTGCTTAACAACTCCACCAAGACAGGATTTCGGACTCTACATAAGGAATCAATCCTTATGTAATGTTTTATGTCTTAATCATCAATTTCATTCACTACCGTTTAATAGCTTAGATTTTATAGATATTGAGTGTGGACTGTGGAGCTAATTTCGGCAGACTATAAATACAAAAACACAGACGCGCGCGGGAAGCCCACTCTTCCCACTCCAGTTGCCGACGCGATCCGCTACCATCGTGTCATACTCACCCTCTCTAATTGATTCAAACGAACGAGACACACGACAAACATGAAAAACGTTCCAAATTCAAATCCCGTGTTTTACGCGCCTGATTCACCGCACCTACGACAATGAAATAATGCACCTACGCAATTCAAATTTAGAATTGCATTATTTTTTGCATTTGAAAGTTGTAATGTGCCATAGATAAGATGTTTGCATAGTTTTTTTCCAATGTGTGTTATGGGTGCACTATGCCGGTTCCACGCCAAATACGTGATCGGTGAGTATGACAAATGCAATTGTCTGAATTTTGCTGCTATTTCATTCATAGAATTTTACTCGTTTTTTATTGCTCGACACAGAAACCTGTTTTTGCACTCTATATTTTTCTAGAATCTAGGTAAATAGTACAGTATTTTATCTCATTCTGTGCATAATTTATTATTTAAATGTAAGTGCCTAATTATGCAGTCTATAACTAAGTATACAAATTTATTTATATCATTATTTTTATGATTAGTTCATTACACATGTTAGAAAGAAACTATAAGGGTTCCTTAATAACTAGTTACGTCGGACCCTAAAAGGACGAATTAATTCCTATTTACTATTTAGTTTATATATTACCATATAATATAAATAATACCCATTTTTCCGACGTATTCGTGACGTTAGTGTTGTGAAAATATTCTTGCAAAAATATCGATATTTTGGCCGTCCGCGTTACGATAACAACGCGTAAGTGTCACGTGCGGGCAGTATATATTTTTCATGTATTTGTTTGCTCAAAGTGCTTCTGATGTTATATTTGGCCGACGAGCAAATAAATAACATCCTGTGATGCCGACGATACGAACCACTCGGCCAGAAATAGTTAACTTATTTATTAAACTCTGTTCTGATCCCTGTTTGTTTAAACTACGGTGCACTATACGCAGATGTCTATGATAAATAGTATCATAACGATCGCACAAACTACGTATCAGTTACGATTTTATATATTTTTCTTAAATGTAATGGTTTATTTTACTTAATATTTCTGAAGAATACCTATAAAATATGTTCTGTAAATCAGCTTTAACTCTGTCACTTTTAAGCTTTTTACTCGGCTTAATTTAAAAATTAATCCATTTGGGTTGAGTTCAATCTTTAACAATGACACAAACGGGCTCTTAAAATACCAGCCATTTGTCTCGTACAAATGGTAAAAAAACAACATTCAGTCAGCTTTAACTGTTGACTCAACGAGTTATTTCAAGAAGAACGCATCCTGCCTCTTACACTGAAATTGAATGATTTATGTTTATTTAGTTCGTGCTTTTTAACTCATGTCGTTAACTGACTCATAAACATACATAGATCTATCACATACCTACATGAAAACAAAATTATAATAACAATGTGTAGTTTTTGTTATTATAAGCGTCGGGCTCACACTATAGCGCGAGGACTTTGGTGTAGTTCTTTGCAAGGAGAACTTTTAGCTTGGAGAGTCTATTAAAAGATATTGTTGTACTTATGTCATTTTTATTATTGTACCTATTTAATATTTTAAGATACATACAAATTATGAGAATTGCATCACTGAATGCACATCTCTGCTAAAGCAATCACTAAAGATGAAAATCAAACAACTGATTAGACTAGTATTTACAAAGTTATACGTATAGCGACATAATAGGCCCCTCCCTATTCCAGAAGGCGAATTGGAGACGGAATGGCTGCAGGCGGCCGGGCTCGGCTCCCTCGCGGCGCCGTTCCAGGCCGGGCAGGAGGTGAGCGAGGCGCAGCTGGGTGAGGCCGTGCGCCCCCTGCCACGGGAGCAGGCCGCCGCCGTCCGGCGCCGCGTCCGCCGCCTCAACCGGACCGTCCGCCGCAAGAGGGCCGCGAGCCGCGCTAAGAAACCGGACATACGGGACGTGTTCCGAGACTTGGAGGTGAGGATTATGTTTGGTAGAGAACGGCTGGATTCTTAAGAGGAAACAGCACGGTTGAGAGAAATACGAAATAGGTATTTATGAAATCTATTGCTGTCTAGCAATGCCTTAGCTAGCCAGCACTAGCGCGATAGAGACAACTGCAACTTGAACTAAAATGACCTATTAGAAGTACCAGAATTCGACGTTTAGGGGATTCCTGTTTCTTCCTCCAAAACTTAACCGATTTAAATATTTTTTTCTTTATTAGCTAAAAAAGAATTGAGCTAGGTTTCTACGTTTTGATTTTGTTGTATAATGTAGTCAAATCTGTTTCCTGGATGTTTAAACATAGCTGAGAGTCTGGCCATTTATTTTTAATTTTAGAACGTCCATATCTCTTTAGTTAATTTATTTATTAAAAAAAAATATAGGGACGTATAAATAATACGAGTATACTATATATTCAGGAAAAAATTGTTACTCTAGCAGCATTATCCAGGTTTATTTCTGTATGGAAAAAATTTCGTAGTGTTTCCTCTTAAACTATAGTGGATACTTGTCACTCCACCAAGCAGTGATGTGGCGCCTTTTGTTCCGTTTCAGTATTCGGCCGTCAGTAAGAGAAAGGTACGCACTACGCAGATTATGAATGAAAACCATTTACCGTATGCACAAATACTAAAAGAATAGAGCTTAAGAAATTAGGTTACCATAATAATAATACACGATACTAGAGATTTCCAGCTTCATGTTGTTCTCTTTGAACACCGCCTAGAGTCTAGACTGTTGTTGTTGTTGACTGAACTGTTCCACATTTAGTAGCCTCCAGAAGGCTACAAAATGTGGAATAGTTTCAAAAGTTACAGACTAACTAAAATACTGATACGACGAAGCTACGAGATGAAATAAAACTTAACATTCGAAATAACTCTTAACGCCATAACAAATCCAAAACAAATATTTATTTAGCTTAAGATGATGCCACATGCTCTGCAAATGACTGTCTCCATGATTAATTGAATAAACAATCTATTATTATCGTGACTCATTATACAGAAATAAATGAGCTTAAAAATACAACCAATTGAGCAAATATTACTAATTAGACCATCGAGATAAGCGATAATCGATCTTATCAACGGTTAATAGAGTCGTAATCCAGTTACCGTAATCAACGAAGACGCGGCCATAATTGGTCTGTGTCAAGTTTATAGGTACACGCGTTAGTTCCGAATCGTTTTCTAATATCCTCGAGGGTACGATGTTACGCGTATTCTAAGTTTTACTAACCGATTTCCAAAAAAAGGAGGAGGTTCTCAATTCAGCCAGTTTTTTTTTCATAAATTCACAACATTCTGGTTTAGGTGATACCTTCAGCTGTTGTCTCCATTTTTGTAGATATTGATTTCTAATTTATTCTTAGAATCTGGATATTTGGTGAACGATTTTTTGGCTCTATTATTTGCTAGTAAGTAGTATAACTTTGTTTAATAGTGATTGGAAATTGTTAATCAATAACATCAACATTATGTTGTACCACGATGTTTTCAAACAAGAAGACGTCAAATCCATCCTTTGAAATACGGAAGTTAAAATCAATGTAACTTGAATACTTATTGAATTTGATACTTAATTGATAGCGTGTAGTCGTTTCGTGGTTTGTTGCTACAATCTTGTGCGTTTTTATCCACCTTATTCGGGGGACCTTGCAAGACACAAATTTCATTTTATTCGGAACACGCTTTGTGTGTTCACTTTTATTAAAATACTTGGCTTTAGAAAAACTGGAGCTCTACTTAAATCTAGATCAGGCAGAAGACGTGATATTTTTACTTCATTCTTTTTTAACGAAAGATACTTTGTATCTGTAAACAAATTTGTGTTTGTCGTTTACCTATATTTTTATTTCTTTGTCATTTTATACAGAATAAAAAAGTATAAACTCCTTCGAAATTCAAAGTCAAGTTCGGTTAATTTGCGTAATTGATCCGCTTGTTTTGTAGGCATAGCTAATATGGACATTGAAATTAGTTACGATATTGGCGCTAGAGAAATCGCGTGAGCTGAATGTCAAACCTGTTGCTTGATGCAATTTGTTGTGCACTTGAAATTAATAACACAAAACCTTAATTTCCTGTGCAAAATCTGACATTCACAGATTGTTGTCCAACCTGTCCTAACAAACTTTCTAAAACTGAGTCTTTTTAGCGAAAAGGAAGAATGATTTGGACAGTTCATGTATGTTTGTCTATCGTAGAGTCTAATCTACTGATTAAATTTTTTTATAAATGAGGTGTCAAATAATTCGTGATGAGTTCCCGGATAACAGACTATATAAGTAAATCGCATACCTACTCGGGATATTCTTTTGATTATTTATTAATATTTTACCTCTTTGTTTAAGATAATTTCTACAAGATGAAAGCTAGGCACTTCAATTATGTCTTCTTTATTAACATCAACAATGGATACGTATATGGTCTCGTCGTTATTTATATAATAGGCTCTATGATTGATCATTTTGTGGTCAATTAGTTGTAAACCATAAACGATGGGCTTCACATCAGCACTTTCTCTAGTCTAGAGAAACGTTCTTACACTGCTAATGCTGGATCGATCTAAATGTGCCTACAGTAGGTTAATCTGGTTGTCATCAGGCAAATCGCTTCATGACGCGCGATTTTCAGATAACCATACATTAATATCACGCTCTTTATGTGTTTGTCTATGACTTTCTAAATTCTTGTGTCGTTACCCATTTAAACTTGAGGTATGAATAGGTGCTTAAATAGCTCGTAAACATTAGGGAATTAGAGTGATTATTGAGTAATTAGACCAATTTGGACCGACATGTTTATCGGGTGACGAGGTGCAAATTCTTGTTACTGTTGTCGGCATGTTGTTACATTTGGTGCACTTTTCATTCTTTTTTAGTCTTTTAAATCTTTTTAGTCTTGCATAAATTATAATAATCTTAATATCCCAATATCCCATTGATGTATTTTCCAATGATTTCATATAACTAATCTCTACTGCCGTAAACAATAATTATAACAGTGGGGCGCTTAAAGTTGCCGCTCTTTGCCTTCCTCAGAAATTGAGTAAATTAATTCGCAATGATTAAAATGGATCTAAAAAAAATCTTAAACCAGGCGATACTAGGTAGGGCCTTATACTCATCGCTATATTCAAGGAATTTCATTGTTGATACTCACAAGGAGCCACATTACAGAACGTAGACATTTGGGTATGATAAGAATGCCATTAGATAAATATGCAATTAAGGCTAGAGGTAAAACACAAAATTAGTTACAACGCGCACGGCGGACGTATCGATATTTTAAAATGGAACGCCGTATTAAGGAATTCAAATAAAGAACAAGTACTTAAATCGTTTAGATTAAAAAAAAAATATTACGCCATATTAATTAATTTCGAAAATAAAGGAATCGGCCAGAAAAATAGGATTTATTTTTTAGGAATTAATTTGAATGAAGAACACATGAATCGTTCAGGAATTACAACAACGGCGGACGTACAATGTAAATTGCTGCGCGTCCGGTTAATTTCAAAACTTCGTTGTTTAGTCCACATCGCGGTGGTCGGGTGTTGTGTTGTTTGTGAAGTGATGATCCGTGATAATGATATGCGAGGTTGTCAAGCACAAGGTGTGTGAGAAAGTCAGCAACTGCAAGGGGTTGGCGCTGGTGCGGTCATACCTTGATTCACTGGTAACTCTTTTGTTCTAGCTCTATTGTACACCTGTGTCAATGATTTTGTTTTCATACGCTAAAGGCGCAGAGCATCGATTTGGTGTTCAATGAATTTCAGAAGCATTTTTGTCAGCTGTTGTAAAATTTTTGAGAAAGATAAAATTAGTAAACGTGATTCAAATCTATAGTATCTCTTTAAATACCTAATCAGCTTCGGATAGTAAAAATAAGTACTTACTTAGACTAATGGGTAAATGTCCTGAGCATAACAATTGTAATGTGTGTAGTTGCTTAAGAATCAATAAAAAAATTAAGTAACCCCCGATATGTAGGTATACCAGTTAGTAAGCGCCCTGATGATTAGAAGAGCTAAGAACAATCTTGCAAATTAAAAAAATACTAGGTAGTTCAAAAAGTTCATAATATAAAGGTTACGTTTCCACGGGCTGACGATCAAGAAAAAAAAAATTATAAAACCCCTCTGTTGCCGTCGGTTAGGCCTGTAGTTTGTTTATATAAATCAAAAATATTTAATGGGTCTCTATAGTAAATTCCATAGTCTAGTAGCTTTTAGACAGAAGTAAATTACAACGACAAAAATAATATGACCAGTAAAAAAAATAACAAAGGACAATGCCGATTTTTCTATGAGAGTTGGGCTACTGTTGCGTCTTAACCAAATTAACTGTAAAACATTGAAAATGTACTCAGGATTCATATTTTTAAAAATCACTTAGATATTCGATGGGAGTTTTGAGAAATCTGAATTTAAAATGTTCCGAATTTTGAGGTTAAGTTATGCATTCAAAAGTGTAAAATATAGTATCAAAAGTAATTTGCAATATCTAACGACATACACAGTAAATTAATCAACGGAGGATTGCACGACTCAACGTTGAAGTAAGACTTTTAACCCTAGATCACTAAACTTATTTTTCAACGTTTAATACTAACCTTCGTCGTTTCGACTACGCTGTCAAAAAGTAAGTTTATAAGGTATTATTGAATGAAATATTTATTGGTTTTACATTATTTATTTATTATAATCTTTTATTAGGAAAATATTACATTTTTATTTATTTAAATCACATATTTATTACTTAATCAGCCATTTAACTGAGACCATATTTTTCACTCCAAACTATTACCGCGCGGTAATTACGCGCTTACTTATAAAAAACTAAAACACTGCACTTCGACAAAATCTCAAATAATCAAAATTTACATATAGAATCAACAAAAAAAATAACATTTTGGTAAAAAAAATATTAACTAATACATTTGTGACTCACATCAAGTTTGTGTTCGCCACACAATGATTTATTGCACTTGTAGCAACTAGACTTCGTCATTCTTCGTTTAGCTGACGGGCATATGGCACAAATTTTTCGTTTTTTCGCGATAGGATTATCTGCAGCTTCCCTTTCTTCAATCTCGAGTGTCAAACTCGATCTACTACTTCCTGGCATATTCAAAATGTGTGTAAGAGAATCGCGCAGGCCAGTTTGAAGTGTGGGCATAAGTATTCGTTTTTGTATGTGGCTCGACTAACTTATGATGCATGCTTTTCATATATTCACGCGAGTAGGTCCAGGTCTAATGTGCACGATGTTTCTTGCAGCTGTGCGGCTTTGTGATCTTGATTGATGACCATTTGTGCTTATCTTTTTCCGCGAAGTACGATACGAAATGGTATAATAATCAAGTCGTTATCATTCTGTGCCGAAGTACCAGGTATCTGATCTTCAATTGATGGAGCTGCATGATTATTTACTTGGACACTTGACCTGGAGGGGGATGTAGTGTCACAGAAGAGACCTTATCCTCATTAGCTGACTCATAAGCGGGATCAACCTCGATGTGGTCTTCCTTCTCACTCTCTGATGAATTTTCTTCGTCACCATTATCTGCCAATAATAGCTGAAGAATCGAACCTAAAATAAAAAATACATACGTTAATTTTATGGTGTAAAAACTAAAAAATAAACTTAAAATATTAGAAACACAATAGTACAAAATATAACGTTAACACTAACCTTCGTCGATGCGACGAGTCATGGTTGCTGATCCGGCGCACACAGGCCTCCAGCACAAAAAACACTACCGTCCGTCGCGGGGGCAACGGGTCAACTGAGATTACACGGGAGCTAAAATAGGTGCGACCGCGCACTCAAAATTTATGACACTTTTTTCAAATTCGCGTCGTCGTTTCGACGAAGCTTAGTGATCTAGGGTTAATACACTTTGTTGGAACATTTTGAATAATAATTATTAAAGAAAACACTTCTTTCACACACACCATCAAAAAGTCAAATTCATTATTTACATCACACAAATGTCAATAGTCCCATACGGTTAGGGCTGCCAGTAAAAAAAAAATATGTAGCCTAAAATAGTTTTAGAAAAAGAAAAAATAACTTTATTATATTTCTTATTACTTTCAATTAAAAAGAAAAACTTCATTAGCATTATTTTATAAAGTAATCTTCGACTAATGTTCATTGTGTTAAATAGAGTTGGTGTGGGTTTCTTTCATTTATTTCATATCACTATTCTTACTATTTCACTTAAAAACTGATATTGGCAATAAACTGGCATCATTTGGCGGTTGACATACAAAATGGCGGTTCCGCTAATTTCTAATTCAATATGGTTACTTTTTTTTTGTAACTTTTAAACCCCCATTCGCTTACAACTAAAATTAATATACATAACATAATATTTCAAAAGACGAATATTTATGGTTAAGACGCAAGAGTGACGCAAAATAGCCCAGTTTTCGGCATTCTCCTTTAAAAATAAATAAAAATTACGTTCTAAATTTAAAACAAAAAGTGGCTTATGATAATAAGAGGATTAGAAACAAACTAATGAAGGATATGCAATTAAGGCCAACCATAATGAATGTATCTCAAGTATGTTAATTTATTAATGAGAAGCACGCAATAGAAACTCCGAAAAGAGGAACAGGGCTGGTTGATAATTAGTTTTAGGCTTTAGCTACTGTAATTATAGTTTTGCACGTATCTAAGTGCTTGTGGCTGTAATAGATCATAGACTTATTATATTTTCCGGCTACGTAAATTGTGTAAACAAAATCAAATCTAGTAACTGAATTTTATAGGGGGGAGAGGGAGATTTTATAGAGAGAACGAGAGAGGAGACAAGAGCGCGGTATTGCCCAAAGTACAGGTTGTGTCAACCCTTAAGAGGAAACACCACGGTTGAGAGAAATACAAAATAGGTATTTATAAAATCTATTGCTGTCTCGCAGTGCCTTAGCTAGCCAGCACTAGCGCGATAGTGACAACTGCAACTTGGACTGAAATTACCTATTAAAAGTACCAGAAATCGACGTTTAGGGGATTTCTATTTCCTCCTCCAAAACTTAACCGATTTAAATATTTTTTTCTGTATTAGCTAAAAAAAAGAATTGAGCTAGGTTCCTATTTTTTGCTTTTGTTGATTATTATAGTCAAATCTGTTTCCTAGATATTTAAACATAGCGGAGAGTCTGGCCATTATTTTTTTGGTTTTTAAACGTCCATATCTCTTTAAATAATTAATTTATTAAAAAAAGGAAAAAATAGGGACGTACAAACAATATCCATAAATATTCAGGAAAAAAATTGTTACTCTAGAGATGTTATCCAGGGAGGAAATAGAAATCCCCTAGACCCCTATTTTTGTTTGGAAAAAATTTCGTGGTGTTTCCTCTTAAGACTTAGGTAAGCCTGAAAGGTCGATCAAAGACTCAAGCTGCCATCATCAATAACGTTGGCTAACCCCTGGTTTTTGGAACACTATTCAAATGACATGGCATTCAAATTAACAACCCATAGTGAACGCTGATTGGTGGAACACTATCAGAGACGAAGGATTAACTTTAACATTGCTGGGTGAAACACGCATTAATCGTTCGAAGCCCATGTTAATTTCCTGTGCAGTTTCCAATCCGCGGATCGAACAAAGCGATTAGGCCATGTATGTAATTACTGGTAATGATGATCAGCTCTCTACCTCAGTTAACGCCTTCACGCACGATCTAGTCACGCGACTTGAGCGCGCTAAAACAATTACAAGAGAATTGCAGTTTCGATAACGATAGTCGGTAACACTGGCGGCCATGTTGAATTTATGGTTATCCCCCGTCGATAGTCTCTGGCTACCGCTAATGGGAAACATTTGAGCATGTTAATGACTTAAAACATTGCTGACTTTAACTTTATGCATCCAATACTGTTAAAAATTACTTAAAGATAAGCAATAATAAAAAGCCTTCCGAATTGACAGCCTCCTCCTTTTTTGAAAGTCAATAAAAAAATATAACCCGACCACGCAAATCTTTTAGCCTAGCGAGATAATCTATTTGACGACCTTTATAGCACAGTACCTAATTGTTGAGCGCGTCGTTGTTCGAGCTGGATGTCGCAAGTTCGAGTCCCGAAAGAAATAAAACATTTGCTTGAATTCTCCGTTGTGTGGTAAAAATTATCAGATTGAATTATAGTCAAATACCAATAAAAAAATCAATCTGTTCCATTTTTGTCTATGCGTGTACTTCCACAGGCATTTCACTAGAACAATAGATGGGATAAGCGTTCTCCTATAGTGATTGGTATTCCGTCGTGCTCAGTTCCCAGTACCTGCGTGATAAACGCCCACAGCCCTGCGGCTTTCTTGGAACCTGGTCGTTCACCTCTGAATGTTAAGTAGACGTCACCAAAGTCCGGCGACAAATCGAAATTGCCATAACTGGTTTTGAAATTTGCGTAAAAATTCTGAACGAGGATGGACATGAATAAGACTACAATCAGTATGAGATATAATAACCAGAGATAAATAGCATATGTCACTCGGTTATTATGAATCTATTGGCACCTCTTTTATTTAAATCGGATCACTACTTTCGGCAGTACGGTGGAATTCATAATATACTGTCAAAATCATTACCCTTCCATTTGGCCTCACCGTTGTCTGGAAAAAGAGATATGAATTCTACCAATAAAACCTACGATAATAAAGAACTATGAAGATAAAAAAGAACTATGAAGTTTTTTAAATTCGCTCATCATTTACCGAAGCTTAGTCAAATGAGACTCAAATCCCATACATTTTGTTTTCGAACTTCGTAAGTGATATAGCGATGGCAAATTGAATAAGGGCCCAGAAATGCTAAGTTAAAATGAAAAGATTAAGTACCTAATAAAACTTAAAATGTAAAGAGAAATTAACAAATCAAAATCTTTATCAAAGGCAAACTGCCTGTCTATCCAATATGGTGAGTGAAACTGGACACAAAAACTAGTATTGAGATGCCGCTTGACACACATGGGCCGGACCTCCGCTCTTCCGCCTGTTGTCATGCCTCCCTGGTACTTTTTGCGTCGATCACAAAAAAGTGGGACAAAAATTTGTATGCGGCGCAGCGTCGAAGAATGTAGGCTAATCCGGAATTTAGGCTGGAAAGTAGACGCTGGACGGTGATAACATTTGAAGGTGATACGTCGCAAAAAAAAAACCTAGAAAATGGAGTTTGAACTGTCACTTAAACATTTTGGGATATGTAGTAACGTATTGAGTGCATTGAATGTACAGACGGATCTGTAGGGTAATGTACTCGTACTTTATACTTTACGACATATTCTAGAATGTTTAAGTGATAGTTTGAACTTAATTTTATCAAAATCATAATATTGCTGCTTATCACTTTTATCCAGTCATGTCTTCATTTATTTTACAAACAGCGTAAATGCCCATCCCGCTTCCTACGATCCTACTAATATAAACGCGAGTTTGTAAGAATGTATATTTGTTGCTCTTTCACGCAAAATCTGAACGGATTCTGCCGAAATTTGGCTACATGGCTACTTTTAACCGCAGCAATATGTACTGTTCCTAAGGAGCCCAATATCTGATGGGTTCCGGGAACCACTTTCTCCTATTACGTGCCTATGGCAGAAGTCCCACAACGCTTCCCATTATACAATCCTATACGTTTATGGTATATTGTCTATGGTGTTACGGCACGCCTTCTCACAGCTTTCTATTCGACAAAAAATGTCATTTAATTCTAATTACCCGCAGCGTAAGTGGTTTGATAATACCGAGTTTGTTTGAACTCCAATAGGCCTATTGAAGACGTTTTGTGTTGCATTTTTAGTTCCCTAGACGTTTACGTAGAAACGGAAATGTTGGAGCGGAAGTTCTATATTTGAAATTGGATGTTTCATAAAATAGGGTGTCATGTGATTTTAGA
Organism: Celastrina argiolus; assembly: GCA_905187575.2. Taxonomy (NCBI): domain Eukaryota; kingdom Metazoa; phylum Arthropoda; class Insecta; order Lepidoptera; family Lycaenidae; genus Celastrina; species Celastrina argiolus. Next base: position 19,587,339 of record LR994585.1, read on the forward strand.
GTAGACGATGCATTTACTATGCATAAATAATAGAGACTTATATTTTCGGTTTATAAGAGATCACGAGGAAAACCCGGAGCTATGACGAACAGTGCAGTCCTAATCTACAACCTTATTTCAATAGATCGACATTTAGTTCAATAATCGACTCTCAATTTCAAAACGACTTGACTAATTGATCTTCGTCGTGATCAAGATTAGAGAACTGCCTAATTTCAACGTCGAGCTATTGAACTTAGATTCAGGAAGATGCCTACAGACGCAATTTAATTGAAACATAATAAAAAAATAAGTAGAAAACATCATGTTGAATATTATGTACCTAATAAAGACATACAATGAACCATTAATTCCCTTGTTATTTATGTTTAGAATTAATAGAATAGTAGTGTATGTAAGTATAGTAATTAATGGTTACGTGTATTTTTAAATATTTTATTTACTCTGACATAATGTTTTTTTTCAGAATTCGAGTGGCAGCGAGCCCCGGTCGCGCAGCGCGACTCCTGACTCCTTGGACTCGTTGCCGAGCGGCGGCTCCGGCAGCCCGCCGACAGAATGGGCAGACTCCGCCACACCGCCAGACTTTGTGTAAGTAGACCGTGATGAGAATACCTTTTGGAATATGAATAATATAAAGAAACCTCGCTGTCTTGTGGAAAATTTACGAAATTAATCTGTTATGTGAATCTACGAGATTTAACCATGAGAAAGAAAATCGTTAGATCGTAACTTTTGTGCTCCCGACCATA